>CM040122.1:463586357-464216676 GCA_022559845.1 Amorphophallus konjac
AAGGGTTTTGCTAAGCTTTATCCAACGAAATGCTACCGGGAGCCAATTCTTTATCCAGAAGAAGACTCAAGAAACATGCTTCAACTGATCAGGAGACTCGATGAAAAGCGAACAACTCGGAGCATCATATTGAATGAATAAGGAGATGACCCGACTTATGGGTGTAAAACGGGTGTCAACAACCGTAGCCTACGAAACTTGCGGGAAAGGAAGTGCACGAGCTGGGGGTCCATCACCCTACCTCCACCGAAGATTTCGTGCACCGTGGACGCCGATCCACGAAGAAAACATCATTGAAGCCTCGCCGCTCCACGAACCTACGGCCGAGCTTCATCGCGCCCTCAAGCCTCGATCCTCGACCCATCCTCGCCGTCCTCCTCGCCCGCATCGCCCCGCCTCGGTCTGTCGGCCGCCGGAGAGGAGAGAGTGAGAGGAGAGAGTGGGAGAAGAGAGAGAGGGTGAGAGTGAGAAATGAGAGGAAGAGAGAGGGTGGGGGGTATATATAGGAAAATCTGGAAAATCAGAAAAATCTCGAAAAATAGAAAATCACACCCTCGCGATCCTCGGAACGCACCGATCGCAACGGTACCACTCGCGCCCAGGTGAACGGCCCGGTTCACCCGCAACGAGGTTTCGAAGGAATTCCCGAAATACACACCGGGAATCGGAAAATACGCGCGGAAAAGCCACGGAACGCATCCGGGCCTCCGAAACGACTCCGGATCGCGCTGATCCGAACACGAAAGATGTCCGAAACAAAATTTCAGACACAACGGAGTCGAAAGTTCCGAGAAACCAGATCCGGGACCCACGAACGAGGATCCAAAAAACTCGGGGCATTACACTACTCCTTCAGTGACCCTCCACTAGTCGTAGCCCACCAGTACGAGGTGCTGGTCTCACCTGGGAGTGGTGTACGGGCACTCACCTTGAGACGGTTTGTGGACCGGTTACCGTAGGCCCCTCCTCGGTAGCCAGAGTCTGGCTACGGGGGAAAACCGGTCAGAGGGCCAGACCTAGGACGCGTGGTCTGTGTGTACACACATGGTTGGGGGCGGTTGGACCCACGTCGACGGGCGTGACCCCAGCTAGTCACTTGTTTGTGGTTACTTGTGCGGTGTTTGCGCCTTTGGTAGGAGCTACCACGTCAGGCGGTTCACCAGCGGCGCGGTGTAAGACGTCAGGGGACTGTGGACACCGAAAAAATTGCACATCCAAATATCATGCCCGGCCTCGCATCGACAACGGCGCCGAGTGCCGACCTCGCATCCAAATATCATGCCCTTTGGGGGTCTTCAGCGGCACACCCCCCTTGGGGGTCTTCAGCGGCACGCCCCCATGGGGCTTCAGCGGCACACCCCCTTGGGGGGGTCTTCAGCGGTACACCCCCTTGGGGGTCTTCAGCGGCTCGCCCCCATGGGGCTTCAGCGGCACACCCCCCTTGGGGGGGTCTTCAGCGGCACGCCCCCATGGGGCTTCAGCGGCACACCCCCTTGGGGGGGGGGCCTTCGACGGCACGCAGTTTGCCCCCTTCAACGGCACGTTTGGGCAACTTCCAGCGGCACGACTTTTGCCCTTTACCACGGCACGCTTGTTCAGCTCGCCACCTGCACAACGCGGGGGGCTTTTTCAACAGCCAAACGACGTGCTGCCCATGCCCTACGCATCTTCGGCGCGCAGTGGTCGGTCCGAGGTGTCAGCCAAGGATTGGGCCACGCAGGCTGCTCCCCTGACAGCCAGGACAGGGGAAGTCAAACCCCATCATGATCGGATGCTTCCCGCCTCCGACTGCCGTGCTCAAAGGCTCCCGCCGCTGTGAGTATAAAGGAGGTCCGCTTCGACAGAAAAAAGAGAGAGGGCAGAAGGAAGAAGGAAGAAGAGGCGGGAGAGAGCAGGGGCAAGAGACACAGACAGAAGAAGATAAAGAGAGGCTGAAGCCACAGGCAAGAGAGGAAGAAAAGAGAGAAGGGAAGAAGAAGAGCTCCGGTGTGAGGTTCCTCCGACGACGACCGGGCAGAAGAGAGAGTAAGAGGGGGGGGGAGAGCTGAATGTAGTCCGGGGGCTTTCCTTGTTTTGTTTTCTCTTCCCTTTTCTTTGGTCCCCGGGTTTTCTTTCTCACCCGTGGCTTTTGGCACGGGCGTGCTTGGCAATGTATATGGATGGCTACGGCCCCTTGCTCCCCATGAATGAAAATCACCCTCTTTGGATTTCCCTGTTATCTTTGTTGGTTTACGCCAGTTTTCACGGTGTGTGTGACATGTTGTCCGTTTTCCCTCCATCCCTCTATTTCTCCGATGCTTTTGGGGTCCCCATGTCAATACGATTCCTCCCCCGTGATCCTTGACCTCGTGGGTTCTTTGTCCCTTTCCATGGTCATCGGTTGTGTCCATCCGCTTGAAGGGAGGGAGAGATCCTTACTCTCTTCCCGATCACCCAGTCGCCAGCAGCCCACCCTTGGCCTTGAACTCCTCTTCTTTTCCTGAATAACCTACAAGCCTCCCAGCCCACACACCCAACACACTTAGCTCCTCTTTAATCTTCCAGCGATACACCCTTTCCGACCCTTGGCCGGCACACCTTTTCAACCCTCAGCGGCACACTCATCTGGGGTTTCAGCGGCACACCCCATGGTGGCCCTCGGCGGTACACTTTACCCTTTCCAACCCCAGCGGCACACCCTGTTGGTCCTTGGCCGGTACACTCCCCGTTGGCCCTCAGCGGCACACTTTCTGGCCCCCAGCGGTACACCCTTAGCCGCCAACCCCCAGCCCATTCTGTCTAATATTACAAGTCTTCCGTTCACGGTTTTCCCCGTGTTTTCTGAGGTTTTATAAAGGTGTTGCTGCCTCCGGGTGCCCACCTCCAGTTGTTGGGTTCCGCCACTCCGTGTGGGCGCGTTCCCTTTATCTCCCTTACGCTCGGGTCAAGGGGAGATGCTGCCGAATTTTTGTCAGAAAATGATAAATATACTAAAAAGGCATAAGGAAGCAACAAATGCATGGAACGATTAATGATGGAACCTTCCAATTGATTAAGCCGTTGCCGGCACCATGACGAGAACCGGACTAATTGACAACCCGGCAGCCCGAACATCCGATCTGTGAGAAGAAGCCGAACAGAACAAAACAAAGAAAGAGAGGAAATTTACATAAGACTGAATGGAAAATCAACAAACGAAGAAAAGAAAAGCCTTAAAACAAGTAACAGAAGAGCGGGCCTTCACCCCCACCCTTGTTCCAACCTTCGCCGGTGCACCCATTCCCTCCTTCACCGGTACACCCCTCAGCCCCTCGCCGGTACACCTCCAGCACCTTTCACCGGCGCACCCATTCCCTCCTTCACCGGTACGCCCTTTGGCGCCCTCGCCGGTACACCTCCAGCACCCTTCGCCGGCGCACCCATCCCTCCTTCACCGGTACGCCCTTTGGCGGCCTCCCCGGCACATCCTCCTCTCCCTTCACCGGCACACCTTGGGATGCCCTCAGCGGTACGCCCCTCCATGTCCCTGGCCGGTACACTCCTCAGCAGCCCTCTCTCTCTCTCTGGAAAACACATCCACATAACATGTAATGATGACATTGGCAGTAATAATAATGATAGCAAATAAATTAATAAAAAAAATCATCATAACGATTAAAGAAATTCGAGTGTATATAGGAAGCAAACACAGATGTGTAATAGTGATAAAAAAGAAAGGGGGGAGGAAATAATAATAATAATAACGAAAAGGGGAAACCATCCGGGACAAACGCATAAAGAAATAATAAGCAGCAGAGGAAAGATAGGAGCATATAATTAAGAAAATCCCAGATAAAAGATCCTAGGGCCCACATTGCAGCCCCATCTCTCTCCGTGACCCAACACGAAAAGGGACAATAATGCCGCCCTCGCAGGCCGGGCCCGAGTCTTGGGATTCGTCCTGACATGACCATGCCCCGACCCAGTCTTGGGCCGACATTCTGATCAGATCGGATTCATTTATCGCCCCAACTTTCTGTCACGTTTCTATCACGGACCCGTGTCCGAATATGAAAAGGTCCACCGAGGACCGGCATGGCAAATGGCTCGTACCTTGATGCGGACTTTGGTGTGACTTGTTCCTGCTTCTACCTTGCGCAGTTAGTATCATTCCTTTCGGCCGCAGGGCCCCTAATTTCGGCAATTAATCAAGGGTGTTCCCTCGTATGGGGGATGTAAATGATGTCGCGACCTTTACGGCGCGACGGGATTTGGTCCCGACACGAACCACACAATCGTCTGACGAAGTCAGATCGAGCGCACCATGGGTTCTTCGGAGCCCGAATAAATTGTCACTTCGGTGACTGGCACGCCCACGCACTTAATAAACCAACCAACGTCCCGGGGACGGGCCGACGAGCGAAAAGTGCGTCCACAAGTCTGGCACGCCCGGTGGGACCGATCCACCCTTCATCTCTTTGCCGAAATTAGGGGCCCCGTGACCCCCTTCTTGTAATACTAATTGCGTTACTTTCTCAAATGCAGAGAGAGAATTGCATCATGGTGCCAACGATGGCTGTCACTTGCGGCCCTCAACCCGTCGAGAACCACGTCCGAGGTGGCTACCTGGCGGTCCCCCTCAGCTTCGGGAGCTTCCCTCCCACCGTAGGCTTCCCCAACTTCTTGGGGGTGGCCTTTGTCAACATCCTTGAGGTGAAGGCGCCCGAGGAGTCCCAGATCAACGCTCCCACTCCGGGGGCCGTCGAAACTGCTGTCGGCTGAGCTACGGCCAAGAACAACAACAGCGTCCCCACAACGACGCTGAGCTGCAACATGCACCACGTGCACCAAACTACCGGCCCTTCCCACCAAGGGTCAGCATCCCACCGAAGAAGGCTTCGGAGGAGCAACACCGGCGCCGGCTCGGGGCGTCGCTCGTCCAACTCCAGAAAGTCCTTGAATGTTGGGGCCCTCCGAGTCCGTCTGGACGGGCAGAGGTCCCAAGTGACATCGGACCATATCGTCCCGACCGTCCCAGTCCGCAACTCTTTTCAAGGACTGGAGAAGCTGAAAGAGAGGGCGACGCCCGCAACCCCAACTGCGGCACCGAAAAAGGCACCGGCTCACAGGCCGGCCAAACTGAAGCAAGTCTGGGTACCCAAGGAGGCCCAGCCCACTGCACCCGCCTAGGCAGGGCCCAGCACTTCCCGCCCGAGGAGGGCCCGACGAGATGGCGGGGTCGAGGTGATGACCCCAACTCTCCGACCGGCACCCGTCATCCCGGTGCCGTCCGAGAATGTCCACCGCCGTCCCCGAGGGCGCCGACACAATGCTGCCCGCCCAGCACTCAGGGCTGCCACTATCATCGACATGCAACCACAGGCTGCTCTCCCTGACCAGGAGTGGGAAGGGATCGAGCAGGCTATGAGGAATTACCTCCGAGGCCCGGGTAGCACCCCCGCCGGCCGCCAGAGACTACTGGGGGCAATGGCCTCCGCTTTCCCAGAAGAAGGAGCCCGTCCCGCACCCAGCGCGGAGTCGAGGAATCGCTCGGAGGAGTCGCGCCAGTCCCCTGTACGGGAGGAAGCGCCGCCCCGACGATCGGTCTTCGACAGGCTGGTGTTCCCAGGAAGATCGTCCAGGAGGGAGACAAAAAGAAACAAGAACAAGAGATGGCAAACATTCACCTGCAGCATGGCAGGAGTTCACGGTCGGTATGGGGCCTTGCCCACCGATCCGGAAGAAGTGGCCAGAATCGCCGTCAGGCCGGGACCCCTCACTAGAAGAGGGAGAGCGGTAGGCGGCGTGGTACCCACAAGCGCCGAAGGGACCTTACCTGAAGAGCCCCTCTCGGCCCTCACGGCCAATGTGGTCACCACCGGCGACACGAGTGGCGGACCCTCAACATCATCCGAGGACGCCCCGGCTGAGGAGACAGGGGGCACGCCCAGCCTCCCCACGATTGACCCGGCAATGCTGCTCATGATGCAGCGGTTCCAGCAGGAAATTGAATCACTTAAAAAGCAATTGAATGAACAGAACACACCGCCCCCGATGCCCTGGCAGACCGAGGTTTTACCCGAAGCGCCTAGGGACAGGGGGCAATTTTCAGAAGTAGCCCTTCCAGCAGCCCTCAACCCTCTCGGGGACGCGTCCCTGCAGCAGGCACACTGCACCGCACCAGCCCCGCCACAGGCCTTACTTTCCCAAGGGTCCCTCATGGTCCCCCAGGCGACCGTGCTGGCCACCCCCGAGCGCGCAGCCTGCCCATTTTTATCCGAGTCCGGTCGACCCGGCAACGGTTAGCCGGTTGATGCTAGAACAGATGATAGACATGAAACTGGCCGAGAGAGGTGACGGGGATCAGACGCCGTTCGACGTCTACCGGGTGCCCTACCTGGCTCACCATGCTGCGAAGAAGTTGCCGGTCGGCGTCACCAAGCCACCCAAGTTCGAAAAGTTCAACAGGCAAGGGTCCCCCAGGGAGCACATTGCTTATTATGTGAATGTCATGGGGGACTTGGCTGCTGATGAGGCCTACCTCCTGAAGTTCTTCGGCTCGACACTCACCGGGCTTGCCTTTGAGTGGTACTCCGGCCTGCCACCCGGGTCTGTCGCCGACTGGCCCGACATGCAAAAGAAGTTCAAAGAAAGATTTTATGTTGCGGAACGGGAGGTCACCGTGGCAGAACTTTACGCCACAAGACAGAAGAATGACGAGTCGGCCCTCGACTATATCAAGAGATGGAGGAACCTCAGCATGAGGTGCTGGCGTCCCCCACACCAGGAGGATGCGGTGCAGATCTGTAAACAGAACTTGAAGAAAGAAATCCTGGAAAGGATGATCGGCACCGAGGTCAAGACATTTGACCGCCTGAACAACGTGGTAGCAGAGATCGAGGCATTTTTGGCCCGATACTCCTCCACCCCGGCCATGTCAAGCCAAAGAGCCAGGCAGGCCGAGAAGAAGCCGGCTCCCCCTGAGGTGCACACATTAGATTTCCAGGCTTTTAAAAAACAGAAAGAGAAAGGCAAGGGGGCTGCCGACCTTCCTCCGCCCAGAGCCACAGAACGGCGGGAGGGCCCCTCACTAAGGGAGAAGATGAGAAATAAGTTGTATTCCTTTGCCCGGGACAAGTCTAAGCTTCTGTTCGAATGGGCAACCAGCTACAACAAAATTACACTGCCAGAGCCGAAAAGGCCCGGCGACCTAAAGAAAAAGGACGACCCGCGCTTCTGCCCGTACCACCGAGTGCTCGGGCATACGATTGAAGACTGCTATGTCTTCAAGAATGTTATTGAGTCCTTAATCAAGAATGGGAAGCTGGACATGGGGGAGCATAGAGTAGACCCCCCGCAACCGCATGAGTTGCCCAGCATAACCTCCACTGTCAACATGGTCTCGCTATACCAGGAGTTGCCTGAGGAGTGGGCGGAGGCCTGCGCCCGCGCCACTTATGAGGCCTTCATCATGACCCCGGCTCAGGATCAAGGAGGTTGGCAGACTGCAACTAGAAAGAATAGAAGAGCACACGTCCCTCGACCCAGCCCCGGAGTTCGTCTGAGGGACGCGACACCCCTGCTTGCACCGCCCCCAGCAAGCCCGGTTCGCCACGACACGGCCCCTCGGTTGGTCATGAGGCGGCCCACTCATAACAAAAAGAGCTCTGTCCCGCTGCGGATGCGTCAGAAGACCAGTCCGGCGGTCCAAAGACTCCATGCTATTATTGATGGGCTCGAAGATTATGAGCAGCCCGAAATCCAGCCCGTGGAGCTGAAGGAGTATGTCCCATGGGAGGAGTTCAAATCACTCGAACTAGCTCCAGGGGCAGAAGCTGAAGCAGAGAAAGAGCCTCCCCTGTGGGCTGAACTTCCCCAAGAGCAGCCACCCGCCGTAGCAGGAAAGAAGAAGAAGAAGAGAAGACCCAGGGGCAAGAAGAAGAAGGAGGTCGTCGTCGCCTGCAACACCCTCTCGGCTTTATTCGACACTGCCCTTTCCCTGGAGGAAACAGAAGAAGAGTCACCCCATGAGCCGCCGGAGGTGAATCAAGCTGAAGTCTCCACTTCCCAACATGCCACCAGGTCGGGAAGGAAGTGGGGGCGCCCTCCTCAGGATAACCTCAACATCATGCTCAGGGGGGAACAACCATACCAGGTTCCCGACCCTGAGGTCCGAGGCACCGAGATCCCTCCTCCGGCGAATCTCTATCCCGTAGGGGCTAGGAGCCGAGGCACCCCTTCATTCGCCGAATTCCTATTAGCCCGAGCAGGCGGGAAGGCGCGCTCCCAGGGGTCTCCTTCGACTGAAAAAGTAAGCAGCTCTCAAGCTCTACCGGCGGCAACTCTTCCTCAGCCAGAAGCGGACAACAGTGATATCCCAAACCTCGCCGAATTCATGCGGGGGACGGAGGAAGCCCAGCAGGCCCCGCCGGCTCAGCAGGCTGCAACATAGCCCACAAAGCTGGCATCCCCTGACCTGACACCCCAGCTCCAGGGTGGGGGCAGGCGCAGCAAGCCCGAAGAGATGAAATTACTTAAGGTGCAGGCTGCCGACCGAATAGTCAGACACCTCAAGAAGATCCCGACCCGGTTTACCGTGTGGGAGATGCTGTCTTTGGACGAGGAAACACGGCAAGCCATCATTGCCGCGCTCCAGATGCCAGCACATCTTGAAGCCTGCCTAGCAGAGATATCACCTGAGGTGGCCGTGGCTTTCACAGAAGATGACATGCTCCTGCCCACTTGCAGCCATAACAGACCCCTCTACATGAAAGGGCAGTTGAACGGCCAGCCTATCAACATGGTCCTGATCGACCCAGGGGCAGCAGTGAATATACTCCCCTACCGGGTGTACCAAAAGCACTATTTTAACGTACACCTGGTTGAGGTCAAAAATGTCAAGATTGCTGGTTTTAACCAAAAATGTGAGATCCCCATGGGGGTTGCAGAATTCAACTTGACTTTCGATGATTTCACCGCCAAGGTCCAGTTCCACGTCATCAATTCCAACACTTCCTACAAGGCGTTGCTGGGATGGCCCTGGTTACACCAGAATAGAGTGGTGCCCTCCACCCTGCACCAATGCATTAAATACCCTTGCGAGGGGAAGGAAGACTGGATCTTCGCCGACCTCCACCCGTTTGAGGTGTTCAAGTGTCATCTGTCAGACGCCAATCTGTACTTAGAAAAGGCGAAACAAATTTCCCAAGCCGTCCAAGACAAGGGAAAGAAGAAAGTGGAGTCGGGCAGTTGGTTTCCTCCACCGCCCCCAGGTTATGTGGCTCCCCCACATGTACCATTCATTGCACAAGAGGGGGGGTATTTAAGGGAGCCCCTCTCCCCATCTACTCTACACCGGGGACGCCTTGCCTCGAAGACCTGCTGGAGGATGTTAGAGTCCCGCCAGGGATCATCAAGCCCATTACAGGAATTGACTATCAAGCGGCCGAGCGGCTGAGGACCTTTGAAGTGCCTAACCCGGAGGGGCCATCCACTATCTTTTATGTTGCCAGGGAAAAGCCAGTCATGGAAGACGATGATTACCAGTTTCCTGACGAGTTGCATGACCCGCACGTCCCCATTGTGGGACTCCCCCATATGACCGACCAGGCAGCCAGAATGGTCAGAAAGCAAAAGATTCCCCCCTATCAACCCTCCAGCCGGAAGGAAATGTTCGAAAGAATGTGGAACCCACCAAACCTGGATCGGCGGTTGCTGCAAATCACCAAGTACCCCGGTCTGGGCTTTTCACCAGAAGATTATTACGAAACTGATGTGATATCGGTTTCGGCCTTGTCCGGCGACGACCCCGCGGAAGCTGTAGATTTGCGGGAAGCCCACCAAGAAGTATATCCTAGGCCTCCGGCTAAGGAGGCACAAGACGAAGAAGTGTTCCTTTGGAACCCTCTCCGCCGCCGCTGCACGGGGAAAACCCCCTCTCTCTCCGACAGGCTAGCCTCGTAAGAGCACACCGCCGAGGCGCCCTCACTTCGGCCTGCTGGCGAAGCAAGAAGCAGAAGCATGGGTCATGCCCCAAATTCCCCTCGATATGACCCCATCATGTACGCCTTGTACCATAGGCAGCAACGGGAGATCGAGATGTTAAAAGCACGGCTGGCTGAGTTGACCTCGCTAGTTGCCGACCTCATCCAGGGCTTTCTTCACCCGTGGGGTGGCTATATGTCTCGACCCCGAGACACCAGTCCCGATGTCCCCGTCTGGTCAAGAAGGGAGACAAGAGACACGGCAAGCCCATTAACCGGACGGCCAACCAGGCAAGGCCTGACACTCCAAGAGAAGCTGCAAAAGCCCTACTCTTTCCCAAGAGAGAAGACTCGGGGTATTTTTGACTGGGCCTGCCATTACAGCAAGGTCTCCCTCCCACGGTCCAAGAGGCCGCAGGACACCCGAAGAAGTGGGGGCCCACTGTTTTATCCCTACCACCAGATACTGGGCTACGCCATCGAAGACTGCTATGTCTTCAAAGACATTGCTCAAAACCTCATTGACAGGGACGAGCTCAGAATGGGAGACTATGTGGTAGCCCCACCACGCCCCCACGTGGCGGACAGCCCCAGAAGAGGAGCCTATACACTATCCATCCAGTACCAGGCGCCTGAAGATGCGGCTGCCCCGGCCCCCGCCGGAGCTGTCTATGATGAGTACACAGAAGACCCCGAGGTGGCCCTGTGCCTTTCTGCACCAGCGGACCCCGCGGACCTGGCGGCTACGGTCCAGGAGGAATACGCGACAAATGCAGCCTCCGCGCCCCTTCATGAGGAACAAGAAGAGGGGGATGGCACCCTCGAACCCGAAGACAATGAAGATCAAGACTTCGTCGATTTGTCGCCAGCCCCGCCGGAAATTGAAAATGGCGGCCAGGCCACGGTCGACGAATTGATTGAGATCAACCTTGGCACAGAAGGTGACCTCAGGCCGACCTTTCTGAGTGCTCTTATGCCCCCACAGGAGAGAGAGCAATACACAAAGTTGCTGCAAGAATTCCGGGATTGCTTTGCCTGGAACTATAAAGAAATGCCTGGGCTCAACCCCGAGGTGACTCAGCACATCTTGGCCATTGATCCCACGGTGGAACCAGTGAAGCAGTCTCCCCGGCGTATGAGGCCGGAATTGATCAGCCAGATCTGCAAGAAGGTCGACAAGCTCATAGATGTCGGCTTCGTGGCGGAGAACCAATACACCACTTGGTTGGCCAACATTGTACCGGTAAAGAAAAAGAATGGACAGATCAGGATTTACGTGGATTTCCGCGACCTAAACAAAGCCTGCCCAAAAGATGACTTTCCGGTGCCTATCACCGAAGTGATGATTGATGCAACCACTGGCCACGAGGCCTTGTCCTTTATGGATGGATCGTCCGGCTATAACCAAATTTGGATAGCCGACCACGACCGGATTCACACGGCTTTCAGGTCGCCCAAGGGGATATTCCACTACAAGAGGATGCCCTTCGGTCTCAAGAATGCCGGTGCTACATATCAGCGGATAATGACCAAGATCTTCGACGAGCTGCTATATAGCAAGGTCGAATGCTACATTGATGATCTAGTTGTCAAGACAAAGAAGTAGGGATGTCAATGGTAACCGATAATCCGATAACCGTCCGCTTCGTTAGCTTAACGAACAGCAAATTGATAGTGTTTTTTTTCTGATAAATTAACGGATACGAATACGGATATATCCGATTTCTTAGCGGATACGGATATGGATACACCTCATTCCGAATCCGTATCCGTCCGTTACCGTTAAACAAGTTTGTATTTGACTCAAATAATTTAGTGTCTTGAAGAAAATGATATTGAAGATGAGATATGTGTATAATTTAAGTCATTTCTATTTTCATGATCGTAAAATATTTTTAAATTACAAGATATTTTTATAATTTTTTAAATTATCAAATTAATATATTCTTTATTTTCATGAAAGGTATGTATAAAGAATGAGAATACGATGGAGATTAAAGTCCAAAAAAGTTAGTTTATTTTATTATTTAAACTTTATATGTTTCATATTATCTTTGGGGATATTATAATATTATATATTTGTATACTTTTAATTGCATTATATGTTGACTCATGAATAATGATGATATGAGAACTAAATTGAAATGTGTTTGTTTATCATATGGATTGTTCTTTTCAATTTAAATTTTTTTCTAATTGAGTTAATTTACATCTTAAAATTTAATCTTATATGTACTTTTATGTCCGGTAATTATCCGCTAACCGTCCGTTAACCGTATTTTTCAGATACTCGATAACGGTTTTCGGATACACCACTTTCCGAATACTTAACGAACAGCAAACGGATACAATTCTTCCTTATCGGATACGGATACGGATAGTCCACTATCCGTACCGTATCCGACCCATTGACATCCCTACTAAGAAGAGAGCTGAACATCTGAGCGACCTCAGGGTCGTCTTTCAAAGGCTCCGGCTGTATGGGCTGAAGATGAACCCTATGAAGTGCGCCTTTGGCATGTCCAGTGGTAAGTTCCTCGGCTTTATTGTCCGGCACAGAGGGATCGAGATTGACCCCTTCAAGATAAAAGCCATTCAGGAGTTGCCCCCTCCGAAGAGTCTAAGAGAGCTAAGGTCTCTACAGGGCCGTCTAGCCTATATCTGCAGGTTCATCTCCAACCTGTCGGGGCATTGCCAACCCTTTCACAGACTGATGATGAAGAATGCACCCTTCAGCTGGGGTCACGAATGTCAGCACGCGTTCGACCAGCTAAAAGAGTACCTGAAGACCCCGCCAGTCCTGGGGGCACCTGTCAAAGGCAGACCGCTTGTTCTCTACATAGCAGCTACCGAATATTCACTGGGGGCAATGCTCGCCCAGAATAATGATGAGGGAAAGGAGCAGGCGCTCTACTACCTCAGCCGAAGATTGGTGGGAGCGGAGGCCAAGTACACTCCGATAGAGAAAGTCTGCCTTGCTTTGGTCTTCGCAGTCAAGAAGATGAGGCATTACATGCTGTCCCATGGAGTGAGCTTGATATCCAGGGCTGACCCCATCAAGCACATTCTCTCCCAGCCTGTCCCGAAGGGGCGCCTTGGCAAATGGGCCGTGTTGCTCATGGAGTTTGACATCACCTACGTGCCGCAAAAGACCGTTAAGGGACAAGCCGTCGCGGATTTCTTCGCAGCACACCCCGTGCCCGAAGACTCCCCGTTGGCCACAGAGCTACCCGAGGATGAGACACTGGAGGTGGATCATGTCCAACAAGCTATCTGGCAGCTATACTTTGACGGGGCTTCGAGAACAGAAGCGACCCCGTCCGGACACGCCAAGGTACGGGCCGGAGCCGGCATCGTCCTCAAATCGTCAGACGGAGAAGTGATGCACACTTCCTGCTGCATTACCAAGCCCTGCACAAATAATGAAGCAGAGTATGAAGCTCTGATCATCGGCCTTCAGGTGGCCCTCCAAATGGAGATCAAAATGCTCCAAGTATTCGGCGACTCGCTGCTGGTCGTCAAGCAGGTCCAGGGACAGTTTGATGTCCGAAAACCTGAGTTGCTCCCTTATCACACTAAGGCGAAGAGACTCATGGAGCGGTTCTACCTTCTTGAGATAGGCCATGTCGCCAGAGGGGAGAATGCACAAGCCGACGCCCTGGAAAAACTGGCAAGCTCACTGGCAGTGCCTCCAGATGGATCTCTCAGTATCCAAGTAATAAATCAGCGCCAGATGCCCAGTATGATAGAAGAGGAACCAGAAGAAGAAGAGCTAGAAGTCACCATAGCAAAAGCCGTCGGCCTACCCGACTGGAGAGACCCCCTGATGCAGTGGTTCAAGTACCAGCAGCTGCCCAAGCAGAGAGAAGAGAAGATCATGCTGATCAGAATTAAGGACTCTTATGAGCTCTGAAATGGAATATTATTCCGAATGGTGGCCGACGCCAAGCAGAAATTACTCCTCTGATGCTTGTCCATTGAAGAAGCCCGGAGGGTCATGAAGGAGGTCCACGCCGGAACAGCTGGCGCACACCAGGCGGGGCCGAAAATGAAGATTGAAATAAAGAAGCTTGGCTATTATTGGCCTGCGATGTTCGACAATTGCTGCAAATATGCTAAGTCGTGTCAGAAATGTCAGGAGTATGCCACCATACCCAGAAGGCCCCCCGTGCAGTTACACCCAACCGCGCCCAGTTGGCCGTTCGCCCAGTGGGGAACGGACGTTGTGGGTCCCTTACCTGCATCTTCCACAGGCTGCAAATACATTTTGGTGGCAACCGACTACTTCTCCCGCTGGGCAGAGGCTGTCGCCTTGCGGGAGGTCACCGGAGAGATCGTGGTCAGGTTTGTCCGCCGTAATATCATATCCCGGTTTGGCGCGTCCGACCGAGTTGTGTCAGATAACGGCAGCCACTTCCGCAACCAGAAGGTCTACCGGCTGGCAGAAAAATATAAAATTGATTGGAGGACATTGACACCTTACAACCCACAGGCTAATGGGCTGGCCGAAGCTTTTAATAAGACACTCTGTACTCTTCTGGCCAAGACGGTCAGCTCTAACAAAAGGGACTGGGAAGAAAGGATGTACGAGGCGCTTTGGGCGTACCGAACCGTATACAAGACTCCAACAGGCTGCTCGCCCTTTTCTCTCGTATATGGCTCGGAGGTAATCATCCCCGTTGAACTGGAGATACCGTCCCTCAGGGTTGCCATTCAGCATGGCCTGGTCCTTGAAGGGCAGACCAACGTTGAACGAAGGCTTGATGAACTCTCCAGTCTAGAAGGAAAGCGGCTCCAGGCCCAACAGAACATTCAGATCTACCAGGCCCGGATTGCACGCGCCTTTGACAAGCTTGTCAAGGAACGCGAATTCAAAAAGGGCGACCTCGTCATGGTCAAGAGAAGAGACCTCATGGCTGCCAACCCTAAGGGTAAGCTGAATGAGAACTGGCTCGGACCCTACGTAGTCCAAAAAGTCTACGAAGGTGGGGCCTATGTAATTGTCAACCATCGCGGGGAAGTTCAGTTCCTGCCTCTTAATGGAAGGCACTTGAGACTGTACCACGCTCCGGCGCTCCCGTTCAATCAATAATATAACCCTCCGCCCTATTTTGGGCGGAATTGCGTGATTAATGTCCAAACAATTTGACCACTATCCATGTTTTCAAAAAATGAGAAAAAAGGGAAGAGGAAGAAAAAAAAGAGAAAAGAAAAAGAGAGAAAAGAAAAGGAAAAAAAAAGGAGAGAAGAAAAAAAGAGAGAAAGAAAAAGGAGGAGAAGAAGAGGAAGAAAAAAAGAGGAGAAGAAAAAAAAAAGAAAAGAGGAGAAAAGGAAAAAGAAGATAAGGGAGAAAAAAAAGGGGGGGGAAGTAAAAAAAAAAGGAGAAAAGATACAAAAGTAAGGGAAGAGTGGATGCCGAGAAAGGGGAACTCCCCCCATTTCCAGCCGTCGCCCCGTAGCAACGGAAGTACTAAAAGAAATTTCTAAATAAACTCTTCTCTCCGTCCTCCCCGGGCGGTGAGTACCCCTTTGGTTAGGACCTCCCGTCCGGATCATTGACTAAACAAACTCTTCTCTCCGTCCTCCCCGGGCGTTGAGTACCCCTTTGGCTCGAACCTCCCGTCCGGGTCATTGACTAAACAAACTCTTCTCTCTATCCTCCCCGGGCGGTGAGTACCCCTTTGGCTCGGACCTCCCGTCCGGGTCATTGACTAAACAAACGCTTCTCTCCGTCCTCTCCGGGCGGTGAGTACCCCTTTGGCTCGGACCTCCCGTCCGGGTCATTGACTAAACAAACTCTTCTCTCCGTCCTCCCCGGGCGGTGAGTACCCCTTTGGCTCGGACCTCCCGTCCGGGTCATTAACTAAACAAACGCTTCTCTCCGTCCTCCCCGGGCGGTGAGTACCCCTTTGGCTCGGACCTCCCGTCCGGGCCATTGACTAAACAAACTCTTCTCTTCGTCCTCCCCGGGCGGTGAGTACCCCTGTGGCTCGGACCTCCCGTCCAGGTCATTGACTAGACAAACTCTTCTCTCCGTCCCCTCTGGACGGCGGGAAACCCAGCCTCTGACCGAGACCCCCCCCCCCCCCCGCCTAAGGCCGGTACGCATTTCCAACGTTGTGGCAAGGCCAGTCAGTCGCCCGTTCGGTACGGTGGAGTGGTCCCCTCGTCCTCCCCCTGGGAAGGCGAGCACTCTCCCGTGCCCTGACATGGGTTCCTGCCTGGTCCTCTGGGAGCGAACCATCGCAAAGACTCACGCCCTCCCGATGCGTCCTGGCACAAAAAAAAGAAAGAGAGAGAAAGGATGATATACGCGAAAGAGGAGGAAGGAGAAAAGAGGCCCCCTAGGGGAAGGCGTGCTAGAAGAGCATGTGAAACCATAAATCCGTTGTTCAAATCAGATAAAAGAAAATCAACCTACATGAGCTTCGGGGCATACCCCTGTGTTACATTCAAAAGAAAAGAGAAAGTAATTCTGAGGTGCAGCGCTCAGTCGGTGCCCCTGAAAACGTCCTCGAGGGGGAGGATTCCGACGCAAGGGAAATTCGTCATATCGCGCAAGCGGCGCCTCCGTTCTTCGAGTCGAGCGAGTTCCGCATCCACGGACGTCACCTCGGCCTGGGCAACGGCCAGAGCCTCGCCTTCCGCCTCGACCGCTCTTTCGGCTTCGGCAAGGTCGGACCTAGCCGCGGCAAGGTAGCTCTCCAGTTTCGCAATGTGGCTCTTAAGAGAGCGAACATTGCTCTGGCCTTCCCCGAGAGCCCTCTCATGGCGCCCCTCATCGTGGCGCCGTGCCTCCAAAGTCTGTAAGTACTCGCCGGCCTGGGCATCAAGGGCGGCACATTCGTCAGGAGCCTGGGTTTCGAGGAACTCGTGACGCTTAACATACTTCAGTAATAGTAAGACTCGTCGCGACCATTCCCCCAGTGGACAGCCCAGCACTTGTAACGCCCCGGTCAGCTGCGTCACTATGGTATGTACCTCCCGGTATGATAAGGAAAGATCGGCAAAGAACATCGTCCGCAGCGTTACCAGCATTTGATGGACTGGCGCCTCTGACGAGGTGTGACTGACCGAAGGCATGGCTGGGGGAGTAAATTCCACGGTGCTGTCCACCTCCGCCCACAAATCAGCGTCCACCGCGGCCGAAGAAGATGGAAGAGCAAGAGTCAAGACGCCTGGCCGGCGTGGCTCGACAGAAGATTCCTGGCCAACCACTGCTAAGGAAATGGCTGAGGTCATTGCCGAAGCATCTGGCGCCGCTATCATCCGCTGCTCTCCTGCCTCCTCTTCCCCTGCCCGGCCCGCCTCTGCCACTAGTTTAACCGGCAGGGGTGCAGGTACCGCTACTCCGGCAGAAAGAGGGGCTTCGAGTAGAGCCGGACCCGACGCCATCACCCACGGACTTTTCTCTCGCGTTTGGGATCCCTCTAGATGTGCGCGGAGCCCAGCAAATATTCGCTTCAGGAGCGCGTCCTCCATTTGGGCCGGGAGCTTCGGGAAGGGCGGAAGTGGAACCATCAGTCGAGGTAGGCGTCCCGCCTCCACGAGCACTGCAAGGCTCTCCGCCCCCAATTCCGTGACTAAAGCCAATCCCTCCACCGCTATGGGGCCAATACTCGGCCTCCGTTTGGCGACAGCCTTCCGGGCACGGCCGGGCGTCTTCCCTGCCGTTGTCACCGCCTGACCATATAGAGTATGGTTAGCCACCCGCTGCCTGGAGCAGATCACGCAAAGTCAAAAGGCAGGAGGAATCAGAAGACCCATGCTCTTACCTCGACCACCGGGACGAGGCTGCCTTCGGGCGCAATTTCCCCCTCCTCCAGAGGCTCGTCTGCCGTCTCAGTAGTACGCGGAGGCTCCGCGGACACCTCCTGTTGAAGGGCGTCGAATAAAAGGGCTAGCCTGCCCAAGCCCGCATCAGCCTCCACCCGGCAGTCGACCGGCATAACTGGAGCGGCCTTCTCCACAACCTCCGGCTGGGTAAGCTCCTAAAAATCCGAGGACAACAAGAACGAGATCAGTAGCCCACTAAAAAAGGGGGGGGGGGTCCGGCCCAAGCAAGCTCACACTTACAGCAGCCCTCCCCATAAAGCTTGAGGAGCCAGCAAGTAAGGGAGCCTTGAAGACCAGCTCAGGCACCCCCGATGTTTCAGACGCACCCCTGTCATAAGCCACTTCATCGGAGGAATAGTTGTAATCTACCTCTTCACCCGATGAAGATTCAGCCAGCATGGATTCTGCCCTTGCCGGCAAAGGGACCTCCTCTTCGAGGTCAATGGCTGGCGCATCCCCCCGCGGGCTAGATGAGGCGGGTACGACTGACTTCAGCCTTTTCCTCATGTACAGCTGCGTCGCCGGGAGATGCAGGCGAGGCCCGAATAGCCCAGTAACCGCCCCAGCGGTGCCTGTCACATAAAAAAAGGGGGAGGGAAAGACGGGTCACATCAAACCCAGTTGGCTCCCAAAGAATGAAAGGAATCAAGTGGGCCGACAAAGACAAATACCATCTTCAGCTCCTACAGCGCCGGGTGACCCACGGGCCTCCTCGGCAGGCAAGGCCTTCTCGGGAGCCGTAGCCGCCCCCTCGCCTGCGATCAGCACAAGTGACGGCTCCTCCGCACCGTCTGAAAGGGAGAGAGGCAATGGTCACATGCATATAAAGGGCTCACCCGGGAAAATAAATAAATCCGGAAAGATGTCAGCGATCGATAAGCCTCACCCGCATGGCGGCTCAGCCCGGTCCGAGTGATGTCAAATTCCTCGAAGGACGGAATGGGAGCCACCGGGGAGACGGTCGCCGAGGCCGGGGAGACCTCTGCCCTCCTTCCCTTTGCCTCCTGCCGCCCAGCAACTTTGGCGGCGACCAATGCTTTCTTAACAGGCGACTTTGCCCGGGACCTCCCCTTGGCTTGTGGTGGGGGAGTCGGAGTTGGCATCGAGGTCGCCCCTACCACGGCCGCAGCTTCACCCACATCAGGGACGGGCGCAGGAACCGGCTCCTCCACGTCGGGAATGGGAGTGGGCGCGAGCCCTTCCACAGAGACTGGGACAAAAAGAGACATTCAGGTGTCAAAACCTTGCCTCAAAATAAAATAAAAAAAAGAAGAGAGAACCCTCAAGATACACTGATGATGGGAGAGGTTAACCAGTAGGTTGGCTCGGCCCGGTCCAGGCGACCTCAAACTCCTCAAAAGATGGGACTTGTGGTGCTAGGGGAGCGGTCGTCGAAGCCTTAGCCGCCTCGGTTTTTCGCCGCTTCGCGTCCCGCTGCTTGGCCGCTTTAGCAGCATCTACCGCCTTCTTCACAGGCGATTTGGCCCGAGACCTCTTCGCAGCCTTGGGCAGGGGAGCCGTAGTCGGAGCTGGCAGTGCCGCCTCAAAATAGGCGGGCTTCTGTACGAGCCGAAGGAAGTTCCGGTACGTCGCCATTTGCACGCTGTCAGGATGGTCTGTCAAAATAGACACACGCATATGATTAGCATCCGATAGCCTGCTAAGGTTGCAGCAATGAGGATAAAGGAGATGGAAAGGTTAAATACCGTGAGGACCGCTGTACAACCGAAGTGTTATCGGCCAGTAGCTCAAGGACGGCTCCTTGTCCCGATGCGCCGCCTCTCGGACCAGCCAGCATACGTCCTCGACCTTCTGGCACCGGTCTGTGAGGCTAGCTAGATCTGCGTGCTTCTTCGAGGAGAGGTGGCAGAAAAGATTGAAGTGGTCCATGCCCCACCCGTCGGCATAATAATACGGGATGTGCAGGCACTTGCCCAGGATGGCGGCCGTCTGATCTTCGATATTCAGCCCATTCACCCGCAGCAGAACATACAGCCATGTGGTGTCCTTATAATTCTCGGGCTTCCTCTCCTCTCGCCTCATAAATGTGCGGTATGGGCAGATCAGGTCCCTCTCTGGACGCCAGCTCTTTGCGGGGGTGCCCTCCTCCTCCATGGGGAGCGGGTAATTAATGAGCTCCAGACGATCACTCCCTATCCGGCAAAGATCCCTCAATGTCTTCTTATAGTCATCCTTCGCCACCGGAGGCAACTCCACTTTCGGCGTCGGCCTCGCATCCCGGGCTTCCCGACGAGCAGCCATGTATGCCACCACCTCTTTCTCCTGCTTGTTCTTGAGCCGAAGAAGATGATCTGGCTCGATGTCAAGCACCGGTACCGCCTGCCTGCTGAGGAACCTCCTCTCAGCCCCATCCCAGCAGTCGGTCTTATGCAATCGATAGAAGGCCGTCCTGGTGTTCCACCACTTGATGTAATCCTGGGTCACTCGGGGAATGCGACCCGGGGCTGGCACCTTGAAGGAGGCAGAGTCCGCCCGGTGGAAGAAGTCCCACCAGCTCCTGGCATGCTCGGCAACTGAACTTCCCCGGATGTTCCGCGAGGGCAGGCCGAACTGTGCATGGTAGACGGGGATATGCTGGTCATATCCGAAGTTCCGGCCAAATCGAAAGGGGTAATACGGCTCCAGCAACACATTGTCCCCCTTTCTGAACGCCAACACACTGGGGCGAATGGATAGCGCCCAGTCCCTCAGCTCGGGCTCCAGCAACGGGCAGACCACATTCTCCTGGCTTATGGGGTGGACGTACTTCTCCACCTGGTCGTCCTTGCACTCCCTCTTGTTGTTCACCAGAGGGCTTGAATGCGCGGCTAGCGTCCAGAAGTGAATAGTGCCGGCCGCGTCTCGGGGAACCGTTGTCAACTGGCCCCGAATGTCAAACATCCGCATAGAGGTAGAAGCCGGCTCTGCACTGGCAAACTCCAGCATCCTCGGCACCAACCCCCAGTCTTGAAGAGCTCGCGGGGCAAATTCAGGAAACAGCGAGCAGACCCACGCATTGAAGAAATGCAGCGGGCATATGTACCGGGCCTGCCTCGGGAATTGGTGGGTGCTGATATCCCCCAACGCCTTGTAGATCAGACAAAGAACGGCCGGACACAAGGACAGTTTGATCCCCCACGCCATTTGACATGCCGGGTGTAGACACGCCATTCTTGACGCCTCCTGAGAAAGTCTCATATTACTATACAACGCCCCGCAACGGCTTACGCATTCTGAATCACTCGAGTGCTTCCTTTTCTCGGGTCTTCTTCTGCCTTTTTCGGCATCCGGAATCGTCTCGTCACGGCATTCGGACGGCATCAACACCAGTCGGACGCATCAGGAGGTTCCGGAATCAAGAAGGGGGTCTACCGGGCGGCCGCCGACGCCTGATTTGAGGACCCGGGTGGGTCTTAATGGGGGCGTCCAGGCCCCTGGACGCCCCCATCTTTTTAATTTCTTTTATTATTTTAATTTATTTTCTCAGGGCCCAAAAATAAATAAAAAAATATATATTTTAATGGAGGCGTCCAGGACCCTGGACGCCTCCATAAAAACTAATAATAATAAATATTAATAAAATGCCAGTTGGCATAAAAAAAATAAAATAAATAAAAAATACATATTAATGGAGGCGTCCACGCCTCTGGACGCCTCCATAAAAACATATAAAAAAATATATAATGCCAGCCCTATCATAAAAAGACAAGAAAGACAATAAAATATTATATTTTTGGAGGCGTCCAGGCCTCTGGACGCCTCCATCAACTCCCTCACGGGCGCCGGCCACCGAACGACGGTTTGTCGTGTGTGAAAAAATCCAAATTATAGAGACGTCCGGTCAGCTGGACGCACCCATTTCTGAATCACGAGGCGCCGCTCACAAAACCACGCGTTGTGCCGAACCGCGTGCGGCCGTCGTCGGTTTTCGGTGGACCTGCTTGAGGCGTCCGGGACCCTGGACGCCTCCACAAAAGTATTCCAAAAAAATCAATAAAAATAAAATAAAATATTATTTCAGCCCTGATGGAGGTGTCCAGGGTCCTGGACGCCTCCACCTTCCGGAGCTCTATAAATAGAGGCCCACCCCCTCAGTTCTAAAAAAGCTAAGCAGTGATCCGATAGGCTGCCGGAGCCCAGAGGCTACGGAGTCATTTTTCTAACCCGTGGGGTCTTTTGTAGGTGGAGGTTCTGCCGGCTTCTCGGGTGCCCACGCTCGCGAGAGGAAGGTCGTCTTCATCCACCGCGCTTCTACGTCGTCCCCACGCTGCCGGAGCTCCGCCGAATTTCACCACCGACACATCCAATAAGCCAACTCTTTCCTTTCCTTCGTAGTTCTTTTGCATTCATCATCTCGCATCCATCATCTCATTTTTCTCCTACTCGAGTCCGAGAGGGGTTTAAAAGACAACACCAACCAGGTGTGTGTCTTCCCGTTATTTCGTCATTTTTATTGCAAGGATATGAATACTACACATTCATCTTTCTAAGCCACTTGTCATTTGTTTGTCGTTGTTTTGCAAGGGTAGCCGAGGAAAGCCCTCTCCGTCGGCCGGTCGGAAGGAGAGGAAGAAGCAACCCGCCATCTCCCGCTCTTGAGGTAGGCGCGATCACTTTCTTATTTTGGGGTCTTTCGGCCCCTGGCGATCACATCTTTTCATCGAGGCCGCGGCGAGTCACTTCCCCAATGGCCGTTTAAATTTCTGTTCTCATATTCTCTTTATATCCTGTTATATTTCGTTCATATCATCGAGGCCGCGGCGAGTCACTTCCCCAATGGCCGTTTAAATTTCCGTTCTTACATTCTCTCTATATTCTGTTATATTCTGCTCATATCATCGAGGCCGCGGCGAGTCACTTCCCCAATGGCCGTTTAAATTTCCGTTCTTACATTCTCTCTATATTCTGTTATATTCTGCTCATATCATCGAGGCCGCGGCGAGTCACTTCCCCAATGGCCGTTTAAATTTCCGTTCTTATACTCTCTCTATATTCTGTTATATTCTGCTCATATTCTCGAGGCCGCGGCGAGTCACTTCCCCAATGGCCGTTTAAATCTCTGTTCTTATATTCTCTTTTATATTCTGCTCATATTCTCGAGGCCGCGGCGAGTCACTTCCCCAATGGCCGTTTCAATTCTTGTTATTTAATTTCTGCACCATTCCCGTCCCCCCGAGGTCGCGGCGAGTCACTTCCCGCTATGGCCGTTTGAACCCCATATCTTGCCATATTATACTTGTCCCGCTCGCCCCGCCGGAGCAATCTCCCGTGGTGGCCCCTTCTCTCTCTTCTCTCATCTCTGTGTTGCAGCAAACAGCAAAACAAATAAAAAGAGGAGCCCGCGCGCTCTCCGCATCCTCTTCCCCGCTCCATCGAACTCCGAACCGCGTGACGTCGCTCACAGATTGGCGATCACGGTGGGACATATACTGCTTCCTCCCGGCTACCCTTGCAAGTTCGGCACCACCCGTGCCTCTCCACCTTGGCGCCCACGCGCGCCCCCGTTGTGCTCACGGCAGCACCGTCAATTCTGATTAGTTCTTTGTTTATTATATGTTTGTTATTTCTGTTGTTTTCCCACTCCATATATCTGCCAGCATTCCATTGCATACATCCATTCCTCTTTTCTATCATTTTTTCATTTTTTTTTAGGATCACCCTTTCCCGGTGAAGGAAGGACTCTCCGTTTGGGAATTCCTCTCAACGGACTAGAATCTCCTACACTGGGACCTCCGTAAGTCCCCGACATCGAAGAATCTCCTCTTCGTTCACTGGGCTGGTTGTACCATTGAAGTTCCCCGGAGTTAGTCATTTCATTCGTGGTGAGACGAGAGACCCTAGCTGACACGGCGGTGAAACAAAAAAAATAAACTAGGGTCCCCACTTTGTGTGAACTTCGGATCTCGCTAAAAATAAAAAAAATCATCAAAATCAAAATAAAAAAAGGGCGTAAAGGCATCCACTTGTTTGATAATCTCTGCTTCCTACTTGCTAGTGTATGTTTTTGCGTTCTGGGAGAACTGTGAGCATGTCTCACGAGTCTTCTGAAGAGAACCACCCTAGCCGTGGTTTGACAGCCGACCCGCGAGTCTATGCTATGGACTCGGGTCCTTCTCATGACCCCTCGCATGAGGTGCAGGTTATTGCCGGGGACACGTCCCCGCCACAGGATATCACTTCCTTACTGGGCGTCCTCGCGAACACGGAGCTTACCTCTGAACAGCTCCGGGCCTTCCAGGCCATTCTAAAGGGGAAATCTGTTTCCCCCACGTCCCAGGAGTCAACTCCGGCTATCGCACCTCTCCACGAGTCCGTGCAGGCCATTCCATCTCCTTCATTGGCGCAAGCCATCCAGTCTCCCTCGCTTCAAGGACAAGCGAGCCAACAACCTCCCTCATTCCAATTCCCGTCACAATCTCAAACTCCCGGTGTTCCTCACACACCGTTTCAGCCAGGGCCAACTGTCGGTGGTCCGACAGTTCCCTCTCATTCCGGGTTTCCCCCTCAAGTCTCCGGGAGACAGTTTCTCCCCGAATGGCAAGTGCCACCTTCACCCCCAGAGGAGCTCGCCCAATCGCTCCTCAATATGTTCAATCGCATGGACGAGCAGTTTCAAAATCTAAGAAGAATGGTGGACGTGAAAGCCACCCCGGAGGTTGCTTTGCCAATCCTCCCCGTCATTCATCTTCCTCCCTCCGAAATGCCCACGTACCGCAGATACAATGGTACCGGCAACCCCTTCATTCACCTCAAGGACTTCATGTATGAGTCCTCCTATTGGCAAAACGATCAGAGGTCCCTGGCATACCTCTTTCGGAGGTCATTGGATGGTCCCGCGCTTGAGTGGTTCTATTCTCTGGAGCCCCGCGAGGCCGAGAATTTTGAAATAGTGCAGAGAAGGTTCTTGCAGAAATATAGGGATAGGGTCGGTCCCTCACTCTCCATTACCGACCTAGTGGCCGAAAAGATGAAACCCAACGAGGATTTTGTCCGATATGCTGATAGATGGAGGTCTCTGGCGGAAAGAATAAGGGATACCCTCTCTGAGCCCGAACAAGTGAAGATGATTGTGTCTAATGCAACCCCACAGTTTAGACACGTCCTGGCTATGAATAAACTTACTACAATGGAGGAGCTCTATGAAAGGGCCCGATACATCCAAACCCAGCTAAAAGACTCCCCCATCATGAACATGTTTAAGTCGCCGAAGCCCAAAGTGGTCAGAAAGATAGGCGCTGGTGTCCCGGGCGGAGTCACAGAAGGGGTTGTGACAAATGAGCAAGTGAGTGCGGTCAACAATGCCAATTACGCAGTCAACCCAAGGCCTCCACAAATGCCCCGACTTCCCCTTCAACCAGGTCCTTTCCCTCTTCGTCCTCCACCCCAAAATAATTCACCCTAGGATAATATGCCTCCATTACGTCAACCCCAGCAACAACAACCACAACCTCAGCAACAACAACCACCGCTTCAGTACAACCAAGTTCCACCCCCGGGGAACTATGGTCCCCAACAGCAACAAAGGAGGCCGCTCGGTCCTAAGAGAGCCTACTATCCACCATTGCCAGAAACCTTAGCAGATATTTTTAATGCCCTCATGGCATCAAACCAACTCGCCCTACCCAGAGAAAGGCCCGCGTGGCCCCCCAATGTTGATACCTCCAAATATTGCGTCTACCACAGGCAGCCGGGACACACAGTGGATTACTGCTTCCATTTCAAAGATTACATCCATGATATGAATGATGAACATCAAATAGATTGGGATGAGATGAGACGGTACGTCGCGGCTCTCAAGGCTAGGAGACCTCCTCAGAGGCCACAGCAGCAGTTACAACAGCAACAGCAACAGCAACCACAACAACAACAGCAGCCTCAGCAGGCCCCACAACAACAGCCCGACATGGGAATAATCCAGAATCCATTACCGGAGCACCAACAGCCCAATCATCAGGTTAACCCCATCTCCTCCTTCCCGGAAGTCGGGAGAGAGCAGGTGTGGCACCAGGAAAGTACCTCCATTCTTTCTACCTCCAACCCTATCGTCATGCACCCCCCTCACCTTGCCCGGGTAGCACCTCTCTCTCATCAACCCGCGTCAGTATCACCATCACCATTTCCACTACCATTACGCCCTCTCATCCGCACCCCGACCTCCTATCAACCGACACTCTCCACTACGCCTTCACACCCTCTCATCTTCTCTCACTCCCCCACTTTACCACCCACCTCTACCACATTTACCCCTACGCCTTCTAAACCCCTTGTCATCCGTCAACCATACATAACCCCGTCTTTCTCCACCACATCACCACTAATGCCTTCAAAACCACTCATCAACCATCATCCACCTCAAAACCATCACCCGTTTCAAACCTTACCCACTTCCACTTTGCCTCCGCCGCCACCTTCTAAACCCCTTATCCTTCATAATCCGCGCAATATCCCCTCTACCTCCGCCATGCCTCCACCTAACAAACCCCTCATCAGAATCCCTGCTCCCGTCATCACCCCTGCTTCATCAACCATTCCTCCACTACTACCCCTCAAACCCCTGTTAAAACCCACTGCTACCCCCACAGAGGTACAAAAGCCGCAGGCAATGGTGCTCCGGAGTGGAAGGATTTTCCACAGGATTTTCCCCCACAACAGTCAGAATCCCGAGCAATCTCAGCCAGAGAAGGATGATGCAGAACAACCAGAAAGAGCTATCCCTGGAACACAGTATGATCTACTGAAACACTTGGACAAGACGCCTGCCCGGATCTCCATCCTAGAGCTACTTCAAAGATCCACATCCCACCAGGCGGCCTTGATGGAATATCTTCAAAAGGTCATGGTTAATGAAGACCTCCCCGTGGAGAAGATTTCGACCGTCCTGACCCCAACAGACACACAACCAGCCATCATGTTCCACAACTACGAGCTCGCTCCCAAGGAAGCTCGGAAATATGCATTGTGCATTTCAATAAAAATTAATGGGGTATCCATAAACCCGTGTCTTGTGGACACGGGTGCATCCATAAATGTGATCTCCATGAGCACTCTTCAGTTGTGTGGGGTCAACGAGGAACAAATAAGACCTTCCTCGATCACGGTCACGGCTTATGACAATAGCAAAAGGCCGCCGCAGGGGATGATTATTCTGAAGGCAGAACTAGGCCCCATGTCAATTCCCACGGAATTCCATGTCCTCGACATGGACCCCACATTCAAGGCTATACTGGGTCGCCCTTACATCGAAGCCATGGACGCTGTGCCTTCCACCAACCATCAGTGCATGAAGTTTCCTTACAATGGGAGAATTATTAAAGTGGTCAGTACACCGGTCCTTCACACAGTGGATGCTATCAACACCTCTCTGCCCTCCGTTTGGCCATCTCATCGGCCCATATTATCACTGCTGGACGTGCGTGATCCATCTCACATTCCACTAGCACCAAAGGAGCCGGTCAGGGCAACCGCAACATCATGTCTCCCTTTTCACTCCAAAGGTTGGGAGATTATGAGGAACATCGGCTATCAACAAGGAAAGGGTCTGGGCGCACAGTCACAGGGTATGCTCAAACCGCCAAAGGAAATTAGGTCGAATCGCAGGTTTGGCCTAGGCTTCAAAGGACCGTTCAAGGCAGATTGGAAGCCCCTCACGTGGACTCTATCAAACCACTTCAACAGAGGACCCGTTGTTCAGATGGGAGATCACCCACGAGAAGCATATGGAGGATCACATGCTGTATATTTGGCTGAAAAATGTCCGAGGATCACCAAAAGAGGCAAGATCAAAGATCCGGAATGCGAGTGGGACAAATGGTTCGACATATGGGACATTTCCGTTGCACTGGAAAGGATGTTCTCATCTCCACAGCTTGAAAGACCACCGTTGATCTCCGAAATACCAGAGAATATTATCACTCTTGCCAAGGTTCCAAACTATCCTCGTCCTCGCCAGAAGGACTCTGTCATCGACGGATCTTCATCCGTCCTCAACATTGCCGTCGACGGCTCATTAGCCGCCATCCTCTCCATCCACTCGTCTCAGCCTTTGCTGATATCTTCTTCCTGGGCCAGACAATTGTCTGATGATCTTCCCAGGTCCCCTTCTTTGCTTACATACCTACGCGGGCTTTTCAACCCGCGCCAGGTCTTCAACCATGATCTGCTCTACGAGCCCCACAATCCTCTAGCCATAACCACTTTCCTCTCTCCTCCAATCTCTTTTCACTGCTTTGTCATTAAAAATGAAAACGAAAAAAAAACGTCAATTTTCAAACTCTCCAACAACACATCTTCGTTGAGGAAACCTCCTACATCTCCCACGGGTGCGTACCGCCTTGCGGACCACCCGTCCAAGGTCCGATGAGCGACCTTCTCTACCCCTCCTCTGAGGGGTCTTCTCCTGTACATTCTACACCATCCTCCTCATCTTCCTCTTCTTCTGTAAATATTGTCAGTCAATCTAGGAATGATAGGCCAAGGGTAGTACCTAGGAAGAAATCCAAGGGTAGGCAGATCCCTCGTCGATTCCTTCTGGATTTGGCCGCCAGGTGTCAGGCCCTTCTTGCCATCCCCCAGTTGTTAGAAAATCCCATCCAGCTACCCGAAATAGAATGCGAGGGCGGCTGTGCATCTGATGAAGGGTATGGAGTCTACGAGATCACGAATGAAGAATGCCCCACTGAAGATGAGGGTGAAGAATATGAGGATGCGGCGGGCGCATACGCTAGCGGAATGAGGAGATTCGACGAGCCGTCAACCGCCGTAGAAGAATCCACCAAAGAAGTCAACTTGGGGACTGAGGAAGACCCTAGGATCATCCTCATAAGTGACAACCTACCACACTCTGAAGAAGAGGCATTAATTGAGGTCCTCAAGGAATATAAGGACACGTTTGCATGGAGCTACGAGGATATGCCGGGTTTGGATTCAACCTTGGTCGAACACCGTTTAACCCTAAAACCAGGGTCCATCTCGGTAAAACAAAGGTTAAGGCGTTTCCACCCTCAGATGGCTTTAAAAATGAAAGAAGAGGTCGATAAGCTCCACAAAGCCAGGTTCATTAGAGTCGTTCTTTATCCTCAATGGGTGGCGAACATTGTCCCGGTCATGAAGAAAGATGGGAAAGTCAGGATTTGCATTGACTTCCGGGACCTTAACCGCGCGTGTCCAAAGGATGATTTTCCCTTACCTCACATTGATGTGTTGATTGATAACACGGCAGGTTTTGAAACCCTCTCATTCATGGATGGATTTTCGGGATACAATCAAATCCGTTTGGCAGAAGAGGATCAGGAAAAGACGTCACTCACTACCCCTTGGGGAACATATTGTTACGTGGTCATGCCGTTTGGGTTAAAGAATGCTGGAGCTACTTACCAAAGAGCGATGATGGCCATATTTCATGACATGATGCACATATATCTGGAAGTGTATGTGGATGACTTATTGGTGAAATCAAGGACCAGGATGGAACATCCAGAAGTTTTGGCTAAGGTCTTGCAAAGGTCAAGAGAATTCCAATTGAAAATGAACCCAAAAAAGTGTGTGTTTGGTGTGTCGTCAGGTAAATTGCTGGGGTTCATTGTGAGTAAAAGAGGGATCGAGATAGATCCCGACAAAGCCAAGGCTATCAGGGATATGCCGCCTCCCAAGAATTTGAGGGAAGTCCGAGGTTTAATCGGCAGGCTGCAGTTTATTCGTCGGTTTGTGTCTCAACATTCACAAAGGTGTAGACCTCTCTACGAGTTGACCAAGCCAGGAGTAGAATTCCACTGGAATTCTAAATGTCAGAAAGCTTTTGAAGGGTTGAAGGAATATCTGGCTAGTCCACCCGTTCTCATTCCACCTAAACCAGAAAAACCTCTGATCCTTTACATCTCAGTCTTGGATGACTCCGTGGGAGCCGTCCTCGCACAATCTGATGAAGAAGGCAAGGAACGGGCAACCTATTACTTGTCTAAACTTCTCAATCCCTGTGAGCAGAAGTACACCGTCATGGAGAAAACCTGTGCTGCCCTCGTTTGGGTGGTGCAGAAATTGAAGCACTACTTCTTGGCTCACGAGGTCCACTTGATTGCTCGAATGAATCCTATCAAATTCCTTCTGGAGAAAGCCGTCCTTACGGATAGGCTAGCACGCTGGCAAAGTTTTCTCTCTCAGTTCGACATCACCTATATTCAGCAAAAGGCGATTAAAGGTTATGCCATAGCCGAGCATCTCGGTCACCATCCTCTTCCCAAGTTCGATCCCGTCCTATCAGAGTTTCCAGATGAGGAACTAATGTCCATCAACCAATCAGATGAGCCAATGTGGACACTATATTTTGATGGAGCTCTGAATTCTCAAGGGAGAGGAATCGGCATCGCCCTCCTGTCGCCGGAAGGCCTCACATTCCCATTGGCATACCAGCTCAAATTTCCAGTCACCAACAATGTAGCCGAATATGAAGCTCTTCTAGCTGGCCTAGGACTCGCTCATTCTTTTCGTATCACTGAGTTGTGAGTCGTAGGTGATAGTCAACTCATCCTTCGCCAGGTGCTCACTAAGTATCGCACTCGCGATCCCAAACTCAAGCCATACCAAGAACTCACTGCTGCCTTTGCCAAACTGTTCGCCAAACTGATCTTTGTTCATATCCCTCGTCATCAGAATATTCTCGCCGATGCCCTCGCCTCGTTGGCATCATCTATAAGGTTCCCTCTAGGAAGATGGTTTAAGTCCATTTCCATCTATAAACTTCATGCTCCTGCAATCGATGATGCTTCCTACGTAAACATCAAAGACAGGATAGCAAGGAAGATCCTGCAGGAAGATATCCTTGAAAAGAGGGAGATCATGTTGGCAGAGGCCGAAGAAGAACTGGCTGATGAAGAGAAACCATGGTTCTATGAAATTGTCAAATATTGCCAAAATCAGTCTTATCCTGAAGGGGCCACCACAGAGGACAAGAAAGCCATAAGAAGGGTGGCTCAGAAATATACATTGGTTGGAGGTCTACTCTATAGAAGGAGCCTTAGTGGTATTCTGTTAAGATGTCTTGATGACGATGAGGTTTGGAAATGTGTAGAAGAGACACACTCGGGTGTGTGCGGTGGCCACGTGAATAGTCAGATGCTCGCCAAGAAGATCATTCGTCAAGGCTTTTATTGGCCCACCATGGAAGAAGATTGTGCTGTCTACGTCCGTAGGTGTGTCAAGTGTCAACTTCACGTCGATAAATAGGGAAAAAGATGATGGAAAAGGAAGAAGAAAAATGAAGGATGTGATGTCCCGGAGGAGTAGAAAGATGAATCGGAAGAAAGATGGAGGGTCCGGAGGTTCCGGGGGAATGAAATCAGGAGGGTCACGATGCCCTGGAAGATGATAGAGAGAATAAGACGGAGAATTCGGAGGTTCCGGAGGAAGCAAATGGAAAGGGGCACGATGCCCGGGGAAAAGATGGAGACAATCAGGTGGAGGATCCGGAGGTTCCGGAGGAAGAATATAGAAAGGGGCACGATACCCAAGAGAGAGGAATGAAGGAGGATCAGGAGGAAAATCCGGAGGTTCCGAAGGTAGCAAATGAGAAGGGGCGCGATGCCCAAGGGGAAAATCTGGAGGTTCCGGAGGAGGAATGTGGAAAGGGGCGCGATGCCCGAGAGAAAGGTCCGGAGGTTCCGGAGGAAGAGAATGGAAAGGGGCGCGATGCCCGAGGGGAAAGTCCGGAGGTTCCGGAGGAAGAAGATGAAAAGGGGCGCGATGCCCGAGGGGAAAGTCCGGAGGTTCCGGAGGAGGAAAGTGGAAAGGGGCGCGATGCCCGAGAGAAAGGTCCGGAGGTTCCGGAGGAGGAGAATGGAAAGGGGCGCGATGCCCGAGGGGAAAGTCCGGAGGTTCCGGAGGAAGAAGATGAAAAGGGGCGCGATGCCCAAAGAGGAGGGATAAAATTCCTGGAGGTTCCAGGGAGATAGCAGAAAAAGGGACGCGATGCCCCAGGGATAGTGGATAAAAAGATGAAGATGAATAAGATGGGAAGTGCGGAATATCCGGAGGTGCCGGAAGGCGGGGAAGATACGGGTTTGGAAACCCGGGAAGCAGGAGGTGCAAATGCATGCAATGGGATGGATGCGATGAATGCAATGAATGCGCGAATGCAATGAGATGCAAAGAATATGGAGAATATGAAGGGCGAGAGGACGAGATCCTCCTCCTAACCCTGGGAATGGCCCATGGAAAAGATGTGATAGACAAGAAGGTGGATGAAATAGCGGAAGGCCTTTTGGCACCAAGATAACTGCCCCTCCACGGCAGTGAAAGAATACAGCCAATTGGCCTAATGGATGAAATACAAGCCCATGACGAAGCTTCAATAGTAAACGACAACTCCCTTGGAGGGTGAAAAGTAATGGTGTGAGGGAGTTGGAAAGTAGGGCTCAGAAGCATCATGTTGCCCGGGGGTTCAAGATTTGGAAGTTGGAACAGAGGGTGCCCTGCCCGGCCCTTACACAGCATCAGTGCTTGGCATGACGGTGACTTGGCCTCTTCAATCATGCCTGGCACAATAACCCGGATTGGCATCCGGCAAATGAACTCTTGCATTTTGAATAGCGCGGCCATGGCCAAATTCTTCTTTCGCAGCTCTTGATCATCCTCGACACAAGTGTTTGTAGAAGCACTCCCCTTCCGAGTAGTAAAGGGAGGTGAGGCGGAGGCGGAAGGCTTTGTGGATAATGGAGGTTTAGTGGAAGGTGTAATGGGAGGTGTAGTGGAAAGTGTTGGAGGAAGGATAAATGGAGACGGAGGTTCAAACACGTCGAGCTTCTCCCTTTGCTCGGAAGCAGTCGGGGTTGGCTCGAGTGTAAAAAAGGGTGAATCCTGCTCAGGATTAGCCACGGGTAAAGGTGAAGGGTTATGTGGTGGAATAGGTAAGGTGGGTTGAGGCGGTGGTAATGGGAGGTTAATTGGGGAAGGTTCAATGGTGGACTCAATGGAGGCCGATGGCGTGGAGGTTGATATAACAGGTGGAGGTGTAACTGGTGGAGGTTTAAGGGAAGGCTCAGGGAAAGCTGGCGTTGTGAAGGTTGACATGACAAGTGGAAGTGTAATTGGTAGAGGTTTAATGTGAGCGGAGTTAGGGATAGGAGGAGACTCAAGATGTGCCGGCGCGGGTGATTGGAGTATCGACCCATCATCGTAACACCAATTAGTCTCATAAACGGGGGTTGGATCGGAGACGGTGGCTTCGTCCTGAGCAGGGGGTTCATCAAATGATAATGGGGGGAGAGGGAAACGAAGGAAACTCGGAAGGGGTGCCTGCGGAGCTTCACCATCATATATTGCCTCAGATTCTTCAATCGCCGGCTCTTGATTGCTTGAAATGCCGATGCCATAATCATCCATCCTGTCTTTCCATTCATTCTCCATCTTCGTAATATCATCCAAGAAAGCGTGTAGAGGATTGACTGGAGTAGGAGGAGCGGGCCGCGGGCTCGTAACCCTCTTTAATTGTTCCTCCATAAGAGTGATTTTATCAAGAAGAGTTTGCTGGAGGGGTGTAACCTGAGCAACAGAAGGTTGGCGGGGCCTTGAAGGAGGAGGGGCCGTATATAAAGGCCGTGGAGGGAAATTAATGGGCCGACCCATGGAAGAACCCGGATGGGCCGGATTGCAAGGAATAAATGGGCCTTGGTGCCGTGATGGAGAAATAGAAGGAGGCGGGTGATGGGCCACCCGAGGAGGAGGATGAATAAAAGGAGATGGGTGATGGGCCACCCGAGTATGAATAGAAGAGGGAGGAGGAATTGGGTGATGGGCCACCCGAATAGGATTAGAAGGAGGGGGAGAGGAATGAGATGCACCCTCAACAGCGGCCTTAAGGGCTTGGATCTGCTGAGGGGTCAGATGATCTAATGCATGAATGATTTGGGAAACCTTCTCATCATTGGGAGGAGACGGTCCCGAGGGAATAGTGGCTCGCAATTGGATTAAAGGACCATTGGATTGGACATTGCCCATGGGTCGGGCAACACCATAAGAGTGAGGACGTGGTCCTTTGAAAGAATTATGGTGAGAATTATGTTGAACATGTTGGAATTGAGAGGAATAAGATGTGCTAGGTTGATCACCCTCATGAACATTAATTGAATTGAACATGTTATTTTGTCTATCAAAGTAAGCCATTATGTAAGCAATTTAATGTGCAAACAATTTGCAAAGAAGCACACAAGTTGGAATGGTTACCTTGATTTTTTTTATGTTTGAACCTTGGTGAATTAATGATTTTTTACAAAGATTTGGAATGATTCACACAAGGGAGGAACCTAGTTTCAATATGATTACTTCAATGCCAACTAGGAACACTCTCTCACCACGTATAGGCCAACTAAACTCGGGAACTTCAAGGGTACAACCTGCCCGGCGTCCGTGAGGGAATCCACGGGTGCGGGGACTTATGGAGGCTTGGTTTAGGAATTTCCAATCCAAAGAGACGGAATGCTCAATGGAGGGTCCTTCCTTCACCAAGGGGGTGTGTGAAATCCTAATGTAGAGAGAGGAGGTCTCCCAACCCAAATGCCCTAAATGCAAGTCCTAATGCAAAAGACAAAGAAAAGAAAGTATGAACCATGATATGAGCCAAACCAAAGAAAGATAAGGTAAAACACTCACATGGCCATACAAATCATAGCAATCAACATAATATGAAGCATGGCATCCAAATTTTTTTTTTTAAAAAAGATGGAGAGATAAGAAAGTGGAATTTTTCAAAAACCAACAAGTTAGCAATCACATAAGGGGAGGGGGATGTGCACGCGATGCACAAGTGATAAAACAAAAAGGAAAGTGCTATGTGGAGCACAAAGGGAGTTGCACCGAGGGTGCAAAGGGGGAAGGGTAATCAAAGAAAAATAATGGTGGTCCCACCGTGATCGCCAATTTGTAGATTCTAAGAAATCCACTTAGAACAATTAAAAGGGAAAAACAAAAAATGAATAGAAGAAGAATGGGAAAAGAGGGAGAAAATGGGAGCATGCGAGGATGCTAAGGGGAATGTGATCGCCAGAGACGCGAGGGCCTCAAAGGATATAACAAATAATCAATGGAGGGATCGCGATATAAATACCTTAAATGTGGGGGAGATTGTGAGTGCACCTTCTCTTTCTATCGGCCGGCCGATGAAGAGAGTTTTCCTTGATTGATTACCCTTGCAAAATTAACAAACACCAACAAACAAACATGGATTAGAAACCAAGATGTGTAGCATCAAATCCAAATGTAAATATGGACATAGAAAGCATGGATATGAACACACCTTATTGGTGTTTGGCCTTTAAACCCCTATGCAAAAGGGTATGGGAGATATGATGAATGATATGCAAATAGGGATGTGTGCAAGTGTTGCACTAAGGAGATCTCAACATGGAGATAAAAAGAAATAAAAGGAAGAGATGGAATAATGATGCATGCAATTAACTAAAGAAAAATAAGAGATAGGAGGGGGAAAGCTTAGTGGTTTCTCCAATTGGCTTCAAGATCTTCAATAGAGGAAGAAGAGGATGTAGAATTCCATGGATGTAGAGGCTCCAAATCTTCAATAGAGGAAGAAGAACTCCATGGATGAAGCTTTTAGGTGCATGGGAGTCTTCCTCCTTGAGCCTTTAGTCCGGCAGCACCTCCCCTTGAATTGATCTTGATCTCTTAACACAAGGGAGAGAGGAGTCCTATTTATAGGGTTGAAATTCGAAATTAATTCCAAGAGAAATTAGGAAAACATGTTTTAGTGGGATTTGGAATGAGATAAACATTAGGCAAGTGTCCCTTCAACCTTGGAAAGTCATAGGAACCCTTTCCTAAGTGGAAAAGGAGATTAAATGAGGAAAGGAGGTGAAATTCGGAATTAAATCAAGAGAAAATAAGAAAACATGTTTTAGTTGGAATTTGGAAGAGATAAACATTAGGCAAGTGTCCCTTCAACCTTGGAAAGTCATAGGAACCCTTTCCCAAGTGGAAAAAGAGATTAAATGAGGAAAGGAAGTGAAATTCGGAATTAAATCCAAGAGAAAATAAGAAAACATGTTTTAGTTAGATTTGGAAGAGATAAACCTTAGGCAAGTGTCCCTTCAACCTTGGAAAGTCATATGAACCCTTTCCCAAGTGGAAAAAGAGATTAAATGAGGAAAGGAAGTGAAATTCGGAATTAAATCAAGAGAAAATAAGAAAACATGTTTTAGTTGGAATTTGGAAGAGATAAGCATTAGGCAAGTGTCCCTTCAACCTTGGAAAGTCATAGGAACCCTTTCCCAAGTGGAAAAGGAGGTTAAATGAGGAAAGAAGGGAAATTCGGAATTAATTCCATAAAAAATTAGAAAACTTAGTTTTGGTAGGATGGAAAGGGGGATCCTTCCTCCAAGTGTCCTTTCAATATTAGGAAGCCATAGGAACTCTTTCCCAAGTGAAAAAGGAGTGTAAGTGAGGAAAGGAAGGGGTGCTTCTGGAGTTCGGAATTGAACAAGAATTGACGACCGAACAGACGGTCGCTAATTAAAGAAATGACGCCCCCTGACGGGGCGTTACTTAAATGACGCCCGGGTCCCTTCCCCCATTTGATTTAAGGCCCGAAAAAAAGGAGAAATGGCTCAGAAAAAATTGGAGAAAAATGGAAAAACATGTGGAAAGCTTGGGGAAGTTGGATATTCAATAAAAAGGAGGAAAATCACTCAAATAAGTCGATTTGAGGGTCAAATGGGGCATCACAGTGCGATAGGAGATATGCTCAAAATGATGTCAATTTTAGTGTGTCTACAGCTGCCCCGCCTTGGCATCTGCTTTGCAAGAGAGTGACACGGAATGAAATAGAATAGAATGAAGTGAAGCAACATGGAATGGAATGGAATGGAATGGAATGAAGTGAGAGCGAACTGAAAAGTAGATGCCAAGGTGTGATGAGACACGCAATCAACATCACTTGATGAGAATGAAATCAAAAGCTCGACATGAAGTAAATCTCGGGAAATCCAACGAAATCAACAATGTTTGGATAAAAGGGGAGATGTGCACGCGGTGCACGAATGGGATAAAATAAAATGATCAACTTCCAGCGCGGTGGGAGTACCCCAGGTCACAAACCTGTAGATTTCACCATTGGGGAGCGGTTACCAGCCAATGTGGACGTGCTGCAACCAAGGTGGATCAAGGGAAATGATTGAAAAAAATAAGATGATAAAAATCCAAACAAGGAGTTCTCGAGAAAAGACCCAAAACAGCGATAAAACGAACTGAGGATCCAATTCGGCAATGAAAATCTCATATCGAGAAAGATTAAGATCAATTCAACTCTCAATATCAGCTTATCAGAATGATTTTCCAACGTTAATTCAAAGTCCTACATGAATGCATGCTGGGCTAAAGGGAAAATAACAAATGAAAATATAATATAATCAAGGATAATATTGTTAAACTGCCCAGACTGGGTCAAGAAACCAATTCTGCGAGTTGATACTAAGCCGAAGCCTGTTTATCCACGCACCAACTCGTAAAAAGGGAACCATCGTCCCCAGTCTTGGACGGCTCAACGACCTATCCGTGTGACTAAGACTTCTCTGGAATCATCATTGTTTTTAATGAAGGGGAACTCAAATCCCAGATTTACCAAAGCCACAAGGTCCTTGATATAATCTAGTAACATATGTAACATATAGTAGAATGCATACAGGGAGATGGTGATATCAATAAGCATGGGAACTGAGAAATGAGCTGCAAGCACCGTGGGACTTTGATGATGATGCCCAGTCGGCGGGACCAAGAGCTTCTTATCCTGCGCTCAAAAATTCATTAGCCAAGATATAAAAGATAACAAACAATGAAGAAGGCATTTAAGCATAGCAATCATCAAAGCATCAATTATAGCATGTATATGGCATGAATAGCATAAGTCAAATCATAGCATTGTTTGTTGTTTTATCATGAGGAGACAATCTGGCTAATCAAGATTTGGAGATGAATGATCAAGATCTGATATAATGCCCATCGGCGGAGTGATCAGATGAAATTAGCAGGAGTTGATTAAAAAAGATTTGGAGATGAATAATCATGAGATATGATAATCAGAATGATATAGGGAGATGATAATCAAAAAAAATGCCCCTGGTGGCATGTCATGAAAATATCGAGAAAGAATCAATAGATTGATAGCAATAAGTAGAGAGAGGACCCATCCCGTGTTTTTGGTCTCTGCAAAGCTGTTCCTGCAAAACACCATCAGAAAATACAATGCAAATTTTTAGATTTTGGAAATATGCAAATTTTTATGAGTTTTGAAAAATATATGAATTTTTATGTGGATTTTGAAAATATTTTGATTTTTTATGAATTTTTGAAAATATTCAATTTTTGTTGGATTTTGATCAGGAAATATTCAATTTTTGTTTGATTTTGGCTTAGACATTGTTAATGCAGCATCAAAGGGTGTTTTGAACCACTGGCTAGGGGTCCTTGTTCCTTCCCTTTTCGCTAAAAACTGCCCAAAGCTGGACGTGCATTGAAAGTGGCATCCTATAACCGACCGTCTTTGATCAACGGTGCCCCTACCAAGGCCATACCCGAGAAACATTCGGTCTTGGAGGGAGAAGAGAAGAATAATTAAGGATAAACTTTGTGCAGGATGGGAGATATCGGGACTTGAATTCCTTCCAAGGTGTTCCCTTCAAAGAGGTAGTCTGTTGTGTCGGGGCTTTGTGCCTTTAATTTTTAGACCCTTGACATGTATACGACCAGGGTTTTTCCTGCGGGGACTTTGCCACTCTTGACATGCCATAATTCATACTTTTGCTTTTAACGAAATTTTGACTTGATTTTCATAATAGCCCTTTTGGCGAAACGTATATCATGAAAACTCATATTGATTTTGGGTCAAGACTGCCCCTATTTGAGACTCCTCTCGTATTGGGGATTACCTAGGTTGGTCATCTCATCCGTCAACCTCTTGCCCCTGCATGCGGCCGAGTAAAGAAGAGAAAAGACTTTCATATATACTCATGGCATGGCCAAGGTAGCAACGGTGTTTAACCAAAGGAGCCGGCTAAGGACGCCGTGAAGTGTGTGGAATGCCCAGCTAAGGGTTACTCTTAACAAGCGGGGAAAGAATGTTGAATTCCCAGCACGGGTTTTTATTAACCAGAGGTGCTGCAAAAAAAATAAGCCTAAAGGACTCTTTTGAGAATGATTTCAATTAAACAAAAGCTTAAGATAAAGGTTTAAAACACCACTCTTAATCTCGTTAAGAAGCACTTGATTTTGAAAATCATGCGTGAAGTAATGAGAAAATGATATCATTAAAATGCGTACTTACGCCAATATGTTACCTTGCAATCTTTGTAGAAGTAGCTGTCAGAGGCGAGGTTGATCATCATGGGATTTGTCCTCTTTGGCAGTCAAAAGGATTGGAAGCAAAAGATTTTGGGAGTGGCTTAACAAGAATGAGTGGTGCTCAAACCAGACTCAGACGAATAAGGAGAAAAGGAAAAGAGGCGAGGGCTAGAACTCCCTCACTAAGGTGCGGAGACCCTGATCACATGGAACAGTCTACAGAAGAAGCGGAAAATCAAGAAGAGGGGTGAGGACTAAAGCCTCGGAAGCAATGGGAGAAAGGGCAGATGCCCAAGACAGTGGATGTGGAAGAAGTTGGGTCAGACCCAGAATTAGGAGGAATCAGAAGAAGAAATTGGTAGATGGAAAGAGGTGGATCTGGAGGGTCCGGAGGCAGAGGAGGAGAATCATGATAGGAGGAATCCGGAGGCTCCGGAGGAATATTGAAAGAAGGGATGCGATGCCCTGGGGAGAAATAGGGAAAAAGATGATGGAAAAGGAAGAAGAAAAATGAAGGATGTGATGTCCCGGAGGAGTAGAAAGATGAATCGGAAGAAAGATGGAGGGTCCGGAGGTTCCGGGGGAATGAAATCAGGAGGGTCACGATGCCCTGGAAGATGATAGAGAGAATAAGACGGAGAATTCGGAGGTTCCGGAGGAAGCAAATGGAAAGGGGCACGATGCCCGGGGAAAAGATGGAGACAATCAGGTGGAGGATCCGGAGGTTCCGGAGGAAGAATATAGAAAGGGGCACGATACCCAAGAGAGAGGAATGAAGGAGGATCAGGAGGAAAATCCGGAGGTTCCGAAGGTAGCAAATGAGAAGGGGCGCGATGCCCAAGGGGAAAATCTGGAGGTTCCGGAGGAGGAATGTGGAAAGGGGCGCGATGCCCGAGAGAAAGGTCCGGAGGTTCCGGAGGAAGAGAATGGAAAGGGGCGCGATGCCCGAGGGGAAAGTCCGGAGGTTCCGGAGGAAGAAGATGAAAAGGGGCGCGATGCCCGAGGGGAAAGTCCGGAGGTTTCGGAGGAGGAAAGTGGAAAGGGGCGCGATGCCCGAGAGAAAGGTCCGGAGGTTCCGGAGGAGGAGAATGGAAAGGGGCGCGATGCCCGAGGGGAAAGTCCGGAGGTTCCGGAGGAAGAAGATGAAAAGGGGCGCGATGCCCAAAGAGGAGGGATAAAATTCCTGGAGGTTCCAGGGAGATAGCAGAAAAAGGGACGCGATGCCCCAGGGATAGTGGATAAAAAGATGAAGATGAATAAGATGGGAAGTGCGGAATATCCGGAGGTGCCGGAAGGCGGGGAAGATACGGGTTTGGAAACCCGGGAAGCAGGAGGTGCAAATGCATGCAATGGGATGGATGCGATGAATGCAATGAATGCGCGAATGCAATGAGATGCAAAGAATATGGAGAATATGAAGGGCGAGAGGACGAGATCCTCCTCCTAACCCTGGGAATGGCCCATGGAAAAGATGTGATAGACAAGAAGGTGGATGAAATAGCGGAAGGCCTTTTGGCACCAAGATAACTGCCCCTCCACGGCAGTGAAAGAATACAGCCAATTGGCCTAATGGATGAAATACAAGCCCATGACGAAGCTTCAATAGTAAACGACAACTCCCTTGGAGGGTGAAAAGTAATGGTGTGAGGGAGTTGGAAAGTAGGGCTCAGAAGCATCATGTTGCCCGGGGGTTCAAGATTTGGAAGTTGGAACAGAGGGTGCCCTGCCCGGCCCTTACACAGCATCAGTGCTTGGCATGACGGTGACTTGGCCTCTTCAATCATGCCTGGCACAATAACCCGGATTGGCATCCGGCAAATGAACTCTTGCATTTTGAATAGCGCGGCCATGGCCAAATTCTTCTTTCGCAGCTCTTGATCATCCTCGACACAAGTGTTTGTAGAAGCACTCCCCTTCCGAGTAGTAAAGGGAGGTGAGGCGGAGGCGGAAGGCTTTGTGGATAATGGAGGTTTAGTGGAAGGTGTAATGGGAGGTGTAGTGGAAAGTGTTGGAGGAAGGATAAATGGAGACGGAGGTTCAAACACGTCGAGCTTCTCCCTTTGCTCGGAAGCAGTCGGGGTTGGCTCGAGTGTAAAAAAGGGTGAATCCTGCTCAGGATTAGCCACGGGTAAAGGTGAAGGGTTATGTGGTGGAATAGGTAAGGTGGGTTGAGGCGGTGGTAATGGGAGGTTAATTGGGGAAGGTTCAATGGTGGACTCAATGGAGGCCGATGGCGTGGAGGTTGATATAACAGGTGGAGGTGTAACTGGTGGAGGTTTAAGGGAAGGCTCAGGGAAAGCTGGCGTTGTGAAGGTTGACATGACAAGTGGAAGTGTAATTGGTAGAGGTTTAATGTGAGCGGAGTTAGGGATAGGAGGAGACTCAAGATGTGCCGGCGCGGGTGATTGGAGTATCGACCCATCATCGTAACACCAATTAGTCTCATAAACGGGGGTTGGATCGGAGACGGTGGCTTCGTCCTGAGCAGGGGGTTCATCAAATGATAATGGGGGGAGAGGGAAACGAAGGAAACTCGGAAGGGGTGCCTGCGGAGCTTCACCATCATATATTGCCTCAGATTCTTCAATCGCCGGCTCTTGATTGCTTGAAATGCCGATGCCATAATCATCCATCCTGTCTTTCCATTCATTCTCCATCTTCGTAATATCATCCAAGAAAGCGTGTAGAGGATTGACTGGAGTAGGAGGAGCGGGCCGCGGGCTCGTAACCCTCTTTAATTGTTCCTCCATAAGAGTGATTTTATCAAGAAGAGTTTGCTGGAGGGGTGTAACCTGAGCAACAGAAGGTTGGCGGGGCCTTGAAGGAGGAGGGGCCGTATATAAAGGCCGTGGAGGGAAATTAATGGGCCGACCCATGGAAGAACCCGGATGGGCCGGATTGCAAGGAATAAATGGGCCTTGGTGCCGTGATGGAGAAATAGAAGGAGGCGGGTGATGGGCCACCCGAGGAGGAGGATGAATAAAAGGAGATGGGTGATGGGCCACCCGAGTATGAATAGAAGAGGGAGGAGGAATTGGGTGATGGGCCACCCGAATAGGATTAGAAGGAGGGGGAGAGGAATGAGATGCACCCTCAACAGCGGCCTTAAGGGCTTGGATCTGCTGAGGGGTCAGATGATCTAATGCATGAATGATTTGGGAAACCTTCTCATCATTGGGAGGAGACGGTCCCGAGGGAATAGTGGCTCGCAATTGGATTAAAGGACCATTGGATTGGACATTGCCCATGGGTCGGGCAACACCATAAGAGTGAGGACGTGGTCCTTTGAAAGAATTATGGTGAGAATTATGTTGAACATGTTGGAATTGAGAGGAATAAGATGTGCTAGGTTGATCACCCTCATGAACATTAATTGAATTGAACATGTTATTTTGTCTATCAAAGTAAGCCATTATGTAAGCAATTTAATGTGCAAACAATTTGCAAAGAAGCACACAAGTTGGAATGGTTACCTTGATTTTTTTTATGTTTGAACCTTGGTGAATTAATGATTTTTTACAAAGATTTGGAATGATTCACACAAGGGAGGAACCTAGTTTCAATATGATTACTTCAATGCCAACTAGGAACACTCTCTCACCACGTATAGGCCAACTAAACTCGGGAACTTCAAGGGTACAACCTGCCCGGCGTCCGTGAGGGAATCCACGGGTGCGGGGACTTATGGAGGCTTGGTTTAGGAATTTCCAATCCAAAGAGACGGAATGCTCAATGGAGGGTCCTTCCTTCACCAAGGGGGTGTGTGAAATCCTAATGTAGAGAGAGGAGGTCTCCCAACCCAAATGCCCTAAATGCAAGTCCTAATGCAAAAGACAAAGAAAAGAAAGTATGAACCATGATATGAGCCAAACCAAAGAAAGATAAGGTAAAACACTCACATGGCCATACAAATCATAGCAATCAACATAATATGAAGCATGGCATCCAAATTTTTTTTTTAAAAAAGATGGAGAGATAAGAAAGTGGAATTTTTCAAAAACCAACAAGTTAGCAATCACATAAGGGGAGGGGGATGTGCACGCGATGCACAAGTGATAAAACAAAAAGGAAAGTGCTATGTGGAGCACAAAGGGAGTTGCACCGAGGGTGCAAAGGGGGAAGGGTAATCAAAGAAAAATAATGGTGGTCCCACCGTGATCGCCAATTTGTAGATTCTAAGAAATCCACTTAGAACAATTAAAAGGGAAAAACAAAAAATGAATAGAAGAAGAATGGGAAAAGAGGGAGAAAATGGGAGCATGCGAGGATGCTAAGGGGAATGTGATCGCCAGAGACGCGAGGGCCTCAAAGGATATAACAAATAATCAATGGAGGGATCGCGATATAAATACCTTAAATGTGGGGGAGATTGTGAGTGCACCTTCTCTTTCTATCGGCCGGCCGATGAAGAGAGTTTTCCTTGATTGATTACCCTTGCAAAATTAACAAACACCAACAAACAAACATGGATTAGAAACCAAGATGTGTAGCATCAAATCCAAATGTAAATATGGACATAGAAAGCATGGATATGAACACACCTTATTGGTGTTTGGCCTTTAAACCCCTATGCAAAAGGGTATGGGAGATATGATGAATGATATGCAAATAGGGAGGTGTGCAAGTGTTGCACTAAGGAGATCTCAACATGGAGATAAAAAGAAATAAAAGGAAGAGATGGAATAATGATGCATGCAATTAACTAAAGAAAAATAAGAGATAGGAGGGGGAAAGCTTAGTGGTTTCTCCAATTGGCTTCAAGATCTTCAATAGAGGAAGAAGAGGATGTAGAATTCCATGGATGTAGAGGCTCCAAATCTTCAATAGAGGAAGAAGAACTCCATGGATGAAGCTTTTAGGTGCATGGGAGTCTTCCTCCTTGAGCCTTTAGTCCGGCAGCACCTCCCCTTGAATTGATCTTGATCTCTTAACACAAGGGAGAGAGGAGTCCTATTTATAGGGTTGAAATTCGAAATTAATTCCAAGAGAAATTAGGAAAACATGTTTTAGTGGGATTTGGAATGAGATAAACATTAGGCAAGTGTCCCTTCAACCTTGGAAAGTCATAGGAACCCTTTCCTAAGTGGAAAAGGAGATTAAATGAGGAAAGGAGGTGAAATTCGGAATTAAATCAAGAGAAAATAAGAAAACATGTTTTAGTTGGAATTTGGAAGAGATAAACATTAGGCAAGTGTCCCTTCAACCTTGGAAAGTCATAGGAACCCTTTCCCAAGTGGAAAAAGAGATTAAATGAGGAAAGGAAGTGAAATTCGGAATTAAATCCAAGAGAAAATAAGAAAACATGTTTTAGTTAGATTTGGAAGAGATAAACCTTAGGCAAGTGTCCCTTCAACCTTGGAAAGTCATATGAACCCTTTCCCAAGTGGAAAAAGAGATTAAATGAGGAAAGGAAGTGAAATTCGGAATTAAATCAAGAGAAAATAAGAAAACATGTTTTAGTTGGAATTTGGAAGAGATAAGCATTAGGCAAGTGTCCCTTCAACCTTGGAAAGTCATAGGAACCCTTTCCCAAGTGGAAAAGGAGGTTAAATGAGGAAAGAAGGGAAATTCGGAATTAATTCCATAAAAAATTAGAAAACTTAGTTTTGGTAGGATGGAAAGGGGGATCCTTCCTCCAAGTGTCCTTTCAATATTAGGAAGCCATAGGAACTCTTTCCCAAGTGAAAAAGGAGTGTAAGTGAGGAAAGGAAGGGGTGCTTCTGGAGTTCGGAATTGAACAAGAATTGACGACCGAACAGACGGTCGCTAATTAAAGAAATGACGCCCCCTGACGGGGCGTTACTTAAATGACGCCCGGGTCCCTTCCCCCATTTGATTTAAGGCCCGAAAAAAAGGAGAAATGGCTCAGAAAAAATTGGAGAAAAATGGAAAAACATGTGGAAAGCTTGGGGAAGTTGGATATTCAATAAAAAGGAGGAAAATCACTCAAATAAGTCGATTTGAGGGTCAAATGGGGCATCACAGTGCGATAGGAGATATGCTCAAAATGATGTCAATTTTAGTGTGTCTACACCCACTACTCTCCGGGCAAAACACTCTCAAAGGTGCTACCCAACTACGAAAAGTGGTACTCCTGCCGCTCTGTACTCCTCTTCCTATTCCCACATCCCGGCGTTGATCCACGGAAGCAGCAGAGAAGCTACCAACACGAAAGCCACGCTCTCGTGCTTTTCGGTAGCGCTCCTCACCATCTCTCAGCCACTGTTCAGCAAGACCAAGGCCGATTCGGAGTTCGAATAGTTGGGCCTCCATGGCCCTTCGCTCCTCCCTTTCAGCCAAACTGTTGGCTCTTTCTCTCTCTGCGTTTCTTTCCCTCTCTGCCCGTTCTCTCTCACGGTCTTCCCTCTCTAACTGGAGAGTGATCCTCAGTTCCATAGCATCCCTGGATGAGTCGTCACCAGGATGACGCCGCAGTTCCCTCTCCAGTTCTGCTATCCTAGCCTCCTTCTGCGCAGCTTGGGCAAGCGCTTCTTCCGTCTCCTTTTCCTGCCGAGTGTACTATCTCAGATACGCGATAAGGCGTAAACAAAGAGAACTCAACGCTGAAACTTTTACCTGTATACGGAGCATCCCTTCTGCCTCCGCAGCACGCTGCGTGGTGTGAGCAAGTTGCTCATGAACCGAGTCAAGTTCTGAGGTGGGAATCCACAAGCTGGAAGAGGCACCACCTACTCCCATCGCTGGGGAGGCTGCGCCAATCTGGGCATGCTGCGACCATGTGAATTAGTAGCCAACATCTGGAATCTGGGGATTTAATTAGGAATGTACTATACACCTACCAAGGCGCTCGTAGCTCCGCGGGCATCACCCAACTGTTGTTCCATCTCTGCCAAGCGAGTTCGTAAATTCGCTATCATGGCATCCCGGACATCCTGCAGCCTTACAAGTCAGCATTTTTACCAGAAAAACCAAGAAAAGGAGAAAGAAGAGAAGAGAAAAAGGGGAAACCTACTTCCACAAGTCCTCGGGGTTGGAACCATTCTGCGTACTTTGTCCTATATAGACGCAAGTAGTCCTCGCTGTCCCGCGCCTGTGATTCTACAACCGTGCCACCCCGTTGCCAGTCCTCATACTGTTCGAGGAATCGCACGCGCCAGTCAATGCAAGTCGCCGGTCCCCGCATCTTTCTCCCGACACGAGGTAGCGCAGCTGAATCCACCCATTCTTGAGCCAGTCCTAAAGTCCTCATAACTAATCGTAGCCGAAGCGGCTCGATTTCATTCAGGCAGTGCATCCATAGTTCCCGTCCGAACCGGGCACGACTTGCTAGAACCCACGGCTGGTTGGCATCGACCATGTCTGAGTAGGGTCTCCAGTTTACCATCGCTGCAGGGAACTCCTGTAGCTCCCGCCTTAACACCATCAGTTGGTAGGTTAGGGGTGCCACACTCATGATGGGCTCCCACCGCCTGGCTAGCGGCACCATCACGGGTCGCCAATGTCGAGCTCTCCCCATGGGGAGGTAATAATAGCTCCATAGCTGCTCGGCGCAGGTCATCAGCACCTTGCGAAAACAACAAAAAAAAATATACAAAACAAGCAAAACCAAAAATACCTGGATGAATGGTGCGAAACCACTCACAGTCATCTCACGATCCGTTTCTTGGAATAGGCCTGCAAACAAGTGCGCCAGCATAGCAGCTCCCCAGGCATAGTACCCTACTCTTTCAAGGTCTGACAGCAGCTCCAGAAAGCAACATTGGATACCGTCCCCTTTCGAGCTCAGTACCAATCTCCCCAAAAGGAAGAGGAGAAATCTCCTCAAATCTATGTTACATCTTTCCCAGTTGCCGAAATCTGTGCAATACACGGCACGGCATCCTGTTTCTATCCTTTCCATGAACTCTTCTGAGGATTCGTCATCCCGCCGACGAGTGTCGGTGAGCCCTAATGCATCCATGAGGGACGCCCTAGATACCGACCTATTTTTCCGACCATCTAGGTCCAAACCCAGTAACTTCTGGGCACCTTCTCGGTAGTCCGCGTAAGTGACTCCGGTCACTGCCTCGCCATCCACCTTGAGACTCGTAATTCGGACCACATCTTCCAAGCTGGGCACCATGTGCCCCAGGGCATCAGAAATGCCCGGCTCACTGGGTCCCATCTCTCACACAAGGCTTGGATCAGGACTAGGTCAAGCTGGATCGGCTCGATCCGAAGGAAGGTACCAAATCCCATCACGTCTAGCCTCGCCTTCTGAAAATCTGGGAGGCCCCTGTACGCTGCTACTACCAACTCCCATAAGATTTGTGATTTCATCACAACCTACACATACCAGGAATGGGGGTGAGGTTTGGTCAGAAGAAAGGAAGAAAAAATGAGAAAAGGGCAAGAAAACTTGGCTTACGAGTTGTGATTGGGCCCTTTCGCTGAAGTGCCCTTCAAAGTCTGAAAGCCTCCTGGAACTACTACCACTGGACCTGCTTCTCTTCGAGGAATGGGAAGATTCGCCCTCCATCCAACTCTCAGAATTTTGAACTCCTCCCCTCCCGTAAGAACTTGTGCTCCTCGAGTTAGCTCTCGATATACCTGGAAGGATAAAAGGGACAAGAATTTATAGAAATGGAAGGAGTGCGGGCCAAGATTGCCTCCATCACCTGTCGATGATAGCCCTCGCAATGAGACACAGGCCAAGCGGCCCCATGTGTCGCTTCACCGCTCGCACAGGGTGATTGACTGGACGAAGAATAGGACGAATAGCCCCTATGTTGTCTAGGGATACCCTATCATGTTTTGGAGGACGTCCGCAAAATTTGGCACAACATCCGGGAAAAGGAACTAGGGCCGTCAGTATTGACTTCGACGGCAGATTCCCGTGAAAAATGGTCACCACAAGACGCGATTCTCCGCTTGGAGCGGAGTCTCGGCAGACCCATCACATGGGAACAGTGCAAAGGAGAAGAAGTGTAGGGAAGAAGGAACGCACAAGAGAACAAATAAACAGCAGAAAATCAAATCACTCCATTCATAATTCTACATAAGCTGTCATAAGCACTACAATCATAGAGAGGTGGCGGGCCCACTAGCCCGCCAATCCTCACCATCACTCATCTCTCCGGGCACTCTCCTCCTCTCCCCCGAGGTGAGGGTCCCTCAGAAGCCTCCGGGATCCCCGTGCAGTAGCACCTGCCTCGCCTCTGGGCGCCTGCTCCGCAGCAGTGACTCGCTGCTCCTCACCTGGCGTGGCGAAGAAGCCACTGGCAGCAAAGCGACCGGACTGGCGGAGTCGCTCCCCGAACTCTCGCGCTCTCTCGTAGCGCGTCTCCATCCCTCCTAGCCTCTGCACGACGGCCTGAAGGCCCAGCTGGAGCTCCCTCACTTGGGCCTCCAAGGCCCTCCTCTCGGTCAGATCCCGCTGTCGCTCGGACCTTCTCTCGGCTTTCTCTCTCTCTGCCTCTCTCCTCATCATCTGCAGAAGAACCCTTAACTCCAGGATGTCTGGAGAAGGTCTCTCCTCACCACGATGCCGCAGCTCCGCTACAGTCGCCACCCAGGCGTCACGCTCCTCTTCCGCCCGGGTCGCGCGGGCCACCGCACCGGCAAGTTGCTCCCGGAGGGAGGCAATCTCGAGAAAAGGGGCCGAGGAGCTGGAAGATCCGCCAGCCACTCCCACCGTCGCTGTCTGCTGGGCACGCTGGAACGAAATAAACAACGGCCGTCAGTGAAACTCCAAAATCTGAAGTTAAAAGTGCGGCACGTAACTTACCAGGAGCGACAACTCATGTTGAGCGACGGCCAGCTGCCGCCTAGTCTCTGACAGTTGGGCGCGCGAGCCGCCGATGCCACGCGTGTCCCCAGCTTGGGGAAGCCCCGCGTAACTCTCTCTCTGCCGCCGCAGGAAGTCGGCACTGTCCTGCACCAGTACACCCCCTTGCTGTCCAGGGAGACGTACGGGCCAGTCCTCGAGCCTCGCCTTGCCGCGACTCTCCCTCCTGACGCGGCTCGGCTCGTCCGCACTCGCCCACTCATCGGCCAGGCCCAGGGTCCTTGCCATGTCCTGCACCAAGAAAGGGGTCCCATATCAGTCAAAAGGAACGCGTCCCCTGTCTAGGACGCGTCCATCATTTGAGTGCAACACTCGCCGAACCCTTTCCTCCTCGCGCGGCTCGCTTCAAAACCCAAAATGAATTAAAAGAGGAAGAGATCGGAGGACCTACCGGACCGTGTTCACCTCCTCCCACGCCATCGGGCCCCTCGGGTCCCTCGGGGGCCCGAAGCGGCCCTTCCTCCTCCATGGACGCCGTTCCGTGCTCGGGCGCGTCCCTCCTTGGGCGAGGATTTCCTCGTCCCTCTCCACCTTCACCACGGTCGGGCCCACCGAACTCCATCGATCAAAAGAGGAGGAAGGCGAAAAAGGGGCAAGCGCGTTTCGGCGGAAGGCGGGCTCGTTTGCGGGTAAGGCACGGGAGAAGAAAGGACCACCCGTCGCTTTAAATTTAAAATCAAGGATTAAGACGCGTCCTCGCGCCTGGACGCGCCCAAAAGGGGGAAAAGGAAACAAAATCCCCCCGTGCAAAGCGTAGTTCCCCGCTGTTCAGGGCAAGGTCTCGCGGAGCGTGCCTCAAGGGACAACTCAGTGCAAAGAAGAAAGTGTGGGAGAGAGAAAAGTACACACAACACAAAAGCCATTTCCATTTCATATAATAGCCGAAAGTACATCATACAGTGAGAAGGGTGACGTACAAGCAACTCTCTAACTCTCACCGTCACCCTCCTGGTCATCTCCTTCCTCCCTCCTCTGACGGAGATCCCTAGGGGGCCTCCGCGACCTCTGTGAACCCTGAGAAGCCGTGCTCGCCTCGCCCTGCGGTGGCACTCCAGCCTCGAAGGCGCGACGACGCTCCTCCGCCGAAGAAACCAGATAGCTGCCCATGGAAAAAGAACCAGACTGACGAAGTCGCGCCCCGCGTTCCTTCGCCCTCTGGTACCGCTCCTCACTCTCCCGAAGCCTCCCCTCCGCCGTGCCAAGACTCAATCGGAGCTCCAGCAGCTGGGCCTCCAGAGCCCTCCTCTCGGTCTGATCCCGCTGTCGCTCCTCCCTCTCTCTCTCCCTCTCCTCTCTCTCTCTCACTGCCTCCCTCCTCGACAACTCGAGGGCGATCCGCAGATCCAGCACGTCACGAGGGAGCTCCTCAGCCTCTCGTCGACGCTCCTCCTCCAGCTCCACAATCCGGGCGTCACGCTCCGCAATCCGGGCGTCACGCTCCGCCACCCGAGCGTCGCGCTCCTGCTCAGCACGAACAGCACGCGCCAGGGCCTCTCGGATCTCGGCCACCTGTCAAGGCACGCATGCACCGTAAGAGAACAGTGATAGAAGGAAAGTAGCTAGAAAAGGGTCGCGGCCAAGCAAGCACTCACTCGAGCCTCGCGGTCACGCTCGGCCTCCTCAGCCCGAGCCACCGCGTACGCCAGCTGCTCCTGGAGGGCAGAAACCTCCGGAGGAGGGCCCCGCGAACTGGAACCCGCTCCACCAGCCATCCCGGCTGCCGCTGTCTGGTGGGCCCGCTGAAACACGGGGCAAACGTCAGTCAAAGGCTAAGCATCAAAAATCCAGGTCACAAAAAAAAAATGCATTGCATAGACTCACCAGGATCTCCAACTCCTGTCGGATGGCCACCAACTGTCGCCTGGCGTCCGCCAACTGGGCCCGCAGGTCAGCGATCATGGTATCACGAGCATCCTGCATTACACATAAGTTAGTATCCCATGCATATACATATAGAAAGGTGGAGCAGTTTCATTTCACTTACCCCTGCCATACCACCCAAGGAGAGGCGGTCCCCGTACGTAGCTCGGTACCGTCTCATGTAGTCTGTGCTGTCCTGTACGTGGGACACTACTGGGACCCCGCCCTGCTGCCAGTCCTGGTACTGTGCTGGGAAGCGCGTACGCCAGTCCACGATCTTCGCCTTCCCCTTGGTCTTCCGCCCAATGCGGGCCGGCGCATCTACATCTACCCACTCCTGGGCCAGCCCCAACGTCCTCATGACCAGTCTAAGCCGCAGCGGCTCAATCTCGTTCAGGCAATGGACCCACACGTCCCGCCTGAAGCGAGGAAGACCCGCTACAACCCAGGGCTGGCCAGCATCGCCCATGCCTAGGTAGGGCCTCCACACCACCTGCATCACCATACATACATCATGTTAGTTATCATTCAGTCACATGCATAAACACAAAAAAATCATACGCATCATACCATGGCCTCGGGATACTCGCTCAGCTCCCGACGAAGTGACGCCAGCTGGTAGCCGTGGGGTGCTGCAACCACGACCGGCCTCCACTGCCGCGCCAGAGGCACGGCCCTCCTGTTCCCATGCCTAGCCCTCCCCATCGGGAAATAGTAATAGCTCCACACCTGCATCCATCATACATCATTAGTACAATAATTGCATATTTAACTGTGGGAATGCATAAATAAAATGTTTACCTGGAGGAAAGGTGCGAAGCCGCTGACTGTCGTCTCCTTCTCCGAAGTCTGGGAGAGATCAGCAATCAAATGGGCAAGCAGAGCCGCACCCCACGTATAGTGTCCCACTCTGTCCAGATCCGCCAAGATCCCGAGGAAACGGCAGTGGATGCCATCCCCCTTCGTCCCCAGCAGAAGGCAGCCCAGGAAGAAGAAAAGGAACCTCCGAAGGTCTAGATCCACCAGCTCCCGCTCGCTCGGGTCCTGGGTGAAAGCAGCACGAGCATCCCCCTCCAGTCGAGCCAAGAACTCTGCTCCAGTCTCGCTAACCCGCTGACGCGGGTCGACGAATCCGAGCGCCTCCATGATCTCCACTCGGCCGACTACCCTGCTGTCTCTATCAGTCACGCTCGTCTCTAACCACAGCAGGTCCAGGGCACTCTCTCGGTAGTCGGGGTAGGTGACCCCGCTGACTGCCTCTCCGTCAACTCGTAGCCCGGTGATCCGAGCCACGTCCTCCAGCGTCGGCACCATGTGCCCCCAGGGCATCAGAAACGCCCGGCTCGGTGCGTGCCACCGCTCCCTCAATGCCTGGATAAGAGGAAGGTCGAGCCGGAAGGGCTCGATCCTAAGGAAAGCTCCGAAGCCCATGGCGTCCACACGCGCCCTCTGAAAATCCGGCAGCCCACGGTATGCTGCCACCACCAAGGACCAGCTGATCCGGCCCTTCATCACGCCCTGCAAACCACAAAACCAACAAAGAACACATCAGCATCATGAACAGTCATAAAACAATAACACTGTATATATACTACTTATTCTTTTATTTTATTTTTTTATATTTTTAAAAAATATTTATATTTCTTGTGGAGGCGTCCAGGCCCCTGGACGCCTCCTCTTTTTTTCCTTTATTTTGTTTTTTTAGAAAAAACAAAGCCAAAACAAGAAAAATATATTAAAAATATATATATTATCATGGAGGCGTCCTGGAGGCAGGACGCCTCCTTATTTTTATTATTATTATATTACTATTACTTTTCGTAAATAAATAAATAAACAAAAATAAAAAGAAAAAGTGGAGGCGTCCAGGCCCCTGGACGCCTCCTTCTCTCACTACCCGCCTTTCTCTCACAGCCTCTCGCACACCCGTTTTAGCCTATTGAACCACAAAGTGAGAATTCCGAGGTACTTACCGGGTCGTGATCGTCCTCTCCCGCGTCACCAGCATCCGCAGCGGCCTCCGCGGCCAGGAGAGGCACCTCTATCTCCTCCCCCGCAGCAACCTCCTCTGCTGCGGCCTCCTCGGCATCATCCCTCAACCTCCTCGCACGACGAGCCAGTCGTTTCCGCTTCTCTGGACCCTGACTCGATCCTCCTCGCTCCATTGGGACTAAGAATGGGTCGTTTGGAGTGGCTGGACGGTCGGAATGAACAGTATAAGTGAACAGGGGGAGCCCCCCCCCTATATATAGAATGACCTGTTATTGGGGCGTCCAGGCGCCTGAACGCCCCCACAATTTTTATTTTTTTTCAAAAATTCAAAAAAATAGGGGCGTCCAGGCGCCTGGACGCCCCCAAAAATAAAATAAATAAATATAAAAAAAATATAAAAAAATAAAAGAAAAATCAAACTAGGGGCGTCCAGGACCCTGGACGCCCCCAAAAATAAATTGTCAAAAAAATATAATAATAATAAAATAATAAAATAAAATTAGGGGCGTCCAGGCCCCTGGACGCCCCCATAATAAAAAATTTTCAAAAAAAAATATATTTATATAAGAATATGTATATAATCCAAACAAAATAAAAAACACAAAGAAAAAGAAAAACCATAAAAAAAAGATAATAATTAAGGGGACAGGGGTCCGAAACATCCATGCCAGATTTTATTCCATCAGAAAAACAGAGTGAACTACATCAGGGGCTTAGGCGCTTTAGGCCTTAACTTCCCCAGTTCGGTTACATAAGCCCTCCACGGCTCGCATTCTTCCACCACGTGCGCTGAGGCTTTTCCCGCAACACTTGTCTTCCAGGGAGCTTTAATGGCCTTCGCTTCCTTCGCGTCCGCTTCAGTGCCCAACTCCCTTTTCTTCAAAGAACAATGCCAGTCGGTGGCGGGAACGAATGGCGTGGGATGCCAATCTGGAGGCAGCACCGATGCGCACTATAAAGGACGAACTCGGTCGCGCCGATCAGTTGAAGATCAACTTCGGGGGAAGACCTCATGAGGAGATCTAGCGAAAGCAAACATGCCGGTGCGCAAGTGAAGAAGCCTTGTGTCACGGTGCGGAAGTGAGACCGCCAGTCTTCACGTTTCTTCAGCCACGGAACGCGGTTCACTACAGTACCACCGAAGCCTAACACGTCGGCTATGTGGTGAAGCGGGCTTTGTTGGAAGAGCTTCGAAGCGGTTGGCATTCCCTCGCGGTGGTCGAATTTGAAATGCAAATCCAGCCAGCAATTTAAGACAAGTGCACAACCAAATGGAGGCTTACCCATGCTCGAAGCAGTAAGACCACTGTAAAGATAGGCAAGGACAGCGGGTCCCACCCTCTTTCCACGCCAAATCCCGCAGATAGCACTCAGTTGGTCTTCCTCCACTATGTTGTCGGTATAAGGAAACAAGAGAGCACCCGCCAGACAGATAGTGAACCCCCTCATGATTCCCTCCAAATAGTCATCGTCTGGTGACCCTCTCAGGGCGTTCATGACCCACTCCGCAAGCTTTTGGAGATCGATCCCCTTCTGAGTACGGACCTTTCTAGCTGCGTCGGGCGGCATGAAGCTTCCAAGGACGCTTTCAGAAGTACCCCGTGTCAGCATCCGCATAGCCTTCACCTTCCCGTCACTCTTGAATTTCTTCAAACCAAGCAGAAGTTCCACCTCCTCGAGGAGGATGGTCACCTCGAAGGTCGGGAAGATAAAAGTGTGGGTCTGGGGATGCCAGACCTCCACTAGCGCGCCCATAGCCGCCCAGTCCATACGAATCTTCTCGTAATGCTTGGCGTGAATAAGGAGCCCCTGCAAATGCCACTTCGAGAGTATGGCCCTCATGCCAATGGAGATATTGGAAGTCAGCTTTGAAAGCCATGGCAGCTTGGAAAACTTCCTCGGGCCTGGGAAGAGTGGATATGGCTGGAAGAGGAAAGAAGAAGAAATGAAGGAAGTAAGAAGAAGGTTCACGTGGAGAAATTTGAAAAGAGTCAGCTTACCATATGCGACATGATCGTCCCACTCAGATGACCCTCGAGGTCGGAAAGTCGCCTAATCTCGCTGCTAGGCTTGCTCCTCTTCATAACGCGGGAAGACTCTCCTTCCATCCTGAAGATCTCTAGATTCTCCTCTCCTTCCTCTCCTGAGCTTCCAAAACCCACCTTGGTGCATTTGAATGAACTAGCCTAAGGGGAGTTCTTATAGGAAGGGAAGGGTGCTACAGGACAGAACATGTCACATCAGTTGTCATTGTCAAGATTTTGTCTGGATCTCCTTTGAACTGTGGTGCGATTCTGCTCCCTTTTGATGTTGCTAACCTTTGCTGGCCTGTGCAGGTTTTACTAACGGACGTCTTTGTCCTATCTCCTGTCCCACCTTTCATTGGTTGGTCCCACCATGTCATGCATCATAGTATATGATACCTACGCTACTAGAACATGTCAAGGACCTTGCGGCCCGAACGAATCTGGGATTTGAGTTCCCCTTCAACAAAAACGGTGATGATCCCGGAAGAGTTTGGGTTGTACGGATAGGCCGTTAATTTGTGGTAGTATGGGGACGACGGTTCCGTTCAGTGAGTTGGTGCGCGGATAAACGGGCCCCAGCCCAGTATCAGCTCACCGGGTCGGTATCCTGACCCGTTCTTCACAAGTTGACAATATTATCCTTGGCTATTTTCTATTTTAGTTTGTTTTAAATTTTTCTTTGAACCCAGCATGCATTCATATAGGACTTTGATTTATTGCGGAAGATCATTCAAGTGATTCGATTGTGAAAGCCGTTGTGCTCCAATTCCCACAAATATGAGATATTCCACTCCGAATGAAATACTGAGTTTCCTTGAGACAGCCCTACGCTGCTCTTCCAAAGGAGACCCTTGTTTGGACAGACCCTCAGATATTCCTTTACCTTTTTTTGACCCACCTTGGCCGCAGCACTTCCACATTGGCTGGTAACCGCTCCCCAAAGGTGAAACCTCCGGTTTATGACCCAGGTACTTCCACACCGAGAAGTTGGTCTCCTTTTGTTTCGTGCCTGAGCGCACATCTCACCCTCCCTTATTTGATCTCCGTCCAAGCAATCGTCAATATTTGAAAGACCTTCTTCAAGGTCGCCTCATTGAAACTCCAGGAAAGATTCCAAACAGTAACGTCAAAAGCGTGTCTCATCACACCTTGGCATCAACTTATCAGTCCGCTCCCACTTCACTCACTCCACTTCGATACCATTCCACTACGTGTCGCTCCCTTGCAAAGCAGACGCCAAGGCGGGGCAGCTGTAGACACGCCATTCTGACGTCTCCTGAGAAAGTCTCATATTACTATACAACGCCCCGCAACGGCTTACGCATTTGAATCACTCGAGTGCTTCCTTTTCTCGGGTCTTCTTCTGCCTTTTTCGGCATCCGGAATCGTCTCGTCACGGCATTCGGACGGCATCAACACCAGTCGGACGCATCAGGAGGTTCCGGAATCAAGAAGGGGGTCTACCGGGCGGCCGCCGACGCCTGATTCGAGGACCCGGGTGGGTCTTAATGGGGGCGTCCAGGCCCCTGGACGCCCCCATCTTTTAATTTCTTTTATTTATTTTCTCAGGGCCCAAAAATAAATAAAAAATATATATTTTAATGGAGGCGTCCAGGACCCTGGACGCCTCCATAAAAACTAATAATAATAAATATTTATAAAATGCCAGTTGGCATAAAAAAATAAAATAAATAAAAAATATATATTAATGGAGGCGTCCAGGCCTCTGGACGCCTCCATAAAAACATATAAAAAAATATAATGCCAGCCCTATCATAAAAGACAAGAAAGACAATAAAATAATATATTTTTGGAGGCGTCCAGGCCTCTGGACGCCTCCATCAACTCCCTCACGGGCGCCGGCCACCGAACGACGGTTTGTCGTGTGTGAAAAAATCCAAATTATAGAGACGTCCGGTCAGCTGGACGCGCCCATTTCTGAATCACGAGGCGCCGCTCACAAAACCACGCGTTGTGCCGAACCGCGTGCGGCCGTCGTCGGTTTTCGGTGGACCTGCTTGAGGCGTCCGGGACCCTGGACGCCTCCACAAAAGTATTCCAAAAAAATCAATAAAAATAGAATAAAATATTATTTCGGCCCTGATGGAGGTGTCCAGGGTCCTGGACGCCTCCACCTTCCGGAGCTCTATAAATAGAGGCCCACCCCCTCAGTTCTAAGGAGCTAAGCAGTGATCCGATAGGCTGCCGGAGCCCAGAGGCTACGGAGTCATTTTTCTAACCCGTGGGGTCTTTTGTAGGTGGAGGTTCTGCCGGCTTCTCGGGTGCCCACGCTCGCGAGAGGAAGGTCGTCTTCATCCACCGCGCTTCTACGTCGTCCCCACGCTGCCGGAGCTCCGCCGAATTTCACCACCGGCACATCCAATAAGCCAACTCTTTCCTTTCTTCGTAGTTCTTTTGCATTCATCATCTCGCATCCATCATCTCATTTTCCTCCTACTCGAGTCCGAGAGGGGTTTAAAAGATAACACCAACCAGGTGTGTGTCTTCCCGTTATTTCGTCATTTTTATTGCAAGGATATGAATACTACACATTCATCTTTCTAAGCCACTTGTCATTTGTTTGTCGTTGTTTTGCAAGGGTAGCCGAGGAAAGCCCTCTCCGTCGGCCGGCCGGAAGGAGAGGAAGAAGCAACCCGCCATCTCCCGCTCTTGAGGTAGGCGCGATCACTTTCTTATTTTGGGGTCTTTCGGCCCCTGGCGATCACATCTTTTCATCGAGGCCGCGGCGAGTCACTTCCCCAATGGCCGTTTAAATTTCTGTTCTCATATTCTCTTTATATCCTGTTATATTTCGTTCATATCATCGAGGCCGCGGCGAGTCACTTCCCCAATGGCCGTTTAAATTTCCGTTCTTACATTCTCTCTATATTCTGTTATATTCTGCTCATATCATCGAGGCCGCGGCGAGTCACTTCCCCAATGGCCGTTTAAATTTCCGTTCTTACATTCTCTCTATATTCTGTTATATTCTGCTCATATCATCGAGGCCGCGGCGAGTCACTTCCCCAATGGCCGTTTAAATTTCCGTTCTTATACTCTCTCTATATTCTGTTATATTCTGCTCATATTCTCGAGGCCGCGGCGAGTCACTTCCCCAATGGCCGTTTAAATCTCTGTTCTTATATTCTCTTTTATATTCTGCTATATTCTGCTCATATTCTCGAGGCCGCGGCGAGTCACTTCCCCAATGGCCGTTTCAATTCTTGTTATTTCATTTCTGCACCATTCCCGTCCCCCCGAGGTCGCGGCGAGTCACTTCCCGCTATGGCCGTTTGAACCCCATATCTTGCCATATTATACTTGTCCCGCTCGCCCCGCCGGAGCAATCTCCCGTGGTGGCCCCTTCTCTCTCTTCTCTCATCTCTGTGTTGCAGCAAACAGCAAAACAAACAAAAAGAGGAGCCCGCGCGCTCTCCTCATCCTCTTCCTCGCTCCATCGAACTCCGAACCGCGTGACGTCGCTCACACCGGGTAGATGGCGTCCGGTCGAATCACTGTCTCGTCCCCATACGGCATGGCAAACGAACATATCCAATACGTGAGATAAGCAGCACAGTGAGTCTGCGGGTCGACGCCCATCGGATTAGGCCCGCTCCGACGCCCCTTGGAGGGGATCTTCACATCAAGCTTGGGCTTCGCACGCTTCTTGCGAGCGACAACGGTGCCGACACAAGGAAATTCTTCGTACTGCTTTAGCCCGTCATAAAAGTATTGCAGCCATAGGGTCATGCGCACCCTTTTCCTGTCTCCGCGGGCGGGTTGCCTCCCACCATGTGACAGTTGGTATAACTCCCGGTACGCCTTCATGAGGTACCGGTATGAATACCCAAGAGAATAATAGCCATCCCCGTTAGTTTCATCCTTGATCAGGTCGGGGAGGCATACTTCTTCATATGGCTCCCCATCAATGGGCAAGCCGCTTAGCTGGCAGAGGCTCCACAGTTCCAGGGAGGTTTCCCCCTCCGCCGTGTAAAATGTGTTGGTCTCGGCACTAAATACTTCAATCATACCGCAGCAGAGACCCTTAGAGATGGGGTAGCCGTAGCGGGAGGCGTAAACACTGTGGTAAATACCGGCCCGGACCAGCATCGGGGCGTAATTGAACAGCACATACTCGGTGAACTCCACTACCCCTTCCCGGAAGCTGTGGGCATCTTGAAGCTTCAGCTCCCTGAACCAGCCCAGTGATAGTTCGTACTTGAACCTGATGGCCAAGCAGTCCAAGATGAACGGCTCCTCCCTGTAACCCCATTTCAGGGGAGCCAAGAATAAGCCAAATCGGGGCGGCTCGCCATGCACCTTCCCGGCAGACATGTCCCATTTGGCCGGGGTGAATTGAGGTGCTCGCACCAATTTGTCTTCGGTCGGTAACACCCCTTCAATCCCCAAGACTGGTTTCCACTCCCGGGCTTCTCCCACCAGATATATCGGAATGCTCCTGGGGACGCTGTATAATAGACTGTCCCGGGCATGCAGGATGGCTCGCTCGACGGCCTTTATGGTGCGGAAATCTCGCCCCTCTCGGGAGCGCAGGTGCTTCAGAAATCGAATAAGGTGCCTATCCTTCGGGAAGTCCTTCCGGTACTCCCCGGTGGCCCGATCAAATGTGAAGCCGCTCTCGACCCTGGCCAACCTGTCGAAGGCAATTGTCTCCCGGTCAGACCCCGACGACTCTGCCAAGGCGGCTATTTCCGCATGCTCTCGGTCTAGGTCCTCCACGTTGAGCCATGTGACCGCTGGCATTGGACCCCGCGGAATGAGGTCGGCACCGACAGCAGCAGCAGGGGCAGAAGAACCACTTGGGGCAGCCATTGGTATGCAAAGATACACAAATAGAAGATCAGAATAAGCTACATGCAAAAAGAAATGAAAAACTATAAAGGGGCTTGACTACAAGTAAAACAAGTAAGACATTGCCAATTTCTGATGAAATTTTGGCAGAGTTTCCCCTAGGCCAGAGGCGTAAGGGAAAACACGGGTGCGCGTCCACAAGGAGTGACGGCCCCAACAAAGTCATGGTGGGCCCCGAGAGGCAACACCAGAAGTCTGCCGATCAAAAAGTCTTCTTCCCCTGGCTTAAGGCCTCTTTACTGGCACACTGCCTAGTGCCTTCCCCGGCACACCCTAAAGCTGCCCTCGCCGGTACACCCATATGGGCCTTCACCGGCACACCCTGTGCGAGCTTCCCCGGTACGCCTAAAAGCTCCTTCACCGGTACACTTAGCCCCTCAACTCCCGCTCACCGGCACACCCCGTGATGCTTTCCCCGGCACACCCACGGGGTGCTTCACCGGCACACGTTTCCCGTGTGCCCTCCCCGGCACACCAACCAAAGCACCCGCTTCCCCGGCACACCCACGGGGGCTCCGCCGGCACACCTTCTACCCGTTTCCCCGGCACACTCCGAAGGCCGCTCTCCGGTACGCCCATGGCGGTCCCTCCGACACGCTCGGATGAGCTCTCCCCGGCACGCCCTCACGCCCACTCACCGGCAGCCGCCCACGACACCTCAGACGGAGGAGGAAAAGGATGAGAGAACAGAAGAGAGAAAGGAGAAGGAGAAGAAGGAGGGAAGGGGCCCTAGGGCTCCGCTGTCCCCGACGATGGAGAAAGAAGAGGGAGAGGAAAGGGGAGAGAACAAAAAGGAAGGAGAAGGAGGAGACAAAGGAAACGAGGGGGAAGGGAAAGGGGAAGAAAGGGGGGGTGGGGGCCTTCGCGGCCGTCTCCTCACCACGACCATGGCGGCGGTGGCGCTCACAGGCGGCGGTCGCGCCTGGAAGAGAAGAAGATGGAAGGGGGAGCCTCCGTCCGGTCGGTTACCAGAGAGAAAAAAAAGGGAGGGGAGGAATTCGAAACGGGGGTGGCCCATTCGTGCCACCCCCCCCCCCCCCGCCCCTTTTATAGGTTAAAAAAAAGAAAAAAAGGAGGGAAAATAAAAGGAAGAACAAATAAAAAAGGGGGGGTAGAAAAAAGGGAAGGAGAAGAAAAAGAAGAAGAAGAAAAAAAAGGGGAGAGAAAGGGAAAGAAAGGGAAGTAAAAAAAAAGGGTGAGAATGAAAAATGGGGGGAACGAAGTAAAAGAAGGAGATGAAGAGATTAAAAAAAAAGGGAAAAAAGAGGGAAAAAAGAGGAGAAGATAAAAGAAGGGGGAGCAAAAATATATATATATATATATGTAAAATATTAAATAGATAGATATATATGTATATATATACCCATATATGTGCACTTACATACTCATCCACTCACATATGTGGAGGAGTAAGTCGATAACGTACGATAATAAATGTCCCCGGGGAAACATTCCATCCCAACAATCCTGGTCGTACGGGCGTCCACACAAGCAAAAACGACTCTACCCCCGCAACCCTACCCTTGCCAGGGCACCACTACCCTGTCAAGGCCTTCCCACGCACGTAGCTTCTTACCTCAGCCACCTCCCATCATACAGTATTGCCATTACGGACCCTACGTCCGAATCGGCACGAATTCTCCCGTTGCGCTGGCATTGTCTTCTTGCCAACGAATAAGTCCCTTTCCGGTGCAAGGCCTCGTGCCCTAGCCACTCACTCCGCACAATATTGCCATTACGGACCCTACGTCCGAATCGGCACGAATTCTCCCGTTGCACTGGCATTGTCTTCTTGCCAACGAATAAGTCCCTTTCCGGCGCAAGGCCTCGTGCCCTAGCCACTCACTCCGCACAATATTGCCATTACGGACCCTACGTCCGAATCGGCACGAATTCTCCCGTTGCGCTGGCATTGTCTTCTTGCCAACGAATAAGTCCCTTTCCGATGCAAGGCCTCGTGCCCTAGCCACTCACTCCGCACAGTATTGCCATTACGGACCCTACGTCCGAATCAGGCACGAATTCTCCGGTTGCGCTAGCATTATCTTCTTGCCAACGAATAAGCCTTACCTTTCGGCGTAAGGCTTCGCGCCCTAGCCAACACTTGCGTATCACTCACTTGTCAAAGAAAAAAAAAGAAGAAAATGGGGTTAAAAATAGAGATAGCCCGCCGGACTCGCCCCTGCACGGGGACGAGGGTAAAAATGGCAATAACCCGACTGTGGCCAAAACCCGAAAGGGCGCTACAGGCAAAATCGGGTACCCCGCCACATGAAAATCTGAGAGGGCGCGTGGGCAAAAGCAAGAGGGGGCCGGTACCGGCGAAAACCCGAAAGGGCGCTTGTATCGGTAATGTGGTTCAAAAAAAAGAGAAAAGAAAAGAGAAAGAAAAGAGACAAAGAGATCAACAAACCAGGTCAGCTCCCGACACCCTTTCGGCACTGACGAAGAGACAAAGATACAACAAACCAGGTCAGCTCCCGACACCCTGTCGGCACTGACGAAGAGACAAAGAGACCAACAAACCAGGTCAGCTCCCGACACCCTTTCGGCGCTGACGAAGAGACAAAGAGATCAACAAACCAGGTCAGCTCCCGACACCCTTTCGGCACTGACGAAGAGACCAAGAGACAACAAACCAGGTCAGCTCCCGACACTCTGTCGGCACTGACGAAGAGACAAAGAGACCAACAAACCAGGTCAGCTCCCGGCGCCCTGTCGGCACTGACGAAGAGACAAAGAGACAAAGAGACCAACATATCCTGTCAGCGCCCGACACCCCGTCGGCACTGACGGAGAAAAGAAGAGACCAACAAACCAGGTCAGCTCCCGACACCCTTTCGGCGCTGACGAAGAGACAAAGAGATCAACAAACCATGTCAGCTCCCGACACCCTTTCGGCACTGACGAAGAGACCAAGAGACAACAAACCAGGTCAGCTCCCGGCACCCTGTCGGCACTGACGAACAGACAAAGAGACCAACAAACCAGGTCAGCTCCCGGCGCCCTGTCGGCACTGACGAAGAGACAAAGAGACAAAGAGACCAACATACCCTGTCAGCGCCCGACACCCCGTCGGCACTGACGAAGAGAAGAAGAGACCAACATATTAGCTCCCGGCACCCCGTCGGCATCGACGAAGAGGAAAGAGACAAATACACCCACGGGCACCGCCCGGCTCATCCTTCGCCTGCGCTACCCGTGGGTGGGGGGCATTTGTGGACACCGAAAAAATTGCACATCCAAATATCATGCCCGGCCTCGCATCGACAACGGCGCCGAGTGCCGGCCTCGCATCCAAATATCATGCCCTTTGGGGGTCTTCAGCGGCACACCCCCCTTGGGGGTCTTCAGCGGCACGCCCCCATGGGGCTTCAGCCACCCCCCTTGGGGGTCTTCAGCGGCACGCCCCCATGTGGCTTCAGCGGCACGCCCCCATGGGGCTTCAGCGGCACACCCCCTTGGGGGGGGGGGGGGGGGGGCCTTCAACGGCACGCAGTTTGCCCCCTTCAACAGCACGTTTGGGCAACTTCCAGCGGCACGACTTTTACCCTTTACCACGGCACGCTTGGGCAACTTCCAGCGGCACGACTTTTACCCTTTACCACGGCACGCTTGTTCAGCTCGCCACCGGCACAGCGCGGGGGGCTTTTTCAACGGCCAAACGACGTGCTGCCCATGCCCTACGCATCTTCGGCGCGCAGTGGTCGGTCCGAGGTGTCAGCCAAGGATTGGGCCACGCAGGCTACTCCCCTGACAGCCAGGACAGGGGAAGTCAAACCCCATCATGATCGGCTGCTTCCCGCCTCCGACTGTCGTGCTCAAAGGCTCCCGCCGCTGTGAGTATAAAGGAGGTCCGCTTCGATAGAAAAAAGAGAGAGGGCAGAAGGAAGAAGGAAGAAGAGGCGGGAGAGAGCAGGGGCAAGAGACACAGACAGAAGAAGATAAAGAGAGGCTGAAGCCACAGGCAAGAGAGGAAGAAAAGAGAGAAGGGAAGAAGAAGAGCTCCGGTGTGAGGTTCCTCCGACGACGGCCGGGCAGAAGAGAGAGTAAGAGGGGGGGAGAGCTGAATGTAGTCCGGGGGCTTTCCTTGTTTTGTTTTCTCTTCCCTTTTCTTTGGTCCCCGGGTTTTCTTTCTCACCCGTGACTTTTGGCACGGGCGTGCTTGGCAATGTATATGGATGGCTACGGCCCCTTGCTCCCCATGAATGAAAATCACCCTCTTTGGATTTCCCTGTTATCTTTGTTGGTTTACGCCAGTTTTCACGGTGTGTGTGACGTGTTGTCCGTTTTCCCTCCATCCCTTATTTCTCCGATGCTTTTGAGGTCCCCATGTCAATACGATTCCTCCCCCGTGATCCTTGACCTCGTGGGTTCTTTGTCCCTTTCCATGGTCATCGGTTGTGTCCATCCGCTTGAAGGGAGGGAGAGATCCTTACTCTCTTCCCGATCACCCAGTCGTCAGCAGCCCACCCTTGGCCTTGAACTCCTCTTCTTTTCCTGAACAACCTGCAAGCCTCCCAGCCCACACACCCAACACACTTAGCTCCTCTTTAATCTTCCAGCGATACACCCTTTCTGGCCCTTGGCCGGCACACCTTTTCAACCCTCAGCGGCACACTCATCTGGGGTTTCAGCGGCACACCCCATGGTGGCCCTCAGCTGTACACTTTACCTTTTCCAACCCCAGCGGCACACCCTGTTGGTCCTTGGCCGGTACACTCCCCGTTGGCCCTCAGCGGCACACTTTCTGGCCCCCAGCGGTACACCCTTAGCCGCCAACCCCCAGCCCATTCTGTCTAATATTACAAGTCTTCCGTTCACGGTTTTCCCCGTGTTTTCCGAGGTTTTATAAAGGTGTTGCTACCTCCGGGTGCCCACCTCCAGTTGTTGGGTTCCGCCACTCCGCGTGGGCGCGTTCCCTTTATCTCCCTTACGCTCGGGTCAAGGGGAGATGCTGCCGAATTTTTGTCGGAAAATGATAAATATATTAAAAAGGCATAAGGAAGCAACAAACACATGAAATGATTAATGATGGAACCTTCCAATTGATTAAGCTGCTGCCGGCACCATGACGAGAACCAGACTAATTGACAACTCGGCAGCCCGAACATCCGATCTGTGAGAAGAAGCCGAACAGAACAAAACAAAGAAAGAGAGGAAATTTACATAAGACTGAATGGAAAATCAACAAACGAAGAAAAGAAAAGCCTTAAAACAAGTAACAGAAGAGCGGGCCTTCACCCCCACCCTTGTTCCAACCTTCGCCGGTGCACCCATTCCCTCCCTCGCCGGTACACCCCTCAGCCCCTCGCCGGTACACCTCCAGCACCTTTCGCCGGCGCACCCATTCCCTCCTTCACCGGTACGCCCTTTGGCGCCCTCGCCGGTACACCTCCAGCACCCTTCGCCGGCGCACCCATCCCTCCTTCACCGGTACGCCCTTTGGCGGCCTCCCCGGCACATCCTCCTCTCCCTTCACCGGCACACCTTGGGATGCCCTCAGCGGTACGCCCCTCCATGTCCCTGTGATGCGTTCGACAGTCGTCGTTTAAAAATGCCGTGCCACACAAATTTTAAAATTTATAACCGCACTCACTCACTCGAATGATTTTGAAAATACGAGTACAGTGGTGAATACGGGTCGATCCCACGGGGAGAGAATATTTGATTTTAGCTCAAGTTGGAAATACCCTTATGCTTGAAAACACAAATTTTGTTCATGGAGTGCGATTATCACTAAGTGGAATGAAATTACAACTTTAAATATCAAGAGAAAAGTAAAGGAATAATTAGCCAATTGAAGAACGTCATCGTTTCCTTGCCGAGCCTTTGATGAAGACCGCTCTGCCTTGGAAGTCGACGCCGTGAGATGATTCGAAGATGACTTACTGCTTCGGGTGTGATTGAAGAACTTATGAAAAAATGTAAATAGAAACAAACATAACTTGAAAATACATCAGAATTTTGTTGAAAACATGGGGTTGGAAGGAAAAGAAATCGTGAAATCTAGATGGAATTAGAAGAAATGAACAACAAGAAAGTTGTAGAGAAAAAAAAGATGAAGAACTTTGATGAAGAATGTAGACACAGAAAATAAGAGGAAGATAAGGAAAAACTTGAAAAACTATGACCTATTGGTTCGGATGAACAGTAATTGACAGAAAAATAGCACCTTGAAAACTTAATTCTAGAGCTCAAACGAAGAGGAATTTGACAAAGTGCAAGAAGACTAAAACTTAGATCTACAAGAGAGGAACAACTCTTATGAAGAACTCAGAGTTATTTGAGGACTAGAAAGACGTCAAAATGAAGAAATGGAAGAAGGTATCACCACGGATGAACAGTAAATGCACAGGATAGCACTTAAGAAAATGGGTATTAACTTTATGAATTTGGACGACTTTGAAGAAATGCTAAACAGAGAAGTTAAAGAACACTTGAAAACGAACAACTTTCATGAAGACAAGAATTTGAAATGGGGATCACAACAATAAGTAATTGAACCAAGAATAGACTGAATGTTTAAAAAGAACCTTGCATTAATATCAAATCAACTTACAAAGGTGACACCAAAAGCTTGTAAAACATCAAGATCCAACCCTCCTATGGAGCTCTACTAAGACTTACAATGAAGAACTTCAAGAATACAATGGTAAATCTCTATGCTATCTCTCCTTCTAACTATCCCTAACAACTAACTCTTCCATTACACATGAAGGCCCTTTATATAGGGCAACACATAACACCCCCTCTCATGTGAAACAACTTAAGTGCACCTAATTTTGACCTAAATTGGTTGGCTGGAATGTGCTGCACATTTTGCCAATTTTTCTGATTTTTTTCGGATTTTTCTGGCATTTTTTTGGCCTTCTTCCTTCTCTTTCTCTCTTTCTTTTCTCTCTCTGCCGGCACAACGCGCCGGCCGGCCGACCGGGTTAGGCTGCCCGCCGTGGGCCCGCTGTGGGCCCGCCTACCAGCCCGCCGCCACGTGTCGCACTCGGGCGCGTGCGCCCGCGCCTCCCCGCCACTGTCGCCGCGTGTCGCACGCCACGAGCCGCCTTCGCGCGCCACGAGCCCCCGCCGCTGTCGCCGCGTGTCGCACGCGCCGGCCACGACCCCCGCCTGTGGAAGCCGTTCGCCGCCTGCCACGCCCCCTTCGCGCCTTCTCGCCTCGTCGCCCGTGCGGGCGGCGAAGGCGGGAAGGGGGGGCGGGGTTTTGATTTTTTTTCGTATTATATATATAATAGATATATATATATATATATATTATATAATATATGTATTGGTATATATATTAGATATATATCTTATAAAAATCCTAAAAATAGCTAATAAATTTATTTTTTTTATTTTTTTTCTTTTCTTTTTGAACAAATCCTTGGACTTTTAGCCCATGATCACATATATATTTATATTCTTTTTTTCTTTTACTTGGAGCTTTCCTCGTATTGCGTGCCTGCATAAATACAAAAAAATCGTTATTAAAATTAGTTAATTTCAGAAAATTAAACATTTGATTCAAACTCAACAATAAGTGTGAGAAGTGTATATTTATTATTCTTTAAGCTCATAAAAATGCGGATAATCATGAATTAAAACGTACAAATACACACTTATCACCCTGGCCGGTACACTCCTTAGCGGCCCACTCTCTCTCTCTGGAAAACACATCCACATAACATGTAATGATGACATTGGCAGTAATAATAATGATAGCAAATAAATTAATAAAAAACAATCGTCATAACGATTAAGGAAATTTGAGTGTATATAGGAAACAAACAAAGATGTGTAATAGTGATAAAAAAGAAAGGGGGGAGGAAATAATAATAATAATAACGAAAAGGGGAAACCATCCGGGACAAACGCATAAAGAAATAATAAGCAGCAGAGGAAAGATAGGAGCATATAATTAAGAAAATCCTAGATAAAAGATCCTAGGGCCCACATTGCAGCCCCATCTCTCTCCGTGACCCGACACGAAAAGGGACAATAATGCCGCCCTCGCAGGCCGGGCCCGAGTCTTGGGATTCATCCTGACATGACCGTGCCCCGACCCAGTCTTGGGCCGACATTCTGATCAGATCGGATTCATTTATCGCCCCAGCTTTCCGTCACGTTTCTATCACGGACCCGTGTCCGAATATGAAAAGGTCCACCGAGGATCGACATGGCAAATGGCTCGTACCTTGATGCGGACTTTGGTGTGACTTGTTCCTGCTTCTACCTTGCGCAGTTAGTATCATTCCTTTCGGCCTCAGGGCCCCTAATTTCGGTAATTAATCAAGGGTGTTCCCTCGTATGGGGGATGTAAATGACGTCGCGACCTTTACGGCGCGACGGGATTTGGTCCCGACACGAACCACACAATCGTCTGACGAAGTCAGATCGAGCGCACCACGGGTTCTTCGGAGCCCGAATAAATTGTCACTTCGGTGACTGGCACGCCCACGCACTTAATAAACCAACCAACGTCCCGGCGACGGGCCGACGAGCGAAAAGTGCGTCCACAGGGACGCTACCGGCTGTGCTTCTAGTGGGTGATACTCCTGTCGAGTACGGAGTGTCAGACTGTCAGTCGGGCATTTTCGACCTTCGGGTGTTGCCGGGTTGACCGTTGAGTTCGGTCTTCTCACCGTGACATGTTTGCCGGTTCACGTGCCGCAGGGGTTCGTTCGGTTGAGGACAGGGCTTCCCTTTCTGAGATACTCTTTTACCGCTAGCGTAGTGGTTTCCCATCTTCGAGGTAGGGTTCGAGTGATCCCTACTGAGTCTTGTTCCGAGACTCATTCTCTGCGTGTTTTTCACCGTGTTTCAGGTGAGGCGCCACCTTCGGGGAGCGCGTCGGGAGTGCAGCGTGGTGCGGGTGCCCAGAGGTAGTGCCAGAGGTCAGAGCCGGGGTATGCCCCGTGTAGCTGTACTTTTCCTTCTTGTCTTTGTACTAGTTGTGGACTACTACTGTTGTTGTTATTTTTCTATTGTGGACCATGTAAAATGTTAATTTATTTCCTGCTTATTATTATAGCTGTTTAATTTCTGCAATTACTTGTGATACTTGTGTAGTTTCCACACCATCCTTCTAACCCTTCCGAGTCTTCGGACTCGTGGGTGGCGGTGCGAGTCTCGGGTTATCGGGCCTTTCCGACAATCGGATTCTCGGGTCGTTACAATTTAAGCTCTGGAAATTACGATGTAAGTCTCCAGCTCTTGCCCCTGCACCAGCCTGGGCCATGTTTTGTAATGCCTGGGTGAGACCAGCAACGGTCTGCTGCATACCACCCCAATCCACGCGATGAGCCATTATGAGAGTAAGGTACCTGAGAAGAGTAATGAATTTTTTAATTCTAATGGAATGAGTGAGGTTAATCTTAGAAGAATTCTAATTACTATCTCATCCCAAGTTCTACCCAATTCTTCTCCTAGGTTGAGAGTTTCTTTCCTAGTTTCATAGGAGCGGGTCCTAAAACCTTGGACTTAGCCTATGACATGACTTCTTCCCTAAGACTTCTAGGCCAAGTGCTCTGATACCACTCTAACTGTCACGCCCTGAGATTATGCAGCGGAAATAATCGGGAACGTGAACAGCCGGCTAGTATGTCTCGAGCATGTAATATAATCAGAGCGCAAGACAATCACACAAACGTAATTACACAAGTGATTCACGAAAAACCTTTAACTTTATCTCTTCATAAAATAATTCCCAAAGTACATAAGATCCTTTCTTTACTAGACTCAAGAAAAAATAAAAAGTACATCATGACTAGACTAGACTTTTGATAACTATGGCTTCTCTCGATCCATATATCCTTCAATCGCTCTCGGACCCGTTACTTGTATCATCCGAATCCGACTCACTGGTACTTCCTGAAATATTTTAAGAAAGTAGGGAATGAGCACACTTGCCCAGTAGGTATCTTCATATCAACATGAAGGTAAGTTTAAGTAATTAATATTTTAGCTCTAGAGAATAAGATAAATCATGCAGATACGATGAAACACGTATAAATCCAAGTAACAAGATATGATCAAGTACGAGATATGAGAATATGATTCATTAATCAAGAAAGTAAATTTGGCATTTTCTTGAACAAGAATGTAACTAGAATGTACTTTTCATAACCATAAAGGTTATGCACTAGAAAGTCATGTAACAAGCAAGAAAGTACTCTTCACTTAGTAGCAAGTACTTCCTGAATTTATGTGGATCCCGTGGATATTTCACTTATTTATAGATAAAGTACTCCCAACGCAATGTGACGTCAATAGCATCATATCCCATGGTTTATAGTATGTTTCCGACAATCAGCTGAGGAGATTAGCATAGAGCCCTTGAACATAATCAGATCTCGAACTGCATCTTCAAGTATAAATCAAGCTGCTTCCACGTTTATAACAATAATGCGGCCAATAATGTACAAGTTCATCAAAAGTTCCATGATAAGGTAACCAAAGTATAGAACGTACCAATAATTGATTACGAGAATTCAAGAAATGCTATGAAGAAAATCCGACAGCATAACGATACATTCTTTATTTCCATATCTTTACATTGACTTATTATCATAGGTTTAGTGTCCAGAAAATCCATGAACTCAAGAAAACCAACCCCAAAGGTCAAACCATGGGTTAGACAATTTCAGGAACCAAACGGTATATTACTGGACCGTATAGTATGGAAAGCGGTCATATGCTGGACCGTTTATGAATTCAAGCGGTCTAGCCTTGGACCGTTTCATGAGACAGAGTCGACACATTTTTAAAACAGAACCTTTGGAGCCTTGCGGTCTAGTGGATGGCCGTTAGGTATTCGTTAGCGGTCTAGTGCATGGCCGCTAGCAGACTCTAGCGGTCAACCAGATGGCCGCTAAGTTCCAGAATACACAAAACACCTGTAAGTGCTTTTCTAGACAATGGGCTTTAATGGTACAACCAGCTCGGCGTCCTAGTGGGAATCCCAGGCTCACAGAGTCTTACGGAGGCCTTGAAATAAGATTTCCTAGTCTGTTGGAAGGAATATCTAAAGGAGAGGTCATCAAGTCCAAGAATGTGTACTTAATGTGTAAAGAGTGTAACTAATGACAACATACCGGAATATGCGCCATGTACTTAAGAAATGACTCTTAGAAGAGAGAGAGAATCATGTAAAATAGTGATCAAGCTAAAACATGAATCCTCTATCTTTTAAAACATGTATTTGTTACAAAATATATCATTTTAGTCACAAATTAACGCAAGTTCAAAAATAAGTCTAAGTGCATAAAGAACATGAAATCTATTATGATGAATAATAGAATTAACTAAGTATATGAATCCAGTGCTCAAACTAGGAATAAAACTTAGTTAACTAGGCTTACCATATATTAATTAAGGCTATTCTGTAATATGTGTCAGATTTACAATATTACAAAAAATCAGAAAACAAAACGGTCTAGTATAGGACCGTTTCACTATGGCTAGCGGTCTATCGGGCAACCGCTAGGTTCTCTGGCGGTCTACAGGAAGACTGTTTCCTCCCGTATTAATCTGAGTGCAAATGATAATAAAATAAAATGCTAAACTGAGACATATCATGCCTGGAAATCAACATATATAAACTTCTTTCGCATGATAAAGCAAGGATAGGCCAACAATATGCATAGGTTCATGTAATTAACAAGAAGATTCTCCTTTTACTTCATTAAGGCTAGTTTATGCATGAGGATATACTAGATGCATAGTCCTAATGAAAACGTCAAATTTTCAAGATACAATGCATGAAATCGAATGAAATCAGAGGGCTTTTATTCCTGACTTCGAGTTTGAGCCATTTACGAGATAACCTACCTTGGTTTTGGGCTTTAAACTTTGAATTTAAGGCTGTAAGTCAACCTTAGTTCTTTGCTCGTCCTGAACTAAATCAGCAACTTTACGCCCTTGTATCTTTTGATTCCCTTGACCTAAAGACGTGAAATTTTGAGGGTAAGAAGAAGGTACTAACAAGAACAAATTGTTCTAAATAACCACTATCTAATTACCTTGTGTAGGGCTTCTATTTCCCTGATCTTCTTGGGTCGGCCGCACTATTTCCTGAGTTTCGTTCACCGAACCAGCGTCTTTGCAGCCTTCTATCTCCTTGTAGGTTTGATCTCCTAGAGCGAAATTTTGAGAAAAGTTAGTTCTAACTATAATGAATAAATTCCTAGAAGAAACTTACCTCTAATTCTGTCTCCTTACTTTAGTTCCACGTGAGCCAAAAGTAAGGGTCGCAAACGTCAAATCTCGGATCTATTTATAGGGTTAACTAGGGTTTTGAGGATTAGAACGAACTTAGAGTCCAAATTAGGTTTTCAATTCGATCTTTCAGCCTTCTAGACTTTTCTAACTAGTAGATAGAATCGATCATAGGTGATTCGTATGCTAAAAATTCAATCCTTTCACGTTTTCTCACACTCACGGAACCGACAAAGCTTAGCGGTCTAGATCTGGACCGCTTATTATCCCTGGCGGTCTCGCGATAGACCGTTTTCCCTATTTGGGCGCCAAATTTGAAATTAGTTCAAACTCTTTTGATATTATCCCCATTATTATCCATCTATTTACCCCCTAAAGAGTAATTATCCCCTAAATTCTGAGAATATACTTTCTTTAAGGTTCTAGAATATGGGCTAAGGTCCAAAATAACTTTTTGGGCCAATTTGGATTTATTAGATGGGCCTAAACCTCTTGGATTAGTGTAGGGCCATAATAATTGGATTTAATTACCCATAATTCCTTTAAGTAGCCCTTTAAATGCTTACTAATTATATTTTTAATCCCAAAAAATTCTTAGAAAATCCTTGGGCGTTACAACGTCCCTTAGATTTGTTAGGTGTAGGAAGAAGAGGCCATCCCTAGAGGAACTTGCGGTCACAGAAAGGCATCAGAAGGAGCCCTGAGAGTAATCCCAAGGGATAACTTTCCGATAGTTAAGTCATTCAATCGTTGGTAGAGAAAGGGGGAAATGCTCGGACGATTGTTGGAGAGAGAGAGGTGAGGGTGTCTTGAGAGGGAAAGAGATTTCAAGAGTTGAGAGTTTGAGGGGTGAAGATTGCATACCTCCCTGGCCGTTTGGCCAGATTCCCATTTATAGAGCCTTCGTGGAGTTCGCTTCATTGACTTTTGCCTTATGACTTGGTGTTATCGGGGTTGTCCTGGGCGTGAAAACGTGCGTCGCCTGCTTGCTTGCCTGACATAGCAGTGGAGATGTGGCGTTGACCCGCCGTTCCTTTGCCAGAGACGTGGCACTAACCCGCCTTTTCTTTGTCATCTTGTGGTGATTCCACCATTCATCTGATGATGTTCGTCAAAGACGTGCGCCACTCCTGTCGAATGACATAGGTGCACGTGACATACAAGACTTGGACTCTGGGCCAATCCTCCTGTAGACTTTGACAAGCTACGTATTGGACTGCCAACTGATTGTTGTTGGACCCTGGGTTGTGGGCCGGTTGATGTTAGACCTTATTGAATGGTGCAGACTTCCCCCTCCTCATAAATATTAAATAAATAGAAGATTTTAGACTGTTGAATGCGGGATATACATGTAAAGTAGTTTTTTTCAAATTTAAAGTTTATGATCCTTTGTTGCGGCAGAATAGACTTTAAACAATTATCTAATTTGTGGCTTAGTGAGTTTTTTTATTTTGTTATATAAAAAAATCATTGAATTTTTGAAGTAGATGAAAGTATCAATATAAAATTACTTATCAGTATAGAGAAGATGAAATATTGAACTTCAGTTTCCCATTTGGAAGTAGAAGTGGCTATGAAAATAGGAACACATATTTTTGTTGTCATTGCTATCTTTGATAATCATTATAAAAAATGATAGCAGAAGATGTAATTTCTATTGCTGGACTCATTTTCAAGATTAATTCCAGCATGTAAAACCACTAGTTCCAGATAACCTAAAAATTATAGGGTTTTTTACAATAATATCCCTATAAAAATTTATATTTGCATGTAAACCATTACCTTTGCCATAATGACACGTATACCCTTCATATATTCATTATTGTTGCAGTTATACCTCTATGGTGTTGAGTACGGACTGAATAGATCTAGAGGGGGGGTGAATAGATCTAGCCCCTTTTTTCAATTAATAAACCAAGGATCAACTAGACCTTAAGCAAACGATGGATTGCAAAGATAAAACTGATAACTATAGCGATAGCAAACAATAGGAAGAGCACACACCACAAGCAAAACCACAAGACAGAATTTTTAGGTGGTTCAGTCTCTTCCCGAGACTTACGTCCACCCCTTGCTCAACTTGAGCAAGGCTTCACTAAATGAGAACTTCTGATCTCACACAAACACCGCTGTCACACAGCTTGTTCCTGCTGACACACAGCTTGACTCCGCTGCCTCACAGCTTGACTCCGCTGCCTCACAGCTTGACTCTTGATGTAATGAAAAGATAAATAGAAAAAGGTGTAACAAGGCTGAACATAGACTTTTGAAGCAGAGTAATTAAAGAGTTCAGCTTGGGACTCAATCACATAGGTAACAAGGCAAGACTCCCTGTAGGACTTCCAGCAGGATGCCTTCAGCTGCCTTGCTGCTGGAACTTGCAACGCCTTGAGCCAGGTCTTCTTTCTGCAGCACCGAAGAACACTTCTGTCTTCTGCTGCTTCTTGATTGCCGGAGAGCCACTCTTCCTTTTCTCTTTCAGAGTATCTTCGTGGGTGTCCTTTTCTTCTGCTCTATGTTCCACACCCCGCTCTCTATCTCTTCTCCTTTTTGCACCAGTTTTATTAAGCACCAAGCTGTTTCCCGCGCAAGTGCAAAACCTGTTGGATTACTCGCTAAAAACAGGGAGAAGATTAAATAGAATCTTAGAAAAGATTTGACCGGTTCTTAGCAAGATTCTCTCCTTGAATCCCGTGCGGAATCTTATCATCTGAACCGCCCAACAACCTGCAGCAACAACCTGCAGGTTTTTCTCAACAGAAACTGAATTCGGTTGGATTTCGGTTCTGGACGCGGTTCCGCTTGTGGTCGACAACGACCCTGTCTCTGGTCGACAATGAGCATTGTCCAGACGGCTGGTTCTTCAGGCTGACGCTCATATCGCTCATTGTTGACAATAGCCCTGTCGCTGGTCGACAAGGGGCAATGTCCAGATGTATGCCAGTTCTGTCTGATGCTCTGTCTGTTCCGTGGTCGACAACGAGCAGACCTTTGGTTGACCACAGAAGTCTGTACAGCGGAAAAGTAACTGGTCAACCACCGAAGTCTGTACAGAGGAGAGTCTGTACAGAGGAAAAGTCTGTACGGAGGAAAAGTCTGTACAGAGTTGGATTCGCTTGTATTGCTTCGTGGTCGACAACGGGCAGGGCTCTGGTCGACAACCAGAGCGCGTACAGAGAAAACATAGCTTGAACTGTGTTTGGTTGGATTCGTTGGTCGACAATGACTACTACTCTGGTCGACAAGAAACCTTGACAACTTCCTCTGATCTGTTGACTTCATTAGTACTTCAGTATACCTGAAATTACTTGAACTATCAGATTTGCATTGAATTAGTTAACCACATCTTTTGTCATCATCAAATTATCATGAGTCCATTACTTTATATTGAAGGAGCAATTAAACATATCCTTTGTCATCATCAAAACTAAAGGGATGCACAACATTCTCCCCCTTTTTGATGATGACAACCATGAGTCATTGTGACAAACCATGCAATTATTTAAGCCAGACAATTCATTTGATATGTTATTCAAAGATATGTTATTCAAAGACATCCATAGAGAAGGTAAGATGACAATAACATAACCATAAGTAGACTTGGCATTATTTGGCACAAGGACAACAAACTCTTTCTCCCCCTTTGTCAACAGCAAAAAGAGGGGAAATCAAAAAAATAATCACTCCGAACAGGATGTGAAAGGAGGTGGTGGAGCAGAATGAAATACGAAGACTCCTGGGTGTTTATCCTAGGGTAGAGAAACAGCTTGATGAAGAAAACGAAGGGTCAGGATTTAATCAGCCGAATTGAATTTTGGGGAAATTGATTGAAGTGTACGCCCTTTCCTTAATGAAGCATTTATTTAACCTATCCATTCTTAGCAGAGATCACCTTGTAAACAAGTAGAGTGGGCCTTGTGGTTCATTGAATTTGAAGGTATTGCACCAATAAACTTGCGCCCCATATCTAATTTTCCTCCATATGACTTCTCAAACTTATAATAGATTTCATGAGGCTGTTTGACTAACAGTGCGAGCTGAACAGTGTTTTTAGCTTTTTTTTTTTTTGCATGCCATGCCTTCGGTCAACCATTTTCTTCTGTCGTTTGAGTAATTTTGAAATTTTCTTTTTGGAATCATTTTGAAGGCTGTGGTCAGGTTTATCACATGCTTTTCTACACGAGGAGACACGCTTTTTACACGCCAGAAACCTCTGCTACTTAGCATGCCTAACCATTCCACTTTTAACTGGGACACACCTTTTATCCGTGAAGATATACGTTTATCAGACGCCAATATCCCCAGTTACTCAGTATGCCCAATCTCAATTATTTTTGATAGTAGCAGAGATAGATTGATTCTTCATGACACACATGCCTCTCACTTATTTTTTATCCATTTTTTTTAAGATGGGAGGCAGTAGTTTCTCAGAATCCAATCCATTGCTCTACCATGGAGACAGAGTTATGGCGTATCCCACGTGCATTCATGCTATATTTTTGGATTTAATTTAACTGTTCAGCACGGGCACAGTTAGAGAAACCGACTTACTACTAAAAATCATAAGTCTTCAAAAACATGTGACAGAATCATAGTTATGGTTTGAATTTATTGAAGTAGTACAGTCCAAATCTTCATTACTACACTCAACCTCTACTCTTATTGATCACCTTGGTGATTTTATTGGAAGATATGGTTAGGTTATTCAATGTTTCATCAAGGAATGAGTTTACACTTTTACTCCCCCTCAATTTGTGAATCCATGCTGAATCAAAAAAATGTTGGCCAGGATGAGATAGACAGACACAGGGAATGGAAAGTATGAATGATGATGAATGAGTGAATATGAATCTGAGTCCAAACAGTTTAACCAGTCCAGAAGATTCCCTACCAGAACTAGTGTCAACCAGGAACCTGTCTAAAGTGGACATTTGCTTCCGTACAGATCCATTGTCGACCATGGGACTGTCTGTTGTCGACATCTGCGCAGCCACAGAACCCATCCAGTATCCTGTCCTGATGGCGTTGTCGACCACTGCCCGGTCGTTGGTCGACCACCAGAGCTAAATAGTAGCAGTACCAGGAGCTTGCAGGCTTGCTTCAGTAATCAGTTGAACTCCCAACCTTACCAGTAGCAGATACTTAGCTGACATAACTATTTGCAGAAATGATAGAGAGTCATAAACAACGACTGATTTTCTTTTCTTTCAAACAGATTTAGTTTTTCATGCATGGCACTTATCCATGATTCAACCTTTAAGGTTTTCACTACAGATTTGGGCTCTATTTGGGACACAAGAGCAAGTTGATCCAGTTCATTAATGGTCTTGAGCTGAGATCTAGTCTTCCTAGGATCATGACTACTACCAATAATGTTATCCAAGGGATGATCTCTAAGAAGTCTTGAGTTTTCAAGATTGTTACCTGAGTTGACCTCTCCTTCGGTTTGGTCATTAGAATTACCTTGATTTCTTTCTTGATTCAGTTCTTCTTCATTCTCCATCGATTTTTCTTTGCCATCCTGAAATTCCCCATCTTCTTCTTCCTTGCTGACCTGTTCATTTTTGCCAAAATCATTAATTTCATCAAATGAAATATGAGGGGGTTCTTCAACCACTTGATCTCTGGTGTTAAATACCCTATAGGCTCTTGATCGATCAGAATAGCCCAAGAATATTCCTGAGTTGCTCTTAGGTTCAGATTTGTCCAAGACTTTCTTATCATTGTTATGAATGTAACACCTTGCACCAAAGATTCTAAAATGAGCTAGGGATGGTTTCTTACCTTTGAATATTTTACATGGAGTTTTTGCACTAAACGGTCTTACCACTTGTTGTGCATGACTGCCTGACATTCCTGCATCACAAATTACACAGAAACTTTTGGACCCCAATGGTACCCGGGTCCAAGATAGCTTGTGAAATCATGAAACTGCTGTAACAACATCTTGGGAACCCAAACTTTGTTAGAACAGTTTGTCTTTTCGATTCTTAACTTGTTCAGGTTGTGTTCCTTTTGATTTAATGTTCCTCTATGTTGAGTCCATTTTCTTAAATTCCAATTTCCATTCTGTTTCAGCTGAGAGAAGTTGTGGGTTCTGTTTGTGTGTCTGGTCGACATCTGGTATGTCTGTGGTCGACCAGGGTTTCTCCCGAAGCCAGTACCTGTTCTGGCAGACCCTCTGGTCGACATAGGAGGAGTCTGTTGTCGACCAGCCTGTTTCCAGACACCTTGTTTTACAGGTCTGGGTTTATTAACATGATTTAATGCTCTGTTTGTCTGGTTACTTCTGTGAATTTGAACTTCTCGTCTGTTATGGCTGTTGTTTTTAAGCTGATGTAGATTGACCATTTTCCCTTTAGAATTCCTCTCTTCCCAGGTGACATTAGTCTGTTTAGAGGAACTTTCAGCTATGTCCTTTTGTTTGTTTTGATATAGGTTTATCAGGGGGCCTTTTCCTTTTGTGTCAGCTTTTTCATTTAACGTTTTTAGTTGAAATTCCTTTTTAGCTGTTGGGTTGTATCCTAACCCCTCTTTCTGAAAATTTACTTTTATTCCTAACACCGCGTTCAAGTTTTCTTCACCCTTAGTCATTTTTTCCAATGTTTCCTGTTTATTTTTTAGTTCACTTTGGATTCTTTCTATTTCTTTCAGAAGTTGACTGTTTTCTTCCTTGAGTGAGTTGTTTCTTTCTTGAGTTAACTTAGTTTGCTGTTCATATTCTTGAGTCTTTAGTTTTAACTCATCAATTGTGTTTTTTAGTATCTCATTTTCTTCCAATAGTTCTTTGACATTTTCTTCATCTGTCTTGTGTTGATTCAGCTTATTTTGCAAGGTGGTGATTTCCAATTCTAGTTTAGTTCTGTTAGCAATTAGGTTGCTGTCATCATTGAGCTGATTAACTTTCTTCTTCAACCTTTTATTTTCCTTTCTTGTTATTTCATATGTATCAAGTAAGTCTGAATAGGCTTCTTCCCAATCTGAACTAGAAAAATCTTGAAAAGGGGAGGTTACCTCAAGATCGTTGCTGTCTCCTTTGGCCATTAGACATGTGTTTCCTTCTTCTTCTTCGGAGGTTGTTTCCTCTTCGCTGCTTTCCTCCTCCTCGCTCCATGTGCTTATCATTGCCTTTGGTCTCTTGCCTTTCCACTTGAAGCTTGATTTCTTAGGAGCCTCTGGACATTCAGCCTTCATGTGTCCTGATTTTCTGCAGTTGTAGCAGGCAAGTTTGTTAGATGAGGCTTTAGTTTTGTCAGACTGAAACTGGGGTGACCTTCTTACCATGCCCTTCGGATTTTTAAATCCCTTACCTTCCTTCCGCAGAAACTTTCTGAACTTTCTTGTTAGCGTGGCAAGCTCACCAGTTTCCTCACCTGTGCTAGATGAGTCATCAGTGTCAGATGATTCAGAGGTGCCTATTTTAGTTTTCAGAGCTAGCTGTTTCTTTTTCTTGCCCTCTTCTTCCTTTCCTTTTAGATTGACCTCATAGGCCATTAGGGAACCTACTAGTTCATCCACAGTCATAGTAGTGAGGTTCTTTGAGTCCTCAATGACTGTGGCCTTGGTATGCCACATAGGAGTGAGGACCTTAAAATTTTTCTCACTAGCTCTTGCTCCTTGTAGGTTTTCCCTAGACTCTTTAAGCTATTTGTTAGTTGCACTAGTCTAGCATACATATCAGAAATGTTTTCATCAGTTTTCATTCTAAACATTTCATATTCTGAGACTAACATATTTGCTTTTGTCTCCCTTACCTCTGACGTACCTTCATAGATGACCTTGAGTCGATCCCACATCTCCTTGGCTGTTGCACATTGTGAGACTCTTGAGAACTCCGTGGGATGAAGTGCGCATTGCATTACATTCATAGCTCCCCAGTTGATGGTTGATTTTCTGACCTGTTCTCTGGTCCAGGTATCCTCGTCTTCGGGCAGATCATAGGGTCCGTGGCTCACTACTCTCCACATCTCATGATCTTGTGCTCTCAAGAACACCTGCATACGATTTTTCCAGTATGAGTAATCATTTCCATCAAAGTATGGTGGTCTAGTCAGTGAGTGTCCCTCAGCCATTAGACTTCTAGAGTTCAGTCCGCTAGGTCTCTCCTGGTTGTTAGACCACATTTTCGGAGAGTCTAGCTCTGATACCACGTGTTGAGTACGGACTGAATAGATCTAGAGGGGGGGGTGAATAGATCTAGCCCCTTTTTTCAATTAATAAATCAAGGATCAACTAGACCTTAAGCAAACGATGGATTGCAAAGATAAAACTGATAACTATAGCGATAGCAAACAATAGGAAGAGCACACACCACAAGCAAAACCACAAGACAGGATTTTTAGGTGGTTCAGTCTCTTCCCGAGACTTACGTCCACCCCTTGCTCAACTTGAGCAAGGCTTCACTAAATGAGAACTTCTGATCTCACACAAACACCGCTGTCACACAGCTTGACTCCGCTGCCTCACAGCTTGACTCCGCTGCCTCACAGCTTGACTCTTGATGTAATGAAAAGATAAATAGAAAAAGGTGTAACAAAGCTGAACATAGACTTTTGAAGCAGAGTAATTAAAGAGTTCAGCTTGGGACTCAATCACATAGGTAACAAGGCAAGACTCCCTGTAGGACTTCCAGCAGGATGCCTTCAGCTGCCTTGCTGCTGGAACTTGCAACGCCTTGAGCCAGGTCTTCTTTCTGCAGCACCGAAGAACACTTCTGTCTTCTGCTGTTTCTTGATTGCCGGAGAGCCACTCTTCCTTTTCTCTTTCAGAGTATCTTCGTGGGTGTCCTTTTCTTCTGCTCTATGTTCCACACCCCGCTCTCTATCTCTTCTCCTTTTTGCACCAGTTTTTATTAAGCACCAAGCTGTTTCCCGCGCAAGTGCAAAACCTGTTGGATTACTCGCTAAAAACAGGGAGAAGATTAAATAGAATCTTAGAAAAGATTTGACCGGTTCTTAGCAAGATTCTCTCCTTGAATCCCGTGCGGAATCTTATCATCTGAACCGCCCAACAACCTGCAGCAACAACCTGCAGGTTTTTCTCAACAGAAACTGAATTCGGTTGGATTTCGGTTCTGGACGCGGTTCCGCTTGTGGTCGACAACGACCCTGTCTCTGGTCGACAATGAGCATTGTCCAGACGGCTGGTTCTTCAGGCTGACGCTCGTATCGCTCATTGTTGACAATAGCCCTGTCGCTGGTCGACAAGGGGCAATGTCCAGATGTATGCCAGTTCTGTCTGATGCTCTGTCTGTTCCGTGGTCGACAACGAGCAGACCTTTGGTTGACCACAGAAGTCTGTACAGCGGAAAAGTAACTGGTCAACCACCGAAGTCTGTACATAGGAGAGTCTGTACAGAGGAAAAGTCTGTACGGAGGAAAAGTCTGTACAGAGTTGGATTCGCTTGTATTGCTTCGTGGTCGACAACGGGCAGGGCTCTGGTCGACAACCAGAGCGCGTACAGAGAAAACATAGCTTGAACTGTGTTTGGTTGGATTCGTTGGTCGACAATGACTACTACTCTGGTCGACAAGAAACCTTGACAACTTCCTCTGATCTGTTGACTTCATTAGTACTTCAGTATACCTGAAATTACTTGAACTATCAGATTTGCATTGAATTAGTTAACCACATCTTTTGTCATCATCAAATTATCATGAGTCCATTACTTTATATTGAAGGAGCAATTAAACATATCCTTTGTCATCATCAAAACTAAAGGGATGCACAACATATGGTTCTAAACCGTCGATACGAGACGCATGTTTCAAGGAACATTCCATTTAAACCATTTGAGCATAGGAAATATAAAAAATCCCCTTATATTCTCAAGAGAGAGTGGGAGAGAGGGAGAGAGAGCTCAATCTAACCCTTGTCTTATGTGGCAGCGGCGTGTTCCGCCTGTAAGCATAAACCCCCTGTTGCCGACATGCGGCCCCACCCCTCCCATCTCCTTCTTCTCCCTCCCTCTACTCCCTTCTTCTGGTGGTGCTCGTAGGTCCCCCTCTCCCCCACCATCCAGGCGATGCTTGTAGGCCACCCTCTCACTTATGGGCTCCATTGTGAAGTCCAAACAAATGCTACAGTCGAAGAAGGCATAGGTTGCCACTAGTCGGGCGCTGTTAGGCTCCTTCAACTTACTCCGCGATTCTTGATAATATGCCCTCTCCCCTAACCCTCCCGAGCTCCTCTCCTCCACCTCTCCAAGTGGTGCTCGTAGCCCCCCTTCCCTTGCTGGCTTGCCATCTCCCTCTAACCCCCACCCCTACCACCTCAAATGAAACAATGATGATAGTGGTTTACCAACAGAAGCACGTTACCGACCGAAGTGGCTGGTGGTGGCTATGGGTGGAAATCACGACTGCCCTCTCCCCCATCCCTCACGACCACCCTCTCCCCCAACTCTTCAGGCGACACTCGTACCCCTCCTCCCATCTCCTTCTTCTCATTTTCTCCCATCTCTACTCCAACACACACCCCACCCCGACGGCCTCCCCTCCTCTCATCTCCTTCTTCTCCCACCTCATCACGTACCCTCCCTAGCCGCGGGGCTGCCCCCCTTCTCCCATCTCCTTCTTCTTTAGCAAGGGGGGAGAGAGAGAGAGAGAGATGATGGGAGTGGGGTAGGGAGCAGTGAGAGGGAGCTCGTTAGAGGAGATTTTCCTCTCGCATCAACTTGTTGATCCAGCGATGATTCTACCCCTACTAGCGCTTTTCTTCCTCTTCCTCAGATTGTCTAGGGCAGTGGCAAAGAGAGAAATAGAGAGGATGTTAAGAAGAAGGTAGGCTAGTACTTCTCTCTTTTAACCTACACTTTCCTCTAGTTAAATAAATTGAGGTTACAACAAGGGTAAATATGTAAACATACAGATTACATCAAGGGTGTACATGTTAACATGGCAAAAATAAGAGTTCACATGCAAATGTAAAAAGTCATAGAGGTATTATTATAAAATCCCTAAATTAAACCACTTATTTCGAACGAGTCATATTTGACTAAATATCCCAACATAGCTAATTTTAGACCAAAGTAATTATTTTTTCTGATAAAAAGGCTAATGTGACCAACCTTGAATGACTTAGATCAAATTGTTTAATCTAACCTGATCAGCAAAAAGATCCTTTAAAAAGAGAGAAAGGTGGTACTACCTCATTTGTTTGCATTCTTGTCCTAGTAGTGCCTTGTATGTACGAGGACTCCAAGTGACTAGACTAGTAAGAATATTGTCTCATAATAGGGTGGTCTTAAGTTCGACTCTTGGGAGATTTATACGGTTCCATTTAACTCTATAGTGATGTGAGATTGAGATTTATTAATCTTAGGGGAAAAAAGATGCACATGAGTTAGGTATCATTGGATTTGAACTTAAATCTCTCGTACCATGTAAACGTGTACGTTAGATTGTTATATAAAAATTACCTATATCCCCTATAATATTGCGAAATTACTCTTATACTCCCACTTTTGTCATATTTACCGTAATACTCCCAAAATCCTTAAGAATGAGCCATTGTGCCCCTACCATGACCGACCTGTTATCCCGGTTAACTGAAGGTGGGTGAGAGAGGTGAAAATCTCTAACTTACCATTGGTTAAAGTACTGCACGATGAGAGAGAGAGAGAGGTGGGGGAGTAAGAGAGCACACAACGAGGAGGGCTCCCCTCCACCCCCTTCGGCACCCGCACTCCGTACATAGGTACAGAGAGAGAGAGAGAGGGAAGAGTGAGGGAGAGGGAGAAAGAGAGATAGGAGGGTGTTGGAGGAGATCTCCCCCTCTGGCATCGGCATCCTCTCCATCCGAGAGAGATAGAGAGAGGATTGAGAGAGAAAGGGTGGGGGTCAAGAGAGTGAGGCGATCAGAGGGAGAGAGAAAGACAGGGGAGGGCACTAGTATCCCTTGATGCATGGAGAGAGAAGAGAGAGAGAGAGGGTGGGTAGGTGGAGGGTGTGACAGGAGAAGGGGACTGGGGAGGAGAGGGGTGAGAGAGAGTCAAACTCTCGCCAAGTGGGAACGAGTTAAGTTTTGTTTATTTGAAACTTGAACGTCACTCCGAGTCGTAGTGACTTTTAAGTCACTCCGATTCGGAGCAACTTTTCCTATTCCTCCCTCTCCTTGCCACTCATCTCTCTATCTACATTGGCGTCATAATTGAGCATTACTGGCATGCCACCCGTAGCAGGTTTACAGATGGCGTGATCGTGCCTAGAGTCGGCGGTAGTAGCAACATCAATGGTGGGTCGGGGCTCATGCCCTCTCTCTCTCTTGCACTTGTAGGGGTGGCCGACGTCGGAGGGGATGACCCCTTCTTGTCTCCTCCGGCACTCTTTATTCTCTCTCTCACGCTCCCTCACTCCGTGCTCTCTCTCTCTTTTTATGTGTTGTCTACATCCACGTGGGTGCCGATGCCGAAGACGGAGATACCCTCCGGCATCCTCCTCTTTCTCGTGCTCTCTCTCTCTCTCTCGTGGGGGTGCCACCGTCGGAGGGGGAGGCCCCTCAGGCGCTCTCCCCCCTCTCTCTCTCTTATTGGGTACCGATGCCATAGGGGGCGACCCCCTCCGTCGCTCACTCTCACTTCGCCCTCTCTCTCTTTCTCTTCACACCCAACGTCCTCCCCAAAAATCATAGCTGCTTCCCCTCTTCATGTTTTCCTCTGGTTAGTAGATGGCGAGTAGGGAGGGTAGGATGTTCGATCACTTTGGCAAGTTGTCTCTCTCTCTATGCCCCATCCTCTCTCTCCACTGGGAGTAAAATGGTCCCTTCATATGTATTATTATTGGTGTATGCTGCGAATGTAACTTAGGGGCACCACGACTTAGGTTAAAAGAATTTGAGGGTACATGAATAGATTTCATAAATACGAAGATATGATGATAATTCTAGACTTCTTTAGGGTTATAAGTCAAATTTCTTCTGTATATATATTCCGACAGCCAGACGCCGCGGTCGGCAAATGAAATTGGAATTCTCTTGCTCGACCCAACGCGAGAGAGAGAGAGAGAGAGAGAGAGACAGAGACCATTAGCCTTCTCTCTCTAACACTCCGTCGACCGACGACCTCCACGACCCTGCGCGCAGAAGCATGACCAGCACCTCCTCCCCTTCCCGCAAGGTACTCCTTCCGATCTACCCCCAAATCTTCATCTTCCCATGTCGATGGTTCGTTTCCTCTCGCCCTCGCCGTGTTGTAGGCGTTTCTCAACTCCTTTTTTGCTCCGAATTCCTTGTTTCCTGGCTGGAAGGTGACGGATTTCGTGTTTCCTGCCCGCAGGCCCTGAGCAAGATCGCATGCAACAGGCTGCAGAAGGAGCTGTCGGAATGGCAGGTCAACCCCCCCGCTGGCTTCAAGCACAAGGTCACCGATAACCTCCAGAGGTCGGTTGGGCACGTAGGGTTAGGGTTGGCTCCCTTTTGCACCGCCTCTGCAGTTTTTCTTTTGCCCACTTCCCTTGTGTCGTTAGCATTTTTGTTTGTCCGTGTAATCACCTCAATTTTTTCCTGTCTCGTTGTCAATGGTGTTTGGAACGAGTGCAGGTGGATCATCGAGGTGGTTGGAGCACCTGGAACTCTGTATGCGAGCGAAACCTACCAGCTGCAGGTTGATTTCCCCGAGCATTACCCCATGGAGGCACCTCAGGTGGAGCCAAGAATCGGATGCCTTTTTTGCCTTTTCCTTTTTATTAGATTAAGAATCGGATTCTTTTTGTTTTGAAATCGTCCTGTGTTCGTCTCATCCTGCTATTTCTCTTCTGCACTTTTGGCCATTTGTCAAAGCTTATAATAATTGATGGGGTTATCGATCAGGTTATTTTTCTTCACCCCGCTCCTCTGCATCCCCACATTTACAGCAATGGGCATATATGTTTAGGTAATATCTCTGCTTTTCTCGTAGGCAAATTTTTTTATAAAACCATTTTTCTTTCCTCTTGTACATTATTCTGTTTTTGTGGGGAGGACAATACATTTTACGTGTTACTTCTGATTGTGTTTTTTGATTGGTTGTTGATCCCTGCGTTTGTATATTTGCCATTTACTTATTCAGAGGTGCTGATACCCCTTGTTTCTATAATTCCTTAGTTATCTTGCACCTGCATTGCAAGTATGGGGTACCGTGCATGCGATGCATCCCCGAAGTTCTGGCATATTGGTTTTTTTGGTAGTATTAGTTACTAAGGTCTTGTATGTATGAAAAGAAAGGCTAGCTTGCTTTCGAACACCTATTCTGTTAAGCCAGAGCTTTGTTAAAATTGGGAGCATGTTGGTTTTGGACCTTCGGTCAAGTTAATAAAGCAAGAGAAGAAGCACAGATTGTTTATATCCCCCACAACCCTTCAACCAAAGTCCCCATATCCTCATATCTCTACCACCTAAAGTTTAGGTCCACTGATTCTATTAATTTTCTGGTCAATATTTTGATCAAGCTGTGGCTAAAATGTCATTAATAGTTTTTGATAACCATTCCACTTAAAAAAATGATTGATAATCATTGACATGACTAGAAGAGAGCAGCAAACCCTTGATGTGCTATTCTTGAAGTACACATCTCTGCATTGACTTTATGTTCTCTGCATGCATTTCACCTTTCTTTTTTGAGTTTTCCTCAAATTCATCTAGCCAACATGGTGCACGTGGACAGAAGACTTGTTTACCATCACATTGTTTGCTGCTTTTGCTTGACATTTTCACCATTGTTGCCAAGGATCTAAAATAGGCTACCAGAATGGATATTTTCTGTATCCTAATATTCCTAGTGCAATATTTGGCCGCACTTGCAGATGGTGTTGTTATGACATACATGTTATAGGGTGATGCATGATTTGTTGCTTATACAATATAATATATACAAGTTAACGGTGAGTTTTAGTTGGCATGCATCTTCCCCTTCCTAATGTCCTTGACACTAGACCTACTCCAGGTTCCATTTAAAATAGGGTTTTTTTACAAATACACCCTTGTAAACTTGCATATTTGCAAATAAGCCCCTCACTTAGATGTATTGCCACAGATATTCCTGGTATCAAAGCTGTCAACGCGATGAGGGTTTACTTGTAAATACTCAAGTTCACAAAGGTATGTTTGTAAAAAACCCTATAAAATATGGCAAATAGAGGCCTTCTATTGTGAGAGTCCTACTTTACATTTCTGGTGGGGGGCAATGGTGCTCTCAAGATTTTTTTCTTTCAGAAAATGAGGTAAAGATTGCTACTTTTGCTTTAGTAGGGGATAAGCCGTTGGGACCTGTAGGTTTTCCCGTGTTCTTTCTCTTGGAAATCTAGCATGACCTATTGGTGGCTGTAGCAGAATTCTATGCAGGCAAAGCTCATCAGAGAGGGTTCTACAAAACCTCTCTGGTATTGATCTGGAAAAAGATGGTGGAAGATTTTTGACTTGACAGATACTAGAGTTCTTAGTAGAGCTTTGGGGTTGAATGTTATGAGAAGAGGATGATGGTTGGTCGTGAATATTGTGTGTGTGTAGTGGGCCGTGGGATGTTACTTGTTAGAAAGATGACTGGGCTCCTTGGATGTGGGGTAGGGTATTTTCCTATTTGGGGATGCTTCTCGCTTTGGGTAGTGGGTGACGCGGCGGCGGCGTGGAAGGGATCGTCAGCACTCCGAAAACACGAACGGAACGGGGGTGGCACGAGAAGGGGGATAACTATTGCTTCGCGCAGCTCGGCCTCTCGCCGGGCAATCACTCTAATCTCACAGGAAGTTTGGAGAGAAGGGAAGTAATGGGAGAAAAGCTATCATACGTAATGATTTTCTTCATTCATTCATTCATTGAACAAAACAATACAACTAGCCTCCTTTATATAAGGATGGCCAAATTACACTAGGACAAAAATATCCCTAGACAATTCAACTAAGGACATCCATATCCTTTGACTATCGCCTAATAAGACAAAAAACCTACTAAAGGACTAATAAGCTAAATACATAGAAAATGGAAATGGGCTTCAGGACGCCGAGTCTCTAGCCACAAGCTCGGTGGTGTCGGGGCAGTGGGGCGTCGGCTCCGTGTGACTGGTCCGGTGTCCCCATCAACCCTCCAGGGGCGCTGGAACTCGACTCCGTCGAGTATAGTGGGACACCGCTCTGGTAGTGCTCTAGCAGGTCTGGATCGAGGCGCTGGAGATCTTCCCGGCTGATCCAGGAATCATCAGAAGGTGGGCGGTCCTGTCAATGGACAAGGTAGCACTAGTAAACCCGACTCCGTGTAGCTTTCACCTGCTCATCCAGTATTCTCTCAATTTGCTCGAGCGGTGCTCTCGAGGCTGGTGGACGCACATGGGTGGGCTCACTCACAATGGGAGGAGAAGGCTCAAAAGGGTCACTAGGAATCGTTGTGGGTTCCTTGTAGGCCACTAGATCGGCCACATTAAATGTAGAGCTAAACCCATATTCGGGAGGTAAGTCCACAACATATGCATTGGAGCAATCTTCCGTAGTATTTGGAAGGGACCATCACTACGGGTTTGTAACTTTTTAACGGCTCCCGAGGGGAGTCGTTCGGGTCGAACTCATACCATAACCAAGTCACCTTCTTGAAACTCGTGGTGACGCCTATGCGAATCAGTCAAACGTTTGTAGGTCTCATTACTGAGACTTATTTGCTTGCTAATTGACTTATGCAGACTTTTGACATGCTGTGCAAACTCTTCGGCTGATTTGGAAATTTTGGACTCGAGAGGAAGGGGAATGAGATCCACAGGTTTCCTAGGTTCGTATCCATGTACGACCTCAAATGGACTCATACCTATGGATCGATTGATAGAACTATTATATGCAAATTCTGCTTTGGGCAAGAGAAGATCCCAATTGACAGAGTGATCCCTACAAGACACCTCAAAAGGTTCCCTAAACTCCTATTGACGACCTCTGTTTGTCCATCAGTTTGTGGGTGATAGGCAGTGGAGAATTTGAGCTTAGTGCCAACTAGGTGTCAAAGTGTCTTTCAAAAATAACTAGTGAACCTGACATCTCGATCAGACACTATGGTTTGAGGGAGACCATGCAGGCGCACGACTTCATCAAAGAAAAGGTGGGCTACTCTAGATGCATCAGGTGTTTTGGAACATGCAATGAAATGGGCCATCTTAGAGAACCGATCAACTACAACAAAGATGGAGTCATGCTTGTGAGCAGTACGAGGTAAACCAAGGATGAAATTCATGCTCACATCAACCCAAGGTCTATCAGGAATGGGGAGAGGAGTGTAGAGACCAGTGTTTTGCTTGACCTGTTTGGCCATTGTGCATGTCCGACATTGGGCCACAATTTTGGCCACATCTTTCTTCAGGTCAGGCCAATAAAAGTACTCCTCAATAGAATGAATGGTCTTGTTTCTCCCAAAATGACCAGCAAGACCTCCAACATGCATTTCCCAGATCAGAAAGTCTCGTACAGAAGTTTTCGGGACACAGAGTTGTTGTCCTTGAAAAAGAAAATCATCTTGGAGTAGATAGTCGGCAAATGTTGTCGAGGATCCAGCAGACAAGGCAGAGTAGGCAGGGCCAAAATCTGGACACTCTCCATAGAGTGCCTTCATACGGTCAAATCCGGTGACCTCTTCCCGAACAGTGGAAAGAAGGGAGACCCTTTGACTCAAGGCGTCGGCCACGTTATTCTCACTTCCAGCCTTATGTTTCAGGACAAAGGTGAAGGACTGGAGGAATTCTACCCATCGACTGTGCCTAGGGTTTAGGCGTTTCTGAGAGTTAAGGAATTTCAAGGCCTCGTGGTCCGAGTATAAGACAAACTCTTGAGGTAATAGATAGTGTCTCCAGTGTTTGAGAGCTTGGACCACGGCATAAAACTCCTTATCGTAGGTAGAGTATCTAAGCTTTGCATCAGAAAGCTTCTTACTGAAATAAGTCACGGTGTGGCTTTCCTGACTAAGCACTCCTCCTATACCTACGCCAGATGCATCACAGGATATCTCAAAGACTTTTGAAAAATCTTGCAGGCGGAGGACAAGGGCTTTGGTCATTTGCTCCTTTATGACAATAAAAGCCAGGCGACTTTAGGCCACTCAAAATTTTCCTTACCGATGCAATCCGTAATGGGTGCCATAATGGTGCTAAAACCCTTAATGAAGCGTATGTAGAAAGTGGCTAGCCCATGGAAACTGCGAACATCATGGACATTCTGGGGTTCTGGCTAGTCTACTAAGGTTTGGATCTTGGATTGGTCTACGGACACTCCTTGACTCGAAACCACAAATCCGAGGAAAGTGACCCGGTCTGTCATGGACTCACACTTCTTTAGGTTGGCATTTGGCATACGGGTTTCTTTCCTCAAAATCTCATAGACTTCCCTCAAATGCTGGACGTGGTCCTGAGGGTTGTGGCTATAAATCAAAATGTCGTCAAAGTAGACGACAACAAAGTGACCAATGAGAGGGCGGAGGACTTCAGTCATGAGCCTCATGAATGTGCTGGGGGCATTGGATAGCTCAAATGGCATGACGAGCCACTCATAGAGACCTTCTTTTATTTTGAAGGCTGTCTTCCATTCATCCTCTGGTCGGATCCTGACCTGGTGGTAGCCACTCTTCAAGTCAATCTTGGAAAAGATAGTGGCTCCACTCATCATGTCAAGCATGTCATCAAGGCGGGGAATTGAAAATCTGTACTTGACAGTGATTTTGTTGATGGCGCGGCTGTCAACACACATCCGTCAGGTGCTATCTTTTTTTGGTGTGAGCAAGATAGGAAAAATACAGGGATTCTTGCTCACCCTGAGGAAACCCTTTTGAATAAGGTCCTCGACAATTCTTTGGAGCTCAGCATACTCTTTGGGGTTCAGTCTGTAATGGGGAAGGTTGGGTAGGGTGGACCCGGGGACAAGGTCAATGGCGTGTTGTACATCACGCATTGGAGGGAGTCTAGAAGGCAAGTCCTCAGGGAAGATGTCTTTGAAGTCCTGCAGGATTGTTTGGACTTCAGTTGGGACTGAGACTTGGGACTCCTCGAGTTCGATGATTACAACAACAGCCTAAACATGGCACCCTCAGCAACCTCTTTATTTAGCTCACAGACATTTATGAAGTTAAGGCGCCTAACTAGGTCATGACCAACCTTAGGGGCCTTAGGAATGGGTGTGATAGGTGCAGGAGAAGAGGGAATGTGAGGTTTCCCTTCAGTGGGAGTTTGAGGATTCTCCTGAACCTTGGGGGTTCTAGTGGGGGTGGGGGTGGAGGTGGAGCTCCTTCCCAAGGTCACCTTTGGGGGGTGCCGGGTATAATTGAATCTTCTTCCCATTGTGGGAGAAGGAACACTGATTGGATTGACCAAATGTAGTAAGGTCTACATCATAGATCCATGGTCGTCCTAAGATGATGCTCCCAACCTTCATAGGCACTACATCGCATAAGATCTGTCCTTGGTAGGACTGGAATTGAATGGGGAATGACACATGTAGTGGTGACTGGGATAGAAGTGTCATTAACGCAAGCCACGTCGTATAGTCTTGGATGAGGGTGCGTAGGTAGACCTAGACGGGAGACAAAATCTGAAGAGACTGCATTGATACAGCTCCCGTTGTCAAAGATCACCTTGCAGGGTTGAGATTTTACCATGACGTAGGTTTGAAAGATGGAGGTTCGACGCCAGTCGTCCTCCTGGGGGTGTGCTAAGATGCAGCGAACTACACACAGTCTTCCCTGACTAGAGCTCTCGGCAATATCTCCAACCTGTATGTACTCGACATGCGTTACATCAAATCCCGCGTCCATGTCCTCAAACTGGGCGATGAGGTCAGGATCGACCTCATATCTCTCAATGGCTTCTCCTTCCTGAGGTGGAAGCTCCACAGGTTGGGGGTCAGTGATGACCAAGGCTCGGGTGGGGCAATTGGTGGCAACATGCCCTAAGTTATGGCACCTAAAGCAGCGAACTCCCGAGGTAGGGACTGGTTGGGAGGTGCTAGGGATGGCTCCCTTTCCCTTGTCATCCTTCCTATCGGTTGGCGGAATGTTCTCCAGCCTGGGCACAGCATCAGGTGCAGGTAAGGGGTTCCTTATGAAAGGAACAGCAGGGGCAACGGTTCTAAGTGGGGTAGCAGTAGGGACATATGAAGTAGAGGGGCTAAGTCTCTCAGGGTAGCGGATCATGGGGTCCTGGGATTCAGGTTGGCGGTAGGTGGAAACTCGAAGTGGGACCACCCTTTGAAACCGCTCAACGTCTCGAGCAACCTGGTAGGCGTGCTCGAGGGTGTTAACCTCTCGCAAAAATAGCTCCCGTTGAATGCTCTTGTGTAAGGCAGTTCTAAATCGTGAGAGAGTGACAGAGACATCCTCCACGACATGACTGCGAAGGAAGAATTTGTCGAATTTGATGATGTATTCATCTATGGGCTTCCCATCTTGGATGAGTTTCTGCCATTGGTCTAAAAGACGTTGATGGTAGGAGAGTGGCAGATACTTCTCCCTCAGTTTCTCCTTCATTTCTTCCCACGTATGTATGCGCTCCTCTCGTCTCCTTGCTAGGAGATTCTCAACATTGCACCAGTAGGTCTTGGCTTGACCTAGGAACTTCATCTTGGCAAACCTCACCCTTGTAGCAGGGGTCATGCGGTAATGTCAATCAAAATATCGGTCCATCCCGGTCTCCCAATCAAGGTATGTGGCGGGATTTAGGGACCCATCAAAACTTAGAGCGTCTATCTTGACGTTCCTCAGGATGATCTCCTCATCTTCGTGGTCTCTTCCTCGAGGCGCACGATCATTTTGCTCTCTATCTCGAGGAGCCTGATTCAGGTGGGCTCGGTCTCTCTCTTCTCTATGGTTGGCGACGGGATCTCCGCGACCATTCAACCTTCCTTCATCTCCCCTCACATGATTCTCTAAGGCTCAGATCCTATCATCTAGCTCTGCTCGCAATTGGCCTATAGATGCTTCAAATTGGGTTGTAAGATTCTGCTCGAGCTGGGCTAACATGGCATGCACGCTATCCTGAGCCATGGGTGGTTGTAGTGTTGAAACGCACTCTAGAGGGCCCGATGAATTCCTAGACTAATGTTGCATGCATGAGCTCGGACCTAATTGATGCAATCTTGGGATCGAAGATTAGCAAGGTGTAGACCTATTTGTTGGCTAATACTCAAAGGGTCACGAGGAGACCAACTAGGTAGAGTTGCTCGCCCGTAGGCGAAGTAGTTGTGGAACTACCTCCTGACAATTATGGTGCCCTAATGTGACAGTTTTAAGGCTTAAGGATAGGGTCATACAAGTTCTCTCTTTCTCCGTCCACAGCGATGTACTCAGGAGACAGGTTGCATGGATAGGGCTCTCTATCACTTCGTCGCATGTTAATTGATAAAGATACTAAATGAGCAAGTGAGTGGAGCACGCACCTAGCTAGACTGAAAAGTCTAGCTCCGACCGGAGACCAAGGCGAGCGGGGATGTGCGTGTCCGCACAGCGTCGACGAAGCTTGAATGGTTACAACAAATTTACTCCACGCAGGGAGGGTGCAATTATTACAAAACCACTTAATTAAATTTCCCGCGCAGGGGAACAAATCAGACCAGAATCTCTCAGCGTAGGGAGACTTAGGGTCACCCACCCTCCTCTCGTCTTTACTTCCGTAAATCGCGGACTATCTGTCAACGACCACGCGACGCTTGAGCTGGTCGAGCCGTCGTAGTAGACTCGGGTGCCACAATGAACAATTCAATCAAATGATATATATTATATATATATATCTATCATAATATATATATAATATTTCTTTCTAAACACTCAAACAATCTTTTTCAAACTCCCCTCGATTGTCCTGCCCTCTTTTTTTTTTTGCGCGTGTCTCACTCGAGGCGGGTCAACAGAGGCTAGCGCGGGCGGACGCCAGCCAAGCGCTGGCAGGCAGTCGCGTGGTCAACGCGGGCGAGAGCGGTCGGCCACGCGGGGGGTGCGGGCGACGAGGCGGGCGAGGCGGCGAGCTCGGGGCGGGCGACGAGAGCTGGTGGCACGTGGCAGGCGGGCGTGGGCGCACTCGGCGGGGCGGGTGTATGCGGGCGGCAGGTGCGGACGGCGAGGCGGGCGCACGCCGCGGGCACGGTCGACGATGCCCCTTCCCGCGAACACATTTTTTCAACTTCTCTCTCAGCCGAGAGAGCTCTTCCGCCGCCCCCCCCCCCCCCCCTTTTTTTTTCACCTTTGGCAACCGAGAGAAGAGAATTTCCTTTCTCTCTACTGCCTCTTCTTTCTTCACTTTTTTTTTTCTTTTTTTTTTTACATACCGAAGTCGATCGATGTTGTGGAGAGGAACGACGAGGACGTCGGGGATGACGGAGATGTCGTTGTTCGGCTCTGATACCAAATTTGACGCGGCGGTGGCGTGGAAGGGATCGTCAGCACTCCGAAAACACGAACGGAACGGGGTGGCACGGGAAGGGGGATAACTACTGCCTCGCGCAACTCGACCTCTCGCCGGACGGTCTCTCACCGGGCAATCACTCTAATCTCACAGGGAGTTTGGAGAGAAGGGAAGCAATGGGAGAAAATCTATCATACGTAATGGTTTTCTTCATTCATTCATTCATTGAACAAAACAATACAACTAGCCTCCTTTATATAAGGATGGCCAAATTACACTAGGACAAAAATATCCCTAGACAATTCAACTAAGGACATCCATATCCTTTGACTATTGGCCTAATAAGACAAAAAACCCACTAAAGGACCAAGAAGCTAAATACATAGAAAATGGAAATGGGCTTCATGACGCCGAGTCTCTAGCCACAAGCTCGGTGGTGTCGGGGCGGTGCGGCGTCGGCTCCGTGTGACTGGTCCGGTGTCCCGACCAGTGGGTGAAGATTTTGCAGAGAGCCTAGTTTGGTAGTTTGGAAAAGGAAGTTTTTCTCACGTGAAGGGGGACTGATCTTCTTCACATTTATGTCTTCTGGTTTACTGTTTCACACTCTCTCCTTGTTCAGGTTCCAAAATCGGTGACCACGAAGTTGGATTCTATCCAATGCATATTTTTGAGCATGGCAGTGGAGATAGGTGTGGGCATGATGTCAATTGTTGGAGAATTTGCAGTAGTAAGGAGGAGGGGGGACTTGGCACATCCAGCCAGGCACTCTTAGCAATATGTCTAACGTACAAAGTGGTATTCTTCAGGCTAAGGACGTTGTATGAAGGCTAGCCTTAATGATGGGCAGTGGATTCAGTGCTGGAGGATAAGTGGGGTAGGTGAAGGTGGTGCCTGGGATTTAGGAGGAGCTTGTAGGAGGATGAGATTTGACAGGATGAAGATTTGCTTAGCCTTCTAGGAGAGATTACCATGGCAAGGGAGCAGATTTACTGTACAGTCAGCCTATGCCAAGGTCGCAGATGGCGGCAGCAGGCACCATCTAGTATCACACATTCCGAGACCTAGCATTCAAAAACATAGATGATGATTTTGAAGGATTTTCCTGGAACACTTCACACATGACCGTTGGCACTCTTTCCAAGGGATATTAAGATGTCTTATTGCTTATATGAGAGGAAGACATGGTGATGTACCATTTATTCCTTATTTGTACTTTCTCTAAGGAGGTTTGGCAGCAGCTCTTTCCTAAGGTTGGAAAAGGCCTTTCACTTCTGGGGGAGAATAATTTTATTGGATGGCTGCCATTGGAATTGGGCTTTCAAGGAGGATTGCAAAGCCTGGTGGTTCATTTTACATGCGATAGTTTGGGCTATCCGGGGAGAAGAATAACTGGATCTTTGAGAGACAGACCCATGTGATGAAGATGATTTCTGTCTTTATTTATGATAGAGCGAGGAGTGAGCCAAGATCTTGTATAGGGTGGAGAGGCAATATATGTTCATTTTGGTCTGGTTCAGTAGATACTAGATAAGGAGGCCTTAACCATCTTTCTGTTGGCTTTTACTTTTCATACTACGGGAATTTTTGAGAGCATATTATTAATATACTTCATCCCCTTCTCGTTTGAAATTTAGTGAAGTTGTCTTACTACTCACTTTTCAAAAAAAAATGGCTTTAAACATGTCATTTCATTTCAGGGCTATTTGAAAATTCCCAGAAACTTTTTCAAGTACAATATTGATCTTTCTGAAAGTGGTGCAGTTGTTTTTGGGGCCGGTCTAACCTGCATCCAGATTAATCTGGATAAAGGAGTTCTATCCTGAGGCATATGCTAAGGCCAATGTTTAATGCGTACATTTTAATCTGCCAACTGGTTTACAGTTGATTTTAAAGTTTAAGTAGTGAAATCAATGTGAGGTCACTGCTAACCTGCTTTGAGAATTGTCCGCCATGGGGAATAGCACGCATGCTGCATACTGGGCCACGCATGCTGCATGTGGGGCATCAGTCAACAATGCATTGTCTTTCCTGATCATGAATGGCTTTATGTGTCGAAATAGTGGAAACCAGTGACAAACCCTATGTCTTGTTTGAAGAGTTTTGAAGTAGAGATGTTAAACTGGTGACAAACTCTCTGTCTTGTTTTAAGAATTCTGAAGCTGAGATGTTAAATAAGTTGCTGGCTTGAGAAAGCACTCCTGAAACCATTCTAAAGGTTGGTTGCTTCAGGGTTTTGGTTATCAGTTTTATTTACAGCCTTATGTTCCAAGGCATCTATATCAAGAACTTTATTGTCTAACTATTCTATTGTTTTAGGATAATAAATTAAATGGCTTTGATAAAAATAATGAAAAAATGGACTTAAATTGCTATATACAATTTGCACAATAGCCATGACCTTTGGCATTCCATATCATGCATGAGAGCCAAATCAAGTGTCAAAAGTGCTCCTTATGGGATGATGTATCAGATGGTAACTAAACGGTTTCTTCTGTGAGTGGAGACCAAGAAGTTGCACACAAGGTTGCATGTAATCAACAGACAACAAGAAAATACTATGACTTCAAATGTTGCGTGTCTATATTAGTTATTAGATTTAGTTTGCTTGTTGGGTTTCTGTCATCTTACTCTATAGAGGTCTGTTGTAGGGGGAGCACTGTGAAAAGTCATTTTGACCAATCCAAGGCATTCACAAGCCACTCCATGCCTATGTTAGTTCTGGATCTCTTCAAGTTTGGGCATTAGTTTCGGACCTCTCCATTTGCTAACTCGAGTTTTTGGGTTGGTGGTTCAGTTTGACAATGATGGGGGAAAATGAAGCATCACTGAAATCAAATTCCCTTAAGTGAAATACTTAATGTTCTTTCTGTATCATCAGGATGGCGAAGCAGATTTATACCTAAAAGATGACTGCGTATCTTCCATTTTGCTTGTCGTTGGTGATGTGAGAGCTGGAAGGTTCACTATTTCCAGCATCCTTGTCATCATCACAAAGCCTTATCGCCAGCTACTCGCAGTTTGAGATACAGTTTCTTGGCCTTTCTAATACATGTTGAATCTTGACAATAGTCAATAAGTTAATCCTTTCTTTGTTCTGAAAAAAATATGATAGTATCTTTATTTTCTTTGATTGAGAATTCATTAGAACCCTATCAAGCTCAAGTGAACATACCGTGTATCATAAATGGGAAAATGAAACATATATTGAGTTTACAAAATCAACAGTCAATTTATTGCACAGTGCTTTTGATAGTTAAAGTTTTTTTGAGGTGACTGCCACAGTGCCTTTGATATCCTAAAGAGGGCAGTCAAACTTGTTGAAGACTGGATGCGGTACACTGCGAGACTGAATACTCAGGATTCCATTATATTTCATAGGCTCAAGAGCTGGGAACATTTTTTCTCTTAGGCTGCTTGTCTTCACCTATTTGGTATCTCTTTCCTTTTGCTCAGCTCTTTTCTTTGGGAATTTTTACTTTTCAACCCCTTTAATATTTCATATCCACAGGTTAGCCCATCTAATTCAGATATTATTTATAAGCCCTCATAATTAGACATTTATTTGCTAAGCACCCTTTTCATGGGCTTTTCTGTAAACACCTGTGGGGGTTATTCATAATGATATGGGGTGTTTCACTAAATAACTTGAGTTTTTAGGGAGTTATAAATAAATCTCTGGATTAGAGGGGCAATTTATAAACATGAAAGATTATTAGGAGTTAAAAACTAAAAATGCCTTTCTTGTGAGTTTTGATGTTATCCTCTTGATAGGTTCTTTTGTGATGTTGCTTTGCCTGGGTCTTATGTCACACCTGGGTTCTTTTGTGTCTTTTTTCCCCTTGTATTCTTGTTCCCTTTCTTTTAAATGAACAGTGGCTTTGGCTCATTCTAAAAAAAAAATTAGTGCACTCATATATCTTCCCATATGTATTCCAAAGTGAAAGCTCAGCCCATGCCATCTCATTTTCATCATAACTAGTTCGAATCCATTCCCTATTCCATACACTAGAGGTGTTTCGAATCATGTAGCATGAGTATATTCCTGAAGTGCCATTGGTACGATACAGGGTGTATGAGAGTCCAAATCTGATAAGAAAATGCACCATCCTGTCTGATACTTGTAGGATAAGTGACTATCTAAAACTGACCTTATGTGACAATATTATTGATATAGGATAAAATGTTGGATAATCTGGTGATATTTTAATTTATTGTACTCCTTTAATATACGTTTAATCTTATACTAATTTATTCTGATATACTGTCAAATTCTGGTATCGGTTATAATTTTACCCAATTTAATCACCGGCTTGAACATCCCATCTGTTACTGCATCCATTCAAATTTTGACTTTGCCCACCATGCCTGGTTTGTAAAGGAAATGTTACTAATCAGATTGATTATGGATTATTGGTGCCCTTTGCATTCCTGCTTCCCCCATTTTATCTCCTTTTGCTGGCTACTCACTGGAAAAAAACATTCTGCCCTCATGAGCTCTTCCACCTCTGGCATGCCAACCATGCTCTGGAATAAGGGTTTGATGATTGTATACATGAATTGTTTATGTGACCTGGCATGATACGGGGAGCTTATGGGGAGCAGATCCACTCTGGATCTTAAAAGCACAGAGGGGGGGGGGAAGGATTGGTAATCAAGGAAGGTGAATAGGATCGGGACGCAGGACTGGTGGGCCCTGATCTGATCTGGATCAAGTTCAAATTGGCTGGCCAACCCAAGAGTGGAACCGAGAAAGCCGATTCTGGGATTTACTCCAGTGTTTTGTTTGAAAGTCATAAAAAATAATATGGAACAATAACATTGAAATGCTATGAATGTAGCATCAATTATGATTATCAATAGCGATAAAAACATAATACTTCAATAAGTGATAAAGTTTTAGACAAAGCTCCATAATGCAGAATATGGTGGATAATTGGCAGAAAGACTGATTGTCATTATGTTGAGGATCTACTTCATGAGTATCATCCACAACCATGGGCAAAGTGGAGTCATTAGTGTTGGGGGGGTTGTAGTTACCAGCAGGGATGCCAACCCTCGGCTTGACATCCCTTCTACGAACAGGGGGATTGAAACCCCCCAGAATTAAAGGCCTATATCAACCTGGATCAGCTGATCCAGGCTGAGCTGGCTGATCCAGTTCAATTGTGGGCTGGTTTGGCCCCTCTTTAAGTTGTTTTTTTTTTGGTGGGGGGGGGGGGCTGAAAAGTAGCTTCCTCAAACATGATTTCAGCATGTTGTAGCGCAAAGATATACTTGTTTCCATGAAAAATCCCTCAGCAGTAATGCGGCCGCTGTGCTGTGGAAATTCCCAATTTTTTGACCTGCTGTATTGTTGGTTTATTCTTCGGATGGGGATCACCCATGAAGTTTCTTTAATTTATCATTTATATAAAGAAATTCCTTGGTATTAGTTCATATCATGCAGGCCGAAAATGTCTGATTTATAATGGCCCACAATTGTTCCTAGAATACTAATACTTGAATGAAAGTGAAACGATCTGCTAAGATGGCCACAGCATATTCATTGGATGCCTGTGCCCCATGTAATTGTTCCCATTGTGAATTTCATTGTGGCTGTGGAGGACAAATGTGTCATCTATATAAAAGGTTACACATTTAAGTAAGAGTATTACATTACTTTTCATTTCGTTGATCTCTGAAGGTTTGTGTTTTTTAGTTTTTTCTTATTACATGGTGAAATTACCACCTTATGAAACAGGGGGAAGCGACTGGTCCCGATCATCAGGAAACAATGGTCTTCCCCCTTGTATGGTCATCTTTCTACATATTCTCACCGACATGTTTTGGCTGCTATGTAATAATTTGAAGTTCAGTCTTCTTAGATGTTATTAAAAAATAAATTGTAAGTGTGCATGTATTTTCTATGACGAAGATGTGAAAGAAAGGGCCCATTACTGAGGAGGTTTTTCTTTTTTTGGGTGTGGGGGAGAGGGAGAGAGAGAGGGACCATGGAGGTGTCCTAACAAGCTCAAGCCAAGCCAAGCAGCAACCTTGAGCCTATCGGACTTGAGACAAGCCTTGATGAGCTTGAACCTGTGTTTAAGACTGGAGTCAAGCTTGGGTTGGCTCATTTCCCCCTTGGCGTCCCAACCCCTGAAACAGAGGAAACCGTACTGGCTCGACATATTTGATCTCCTGTTAGGCCAGTTCCAGTCTGGCCCACCCTGTTTTTCTTTCATTGCTAGAAAAGGCATGGCTGTTTCGTCTTTCCAAAAGAAAGTCATAGATTCTTTTGTTCCTTTGCCCTTATCAAACATAAAATAGGTCTGCAATATATGTCTAGATCTCCTCGTGAATAAGCTGTGGCGCCCTTGGAAATCTCAGTCTTGTCCTTCTAAATATCTGGAGGCATCAGTGGGAACTGGTAACGTATGGTTGAACATTGTCGCTGTTTCTTTCAGAAGATTGCAATTATAAAAAGATTGCAAATACATTTCTAAGTGGCTTTTGTCAAAATTGTTCATAATTTAGTCCTTCATATTTACGTACCCGCCATGTTTTCTGGGAAGTACATACAGCTGACATGCTGCTGATTTTCTATTGTTTTCTGATTACTGAAATCTTCAATACTACAGCCCTTTCACGGGGACTCGAATTTGTTTTTGGTCATTATTAGTGTGATACTTATTACACAGTTTTTCTTCCCTCTACCATCCATGAAAACGAAAACAAAATTGGCATGCTTTCTTTTGCTCGAGGAATGTGCATCCTTCCTTTATACGACTGTAAAGCATCTATGTTCCTCATAAAACTGCAACACATCTGCAACTCTGTTAAAATTTGGTCAGTCTACGGACATGGTTATCACATGTGATTCTTCATCTTTGCTCCGGTTGGCAGATATACTATATGATTCTTGGTCTCCAGCCATGACCGTGAGCTCTGTGTGCATCAGCATTCTTTCCATGTTATCAAGCTCGACCGCGAAGGTCCTCTCCCCTCTCCCCTCTCCTCTCTCCTTGCTGCGAGTGTGCAGGTTGATCGTGCCACAAAATAATTAATCTGACAGCACTCGTCTGCTTGCAGCAACGCCCCCCCGACAATGACCGCTACGTGAAGAACTGCCGGAATGGGAGATCTCCAAAGGAGACGAGATGGTGGTTCCACGACGACAAAGTATAATATAATGGCCTCTTCCAGGTACTACAAGGATTCTGTCGAAGATACTACTCGTTCCGCCGGGGGATCGATCCTAAAACTAAGCATTTGAGTGAGATGCTGTAAATTTGGATGCTTGGTTATCCGTTGAATGCCCTGTTCTCATCGTAGTTATGGCAACTGCAACGCGAAAGCAGCTTTGCTTGGTGGGATATTCTCGACTAATTCCTCTCCCGTTTCGTCTTCTCTTTATAAATGCCATTGGACTCTATATTATGTTTGCCTGCTTCTCGGGGAGCTTTTTGATTTAACGGTCGGCTGGTTTGACGTTAAACGACTGCGAACCTTCCCCCCCCCCCCCCCACAAAAAAAAAAGAAAGAAAAATCACGACTTTATGATTTTAAGATGACCAAGTGTAGAACTCTTAAAATTTTGATTTTTGATAGTTTTAGACTGTAGAGCAAGTCCGGCTAAAGAAAGGTACGCAATTACGCATGACTTAAAACAGGACACCGTAGAACAATTTTCGGCACTGCTGTAAACATAAAAGAACATGCCAGTGGTTTGCGCTATCTTATTATGGCACGTCAAGAAAAAAAAGTAGCGTAGTGCATGCGCTCCCCCACGTTGGGATTGCGTTCCATGCCACGGCAGGCTCTAAACCTTGACCGCGACAGCTTGACATTTTTTTTTTGTGAAAACCCCTCGGTGACTGTTATGTACATCGATTAGATGTGAGGGGGGGTGGACATCATGATCATCTAACATCAGTCTCGGGAAGTCGTGTCTTTACAATCTGCTCCATTCAACGCTCCATTAATATTTGAGATTTTTCATATATATTCACGTAAAGTTTGATTTGGTCGAACATACTTCTTATCTGAATATATTATCATAAATATTTTTAAAATATGAATAATATTATGATTATGTCTTCGTCGTAACTCTCGTGTGTTTAACCCGAGTTAAGTGTGAGTTAAAGATTTAGATTTTTATATATGTATTCCTGTAAAGTTTGATTTTGTCAAATATATTCTACATTTAACGATCGTAGATGATGTATTTGATGGAATATTCTTCATCCGTCGACGATAATAAATTAAAAGATATAATCATAATATTTCTATCTAAATAAAAGATATTCAAGATAATATATTCAAACGAGAAATATATTTGATAAAATTAAATTTTACGTGAGTATATATATGTGTGTGTGTGTAAAAATCTCTTAATATTTTAAGACTTCCTTGTTGTCTACTCAATTTTTTTGTTAAAAAATGAATCTCATATTTCTTTGAATGCCACCTAAATAGTATAGTAACACGCTAAAAACAAATTTTAAATGTCACTCCCATTGTTTAGGAAAGATCAATTCTGTTTTTTTTTTTTGGTTCCAATGGTGTTACCTTTTTCGAGCGGATCAGTTAAACTTATTTTGCTAGGTAAGAAATTCAGTAAGCTTTAATGTTTCAAGAGATGATGGAGTTTTAAATTTGTGTTAGGTCGAGGAAAGCATGCGACGGAGATGATGGCAGGCGTATCATTTGACGAAGCCACGCATCGTGTGGATGTGAATCCACTTGCAAAAGCCCAAGTTAGGTCCCGATGAAGCCAGGTTGGCTATAAAGTTATGTGGTGCAGTCGTCACTTTCTAAATTTTCACATATTTTTAGGTCAATTGTTCTGAACAGAGGACACGTTTAGGTCTCGTAAGTCATTTACACATAAATGAATTATTATTGTTAATTTTTACATAATATCTTTGAATTTTTTTATTTATATTACATGTCTCTTATAATTACATGAGGACCCTCCTCACAGCTTGAAAAAATGACATGATCGCCCATTTTGAAGGAGGCATGTGTAAACTATGTTACTACGAGAGGGTTATTCACGTAATTAGGGAAGACATGTCATGAATATTTCTCTTCAAAGAGGGGATTCATGCAATTATATTTGTAAGAGATATTTTATGTAAACAAATTAGGGTTTTTTAACGTAGGAATTATTGTTGGGTGAGAATTTATAAAATTATTATTCATGAAAATGTATTAGTGACCATATCACTTCGTAAATTTATAGTGTGTAAAAATAAAATCGTTAAATTTTCTTGACGAAGAGTGAATATTCGAAAAATATGTTAATATTCTCGTTATCTGAGTGTTAAATGATCTATATACCCTTGGTTAGCACACACACACATAGTTGGGGGGAGGGGGGAGAGATCGACGGCATGGGTAGGGGTAGGGGGAGGGGGATCCGGAGACTAGTGGAGGGGGGTCCTGTTGCGTCCGTGGAGAGGGGAGGGGGTTCGGCGGCCATGGTGGAGTGGGAGGGGGTCTTGTGGCAGAGACAGAGGGGGATACGACGGCATCCGACATCACCTATCAAGCCCCCCTTCTTCCTCTTCTATCTCACCCTATGCGCACCCACACAACCTCCATCCCCTCCTTCTTCCTTTCCTATCTCCCCTCCCAATCAGCCACCACAATAAAACATCGATCGTTGCCCACCTCTCGTGCATGGGCATGAGTTGCGGGAGTTTGCTCGTTTTGTCATAGTGCTATCTGGTGGCCAAGAGGACACCGACAGTCACCCCACCATCCCACGATGTCATGCGAAGTGACTGAGCGACATCGACTGAGGTTGCACTTGGCAGTTGTGGCAACGATTTGGGTTGCCCGAGCTAGGAGACGACCCGGCGCATTGCGCCGTGGTGCAACACAGATTAAGGATGAAGGGGAGATGATAACATTTTTTTTAATTTTTAAACTAAGGATATTTTTGTATTTTTACAAGTTTAGTTAAAATTAATCTCGATTAATCTCACGACTGTTGGTGTCTAGTCACGACGACGACATTTTTGCACAATATGAGTTGACGTAGTGATACGACTGTTAATATATTTTTAAGAATGATTTTTTTAAAATTTTCATCTATTTCTATGCAAAAAAACTTAATAAATTATTAAGACTATTTATGCAAACATTTCGAAAGATTGTCTCGTCTAACCATCGAAAATGAAATTCTAATCCCGCCCTCCTAATGAAAATGCAAATATCTCGAGATGAAAATGAAAGTTAAAAATAGCTTCCAACTGAATATTTCCCCCGGACATGTGGTATATCCTTAAGCCAGTGTCCGGCAATTCCTTATCGGGTTACCTTGTAACGCCCGAACCATAACGAGACCCGATTGGGTGCAAATGATAAGTCACCCGCAGCCCGCCTTCCAGCCACGCTACCACGCGCAATCCGCGGCGTATTAAAATGCAAAGCTCGAATGCCGAACTGGGTGAGACAGACCCGTCGTCGAACACCTACCATGCTGCAAACCTCGGCCCTCTCCACCTTCGCTTCCACCTCCTGCGTTCGCCTCCTCTTTCTTCTCCTCCCTCGTCCTCCTCCTTCTCGAACGATGCTTCCTCTATCGCGACCTTCGCCTCTGTCATTCTTCATCCCACCTTCCTTCAATTCATCCGGCCTCCCGGCCCTCCGAGGGCGCCGCCACGCCGCTACATCCGTAGCCCGGATTTCGACATCTTCCAGCTCAGAGAGCGATGGCGGGGTGCAGGAAGCTGCGGGAAGCGGGGCGGAGTTCCCGGACCTGGAATGGGCTTCCCCTAAACAGGTTAGCAGCTTCTCCCGCACCAGTGGTCTTTGTGTTGCATCGCCTCCCTGTGTTGCCTATACTAGTTTATCTGCAGAATGTCGGCTTCCAGTTCTTGCTACAAGCGTTAGAACATCGTGGTCACTCGAACTGCAAAGACCAAGGTCGTGAACAAAAGGGGTTCCCAGTACTTTGTTGATTTCAATGCGTTGGTGTTGGGGTACGAAAGGGCAGGGCATGGTCCTCGTGAATTACATCTCCAGTATCCGTCTCTTGTCTTTGATAAATGGATATTTTGGTTCCTTCTGATCCAAATTTTGGAATAAACGTGGAACTTTTTGTCTAAGTTTGCTATGTGTCTGTTAGAGCACAACCATTTCAAGAAAAACATTCGAGGGGCACCCGTGTCTAATTGTTTATTCGGAACTAAGTTAAATATCCACCAGAAATTGGAACCTATTTCTTTTTGGTGGTTGTTTCTCATGGCATGCTATTTGTATGTCGCAAAAGAATATTATACAGGTTCAGAATCTTGTGTCATTGAGATGGTGCTGTAATCCTTTCCCCCTCTGTTTATCATGTTTTCAGTTTTCTAAATTTGTTAATCAATTTTTTTCCTTACATGATGGCAACAGTGCCCGTGCCCTGTATCTAACTCTTACTATTTTGTATTTACTACACATCCTTGTCTAGTCTCTTTCAAAGTTTAAAGGGATACTGTGTATTTGGTTGCTGCTATGTAAAGTCCACATGGACAATGCAAGATTTGTGTCGTAATCCTCTCTTGTTTATGGTTATGTTAAGGATTTCTGAGAACATACATAATTTAACATCTGGCAATTGGTAAACCGTGGTGCCACAATCGGAGGCAGGAGATGGGAGCAGGGGATCAATAAGTGTCTTTCTCTTTTTGAAGCGGATGGTAGGATCAAAAACGTATCTTGGTCCATCATTTACATGGGTTTGTGAAGAATGGTGTTGAGGAAAGGGAGAAGGTTGCCCTTGGAGCAGGATATGATGCTAACATAATGAATCATACTTGTAATGGCACCATCATTGACAAAAAAGTTGGATAATGTTGATTAGAATGTTTCAAAGAGGAACCTCAGTTGAATTCACTTTAGCTATTGATCTTGGTGCTTGCTTATGCTTGGATTCTTCAAATTGAAAGGGAAGTCACATAGTGAAATTAACTTTTGCATAATTGCAGATTCTTGCAGTATGCCTTACTTTCTGAAATCTTAAAACCCAAGATTGTTTTACATTAGGATGAAAATCTGCATAATTCTTAAGAATCTAGAATTGTTTTCCTATTATAGTTGAAACTTGAAACTCATAGCTGCTGATCCCGTCCCAGTCACAATCCCCTTTTTCCACTTGGATGTTTCATGGACAATTCTGGTGTCTCATCCTAGAAAATTTCACCTAGATATTACAAGTACAGGCCATATATATAAAAAGAAAATAACTTCAAAATTACCGTATCACTTGAAAATAAAACAATATCAATGCACTCTGACCTTTGTAAAGTGAAATGATATAATAATTTATTTTTTTGTAAAACGACTATTTGATGAATGAACCCCCAAAATAAGCCTACGAAAGATTGAGGAGCTTTGAGGTTTCTGGACAGGACAAGTTGGGATAAACCACAATAGGCTGTGACATGCTGGGACACCTTTGGGACAGAATGTAAAGTGTGCTTTCCCATGTTCTCACTGGGATAGGGGGATTGACTACTATGTTGGAAATGATTCATAATAGTTAGATATACTGGTCTTATAATGTTAGGATAGTGATCATTATCTTTTATAGGTTAAAGGATCAACTTATGGAGCTTTAGCTATAATTTCATAATTATATTTTGTGTCTTAGGGGATTGGCTCCTATCTGTAGAATTCGATCTTGACAAGGTATCTTGCCTCATTAGTTGGTACTTATCTTCTTATATTGATGATCAAGAGTTAATGCCACCCCTATTCTTGAGATATTAAGATCATTTACAGGAAGGAAAGTTTATGAAGCCCATCTTTTGGCAGCTTGAAATTTGATACAATAATAGTACATTGAGTATTGACATATTTTAATGCTCAAAGTGATCCATGATGGCATGGTTGAGCTAGTTATTTGTCTAAGTTTAAACATTAATGCCTTGCATCACCACTTATTCAATATCTGGTTCAGCCATATGGCACCCTTATCTGGCAAGAGATTAGGGACTTTTTATTTTTTTCATTAATTCATTCTTTCCAGGGGAATGGTGATGCTTTTCTCAGAGGTTCATTAAGCACTTTCCTTGTTAAACCTTTGTCAATTTATATGCCAACATCCTCATCATTGTGCACCTTATCCCATCAGCATGGTGTCAGCTTGGAGCAAAGTCTCGAATGGTCTGGACAAAATTTCTGGCTGGACACCAGCCTGATGCCAACCTCACATTTGCAGTGCATTGTCCTCACAATCATCATTTGATAGGTGGAGTCGTCCTGGCTTAGATGCTGATTTAGTATGTCAAATTCTTTAATGCTTCCATTGAACTTTCAGGTTCTTTTTGGGTATCGATCAAACTTCTCACTTAGGTTTTGGAAGGTGACTGAAAGGACATAATTCAGAACTAAACAGAATAATAGAATTACAACAATGCATAAAAATAAGGGATTTTGGCTTTTTTAGCCCTTCCGATCTTTCATAATTACATTTTAGTTCTTGCAATCTACCTATTTGTCAGAAAGCCCCTCCCCCAAATCTTCTAACTCTTACTTAAAAGCACATATGGTTAACAGACGGTGGAAAAAGTGAATATGCTGTTACAAAAGGAAGGAGTATTCTGTCTCTCCATGAAAATTCCCAAAACAACCCCTCTCTCACATCGCCTCCCCCCGCTGGGGGAGCACCGGTGCCAGAGGGGTCCCCCCCCGACTCTCACTCTCTCACCCACCCGTTGGGGGCAGCGCCGGCAGCGGAGGTGGATTTCTTTCTTTGCTATGTGTGTGTGTGTGTACAATGAACCCCACGAGCCCTCCGTCAAGACCTACTGCCGCTGCTGCCTGCTCAAGACTTCCCTTTCTCTCTTTGTCTCTCCGCTACATCTCTATCTCTCTGCTTGCTCTCTTTCTTTCTCTTTATCGCACCCCCCATTGGGGGGACCGCCGGTGCCTGAGGAGGACCTCCAGCACCCTCCCTTACTCTCTCTCTCTCTCTCTATCGCACCCCCCCCACTGGGGGACACTAGTGTTGGAGGGGGAAACCCCCTCTGGTACCCTCCCTTTCTCTCTCTGTCTCTTCGCTCTCTCTATCTCTCTGCTTTGCTCTCTCTCTCTCACGCACACACACCCCACACTGGGGAGACCACCTGTGTCAGAGGGGGGACCCCCCTCCTATACCTCCCTTTCTCTCTCTCTCTCTGCTCGCTCTCTCTTCCCCCTGCTCTCTCTCACCCCCACTGGGGGGACCGTTCATGCTTGAGGGGGAAACCCCCTTCCGTACCCTCCCTTTCTCTCTCTCTCTCCGCTCTTTCTCTATCTCTATGCTCGCTTTCTTCCCCCCACTGCCTGCGCCAGCGGGGGAAACCCATCCGGCACCCTCGCCTTCACTTCCTATCTCTCCACTCTCTCTCTATCTCTTTGCTCTCTCTCTCTACTGAAATCCCTCGAGACCGGGCTCTGGCAAGGATGCGATGGTGGTGGAGGCACCCTCCCTCTCTCTCTCTTGTAACTAGGGGTTATTTTCATCTTTTTCTACACATGGGTGAATTTAACCATACATGGGATAACATTTTTTTGGACTTGACCTTATGGAGATAATGGCAGGGCTTTTTAATGAAATGTGAAAGATTTGGGGGCTTTCTGACAAATAGGTAGATTGCAGGGACTGAAACGTAGTTACATAAGATTGTAGGGGTCAAAATATAAAAATCCCAAAATGTAAAAAAGAAAACGCTATGGAAATATCTATACGAAGATGGTAGAGAAATGCCTCTCCACAGACTAAGAACACTAAACAGAGTCCCACAGTCCCAGAAAATCCATTCCAGACCTCATACCTTTACATAGTTAGCTTTCTTCAGCTCCCCATTCTGAACGGTAGATTAGACTCTGTGATATTGTCATTGTCTTTTTTTAAGGATGATATTATACTACTGTCACTGCCCTTTTTAATTCAATTGTCTCCTTATTTTCTTTGTAATTTGCTCTTAGTTTGATGATCTTTACTTATGCTCTTATCTGGCAGCCAGCTTAGGCTGTTGATAGATGCATTTAATTCCTAATTTAATGATAATACATTTTTTTTAGGGATTTTTAAAATCTGGTCTGTATCTTGTGGCGACGCCCATTGGCAATCTTGAAGACATCACATTGCGGTAGGTTTTGTACATCATAGATGTGGCAAAATCTTTTCATATTGTTGTTAAAGCCTGTGTGTGCTTATTTACATAAATATTAATGCCCCCAAAAAAGTGTGTATGCTGTCTCTTCTTGAAAGTGTGTAAGCCTGTGTGTGCTTAAAATCTTTTCCAGAATAATTTTTGAACTTGTTTCAATTTCTTACTGAAATCACAGTTGCGTAAATGCAATCTGAGTATGCCTGCAAATTTGCCATAACCCCTTGAAAGGACTCCTATCATACACATCTGTATCCATAAAACACATGAGAAAAAAAGGCTTAAGGCAGACCTCGAAGAACCTATGGAGCCAGCATTTTTGTGAGAAACATTCTCCATTATTTTTAAATTTCCTTTCATACACTTGTTTTTGGATGAGGTGGGAATCAAATGTCAACTAATTTCTGATGGAGATGTTGATCTGCTAAAGTGGACCTTCTTAATATTGGAGACTTTATTTTCCATTTGGAAATGTTTATCTGGGGACCTGTAATTCACTTATTGTAGATCATGATTGAGCAACAAGATCATTTCAAAAGGATGTCTAAGAAATCTTATTACCTTGTAGCTTATAGGGTCACCTAGAAGATTTCCTCAAATTTAACATGCATTTCTTTGTTTATGTCCCTTTTCCCCACTATTGAGTGGGTTTAATGCTTCCTGCAAAGCTGGCTATCATGAATTTAATCCACCACTATTGCTGTCACCATGAATTCCCCTGTATGTTTTGGATGCTGCCACTACATTCTTGTATGACCAGTTCGCTCTGCTTGCTGCAATTGTCGTCGGAGGATGAGGTTCATCCTGTACTTCCACCCATCACCAAGATTTCCACCAATGTAGCTTTTGAGCTTGTGGGATGTCCTTGGGTTTAGACACTTCAACAAGAACTCTAGCATACTGCAAAAACTGCCTAGTTTTTGTGTTCCAGTCCACACGCACTCACCCCCCAAATGAAGACAGCAGACTACTAAACACCTCCATCAACCACCACGGAAAAGGAATCCCCAAGAGACAACACCAGCACAAGGGTCCCTTTGGATCCAACTTTGTACCTGTCCCACCTCCCAGTCTGACCATACAACTTTGTCTAAATGCAGTGCATTGCGTGTTCTAAGATCCGTGGATGTGATACTTGCAGAGGACACAAGGCATTCTGGGAAGCTGCTTCAATATTTCAGTATTAAGACCCCTCTTGTAAGTTTATCATTTTAATTTGTCTACTTATTTGCTCAAAAAATAATTTCTATTTTGATGCTTCAAATTTGCTGATCTTTCCAAGTTTAATTGCTTTGTTATGTTCAAAGAATGTACTACATCATTCTTTATAACTGTGAAATTTAGATTTTCAGCTCAGTTTTCACAAGTTCAATGAATTTCAACGCGGGACAGCTGTTTTAACAAGGCTACGTGAAGGTCATGTTGTTGCATTGATCAGTGATGCAGGCACACCAGGCATAAGTGATCCAGGCATGGAACTGGTAAGTATTCTGGCTCCTGTGCAGTTGCCATTGGAAATGAAATGTCACAGTGGATAGCATGATATTCTGAAGACCTGATTTTCCCTGAGTGTTAATACTGTTATTCTTCTTGGTGAAGGATGATCCATCGATTAATAAATTTATGCACATGCTTGCTTTTTTGGTACCAAGTAATAAAGACATCCTGATGGTTAAGTCATAAAATGTACACCTCACCCATGAAACATGGGGTCGTCTTGATTTTCTTGCACAAGATACTTGCAGTTAGCTTTGTATAATAATGCTTACATGTGCTCCCTTAAACATGAAATCGATACCTTATTTGTATGGTTGGCTTAACAGACACGCGTCCTCCGTTGTGTTCCAAAAGTAGCTAACCCAGACTGAGGAATTGATGGTTCTTCATTAGGATGGCAACCCTCCCTTAAGAGGGAAAAGAGAACAAGAAGAAAGGTTTGGAATTGGTGAGTCCTCATGATATTGTAGATCATGATTCCTTGCAAACCCTGGCAATAATGCTGCTGTTGCTGCTGCTGCTTTCTCTCCTCCCCCCTCCCCTCACTTCCCCCACTGCACACACGTGTTTGTGTATGGCAGGGCCTTTTGGAATGACTCTACTATGCGATCAGACAGTGCCTGTTTGTATGGATGCTGCAGCAGGTGGACATGCAAAATGCATCTGCCGTCTGATCACAAGGCAGGTGCAATTGAACAGTTGATGAGATTTGAACATCCACATCTGCTTGGCACATCGTGGTTCGCACCTTTTCTTTTCAAATCTGAGCTATTCGATCTAGATTGGACAGCTTGAATTGAATACACCAGGCTATTCCTGAAGTCCCTGCCATATTTTAGAGCACATAATACACCTATATGTCTGGTTTTACACACCCTGAATCAGATATGAAATAAAATTTTAGTAACATGAGGATAGACCAAGAGGATTTGGTTATGATAGCTGTACAGATTATTCTTAAAAATAGTAGTTCTTTATATTTATGATCTAGTATTAAAGGGATGCAAAGATCCAACATGATAATGGTTAAGGTAGGTTGATTGAGGTAGAGAAGTGTCTAGAATCCTCTGTGATCAACAGCTCCTCTTAAAGCTCAAAGAGAAGTTTTATAGAACCCCTTTGAGACTATTATGTTATATGGGACTAACTGTTGGGCAATGAGAAAAGAACACATAAGAAAATTGTGGCAAAGAGGATCTACAGAAAGACTAGAAGGGATATGATGCAAAATGAATATATACATGGAGATTTGGATGTTGGATCACCTTGTTTGTCTTCCCCTGGAGAGGCCAAGTAGAAGTATAAGGATGTGCTTATGGCTTACAAATCCTCAGAGGTTGGTGGACATAATAAGGAATCTGTGAGATGTTGAAGATGATGGACAAGGCTGAGTCAACTCGTCGAGTTGAACCTCACTGGGTCTGTCGTGACCTGAGTGCACCAATGGTCTATGAGCATGATAACCCTAGTCTGGTGCACATGGTAGGTTTCAAGCCAATGAAGTCAGAAACAGAGAGAAAGACTTCAATACCCCTATTAAAGATGTTGGAGAGGTCCAAACTCCAATGGGGCAAAGCGTGGTTAAAATTTAGCAACTTAGTTGATATGGCTTGGGAACATGCTATTGCCATGACTGCTTCCCAAGTTGCATAAGCATTCAGAAGGGGCTAAAATGGGCAATCAAAGATCAGCTCCATTTGTGTTTACCACTGAGAAAGGAGGGGGACTGTGGATCCAGCTCATCTCTGCAATTGGTTCGCCAGAGGAGTCTGCAGTTGATGCCAATGATGTAGAATAAACTAATGAAGGAAGGTGAGGAAGTCGGGTTGCAGCTTCTATGGTCAACGACAATGGAGAGAAGCTGCTAGGATGTTTTCTGCAAACAGTCTTTGCCGAAGAATTAGAAGAGTGTTCGGGAAGGGCATCTGAACTGATGCAAATTTCATCATGTAACGCAGGGAAGAAGAGAATTGATTATTTTCTTCGCCATCCCACTTCCACTGCCTCCTCATTGTGGAGTTATTGAAGAATTAGTCTTTGTAACTTCATCAACAACGACTAAAGTTATGGTATGCTAGGCTTAATGTTTAGCCTTGTGGTTTTGGGCTAGTTGGTAAGCAGAGAATAGGGTGGGACAAATTTTGAAAACTGCTAAAGAATACTTCAGAAGGTACTCGTAACCATTGGACAAGAAACTGGTTGAACCAGGACAGAACTGATCGGGACTGGTCTGGTTTTGCCTAGTTTCCAATCTGGTCTGCGAAAGGATAATAAAAAAAAATAAGAACTGGCTCAGGACCACTCACATCCAGGCAGAACCGGCTCATGACTGGTCAAAACTGAGCAGAATACTGGTTATGGCCGATTTTAAGACACTTTTCCCAGTTCTATTAGTCTCTGCCAGTTCCTTCCCATCATGGTGTGCTTTTGTTTTTTGTCAATTTTTTTGCTAAAAATGTTGGCGTGCTTATGTCATATGATGTTTCATATTAACATGTCTTAATCAATCATCTCATTCCCTAAGCATAATTCTCAATATTTAGCCATCATCAGTTGCTTACAATCATTATTAAATTGCTGACCTGTTTGTCAATATGTTACTAATGATGGAATGTTTTTCCTATTTGTAATTTTTTTTTCTGTATTTGCTGATATTTTACACCTTTTTAACTAGCCTCTGATGGAAGCATGGAACTGGCCAGAACCTGCTGGTTCCTAACCAAATTGGAACCGGAAGTGGCTGGTTCCTGACCTGAACCAGAACAGGCCAGGACCAATCCAGTTCCTGAATCTGTTTTTTTAATCCTTGCCTGTAACCGGTTTGAGAGATCAAAGGGGAACAGAGAGCTTTAGAGCTTACTTAAAGATGCTACTCCTATTAGGCTGATTGACATGGTGCCCAGAAATCAGTGAGAACTAGATACTGGGATATGTACTAGGATTAATTTGATGTTGTGCCATTTGCGGACAAAAGGTAGTATGCGCATATAGAGGTTAACTTTTCTGATTCAGTGAGGCGGAGGAGCATTTGTATTAACTTTGCTTTTTCTTTTTGCATAATGGCATCATAGAAGCTGAGAGTGGTGGAAGGGTGTTTGTTTGAATTGTTAGTTTTATTTGGAGAAAAGAGGAACTTCTCTACTTCCTACATGATTTTATTATCTCTATTTTTTTTCAATAAAATTATGGTGCAACCCACAGTTTCGAAAAAATAACTGGCATGTCATACGGTCATAGAAGCAGCTTAGCCAAGATATGATGGTCAAGATGTTAAATACTGATCCGATTACAAAACAACAATAGTTTGATTATGGTGATTAATGTTACTGTTTTTTACCATATAAGGTCAACATTTTAATGACCCGGCTTTGATTAAAGTCTTTGAGATGAGATGCTGGTATTGAAATTCTGATTCTGTGTTTTGTTTGTGATAAAAAAGATCAAAAAAAGAATGTGTGATTTCTTTCAAAAAAAGAAAGAATGAGTGATGTAACATTGTATGGAGTGGATGAAATATCCAAGGCACTGTTGTGGCGTATACATGCTCCTATCTACTTCAATTAGGTCTAGGCACAATTAATAAGATGGACCTGCTGCAAGCTGCTAGTTTAGATATCCAAATTGTCAGGTTGACAGTTATCTGCTACTGTCATCGTCAAATTATTATTGCTGGATCTATAGCATCCTAGCCAGCCCTTGTCTCTGGAATAATATTTGTGGTTTATTGATTTACTACCTTTAGTTGTTGATTCTCAGCTGTCTTTTGTGGTAAGACATTTGTTGATTCTCAGCTGTCTTTTGTGGTAAGACATTGAGTGCAAAGTTGGATGTATTGACAGGATCGTCTGGAGAAGTTGATTGATATCCACAAATGTTTGCTATACCTTTTGCATTGGATCTCATTATACATTGTTTTTGAAATTGTTCTTAATAGATGGATCATATAAATTGTTCATCTCATTTGACCTTATGTTTTATATTGAATTAGCAGTTTGTCATGGCCACCAAGTTAATGAAGTTTTTCAGATCATAGATCATTGATCTGTTTATTGCTTATGTATCCTTTTTAAAACATTTTTCATGTTTCAGGTGAAGTCATGTGTGAGTGAAAACATCCCTGTTATTCCAATTCCAGGCCCCTCTGCTTTGCTTACTGCTCTTTCAGCTTCCGGCTTGTCTACTGATGAGTTCACATTTGGTATCAATGCTTGACTTCCATGTTCTAAGACACACACACACATATACGTATATACAGCTTGTCTACAATGTTCCCAAAATCTTGATTTCATTCTTCCAATACAGTTGGATTTCTTCCAAAGCATGCTGGGTCTAGAAGAGAAAGATTGATGGTTTCAGCTAAAGAAAAAGCAACACAAGTGTTCTTTGTTCCTCCCCATAAACTTCATCAGTTTCTTGATGAAGCATCTTCAGTTTTTGGTGATTCAAGGTATGTTGTTTGACCTTAACTTTCCTTTTACGTGGCCTAGTTCTGTACAGTTCACAGCATATCTGAGGAGAATTTCTGACATTGTGCAGGTAACACATGATCATTATGCTTTTGCTTGCACATGCATTATATTTCATGAGTTCAGTTGATCATCTCTGGTTTTTTTGGAAGGTAGTTTGATCATCTCTGGTTATCACCAATGACCATCTGAAATTAATAAAATACTGGAATTTCTCTTAGGAATCCTATTTACTGTGGGAGGAATTTTGAGAAGAACTTTAATTCTACAAAAGCTCAAACTAATGTCTTGTTTTATTAATTATTTTCTTCCCCGAGAAGTTTCTGATGTAGTATGCACTATTCAAAAAATTAAGGGGAAGGTTTTCTGGGTATATGCCTGCTGATTTGTTGGAATGTGAAATTGGGAAACCAGGGATCCAAGAAGAGAATAATGGGATTAGGGCAATGCAGTCCCTGAAATGATGAGTCACCAGAGCACAGTATATGTACAGGTCAAATACACTATGAATACACTTAGAACACCTTCTTTCATTTCACAGTGAATGATAGAGCAAGTCTTGCTAACTGAAGAACCCAAAAATTCTTTTGGGGTTCTACACATTTCCTTTGCTGTGAAAATTCAATTTTATGGCAAGTATATGCTGAAGAAAGAACAAAAAACATGAGATATGCTACGGGCAGCAATTTACAAAGATCGGCTCCATGAAATTAACTTCTTGATGGTTGACGCTGACAAGGAGCAAGCAAAGGTGCTGAGACAGTGCCAAACATCCTTGTCCATACTCGCCCATCTCTTGGAATCAACAAAAAGAAGAGAAGGCCAAGAGGGAGCCATCAGCCACATGTGACAAGAGAACAGTTGGTGGGGGGGGTACCTAGTGATAAAGAAAGAAGAGGAACAAGGTAGGATTTTCCCCCCACTTTGTTGTCATTTCACAGGAGTCACAGGACAAGAAAGTGATCGCATCTTAGGGGAAGTGGAATTCATACAGAGCATCTGGAGAGAGTGGAATGATCATAGCTTAGGGGAAATAGAATTTATATAGAAGATATTTGCTCAAGAACTTTATTTTTTCTTTATAATTGGAGTAAATTATTTTTGTAGAGAGTTGGAAGTGGGACATGAACAATATATAGTAACATTTCCTAGTGAACGGTTTTTTTTTTTTTTGTGAGGAAGAGGGTCCTTTATGCTCCTCAATTGATTGTACTAGATCTATCTCTTTCCTAATTTTTTTTTTTGAAAGTGGGTAGTATCACTATATGTATTAAATGAAAAAGAGGATGTACAAGTGTAATCAAAGAGCAACAAAAAAGAGATCATGTACAAAAGACCACACCAAGACGGTGTGGGGCAGGCTAACCCCCCAACAAAATGAAAAGAGGGGAAGTGAGGGCATTGATATTACATAGCAACTTCGCCCGTTCTCTCACTCTAGAACAAGCATAAGAAATAAGAAAGTTCTCCACTCTAGCCTCCCTCTTAAATAACCTGTTGTTCCTTTCAGTTCATAAGGACCATAGAGTGGCATGCAGAATGAGCCACCATATGATGCAATCCCCTCTGAGGGGCCACTTCCTCCTCCAGGACCCAATGAAGTGGTGGACCTCTGAGTGCCAGCCAAGTACACATCGAGCCCTCGTAGTCAACCCATCCCACACTGCCTGCGAGTAGGAGCAACCAACGAACAAGTGATCCAGATTCTCATCCTCCAACCCATACAAGCAAGAAGTCGACTGGATGCCCGGGGCGAAATGACGAAGCATCTCTCTAGTAGGAAGCTTCCCGTGTGAATCCTCTAGATCAAGATCTTCACCTCAGCGGGCTCTTTAGTCTCCAAATCTGGGAGGCAAGACTGTGACGCACCCTGCCGTTCGAGATGATAGAATAAGCAGACCTGACAAAGAAGGTCCCTTTCCTACCCCACCTCTAAGTCCACGCATCCTCCCTGGTGGAATGTTGGGCGAAGTCATGGAGGAAGAGGAATAGGTCCTCGAGCTGGTCCATCTCAGCACTCCTGAGGTCCCTTCTGACCGTTGGCACCTATGTAGTCTAAGGCATGCCTAGGCGCTCGCCTAGGCACGCCTCAGAGGTGAGGCGCCCCAGGTCGCCTCGCTCTGACCACAGTTTGTCTCATTCTCTCTCTATCTCACATAGACACACAAAATTTGGTTTTTGACAGTGGTTTGTTAAATTCTATGTGGATTTAGTGAGTCATAATGATTTGAATCATAGGATTGAATGAATTTAGGAAATTTATTGACTTTATATAGGTATTTTTGTGATATTTAGACATATAATTTATTTTTTGTCTCATTCTCTCTCTATCTCGCCTCAAACGCCTAGGCCATCGCCTAGGCGTTTGAGGCATGAGGCGACCCCCCGGTCGCCTCGGCCGCCTCACGCCTCAGACTACATAGGTTGGCACCCAGGTGCCCCCTGAAAAGAGGGGATCAAACAGGGATGGCAGTATCGGTTTGGGTATCGGTTTCGGCCGGGTCCGAAACCGAAACCGTTTCGGTTTCGGTCCGAAATCAATTAAAATAATATTTTTTTCTTAAAAGCTTACATTCGGTTTCGGCCCGGTTTCGGGGTGTGGGTATCATTTCGTTTCGGTTCGAAACCGAAACGTTTCAGTTTCGGCCGAAACTGCCATCTATGGGATCAAAAGCCCGGGCGACCGACCCTAGAGAGTCAGTAGAAATAGCAAAAAGACTGGGGAAGACTGCCTCCAAAGTTAAATCACCGCACCATCTATTTTTCCAGAAAAGACATTGGTTGTCTTTCCCTAGATGGACCCGAATGTCGGAGGAGATGAAATCTCTATTGGAAAAGATGTCGTGCCAAATAGGAGACATCTGGGATGGAGGTGAGGAGTCCAAATCCCAAACTGTCCTCTTGCCGTAGTATCTCTGTCTGATGACCTGTGCCCAAAGTCCTTCATCCCCTGCTCCCAGCCTTCATAACTACTTACTCAAGAGAGCCATATTGAAATCCCCAACATTTTTGATACCAATACCCCCCTAATCCTTGGTAGCAGCCACCCTCCCTCACCTGATGTCATGCCAACTCCTACACCTCCCCCTACTCCCATGCTAGAAAAACTTGACCTGGATGGGTTCAATTTTCTTGACCACCGTCTTCGGGATATGAAAAATGGATAGAAAGTAGGTAGGTAGATTGTCCAGCACAGATCTGCAAAGCACACTATCTCTCATCCTCTGCCAAGAACAAGATGGTGTCATTAGCATACTATAAGTGGGTGATGGAAGGGCCACCTCTCCCAGCTCGGAATCCCTCGATCAGACCTGAAGACTCTGCTCTTTCCCAAACCCTACTAAGAACATTGGCCACCAACATAAAGAGGAAAGGTGACATAGGGTCTCCCTGTCGGAGCCCCCTACCACTGTAGAAGAAAGAGGTCGGCTTCCCGTTGACGAGAACCGCAAATGAGGCGGAGGAGATGCATGCTCGAATCCAACCAATCCACCTTTCCCCAAATTCCATTTCTCCAGCACATCAAACAAACAAGCCCAATTAACCCTGTCATATACTTCTTCAAAATCCAACTTTAGCACCACCCCTCTTTTCCTTTGAGTCTTCATAGCTAACAAGCACTGACGAGCCACCAAGAAGTTATCCTGGATATGACGCCCCTTAATGAAGGCCCTCTGGAGGCAACTCACCATCCTCGCCATGATTCTCTCCAGTCTGCCTGCTAGCAACTTTGTGATGATTTTGTAAGTGCCATTCAATAAGTTGATAGGCCTGAAATCATAGAAGTCCTGAGCTCCTTGCTTCTTGGGGATGAGGACAATGGGGGTTTTGTTAATACCCCCCAGGTGAGCCATCCCCAAATGAAACTCCCTAACAGTTGTGTTTGCGACCGTGGGGAGTCACTTGTCGTTTTGTCCTTGCGGCGGGGGTGTACACTCGCCTTTTACGGAAGGCCGAGATAGGTTGACTGGGCACGCGGGGATTCCGGGGGTATTGAGAAGAAGGCAGAGAGAACGATAGGAACGCACTGGAAGGGATGGCGTATGGTTCATCATTCTGGGAGACTGGGACAGGGATGGCTGGGTGGAATGCGGGCGTGCCAGTCGATTTCTCGACAATCACCTATGGAACCGAGGATTGACCGGGGAAGCGTCGCCAGGACGTGGCACGTGGCTCGAGGGATCGGGCGACACGTGGATAAAAGGGGTTCCACGGGTGCGAGTGCGCAGGCGATTATGGGGATTCGTGTACTGGACGTCTTTCCCCACCGGTCGCAAGCAACCGGTGTTTATTTTACATCGGATTGAATCTGAACACCTTTGTTTCTACTGTCGAAGAGAGAGTCAGGGACCCTGGGAGCCGCGACGTCGGGAGGGCTTAGTCCGTGCAACAACGACAGGGCAACAACAACACAACAGGGATAACTGGGGGCAGAGAGACTGGTTCCAGCGAGGAGGGGGATCCGCTCCCTGACTGGATTACATGACTTATATGCCATGAAAGGCATTTATATGGGGGCATGAGAGCCCGATTACAATTGTTTGCAAGCCACGGGACAATTCCGTCATTCATGACGGTCCCTGGGTCATTGCATTATTGTGTGGGTAGTTCCGTATCTGTACGTAGTGTCTGTCAGAGGACCTGTGACTTAGCAGGATGGCGCCCGAGGGGCGTCACAATGTATTCCCGACATGAGACAGTGTCGAGGTCGGGACAGTAGGGGTGCCATAGGCACCATTGTGCTGGGGGAGTTGAGTGGTCGGGTGCCGCGGGCCCCGATGTGACTGGAGTAGCTAGCAGTCGGGTGCCGGGGGCCCCGTTGTGACTGGAGTTGTTGGCAGTCGGGTGCCGGGGGCACCGTTGTGACTGGAGTAGCTGACAGTCGGGTGCCGGAGGCACCGTTGTGACTGGGGGAGGCGGGCGCCCGGAGACCTTGATGGTCGTGCTCGGGGCCCGGTGTGACTGGCAGTCGGGTGCCGGGGGCACTGTTGTGACTGGGGTAGCTGGCAGTCGGGTGCCGGGGGCACCGATGTGACTGGAGTAGCTAGCAGTCGGGTGCCGGGGGCACCGTTGTGACTGGGGTAGTTGGTAGTCGGGTGTCGGGGGCACCGTTGTGACTGGAGTTGTTGAGCGGTCGGGTGCCGCGGGCCCCGATGTGACTGGAGTAGCTGGCAGTCGGGTGCTGGGGGCACCGTTGTGACTGGAGGAGGCGGGCGCCAGGAGACCTCGATGGCCGTGCTCGGGGCCCGGTGTGACTGGCAGTCGGGTGCCGGGGGCACCGTTGCGACTGAAGGAGGCGGGCGTCGGGAGACCTCGATGGTCGTGCTTGGGGCCCGGTTTGACTGGCAGTCGAGTGCCGAAGGCACCGTTGTGACTGAAGGAGACGGGCGTCGTGAAGAGGCTGAGGCCCGAGTATAGGTACGTGTGTTCAACTGGTTTCATGCTGTATGAGAGCCACGTGGGCTTTACAAATGGGCCGGGGAGGCCGAAGTACAACTGGCGCAAACCACGGGACAATTCCGACGCACAGGTCGGTTCTCCGGGTCAACGCGTAATAAGGCGGATATCCGTGTGTTTTACAAAGGCTCTCCATAAGGAGATCGAGACAAGCCCGACTGCCTAGGTTGTAGGGGCGGTCGTGGGCTGGCGCCTGACGGAGGTTGGACGCGGCTCAAGGTGAGCGGTCGGGTCCGGGCCTCGGAAGGCGAATGTCGTCGTGCTGGGGAGTCGAGGCCGGCCCCGGGAATATTACTCCCGGGCCAGGGTCCGGCTAACTCAAGTCATCAGTCCGAGCGGTCGGCGGCTAGCTCGAGGCGAGCGGTAGGTACGCGGTTCTGTGACGGAAGTAGGTGCGGCATCATGGCGTATGCGTGGCCACCGTGGGTTGTGATACGCCGCGGACCCGGGATGCGGGTGTGTTCGCCATTGTCATAACGCCTTATACGCGACGGGCATGGACTTGTGTGCGATGGCTAGACGCCGCGTGAGGGGAGTACGTGTGACATACTCTCGGCGTATACGAGCCGATCAACAAGCCAACCACGCGCGCACTTAGTTCCTCGCGTCCCCGACCCTTGCCGAAGGCCTCGGGAGTCCGAGGGTGTGGCAGTTAGGTCGGAGGGTGTTCTATTGCATTCATCCCTTTCATTCCATGTCCCTTGAGCTCTCTAGGGGGGGCTTTTATAGTGGAAGGTGAAGGGGTGGAAGGGGTTTAGGCGGATCAAGTTGGGGGCAGGGGGGCTTTTATAGTGGAAGGTGTAGGGGTGGAAGGGGTTTAGGCGGACCAAGTTGGGGGCCCAACTTGGTCCGGGTAAACCCCTTGAAAATTCTTTTTTTTTGTGTTACGGAGTGGGGGAGGGAGGGTTTAGGCGGACCAGCCCAAGGGGCTGGTCTGGTCCCCGCCTAAACCCCTCACGGAGGGGTTTTTGTTTTGTTTAAATATTTTTTTTTTTTTAGTTTTGATGGGGTTTAGGCGGACCAGCCCGAGGGGTCAAACTGGTCCACCTAAACCCCCCCCCCCTTGGGGGGTTTAGGCGGACCAGCCTGGGGAGTCAGGCTGGTCCGCCTAAACCATCCGCGTGCGAGGGCGCACGATGGTGGTGCATGACGTGATGGGTTGCTGGGAATCTCGAGTTGGGCTCAGACTCGCTGTAGAGTGGCTGGAGCACACTCGCCCACCAGGTGCTCGGAAAAATTCTTGACACGCGTGCGTGGGCCGTATACGGGTGCTGTGAGCTCCTGAAGCTTGTGGTTGGTCCCAGGTGGGTCTCCCTTTGACTTCAGAGGGCTGGAGGGAGGCAACTCGAGGGTAGACCCCGGCCTCGTTGCTGGGTGCCAGATGGCGTGGCTAATAGTCAGGACGCCTCTGGGTCGGCTCGAGTAGCTGTGTTGAACGCGGGTAAACCCGCAGACTGAGTGATCGGGGGTGGGCCCGATCGATTGCTGATGTTGCCACGTGTCACGGCTAGCTGGTTAGGACCCTTGGTTGGGCCCGGTGACTGGGGCGTCGACATGATGATGCCGTTTGTCTTGTGGTCGGGGTGACCCTTGCTCCTTCGCGAAGAATCGTATGATGCGGCAGGTTGTTCTGAGTCCCGAGTTAACTCGGTCGTTGAAGCGTCGGTGGTGTGACACCGTATGCAGGGTGTCCAGGGGTAAACCCTGAATCTTCACAGAATGCCGTAAGGTACGGCAGGTTGTCCCGGATCCTGAAACTGACCCGGTTGTCGGGAAACTGGCTGGCATAGTGCCGTTTGCTCGGCGCCGATGCCCGGTTGTTATGTTGCGCCGCTTGACCCGGCGACACGTCTCGATTTCCGAGCACAACTCGACTGGTAGAGCAACTTTGGCGATGTGTCGTTTTGCTCCATTTAGGGAGTATTTCCCTATGCTTAATCCTCGATTAATTCGAGAAAATAAGCCGGTGCCAACAAGTTGCCAGAAAGTCACCTTTAATCACGTCCCAGCACTGCTGAAACAAGGCCAAAGGGAAGCCGTCTGGGCCTGGACCTCTATCCCCTGCAAGAGAAAATATTGCGTGGTGGACCTCCTCCTCAGTAAAACTCCGGGACATGTCATCTCTCTCCTCAGGAGAAAGACGGGGAAGTAAGTCATCTGGAATCCTCGGTTTGAAGTGGCCCTCCTCTGAAAATAGCCTGGAGAAGTAGTCTTTGGCCAATTCCCTGATCTGCTCATCTGAAGAGAATGAGAGTTCACCCATTCTAATGCATGCAATGGTGTTTACTTTCTTCCTCCCTGTTGCTATATACTGGAAGTACGTAGTATTCTTGTCCTCCTCTTTTATCCATCTGTCTCTCGATCTCTGCTTCCAGTAGGTCTCCTCCCTAGAAAGGATCTCCTCAAACTGGCGCCTGAGAGAATCTCTGAGTCTCACGTCCTCTGCATCCATAAGACCTGCCTCCTCCAAGCTATCTAGCCCCTCAATATGTTGAAGAATTCTGTCCTTGGCTACCCTCCCCGGGTGGGTTTATCCGCCCCCCAAGACTTGAGAACATGAGCAATATTCCTCAATTTTATGACAAGATTGCCCATAACAGAGCTACGAGTGACCTGAGTAGACCAAGCTCTCCGGACTGTGTCCATGAAGTCTTCCTCCCTGAACCAAAATTTCTCAAGCCTAAAGGTGGACCTCCTGTCCTGCATACGGCTGGTCTTCAGGAGGATTGACTTATGATCCGACACAAATCTAGTCAGTGGAAGCACCTACACATGAGGATAATGGTCCTCCCAGTCAACAGACACTAGGAATCTATCTAGCCTCGAACAAGAAGCGTCAGTCCGCATATTGGACCAAGTAAAACGACCATGTGTCATGCTGATGTCCACCAAGGCTGCCTCTTCAATGAAGGCAGTAAAGTCCTCCATATCCCTTGTGTGATCACCCTCCCCTGACCTTTCCCATAGCGTAGCCACTGCGTTGAAGTTCCCACCAACACACCACGGTCTGTCGGAAAAAAGGAGGAAGTTGATCAGCTTCTCCCATAATTGTTGCTTCTCCTCTCTACTTCGAGGCCCGTACACCCCTTTGAAGTTCCACGAGAAACCATCCCTCGCTGAAGTGAAATGAAGGAAAATTGCCCACCTGCTCATATGCCTGTCCGGCACCACCTCATCCACCTCAAAAGGGTTCTACAAGATCATGATACCCCCTGATTGCCCCTCCACTGGGGACACCACACCCCTGGAAAGTCTGGTACCCCCTAACTCCCTCATAAATGCCTCACCATCCCCTTCACATTTGGTTTCTCGTATACAAAGGATGTCTACCTTACATCTTCTTACCAACTCCTTCACAGCCCTCCGCCCCCCTATCCCTCTCACATTCCATGGGTCAATCCTCATGAAGACCCAAAGGAATCCCTCTCCAACCCTTCCCTTTCCTCTTCCCTCACCCCTCTCTATAATGCCCTTTCCTCTTGTATGATAGCAGCACACCATCTCTTAGTGATATCGGTACATGTTCCCCTCACATCTTTCTCAGCCCTGGCTTCAAAGGAGATACCAACTTTCTCTGCCATCTCTCTCACCTGGTCCTCCATAATTTTTTGAGCAACTGCCATCATCTCCCTCATTTCCTTCCTACTCAAGTGATACTTCCCCTTCTGCTCCTCCCCTGAGGTGATCAGGCCAGTGGCCCCCTAGCAAGGCCGAAAAAGCTACTTCCACCTCCATGAGAGCCTCCTTTGAAATCTGCAGTTCAGTCCCTTGGACGGGATCCCCTGTACCAGCCATGAATTTTGGCCTGGCTCCCTCTTATCTCCTGTAGCCCTGCGCCCACGAGAGACCTTGCAGAGGGACCCCCGGGTCTGAAGAGGACGCACATCGAGCGGCGGAGAAGGGGCAACCCATGGCGATGTCCGGCAAAGCCCCTACCACAGGGCCCAGGTGCGACGGGGTCTGCCGGAGGACAATAGTCCCCCGATCCTCTTCTTCCTTCGCTCGTGTGTCGTCCACGGTCACCTCCTTCCCATTTCCCACGAGCCATAGGAAACCTTCCCTGCCCCCCCTGCATAGCCCGAGTAGGAGAGCACCCTTCCTGGAATCGCTGAGGACGGTCAACCGGTGTCGGAGGGGGGCCGATCACCAACGGCCGCCCCACCATCGGAGGGCCTTGCTTCGGAGGAGGACGCATCGCTTCTGTTGAGTTTGGGGGGGGGGGGGAGACGACCAATCGCGGGTCTTGTCGAACCGTTATCGATCAGATACACGAGCAAGTTCCGGGTGTTGCCCGACCCGCTACTCATCTCCATGGACCTTGCCCCCGAACCGCAACCCTGCACGAAAGTGGACCCCGCCCGGCTCGGCCCAGTCGAACCCGGTCAGTGGTAACAATGTGGCCGATTCAATTCACTCGGCCCGACCCAGCCGAACTCGGCCAGTGGCAACAATGCGGCCGATTCAAATTTGAATCGGCTGCTAAAACCGGGTCGCTCCGTACATCTTCTTTCTCGTGTTACCGACACTGTAGCTCCACATGAGACGCCTGCGCACTCGGTTTTGCCTCCAACACCCAAAGCCAGATGACGACCACTACACCGTCGAGGACGACGTAGAGAGCTGCCGGGATGGCCGAAGGGCTGGCCACCTAGATCGAGGCCACCACGCACGTTCGGGAACTTATCGGAGTGAAGCCCAGAGTCCCGGCCTCCACCCGACCAAAGCCCCTTCCCAGGAATGCTAACCCCTCATCGTCGCAAAGGAGCGGAACTCAAAGATGACTTGGAGTCTTGTCACCGGCGGGTTAGGGAAGGCCCCCTGCCTTCCGACCATCGTTGGATGTGTAATAGGGCACCGCGAGCCACCAGTCACCCACAACAACCATCCTCTCCACCACATCCTCTTCCTCTGCCACCGCTAAAAAAGAAGAATAGGTGACCCTTATGACCTCCCAGCAGCCCCAGATGCCTGGACCAGCAGGTTCTGGACATTGACTGCCTCCATCGAGCCTTGAAGCAGAGAAACACAGAGACACCTATGCAACCAATCACGCCTGCCTAGCAGGAGCTCCGCTGATATCTCGCCGGTGTCGAGCCATCGCTTACTGCCAGGCTTCACCGGCGAGGAAGCCCTTACGACATCTACGAACGGCTTGTGGCCCAGAGACCCACCAGGATGCCCTGCGATCCTCGATCCCTTCACAATGCAAAACCGCTTGATCTGGCCTCTGCGGCCACAGTTGAAGCAGGTGGGGGCAAAGCCAGCCAGCCGGCCGCCACGACAGCGATCACGCCCGCCTGAGCCAAGCGGCGGCGAGCCATGTCCACAAACCCAATCCCTTGATTCCCAGAGCTTCTCTCTCTAGCCACAAACCCAGTCTCCCGATCCTCAGAGCTTCTCTCTCTAGAAAGATTAGAGAGAGAAAAAATGCATGGAGATCTGTTCGCCTGAAGTCACAGAAGTCTAAGCTCATTGCTTCTTGGGGATGATTCTTTGTCCAGTAGGTCTCCTCCCTGGAGAAGGTCTCCTCAAACTTTCTTTCCTAATAAATTGGTGGTCCAATTCACAACTACTTTCTAGAGAGAGAAAAAAATGCATGGAAATCTGTTCGCTTGAAGTCACAGAAGTCCTGAGCTTCTTGCTTCTTGGGGATGATTCTTTGTCCAGTATGTCTCCTCCCTGGAAAGGATCTCCTCAGACTTTCTTTCCTAATAAATTGGTGGTGCAATTTACAACTACTTTCCAAAAAAAAGATAGGTACAAGAAGAGAAGGCAACTCTAAGCTTAGGAAGCTACGAAGAGGCACAGTCCTTTCATTTCAATCCATCAGTTGTCATAAATACTTAGGCACCGTTTGGATGGACTTTTGGGGGTGGTTTTTTGTCTCGAAAGCCACCCTGCGAAAAGACCAAACAAATATTCCATTGTCACATCAGGCTTTTTAAAAGGTGACTTTTTTCGTGTAGAAAGATATAGGAAGAAATAAGTTCATCTTGGAAAAGCCCCAAAATCTCCCGTAACCCAGTTTTTTTCCTCTCTACCTTGCTTTTTCAAAAAAGTAAAAAGAAAAAGTGGCGCCAAACGGTGCCTTAAGGGAGGTGACATGAAAGCATCATTACCTATGTTGCTCACATCATGCACATGGAGATGGATGTCTGTGAGACACGGAATATTTTTCACGTAGGAAAAAATAAATGAATGTTCTTTTTGAAAAGAGACATTCCTCTACATAGAGAGGGTTATTCCGTGGATGCGCATAGTATCAGACGATTTGGGTTCGGGTGCTGGACCTCTCCTCACTGACCGGAGTCGGTGTTGATTTATATCGGCCTAACGTCCGAACAACTTTGTTTGACTGTCAAAGAAATCCCAAAGTCTTCTATAGAGGTTCTGATATGGAGGGCAGGCTCACTCGAGAGACCCTCTATGACCACTTATTTACCACCAACATGTTAATATGGTTAGGGCTACGTCCGAGCAAAACCCTAAGATTTAGGAGTATGAACGCAAATATGCGGAAGCCATAGGCATTTTTGAAGTGAAGGGAAGTTTTCTGGACCCCGAGGGTATTTTGGTAATTTTACCAACCCAGGGGTATTTTGGTAATTTTCCCGGGCCAGGGGCATTGCTGAAATTTCTGAGCTGGAATAGAAGTAAGACTGGATCCCTGACTCCCCAAGGCGCTGAGGCTCTTCCTGGAGGGTTTTAGGAGGCTGCTAGGCTATTTCTAGGTCACAGGGGTATTTTGGTAATTTTACTGTACCCTATACAGACCTAGGGTTGGGGTGACCTCTGAGTGTCGGACTGAGCTGGCATCGTCTCCGGCCTCAAGAAGTGACAATGGCTTCATAGAAGACTCATGTGCGTCAAGTTTGTCAAAGAAGGGGCATATACACAATTTTATAAAAGTCGGGGTTTTCTTATAATTTTTCCCCGAGGACATACATAACACATGTTGAGTGCTTTTGTATTCCAAATGAGTACAAAGGTTGTCGGCAAATTGTCGACTGTACAAAGTGCCGCGTTAGAGCGGGAGATAAGGACGTCGTCTCAATTCTAAAAGATTACAGGGTATAACTGTAAATTACAGGACTTTGGTCTTTTACGGTCCCGGGGAGGATATTTTTGTAATTTCGCCATTATAAGGGCATAAATACATGACTTAGTCGTCCCGGGACGTAGAGACTTACAAACATGGCCCGCTGAGGGGCATAATTACAAATATGGCTCGCTGAGGGGCATAAACGTAAATATACCCCGTAGGGGCATAAGTACAAGACCCGGGGACTTACCCCACGCGGGCCGAAACAAACGAACTAAAAGCTCTGAATGCTGGATGCTCCGAGTGTGCTGGTCCGTAATGTCTAATCTCTCCGTCCCGTGTCCGTCTAGATGTCTATGTCAGACACGGGAAGTATGGGCGTAGCCCCAATTACCAAAGTTGCAGGGTATAACTGCAAAGAACAAGACTTTTTTTTGTTTCTCGGGCCCCGAGAAGGACGTTTTTGTAATTCCCTTATTATATGGGTGGAACTACATATTTGTCGCCTCGGGACGTAGAAACTTACAACATGACCCACTGAGGGGCAAAATTATAAAAATACCCTCATAGGGGCATATACATAAGACCCGGGGACTTACCCCTCGCGGGTCAAAACAACGAACAAACGAATGAGATGCTCCAAGGCAATGCTCCATAGGTCGTAGCTTGTGTCCATCTCCTTCTGGACCTCCGGGGGTCTATTTATAGAAGTGGGGAACCTCCCCGGGAGTGTTTGACCCCGTACGGGTCCAACGGGATGAAAATGACCTCGGGGAGGTCACTTTTTTGATTTCCGTGCGCGGGAGAATGGGACCTCCCCGCGGTGGGAGGTCCCTGGGCCGGTCCGGGACCTCCCCGGGGTCGCGCGACTCCAGGGGGACCCGTCCGGGGTCGCGCGCCCCCGGGGGGGGGACCTGCCCGGGGTCGTGGACCCTCCGGGGGGGAACCTGCCAGGGGTCGCGACCCCCAGGCGGGACCTTCCCGGGGTTGCGACCCCCCAGGCGGGCTTGCCCGGGGTCGCGGGCCCCGTGCCCCGGGTGGGCCTGTCCGGGGTGGTTTGACCCCGGGTGGGTCCTCCCGGGGTTGAATGACCCCGGGGAGGTCTCCTCGGGGGCCGCGTGGCCCCTACCCGCCTGCGCGCCAACCCGCCCGGGGCCGGGCGACCCTGTATGGGTCCCCCCGACCTCGGACGGGTCCCTCTCACCCCGGACGGGTTCTTTTCACCCCGACGGGTTTTTTTTTTTTTGCACACAAAATTTGTTTCCAACAAATGTCCCCCACGGAACGTTGGTCAAAGCCGGGGCGGAGGCGGACGGTCCGTGCCCTCTGTAGAGCTGCACCTTACTGCTTCGTTGCTTTCCAGAAAGCTGAGGGTTGATGGTGGCTTGCCTCGGAGAGGCTTGTTGTCCCGAAGTTAACGTAGGCCTGCTTCTGAGAGACTTGTTGGCCTAGAAGTTGATGGGGGCTTGCTTCTGAGAGACTTGTTAGCCCGAAGTTGATGGGGGCTTGCTTCTTAGAGACTTGTTGGCCCGAGTTGATGTAGGCCTGCTTCTGATAGACTTGTTGGCCTAGAGTTGATGTGGGCTTGCTTCTGAGAGACTTGTTAGCCCGAAGTTGATGGGGGCCTCTTCTGAGAGACTTGTTGGCCCGAGTTGATGTAGGCCTGCTTCTGAGAGACTTGTTGGCCTAGAGTTGATGGGGGCTTGCTTCTGAGAGACTTGTTAGCCCGAAGTTGATGGGGGCCTGCTTCTGAGAGACTTGTTGGCCCGAGTTGATGTAGGCCTGCTTCTGAGAGACTTGTTGGCCTAGAGTTGATGTGGGCTTGCTTCTGAGAGACTTGTTAGCCCGAAGTTGATGTAGGCCTATCTCGGAGAGACACATCCGTCTAAGTCGTCGTTGATTGAGTGTTGAGCTGTGATAACTGGAAACTGACATTGGCCGACCCTTAGTGGTGTGTTGGTCAAAAGTCGTTGTGCCGGCTGACCGCTGAGGTATGTCGCCGAAGATGTGTGGGCTAACATCTGAGGTGTAGCCGAACATGTTGATGTGTCGGCTGACCGCTGAGGTATCATTGAAGATGTGTCGGTTGACCGCTGAGGTATGTCGCCGAATGTTAAAACTGGCTAACTGCTGACTTGTGATAGCCAAGGTTGAGGTAGCCCAACCCTTAGGGCATGTTGGTCTGGGTAGATGCCGGCCATACATGGGCTGAGGCAACTCCTTTCTTTGTTTTAGCTTCAGCTAGTGAGGCTTCAAAGCTGCTTCAGAGTTTCCTGGCCCTTGGGATGTAGTGGCCGAATGGTCCTCCACTTGGTGTAGCATTGCCAGATGCATGCATTTGGTCTCCCTTGGGACGCCTGGATGACTGAGCTTGCGTTTTTATGGGAGGAGTTCGCCTGCCTTCGCGCTATTCAAGAACGGAGGCGGAGGACTCAGTTGATGATTCAGCAGGAGCAGCAATAGCTTTGCAAACTTCGGGCGGCCCAAGCTGAGGTGGGCGCCCCGGTCGAAGCCGCTTACGAGCGCGAGCAGGTGGCCTCCCACAGAGTGGAGGAACTTTTGTGAGGGGTCCAGGGGACCAAGAAAGAGCGCAGTCTTGCGCGTGTTGATGTAGATCCTCTACCGTAGGCTTGAGGGGCTCCATGAGGAAGCTCTTCAGAGTAAGACTCGCCTTGCCGAGCTGAGGAGGAGCGAGTCTAGTGCTTGAGGGCTTCAGCCACTTCTTATATATAGGGCCCTCGTGCCCCATTTTTGTCTGAGTTATCCCCGAGGGCTTGTCTCGGGCTCCCTTGATGACATTAGTGAATAAAGGACAGAGCTTAGCATAGCTGTTTTTGCTTCCATCCTCTTGCACATGTGTCTCTTTTTTTTTGCACATATATATATTTTTATCACTTTACCAGCCCTACCGCCCTTTCGGGTTTTCGCCAGGACTGGCCCCCTTTAGCTTTTTCCAGTGCGCCCTTTCGGGTTTTCACACTGAGGGGTCCCATTTTTGCCTAAGGCGCCCTTTCGGGTTTTCACCTTAGCCGGGTTAAAACCTTTTTGCCCTTGGTTGCTCCCCTAACGGGAACAACCAAGTCCGCTGGGGCATCAATATTTTTAATCCTATTTTTTCTTTTTTTTTTCTTTTTTTTTGGTCCTATAATGCCAAAAGGCAAGGAGAAAGTGACACTCCCGTAGGGACGTGTGTGCCGCAGATGTGGGACAAATGGGTGGATTCGACTGTCCTAGTGGGACGCAATTAGCCAAATCCGAAGGTCGAAAGTTGAACGGGTTGGCAACCCAAGAGAGGTGTGTATGTGCCAAGCCCGGTTGGGATAACAAAGGAGGAGGTTTAACAGTCCGAAAGGGACATGCGGGTTAAACCTGGAGGCCGATAGGCGAGATGGGTTGGCAGCCCGAGAGAGCATACATAGGCCAAACCCGCAGCGATAAAAGGAGGGGATTTGACAGCCCGGGTGGGACGTACGAGTCAAATCCGTGAGCCGATAGGCAAACAGGGTTGGCAGCCCGACGAGGGCATGCAGAGGCCAAGCCCGTGGGGACACAGGAATAGACTTGGCGATCTCGGTGGGATATATGAGTCAAGTCTGAAGCCAAGTGGCGAGATGGGTTGACAGCCCGAAAGGGGCATGCAGAGGCCAGACCCAGAGGAAGAAAAAGGGTGGATTTGACAGCCCTAGTGGGATGTGGGAGTCAAATCCGAGAGCCGATAGGCGAGATAGGTTGGCAGCCCGAGAGAGCATGCTGAGGCCATTCCTGATGGGACAAAGATTTGACAGCCCTAGTGGGGCGTGAGAGTCAAACCCGAAAGCCGATAGGCGAGTAGGTGGGTTGGCAGCCCGAGAGGACATGCTGAGGCCAGACCCGGTGGGACATGTGCCAGAAGGCATGATGGATTGATAGCCCGAGAGAGCATACTGAGGCCAATTCCAAAAGGAAAGGTGAGCCGAAGGCATAGTGGTTTGGCAGCCCGAGAGGGCATACTGAGACCAATCCCAGAAAGAAAAGTGAGTCAAAAGGCATGATGGGTTGGCAGCCCGAGAGAGCATACTGAGGCCAATCCCAGTGGGACAAAAGAGTAAGTGAGTTTAACTGCTCATAAGAGACACATGAGCTAAACCCGGAAGCCGATAGGTGGAATGGGTCGGCAGCCCGAAATGGGCATGCATAGGTCGAGCCCGATGGGACAAAGTATGACAACCTCAGAATGCCGGTGGGACTAGGTGTTACAGGATGACATGTAAGGCGTAGCCATGGCATCAATATGATGTTTTGGTTATAATGGGGTGGACTCATTGACTTAGAGCCACCCATAGAATAAGCAGAGAGAGGATTTTTTTTTTCACATTACCAACCTCACCGCCCTTTCGGGTTTTCGCTGAGGCTGGCCCCCTTTAGTTTTTTCCGGTGCGCCCCTGCGGGTTTTCACACCGAGGGGTTGCCCATTTTTGCCCGAGGCGCCCTTTCGGGTTTTCACCTCGACCGGGTCTATGGCCTTTTTGCCCTCAGCCGACTGTTGAAGAGTCGACTGAGTCCGCCGGGGTATCAGTATTTTTAACCTCAATTTTTTTTTTTAAACCTTCACTGAGGAGAGGTACTGTCCTGTGAGGACTGCTGTGGAAACTCCTGCGGTGGCGCATGGTAGAGCTTCATATGCTTGCCGTTGAGGGGAGGGAAGGGATTGTCCCCCTTGTGGTCAAGGACCGTATAGGCCCCTCCTTCGTAGACCTTCTGGATGACGTAAGGCCCACGCCAATTAGGCTGGAGTTTGCCGCTGGACCTTCCCGCGAGAACCTCCTTTTCTTTGACCATGACAAGGTCGCCTTTCTTGAACGCCCTTTGCTTGACCAGCTTATCATAGGCACGTGTCATGCGGGCTTGATACACTTGTAAGTGCTTGTAGGCTTTGAGTCTTTGACCTTCAAGGTTGGACAATTCCTCGAGCCTTCTTTCAATTTCAGATTGGTCTTGGCCTGGCAATCCGGCGTGCACAGCAACGCAGTAGGATGCTAGCTCGATCTCCACAGGGACCACCGCCTCGGCTCCGTAGACCAAAGAGAATGGGGAACATCCCGTAGGGGTTTTGTAAATAGTCCGGCCCATAGGGCTTCGTGGACCTTCTCGCCCCAATCCCGTTTGCGGCCACCTACTATCTTGGACAGCAGCTTGCAGAGGGTTTTGTTGAAGGCCTCGGCTAACCCATTGGCCTGGGGATTGTTGACCGACGACGCTCTCCAGTCAATATGGAACTTGTCCGCCAGAGCATAAACAGTCTTGTTCTTGAATGGCGTGCCATTATCGGATATAATCCGACTGGGGGTGCCGAATCTGTATATGATATAGTGCCGCACAAAACGAGCAACTATCTCCCCTGTAACTTCCCGTAGTGGAATGGCTTCCGCCCATCTGGAGAAGTAATCGGTGGCAGCAAGTATGAACTTGTGCCCCTGGGACGATGGTGGGAATGGTCCCACAATATCCATACCCCACTCTACAAATGGCCAAGTAGACGCTGTTGGATGGAGCGGATTGGGCGGCCGCCGAGGCACTGAACCAAATGCTTGGCATTGGTGACATGTACGAGCGTATTGATTGCAATCTTCGTATATGGTGGGTCAGTAGAACCCTTTGAGCTTGATGCTATTCTTCATCTTAGCTCCTGCCTGGTGAGCTCCACACAATCCGGAGTGAACCTCATACATGACAGTCTTTGCTTCCTTGGATGAAAGGCACCGTAGGAGGACCGATCGGTCTCTTTCATGGATGAGCCTGAAGAGCAGACCGTCAATCAGCTGGTAGGATGTCGCCCTGCGTAGCAGTTGCACCCTCTGAGTCCGATCAGGAGGAGTCAGCCGTTCTTTATCTTTATAATTGGCTCGCGCCAATCTTCTTCTTCGGGAGCATTACCCTCCTGAATGTTGTCGACCTCGTAGACAGTGAGGCCGGATTCTTCATCGAGCACACTTGGCATGAGCCTTCGGTGTCTGACAATAATATTTAACTCTCCTTCAGGCGGGAGTTTTAAGGCCGCTGCCAATTTTGCAAGAGCATCAGCCCGGGAATTGCTGCCTTTGGGGACATGGCTTATTTCAAATAGGTAGAATTTTTCCTTGAGCCTCATAACGGCTGCATGGTAGGGAATGAGCTCCTTCTTCCGGACACCATAGACGCCCAGTACTTGTCGGATGACGAGCTGAGAGTCTCCGTACACTTTTATGCACTTGATGTCCATCTCCAGTGCCAGTTGAAGCCCAATAATTAGCGCTTCATACTCTGCCTCATTATTAATCAGCGACTTCATGAGAGCGCAAGAGTTGTGGAGGATGCCGCCTTGTGGGGACACAAAGACTACCCCCGCACCTGAGACATAGTCTGTAAGGCCGCCGGCCCTTTTGATTGTCCGAGAGGCACCATCAAAATATAACTCTCAGTATGGGAGGTCGAGGGTGAGGACGCCTGGCTCCATCTGTGGTGGGACTTTTTCAGAATGCTCCCCAGTGGCTTGAGAAGGCACCAACAGCTCTTCATCGGGCAACTTGAAGTTGAGCGGCGAATCTTTTGGCACAGGGTGCGCTGCTAAGAACTCCGCCATTCCTTGTCCCTTGATCGCCTTGCGTGGGACGAAGGTGATGTCAAACTCCATGAGGATAAGCGCCCATTTGCCGAGTCTACCAGAGAGGACAGGCTGGCCGAGCAGAAACTTGAGTGGGTCACATTTTGAGATGAGCTCCACCCGGTGGGCTAGGAGATAGTGCCTCAGCTTCTTGACAGCGAACACCAGAGCCAGGCACACCTTTTCCATAGGAGCGTACCGGTGCTCAGGCCCGATCAGCTTCCGGCTGAGATAATACAGTGACTGCTCCTTGCCCTCTTCATTGATTTGGGCTAGGAGAGCCCCCAAAGAGGCATCCATGGCAGCAATATATAAGATAAGGGGCTTCCCTCTGACAGGTGCCCCTAAGACCGGAGGAGTCAGCATATACTCCTTGATTTGCTCGAAGGCCTTCTGACAGTCTTCGTCCCATATGAAGGGTGCCCCTTTTTTCATCAGTCTGCCGAAAGATAGGCATCTTCCAGAGAGGTTAGAAATAAACCGCCTAATATAGGCGAGCCTTCCTTGAAGAGATTTGAGCTCTGTCAAGTTCTTGGGCGGAGGTAGTCCTCTTATGGCCTTGATTTTGTCAGGATCGATTTCTATGCCTCGGTACCTGACGATGAAGCCAAGGAACTTGCCACTGGAGACGCCGAAGGCGCACTTCATTGGGTTCATCTTGAGCTGGTACTGTCGAAGCCTTTCGAAGACTCGACGCAGATCAGTCAAGTGATCTTCCCGCCTCTTTGTCTTGACGACCATATCATCGACGTAGCATTCGACAAGGTCATGTAGCATCTCGTCGAAGATCTTGGTCATTGCCCTTCGATAGGTTGCGCCGGCATTCTTCAGACCGAACGGCATCCTTTTGTAGTTGAAGATCCCCTTAGGAGACCGGAAAGCCGTATGGTCTTTGTCCTTGACGGCCATGCAGATTTGATTATAGCCCGACGATCCATCCATAAAAGACAAGGCTTCGTGACCGGTGGTCATATCAACCATTGTCTCAGTGATTGGGACAGGGAAGTCGTCCTTCGGGCATGCTTTGTTCAAATCCCTGAAGTCGATGCAGACTCGGACTTGGCCATTTTTCTTCTTGACAGGGACTATATTGGCGAGCCAAACAGGGTACATGCAAGGCTCTATGAAGTCCACGTTGAGCATCTTGTCAACCTCAGCATTGACCTTCAGCTCCAGCTCGTGGCACATACACCTTTGAGCTTGCTTGACTGTTGAAAGTATTGCCAGCTCATGTTCGGCCACCGAAGGATCAAGTCCGGGCATTTCTTTGTAAGTCCAGGTGAAACAATCCCTGAACTCTTCTAGGAGCTGCCGATACGACTGCCTTTCTTCCTCACTGAGGAGAGCACTTATGAAGGTGGGACGATGGTCACTTTTACTTCCGAGATTAATCCCGATCAATTCATCCACAGTTGCTTGGCCACCGTCTTCAAGCTCCGGTGGAGCTGGTTGGAGGTCGACGAAGTCTCCCTCATCATTAGTGTTGGTTTCGTAGACTTCAAATTCTTCGAAGCACTCTTGCTCGTGGCTTGAAGTCAAAGGACTTACTTCATCTTGCTGATGGTTAGCAGTCTGGGCCGCTCCTTCCTCTGAGGGGTGGTCGTTATCGACTCCTGATGAAGGTGATGGTGTGGTTGACGCCTCACCGGACTCCCTTACAGAGTCGTCAACCTTGGGCTCAGCTTCTGCTTGCCCGTGATGGGGAGGTAGCAGTCCTATGGTGTTGACTGCAAAGTGGACCTCGAAGTCCGTCTCCTGGTCATAGCCAAGGCCCCTTGTATCTTTGCGGGAGAAGGGAGGTTGCCCACGGACCTGCGGAGAGTTCCATAACTGGTTGAAATACGCTGCCCGCGTAGGGTCCATAGTCTGCGGGATGTGCTGCTTCTTACACATCTCCTTGATGTAGTTGGGCATGTCATCCATCTCCTGGACTGGCTTTGGCGCCACATCGGTGGGAGTATCCCAGCCGAAGTCATCTTCAGGAGGACACGGTGGGACTAAATCACCTTTGTAAAAGATGATCGGCTTGACCCCCTTGCCCTTATTGCGTCTCCTTCTCCGTTGATAGGAGACTGTGAAGGTCTTCAACTGCTCCACCTCGTATTCTTCCCGTTGGGACGAGAGCTGGAGGCACTTGGGTGGTAAGGAGATACTCCCGTCAATGACCCGGCTGATGAGGTTGGCTTCAAAGTCAACATTCCTCCTTTCTGGTTGAGTCGGCTTGGAGGCGGCACTGAGGCTCAACCTGTGCAGCTTTACCATGTCTTGGTTAATAGTGAAGAGCTGCCCTTCCTCGACTTCATGGTCCACCTTTTGCTTCCCTTTGTCCTTTATAGATTCAGGGATTGCTAAAGTGGGCTTCCCGAAGTATAGTGAAGCATCAGCCAAGTGGCACTCATTGGGGTGGAACGGAGTCTGATCTGCAAAAACTTTATGTTGCTCATCTTCCTTAGCATATTTAATGCACTGGTGCAGAGTTGAGGGAACAACCCAGTTTTCATGCAGTCAGGGTCTTCCAAGCAGCATCTTGTAAGATGTGTCGGAGTTGATGATATAAAATGTCGCTTGGGTGACAAAATCGCCCAAGGCAAGCTTGACTACAACCCGACCAAGCGCTTCCTCGGAACCCTGATTGAATCCCGAGATCTTGACATCGGTCACCTTTTGCAAATAAGGTGCCAAGTATAGAGACTTGAAAGTCTTCAAAGGCATGATGTTGACGGCTGCTCCAGCGTCAACTAGGATGCGATTCACGTCATGCCCATTGACCGTCCCCCTCATATATGAGGGGCGATTATGACACGGAGAGGATAGCAACATGTCTTTGTCCGTGAAGGAGATGTTGGCTGTGAGTGCTTCATATGCCTGGGCTTGCAACTCTGCAACATGGGCTTCATATGCCTCTGGGTCTTGAAGTATCTTGACAAGAGCTTCTCTGAGGTCTTTGCTCCAGGCAATGGCTTCCCAAATAGTGACATTTGTTGGGAACCGCTTCATATGATGAATGATTTTGCGATTTGCCCGAGCACGGGTCTTGTCAAATGGCGGGATGATCTTCGCCAAGGTCTTCAGCACCTGGTGAGGCTTCTCCCGCTTAGAAGGGCGCCCCTCCATCTTCTGGCCTTCCGCATCTTCTTTGAACAGCGGAGCCAAAGATTCTTCCGGAGGTGGCAAAGGCTCATCATGCTGGTCTTCCTTAGAAGGACCGGCCTGGCTAGCGGGCTCGACCCTGTCAGAGGGGCCGGCCTGCTCTGACGTCTCCTCGCGCAGTGGCAACTTGGCTGGATTCTCTTCTTCATCGGAGGATGTGATTGAAAAAGGGACACCACCCGGCTTAGCCGCTGAGGTGGGGCCTGAACCCTCTGAGGGGCTGAGGATGAAGGGGATTCCCCGAACTTGGGTTTCTGGGACAGGACCCGGCTTCTCCCCTCTGAATATTATGACCCGGTCGAGAGTTAGGGGACCTTCACGTCCACGTCCTCGACCACGACCTCGGCCGCGTCCCCGACCATTCCTTGCCGAGTGACGCTGATATGTCACCATAGGAGCCTTGCCTCCAGTGCTATCAGTCGTGGGACAGTAAATGTTATCAGGCGGCGGAATCGCCACCATGTTGCAGGAGAGCTCTTGCAGCATTTCCTCGAGCATCTCGACTGTGAGCTCCTCATCTTTGTAGAATATGGAGAGCTCCTCCGGGATTGGGAAGTCTTCACCTTCTTCAAGACGGTGAACCATTTTCCGGAGCCATTGCAGAAGACGGGCTTTGCGCCCAAGCTTGTCCCAGGGAATATATTCGTCTAGAGTGACGACCCTAGTGGGACGAGGGGGAGTGTACTCCTCCAGCTCATCTATGAGCTTTTGAAGTCTTTGTAGAGGAGTTGGCTCCTTAGGAGCCTCCATAGCAGCTGCTTGCTCGGCTTGCTTCTTCAATCTCCTCTTCAAATTCTTCCTGCGGTTCTTCTCTTGCTTCCTTTGGCGTGCTGCCTCTTGAGAAGAAAGGGGATTTTGCTTTGGAAGTAGGACTCGCTTGCCCCCAGAATTTTGCTTCTTGCTCCGGGCTGACCAAGGATGGCAAACTCGGTTTCGGACTCGGTTTCGGCCGAGTCCGATACCGATACGACTCGGTATCGGTATCGGTTTCGGCCGAAATCGGCCGAAACCCATTTAAATGGTTCAAAAAATTCAAATTAATTCTAAAAAATCACTCCAAAAATCATAAAAATTATAAACAAACACTTAAAATCACAAAAACTATTACACATGCATTTGACTGTATAAGTTAGTGTAATAACCTTGAAGTAGACAACTACACATTGAACTTCAAACATTGAACATGTGAAAGTTAAACTAATATTCCATTGTACATTAATACAAGCAGTACAATAAACCAAATTAGACAAAATAAATGTTACAAAAATTCGTTGATTCTTACCTAATATGGATAATAATTACTAAAGGACCTTCTCCCTCATCGTCTGGCCCTTGATGTCGATACCCATAACCAGGTTGCATGTATGGTCTATATTCATTATAACCAAACAATGAGGTAGCCAAGTCCTGCATCCCTCTTTGGATCCCTCTTGGAGTGTTTGGTCGGCTTGTTTCAAATCCAGTATCACCATAAGAATCATAAGGAAGAGAAGGGGAACTGGTCGGATATGGATGGAACTAGAATGATGGTTCATAATTCCACGACCCATAAATCGCTGCTTCCTGTTGGCGACCTCCGTAACCTGATGGATCATATCCTCCCTCCCCCTAACTGTATCCAGTAGTACCACCTGCAGCACCTACAGCACCTGCATCACCTGTACCACCTGTACCACCTGCAGCACCTGCATCACCTGTACCACCTGCAGCACTAGTACCACCTGCAGCACCTCCGGGATGATCACCATCATCATCATCATCACAAGAAATCAGTCGCTTTTTAGCCTTTGGGGATGCTTTTTTCTCTTGTGGTGCCAATTTTTCAGTGATCTTTGACATGAGTCCTTTATTCCTTGGCGTGTGTCTCACATAAATCCGCTTCAACTGCTCAATTGCCGGGTCCTCTCGAGCAGCAGCATTTGTCCTCTCAGTTTGCCCATGCACTGATGTACTTCTTCTTAAGGAGACCGGTGGCTTGACCATTCTAGGAGTGACTGGCCTGCTATCTGTATCTGAGTGTCTAGCTGGCTCAAACTCGAACTGCTCTTCAGTGTCATCAACCACCCTAGACTGGTGCGCATGAGTATCTCTGGCCCTCTTTGATTTTCTTCTTAATTCGGGATCTCTTGGCTCATCTTCATCAAGTATGCCCTCTGCCCATCTTCTATCATCAACATCAAAAACGGGCTCATCAACCTGCTCTCGTGTCTCCACCCAAGACTGCAAGGGATTATCATCATCAAATAAGGCATCCACATCAATCTCTGCGGCGGCATCCTCGGCGACGCGTTTGTCTCGCAGCTGTTGTCTCAACCTCATATTCTTTATTCTCAACCTCATATTGTAGTGGCAGTACACTAATTTCTCTAACCGATCAGCCTTTAGCCGATTGCGAACCTTTGAGTGTATAATTAGCAAATCAAAATAGACAAAAGTCCCAATTTTTATGACCTAATTAGGGCTTAATTAGAAATTAACCCTTAATCACCTTTGCAAAAATATATTTTCATGCATGCTCCCACCCCAAATGCCTCAATGAAGCTTAATTTAAGTTCAATTGAGCATAAGCAAATCAAAATAGACAAAAGCCCCAATTTCTATAAACTGATTAGGGTATAATTAACAATTAACCCTTAAGGCCTTAATCACCCTTAGAAGAAGTTTATTAAGCAAGGCTTGCTCACCCCAAATTTTTAACCCAACCAAAATAACACAACAAAAATAATCAAACCCTAAATTAACCCAATGAACTTTACCTAAAACAAAATAATCAAACCCTCTTTGTGTTGGCCCCGACCTCCCGGTGTGCGCAGCAAGGCGAGAGGGAGCCTCTCCCTGTCCACCTCCAGGCTCCAACAGGCGCAGCATCATTAGCTTGCAGCAGCAGCACCAGCCGCAGCAGGCAGCAGCTTCAGGCGGCAGGCGCAGCAGTGCAGGGCGGCGGCAGCAGCAGAGCGGCGGCAGCAGCAGCACCCGACAGCAGCACAGCAGCGGCAGGGGGAGGGTTTCGGCCGAAACTCAGCAGGCAGCAGCAGCATAAGTGGGGTTTCGGGGGGAGGACTCCAATAAGGGATCGTGTTTCGGCCGAAACCTTATAGTTTCGGGCTGAAATCGACCGGTTTCGGGCGAAACCAGTATCGGTTTCGTCCGAAACCGATACCTCACTTATGTTTCGGTCGGCTACAGTAATTACTGGCGTTTTCGTATCGGTTATGGCCGAAACCGATACGTTTCGGCTCCTTAGGAGTTTTAGCGCCACGACTCTTTCTGGAGGTGACCTTGGTCCAATTGGCTTCCTCAGGCTGAACCTGGAAGGTGGCATTGATTGCCTGAGCAATTATTTCAGGAGGCAGCTCCTGGAACTCTGCCAGTCCACAGTGGGGCCTCTGGGGGCTTTGTAATTCCACCGACTTTGCTTGGGCTGGTGGGTTGGCTTACTTGAGCTGCTGAGTTCTTTCTACAATTGGCGGCCTTGCTGGGCTGACAGAGGCCTTAACTGGGGCCTTCGCGGGCTCAAGAGGTTGAGTCCTCTTCACGACTAATGGCCTTGCTGACTTGGCAGGAGCTTTGGCTGAAGGCTCTGACGCCTTGGCTTTGCCTTTGTTGTCCGGCCGAGAGTTCTCTCTTATGACGATGCCAGGCTGACTGGACCTGGGACGGACCTTGGAACTCTCTCCCGCGGCTTGACTTCCTGGGTTTTGGACCTTAGGCTCTTTATAGGTGGCCTTGCCTCTAGTGAGTAATGGGAATTCATCATTTTCCGCAGGCTCACTTGGTCGGGCTAATCGGGAGAAAGCCTCAGTTTCTCGCCGGACCTGCTGGAGAGTCTCCCTGGCGGCCTCTGCAAGACGCAACATTGTCATGGAGTTCCCCTGAGTATCGACAACCCCTCTCTGGATGAGGGCTTCAATGAAGTCTTGAACCTCTGGGCATTGCCGAGTGGGGTGAGACACCCTTGCATGATACTTGCAATAGCGGGGGTGACTCTTGGCCGTCTCATTGTAATAAGACGGCGTGTCATGTGTCAGCACCCAGCCATCCTCCAGAAGTTTGTCAAAAATCTTCTCAGTGTCTTCCTTAGGAAAAGAACACTGATGAGAGAGTCGCCACCCCGGATACCATAGCGTGGATTTGGGCGGCTGGGAACTGGCTCCCTGGGAACTGACTCCTTCCTCTTGTAGCTCGGAGAGTTGGAAAGCTGCTGCAGCATGTATGACATTGACGGAGAAGTGAAGACTCCTTCGTGCATGCGGCTGCGGTGGGTCGACTAAAAATTCGCCCATATTAACCTTCCCTCGCCTGATTAGGTCTTCGGCGAGGTCCTTGAACGGCTCACAATTGTGGATAATATGGCCGACAACTTCATGATATGGGCAATAACCCTGATGAAAAGCAGCACCTGGTATCTGTTCCGAAGGTGACGGGCTTATCAGTCCCGTCCGCTGGCATGCGAAGAAGATGTTTGGAGTCTTCTCGCAAGGGAAAGAGTATAACTTCTCTGGCAGCTCGACTTGAAGTGGGGCCTCCTCGCCTTCCGGTGAGTCCTCCTCGTCTTCGGATGAATCTGAGGATTCTTCAGAGAGCCAGCCCCTGAGCGGAGCCCGGCCCGTGGGTGATACACCCGCCTCCCGTATGTGGGCTGGAGCTAACCCCCTGGCAGATGGACCAAAGGGAAAGGTGGCCAACTGCTGATCAATGCTTTCCAGGAACTGCAGCATGCGCCTCTGTTCTAGTTGCAGCTGCCGAACTTTCCCTCGGATCTTCCGAATGGTCCTCCGCAGTGCTAAACATTCAGGGAATGAGGAAGGAGCTGCCCCCGGACCGGCGTCGGACTGCTGACTCGGAGGTCCGGCTTCGGAAGTGTTGGAGCTTGAAGTCATCGCCACCATATGGACCACATTAGTCGACCGGTTCGATCGGCTCCAGGCATGAGGCTGGGGTGGGCTGGGGTGGGTCGATTGCATGGCCCAGCATATTTACCAAGCCCTTTTGAAGGAGCTCTTCTGCTATATTCTTGAAGACATAGCAATCCCCAATAGTATGACCCAACCTTCGGTGATACACACAATAGGTAGGATCATCTGTCTTGTCCACCTCCGTGGGCTTCCGCGGATCTGGCAGAGTGATGAGCTGCTCCTTCATGCATAGATCAAAGAGCATCTTGGTATGCTCCTTTCTGAAGGAATAGGGCGTCTTCATGCGCTCCGCTAAGAAAGACGCATTTGTCTTATCATCAGACTTCTTGCCCTTTCCTTCCCCTTTATCTCCATTTGTTGGGGAGAAGTCCACGGCATTCACCTCCTTACCGCTAGCCAGACGGTCTTTGGAGGGTTTACCTTTTGTAGAGGCTTGTGCAGGGTGATCAGCGAAGAACATCTCGATCTCCGCCACCACCGTATTCAACTGGTCAAAGCTTCTGATATTGGAGCTCAGAAACTTTTCACTGACTTCTGCCGAGAGACCCCTACGGCAGATGGTGATTGCATCTTCAGGCGTCGGAGGATTATCGCAGCGCATGCTGACGTTCCTCCATTGCTTAATGAAGTCCAATGCTGTTTCACCCTTCTTCTGTCGAAGGGAACAAAGCTCTGCTAGGGAGACTTTGCGTTCGACTATTTGGAAGCGGTCGACAAACTTCTTCTGCATATCAGCCCAGTCAGATACTGAGTTGGGCTTCAACCAGGAGTACCACTGGAAGGCGGTGCCGGTCAGAGACGTGGCAAAGTACCGCAGCAAATATGTCTCTTCCAATGCCAATTCACCCATGGCCGTCATGTAATAGGCCAGGTGTTCATGTGGAGAGCCCTGCCCGTTGAACTTCTGAAGTTTCGGGGCTTTCCGGCAATCAGGCGGAAGCTTTTTGAATTGATGGCGGAGGGGATAAGGCACACTGTACAAATCAACGGTGGCCACTCCCTCCCCATGTTGAGCAAACTTCGCCTCTACAATACGTTCAATCATTTGCTTCTGCGCCATGAGGCTTTCTGCAGCAGGAGTAGCAGATGACCGCACATTAGCTTCATGCGGCGGGACTTCGAAGTCCACCGCCAGTGGGAGTCTTGCAGCGGTGACAGAGGCATTGGCTGCTGCTGGAATGGGAGAACGCTGCTGATCCGTTCCAGCCGGTGCCGCCTGAGGCGGGGCAGGAACCTCCTTTTCGCGCAAGAGCGACTGTAGCAGTTTCTTGAGCTCTTGGTTCTCCCGTCGAAGCTCTTCCACTGTGGGGGCCCGTGGCTCTTCCCCCAGCTCTTCTTCGTGCCGGGAGTGACTGTTCTCATCAACACTGTGGACGTCTTCCTGGCGCTCTTCTTGCCGTGCCGGCTCGTGTTGAGATGTACCGGCAGCCGGCGCCTGCTGTGTCTGCGCTAGAATCCGGGAGACCGGTCTTGACCTCCTCAAATATTGGATGGGTTGGTCAAGCTCTCTCGAGGTGTTCTCTGGCTGTTTGTCGCCGGAGGTGGCGTAACAGGTGAACACTTTGACGGTGTTATCAGTCACCTGGACCACCCGCTTTTTCTTGGGCGGTTGTCGCTCCGGCTTGGGCGGCCTCCCAAGTCTATCAAAGACAGACACACGGGATGTAGATACTTGAGGGGAGCGATCCTCCTCCGTGTGCGTGGAACTAGCCCACGGGGAGGTCGGCCGCACCTTCTTACCGGCTCCACGGCGCTTTTGCCCCCGTAGGGGTTGAGATGTAAATCTCGGAGAGGTCGAGGCCTCAGTGCTCGGCGGACTCCGCATTCGCTGAAGTTCTGACATGCAGAAGGGCTCTTTCGCCCTGGCACGCCTTATAATCCGGGCCTCCTCCTTGGTGACCCAGATTTTCTTCAAATGGAGCTGGCGCTCCTCAATTGCGTTGCCCCCTGTCCTTGGACGGGGAGCTCGTGGCTTGGGCCGTTGCAGAGGGCCCTGGGTTGCCGCCGGTACGGCAGACTTCTTCTTCTTCGCTTCGTCCCCCCGGACTTGCCGGAGGGGCTCGAAGCGGTTGGAGGTAGAAATAGTCGGGACGTGACGATCCCGAGGCAAAATCGGCTCGCCTCCATCAAGCCGGATGCGAATATCTCCGACGATTATAGTCTTGCCGGAGCGAGAGACAGCCGCTTCGGGCTTTGCACCCTTGCGGCTACGGCGTTGCCCCCGTTGAGCAGGGGCGGCGGCGGTGGCGCCCGCCATAGGCATGGCGTCATCCTGACGGCGGCGGCGTTGCCCCCGTTGAGCAGGGGTAGCACCTCTGAGGGTGGTCGCATTGGAGTTGGGACCGTTACGGCGACGGCGTTGCCTCCGTTGAGTAGGGGCAACGCTAGCAGTGATTTGATTGACCGAGAAGGCTCGGCCAACAGCTGGGGCAGAAGGCCTGACACCTTCGGCCGTTGACATAGCAGCCAAGCGAACTCGGCTGGTCGTCGGGATGAAGGGCTTGACACCCTTAATAGTTGAGGAGTTGACCGGATGGACCCGGCCAGATGCTGTGGCAGAGGGTCTGACACCCTCAGCGATTGGTTTCTTGGCCAAGTGAACCCGACCAATTGTTGAAGCCGAGGGCCTGACACCCCCGACGGCTGGCTTGTTGACCGGGCGAACCCGGCCGGTTGAAGCGGAGGGCTTGACGCCCTCAATAGTCGACTTGTGGACCGGACTGACCCGGCCAGCTGCTGAGGCCGAGGGCCTAACACCCCCGACGATTGTCTTCTTAGTCGAGCGGACTCGACCAGGAGTTGAGGTTGACGGACTGGCACCCTCAGTGGTGATCTTGTTGACCGGGAGGACCCGGCCAGTTGATGGGGCCGAGGGCCTGACGCCCCCGACGGTTGTTGTAGGCATGGTTGAACTGGCCTCAGCCACCGGTACCACGCCCAAGAAGAAGGGCGAGCCGACGACTGCTGGGAAGTCGTCGAAGACAATTGGCGTTGCCAGGTAGCCGACCCTAGCATGGCTAGCAATGACTTGAGGGCCGTAGGTGACGGCTGCCATCACCGCTTGTTGGTGGTGGTGGTGGTGGTGCGTAGCACGAACGGAGAAGGGCGCAGAAGCGCGAGTAGCTCTCAGATGAGTAGAGAGGCGTATACCCTCCTCTTCCCGTCCTTTAAAAGGAAGAGGAGGGAAGTCAGAACTTTAAAAAAAGGTTTGGAGGCTTTCTTTGACAGAAAGAAGAAAGGCAGAAAAGGTCTCACCGGGCGTGCCAGTCTGTGAGACACGGAATATTTTTCACGTAGGAAAAAATAAATGAATGTTCTTTTTGAAAAGAGACATTCCTCTGCATAGAGAGGGTTATTCCGTGGATGCGCATAGTATTAAGACGATTTGGGTTCGGGTGCTGGACCTCTCCCCACTGACCGGAGTCAGTGTTGATTTATATCGGCCTAATGTCCGAACACCTTTGTTTGACTGTCAAAGAAATCCCAAAGTCTTCTATAGAGGTTCTGATATGGAGGGCAGGCTCACTCGAGAGACTCTCCATGACCACTCATTTACCACCAACATGTTAATAGGGTTAGGGCTACGTCCGAGCAAAACTCTAAGATTTAGGAGTATGAACGCAAATATGCGGAAGCCATAGGCATTTTTGAAGTGAAGGGAAGTTTTCTGGACCCCGAGGGTATTTTGGTAATTTTACCAACCCAGGGGTATTTTGGTAATTTTTCCAGGCCAGGGGCATTGCTGAAATTTTTGGGCTGGAATAGAAGTAAGACTGGATCCCTGACTCCCCAAGGCACTGAGGCTCTTCCTGGAGGGTTTTAGGAGGCTGCTAGGCCATTTCTAGGTCACAGGGGTATTTTGGTAATTTTACCGTACCCTATACAGACCTAGGGTTGGGGTGACCTCTGAGTGTCGGACTGAGCTGGCATCGTCTCCGGCCTCAAGAAGTGACAATGGCTTCATAGAAGACTCATGTGCGTCAAGTTTGTCAAAGAAGGGGCATATACACAATTTTATAAAAGTCGGGATTTTCTTATAATTTTTCCCCGAGGACATACATAACACATGTTGAGTGCTTTTGTATTCCAAATGAGTACAAAGGTTGTCGGCAAATTGTCGACTGTACAAAGTTCCGCGTTAGAGCGGGAGATAAGGACGTCGTCTCAATTATAAAAGATTGCAGGGTATAACTGTAAATCACAGGACTTTGGTCTTTTACGGTCCCGGGGAGGACATTTTTGTAATTTCGCCATTATAAGGGCATAAATACATGACTTAGTCGTCCCGGGACGTAGAGACTTACAAATATTTCCCGCTGAGGGGCATAATTACAAACATGGCTTGCTGAGGGCATAAACGTAAATATACCCCGTAGGGGCATAAGTACAAGACCCGGGGACTTACCCCACGCGGGTCGAAACAAACGAACAAAAAGCTCTGAATGCTGGATGCTCGGAGTGTGCTCGTCCGTAATGTCTAATCTCTCCGTCCCGTGTCTGTCTAGATGTCTATGTCAGACACGGGAAGTAGGGGCGTAGCCCCAATTACCAAAGTTGCAGGGTATAACTGCAAAGAACATGACTTTTTTTTGGTTTCTCGGTCCCCTGGAAGGACGTTTTTGTAATTCCCCTTTTATATGGGTGGAACTACATATTTGTCGCACCGGGACGTAGAAACTTACAACATGACCCACTGAGGGGAAAAATTACAAAAATACCCTCATAGGGGCATATACATAAGACCCGGGGACTTACCCCTCGCGGGTCAAAACAACGAACAAACGAACGAGATGCTCCAAGACAATGCTCCGTAGGTTGTAGCTTGTGTCCATCTCCTTCTGGACCTCCGGAGGTCTATTTATAGAAGTGGGGAACCTCCCCGGGAGTGTTCGACCCCGTACGGGTCCAACGGGATGAAAATGACCCCGGGGAGGTCACTTTTTTGATTTCCGTGCTCGGGAGAATGGGACCTCCCCGGGGTGGGAGGTCCCCGGGCCGGTCCGGGACCTCCCCGGGGTCGCGCGACTCCAGGGGGACCCGTCCTCGGTCGCGCGCCCCCGGGGGGGACCTGCCCGGGGTCGCGGACCCCCCGGGGGGGAACCTGCGGGACCTTCCCGGGGTCGCGGGCCCCGGGCGGGCCTGCCCGGGGTGGCGGGCCCCGGGTGGGCCTGTCCGGGGTGGTTTGACCCCGGGGAGGTCTCCTCGGGGGCCGCGCGGCCCCCGGAGGCCCTGCCCGCCTGCGCGCCAACCCGCCCGGGGCCGGGCGACCCCGTACGGGTCCCCCTGACCCCGGACGGGTCCCTCTCACCCCGGACGGGTTCTTTTCACCCCGACGGGTTTTTTTTTTGCACACAAAATTTGCTTCCAACAATATCATGGACCCAAAAAGAAGCACAAAGAAATAAAGCATAATCACGTGCACCATTGGTGAAGCTTACTTCAAGACTTTGATGAAATCACTCAATCTAGGCTTGTGGCATCTATTTAGTCCATTGATGGCCTGGTGAACATGACAAACATATTATGTTATGGGCTAGGTTGAGGCTGCATAAAGACATATATGGGAAGATCATCATGATTCTTCTCATCCATCTGATAGAGGAACCATCCTCGAACAGCAACTCAACTAGAGTGCGTCACAGAATTGTGATGGACACAGGAATGAAGGTTTCCCCTTAACAGATCTGCATTTCTGTGTGAAATCATGAGCAGAGAATTGAGCATCATGTTACTTTTAATATTGTCAAACTACTTGCAATTGATAGAAACTTTGCCAGCTGGAAGTGGAACAAGATATCAACCGTAAGTGTACTAAAGAGCTTGATGTCCCTTCTGCATAGCCTTTGTCACAGAGGGTATTGAATTGCCTCAAGATAGATCTGTGTATAATGGCTGTGGGAAAGACATGAAACTGTAGAGGACGGTAGTTTGTTTTAAATAAAAACGATTTGGAAGAGGCCAAGACTGAAGCAGAAAGTGAGGGTCTGAATCTGCAGCGGGAGATGCAAGATAAGGGAAGTGAAGAAGTATCAACCAAAACCTCAAAGGATGCAAACAAGGAATGAGAAGCACAAGCCCAGACTTGGGCAATAATGAGGTGGAGTAAACTCAGCATATTGAATGGAAATGGATTTATTATGAGAATAGGAAGACTCCAGAAGTCAAGATGGAATGGGGAGAGTCTGCACTTTTAGAAATTATTTGTCTCTTTCTTGCTGAGGGTGATTCCCCTAATTTTGTGAGAAAAGTGAAAGCTCTGAATTGTCCTGACGTGGGTCGATCTGATTGAAATCATCCTGAAATATCTTCCTTGCGAACGGGGATTGTAGAAGCTGGCTGATTTGGAATTGAACGTTGTAGTTGTGGTGATGGCTAGAGGAGCAATTTTGCCCCCGTCTTCTTTATTTATTATAGCCGCCAACTGTTAGGGTATCTTTCATTATTTTATTCCTTACAGAGGGGTAAACTTGTCTGCTGCATTTTTTTTTTTCTGATTGCCCTAACAGTAAAGATAGAAAGAGGGGAATGCGGCTCTCTCCTCAAGGCCTCGGGCCACCTAGGTTTGTGCAATGGCTCCCTCTCATCGCCCTCTCTTTTCTGCCTTCTTCTTCTTTCTCTTGTGTGATTTCATCATGATTTCAGAGCAATCCTAGGATTAAGGCAGGTTGGTTAAGATGGAGAAGCGCATCAGGAGTCCTCTGCGATCGTCGTATGTCTGTGAAACTCAAAGGGAGGTTTTATAGAACGGCTGTGAGACCTATTTTGTTATATGATACCGAGTGTTGGGCAGTACGAAAGGAACACATTCACAAAATGTGTGTAGCAGAGATGAGGATGCTGAGATAGATGTGTGGCAAGACTAAGAAAGACAAGATTAGGAATGGGCGCATCCGTAAGGACTTTGGGATAGCCCCAATTGATAGTAAAATGAGAGAAAATAGACTCAGGTAGTTTGGACATGTGTTTCGTCGTCCTAACTCAGCGTCGGTTAAAAGATGTGACCGAATCTTAGTGGATGCTAGTAAAAGAGCTCGGGGAAGGTCTAAAATGAGATGGTGCGATGTTATTAGGAAGAACATTAGTTTCTTGGGTTTAAATATGAATATAGCACTTGATAGAAATCGTTGGCGGAACATGATTCATGTAGCCGACTCCAAATAATTGAGATAAGGCTCTGATGATGATGATGATGATGATGAGAGCAATCCTACGAGAAGACTTCTGCGGGTTTTGGGCGGTTAATTGGCATCTTCTTCGACATGTGCTAGTGCTGCGATCCCCTGTTCAAAACAGGGGTCGCAGCACTAGTGCATGTTGAAGAAGATGAAACATGGGATCGGCCAGCAGACCACCATGGATTTTTTTCCTCTTTTCCGGACGGCTGGCTGGTGGCTTCCTTCTGGTGCGCGAGCCCCTTTGACCTGTACGGCAGCCTCTTTTGTGGTTTCCGGGGTTCTAGAGACCTCTCTCTAAGGTTGGCCCCTCTCTCTTGGTGTTCGGGAGTCTCCAACACCGGTGACCAAGGATCATGGTTGGCAGTTTCGGCCGAAACCGATACGTTTCGGCCGAAACGTATCGGTTTCGGCCATAACCGATCCGAAAAGCACCTTAAACACTGTAGCAATCCGATACTAAAGGGGGGTATCGGTTTCGGGCGAAATCGATACTAGTTTCGCCCGAAACCGTTTGGTTTCGACCGAAACACGTGAACTTATGGGTTGTGTTGGCCCCCGAAACCCCACTACCCACAGGTTTCGGCCGAAACCCTCCCCCCCCCTGCTGTCTGTCGCGGGTGCTGTCTGCCGCTGCCGCTGCTGTGCTGCTGCCGATGCTGTGCTGCTGGGGAGCTGCTGCTGCTGTGCTGCGGCTGCTGCTGCTGTGCCTGCGGCTGCTCCTGCTGGCAGCGACTCCGACCAAGGGTGAAAGCAAGGTTGGCAGAGGTGGACAGGCCCGACCGCTCGAGTCCGACAGGGAGAGGCCGAGAGGGAGCCAACACAACTTCAAGGGTTTGATTGTTTTGTTTGAGGTTAATTTCATTGGGTTTTGTTTGATTGTTTTGTTGTGTTCTTTTGGTTGGGTTAAAAATTTGGGGTAAGCAAGCCTTGCTTATTAAGTTTCTTCCAAGGGTGATTAAGGGCTTAAGGGTTAATTGCTAATTAAACCCTAATCAGTTTATAAAAATTGGGGCTTTTGTCTATTTTGATTTGCTTAGGCTCAATTGAAGTTAAATTAAGGTTCATCGAGGATTTTGGGGTGGGATCATGCGGGTAATTAATTTTTCCCAAGGGTGATTAAGGGTTAATTGCTAATTAAGCCCTAATTAGGTCAAAAAAATTGGGGCTTTTGTCTAAATTGGTTTGCTTAGGCTCAATTGAAGTTAAATTAAGATTCATTGAGGAATTTGGGGTTGGATCATGCGGGTAATTAGTTTTTCCCAAGGGTGATTAAGAATTAATTGCTAATTAAGCCCTAATTAGGTCATAGAAATTGGGACTTTTGTCTAATTCGAGTTTCTTAGCCACAATTGAAGGTTAATTAAGTTTCATTGATGAATGTGGGGTGGGATCATGCTGGGATTATATTTTTATGAAGGGTAATTAGGGCTTAATTAGTAATTAAGACTTAATTAGTTCATAAAAATTGGGCCTTTTGTCTAATTCGAGTTTCTTAGCCACAATTGAAGGTTAATTAAGTTTCATTGACGAATGTGGGGTAGGATCATGCTGGGATTATATTTTTATGAAGGGTGATTAAGGGTTTCGTACTTACAATTGTTTGTCTTTGACTGTGTAACTTCTTAATGCAGCATCATGCCTAGACGTCAGCAAATACAGGAGCAGCAAGGGCAGGAGGATCCGGGGTGGGCCCACATGTCCTTAGTTGATGCTAAGAGAAGGAAGGCTAAATGTAATTATTGTGCTAGGGAGATGTATGGCGGAATTACCAGAGGCAAGCAACATTTGGCAGGGGTACGAGGAGAGGTGAGACAATGCGACCACTGTCCACGAGAGGTGCGAGAGGAGATGCGCCAGTGCCTTTTGGGGAAAAAGGAGTGGGTGCAACAAAGGGCTGAGGATGAGGAGGAAATTGCTGAGGAGATTTCTGGCAGAAGGGTTAGGAGGGATGATGATGAGGAAGGCACTGAAGATTCTGATCCGGAGCTGATTGAAGCAAGGGAGCGTGAAGAAGCCGCTCGAAGGAAAAGAAAGGCACCCATGGGTTCAGGAGGGACCTACACCAGTACAGCTGCACGACGTCCTGATGTTGCTGCCCCGCCCCCGTAGACGTAGAGAGCAGGCCCCATGGACAGTTATCTCCACAGAAGGCCCCAGGCTACACAACCTAAGATCAAAAGTGCATTAAGAGGGGTCAAAAAATCTGCAGAAGTTGCAGGGCATGCATTTAAAAGCATCTGTAAATAGTTTTTTCATGCAGGTGTCCCTGCACATGCTGCTGAAAGTGAATATTTTCAACCTATGTTGGATGCCATAGCAGATGCTGGCCCTGGCTTGAAGGCGCCGTCACGTTGGGACATATACGGGCGTGGCCTTGAGGGAGAGGTTGAGGAGCTCCATCAGTGGGTTGAAAGCTTCAAGCATATATGGATGGAGAGAGGATACACTATTATGTGTGATGGTTGGACTGGTACCACGAAAAAGTCCATGATTAACTTTTTGGTGTATTGCATCGAAGGTACAGTATTTGTAAAATCTGTAAATGCATCAAATTTTGAAAAAAATGCCAATTATTTGTTTCATTTGATGGACAACATGGTAGACGAAATTGGTGAAGAAAATGTTGTACAAGTTGTGACTGATAATGAAGCCAGTTATAAGGCTGCAGGGAGGAAATTGATGCATAAGCGCAGGCATTTATATTGGATCCCATGCGCAGCACATTGTCTTGATCTCATACTTGAAGACATAGGGAAGGACAAACATGTGAAGAAGACGGTTGAAAGGGCACAAAAGATTACCCAATATATTTATGGCCATCCTAGGATATTGAACATGTTCAGGGAGCATGCAAGTGGGGGGCGGGATATTATCCGTGCAGGGCCAACTAGATTTGCTTCAAATTTCATTTCTTTGGAGTCTCTGCATAGGTATACTATTGAACTCAATTATTACTTCTTTATCCTTGTAGCTATGATCCGTATTTGATTCAAATTTTATTTCTTTGCACAGGTATAAGAATGAGTTGAAAGCTTTCATGTACCACAATGCCCTGCGGGAATACATCGAGAAGGGCAATGTTGATGCTCAGATGGATTATTTGGATGTCTGTCAAATCGTGGACAACAACAAATTCTGGGGCAGAGTAACACGATACATGAAAGTAGTCACCCCCCTCGTGAAGGTCCTAAGATTGGTGGATGGCGATGACAAGAATGATATGGGATATCTGTATGAGGCTATGGACCGTGCGAAATTGGAGTTGCAGGAGTCCCTTCCCAAAGAACATGCAAAGTGGTGGAAGATTATTGACCATAGATGGGACACCACATTACACCACGACTTGCATGCAGCTGGTGAGTGATTATTTGTATTCATATATTATTGACCATACATTAACTATATACAAATGCAGGTTATTTTCTGAACCCTCGATTAATGTACAATGCCAATGCACATGTTGATGCCGAGGTGCTTCAAGGCACTTTAAAAGTCATTGGTCGTTTATCGAGGACACAAGATAAGAGGCTTCAGGCGGAAGTAGAGGTTGGCATGTTTGATTTCATGAATAAGAGGTATAGAATTTACTTACGTAGTAATGCTAATCTATTATGTAATTTTTGTAGATGACCTCCTATAGAATGAGAAGTGGGACGTATTCTGACTTCCAATTGCAATACGCAGTGGGAAGAGTGAGCCCAGGTATACTTCATCTTTGTGCTTTCTTTGCAATTACATCTTCCTTAATTAATTTTTATTTACATCTTATATTTATTTGTTTATGGTTGGTTGGTGTAACAGCTGACTGGTGGATCATGGTGAACAATAGAGAATTGGGCAGTTCTGCATTGGCTTTCATTGCAATCAGGGTGTTGAGTCAAACCACATCAGCAAGTCAATGTGAAAGGAATTGGAGCACATTCAGCCTTATACACTCAAAGGTTCGCAATCGGCTAAAGGCTGATCGGTTAGAGAAATTAGTGTACTGCCACTACAATATGAGGTTGAGAATAAAGAATATGAGGTTGAGACAACAGCTGCGAGACAAACGCGTCGCCGAGGATGCCGCCGCAGAGATTGATGTGGATGCCTTATTTGATGATGATAATCCCTTGCAGTCTTGGGTGGAGACACGAGAGCAGGTTGATGAGCCCGTTTTTGATGTTGATGATAGAAGATGGGCAGAGGGCATACTTGATGAAGATGAGGCAAGAGATCCCGAATTAAGAAGCAAATCAAAGAGGGCCAGAGATACTCATGCGCACCAGTCTAGGGTGGTTGATGACACTGAGGAGCAGTTCGAGTTTGAGCCTGCTAGACACTCAGATACAGATAGCAGGCCAGTCACTCCTAGAATGTCCTCCTTAAGAAGAAGTACATCAGTGCATGGGCAAACTGAGAGGGCAAATGCTGCTGCTCGAGAGGACCCAGCAATTGAGGAGTTGAAGCAGATTTATGTGAGGCACACGCCAAGGGGAAAAGGACTCGTGTCAAAGTTGATTGAAAAAAGTACTCCAAAAGAGAAAAAAGCATCCTCAAAGGTTAAAAGGCGACTGGTTTCTTATGATTCCGATGATGATGATGATCATCCCGGAGGTGCTGCAGGTGGTACTAGTGCTGCAGGTGGTACAGGTGATGCAGGTGCTGCAGGTGGTACTACTGGATATAGTCAAGGTCAACACGGATATGGTTCACCAGGTTACGAAGGTGGCCAACAGGAAGCAGCTATTTATGGGGCCCAGAATTATGAACCATCATTTCAGTTCCATCCATATCCGACCAGTGACTCTTCTCTTCCTCAAGATTCCTATGTTGATACTGGATTCGAATCCAGTCAACCAAACACTCCAAGAGGGATCCAAAGAGGGATGCAGGACTTGGCTACCTCATTGTTTGGTTATAGTGAATATAGACCATACATGCAACCTGGTTATGGGTATCGACATCAAGGGCCAGACGATGAGGGAGAAGGTTCTTCTAGTAATTATTATCCATATTAGGTAAGAATCAATGAATTTTTGTAACATTTATTTTGTCTAAATTGGTTTATTGTACTGCTTCTATTAATGTACAATGGAATATGACTTTAACTTTCACATGTTCAATGTTTGAAGTTGAATTTTTGTAGTTGTCTACTTCAAGGTTATTGCATTAACTTATACAGTCAAATGCATGTGTAATGATTTTTATGATTTTAAGTGATTATTTATATTATTTATGATTTTTTTTCAGATTTTTTAGAATTAAATTTAAGTTTTTTAACCTGTTATATGGGTTTCGGCCTGTTTCGGCCGAAACCGAAACCGAGTCGACTCGGTTTCGGACCCGGGCGAAACCGAGTCCGAAACCGAGTTTGCCATCCTTGGCAAGGATGGCTGTGCCGGTACCAGTTTCGGTTTCGATCGGGTCCGAAACCAATTTAATACTATTTTTTTTTAAAGGATGGCATTTGGTTTCGGCCAAAACCCTTGTTCTGGTGTCGTTTCGGACCGGTCCGAAATCAAAACGTTTCGGCCGAAACGTTTCGGTTTCGGCCGAAACTGCCTTCCATGCCGGTGACGGTGCCTCTTCACCTGTCACTCTATCTTGTGTGACTCTATCTTGTGGTCATTCTTCTCTCTTTGTTGAAGATGTCGACATTTGTAAGTCTACCACTATTCCGGTGGTCTCCGAAACTTCTTCTACCTTGGTGAGTTCATCTCCCATGGCTGCTTCCGCTAATCACTCTCTTCAGATGACTATGGTAAAATTGAATGCTACAGATTACCGTCTTTGGGCTGTTTTGGCTTGCATTTCTCTTGGTGGGAAGGGCAAGTTGGGTTATATAGATGGCTCCACAGCAGCCCCTCCTGCCTGTGATCCCAAGCACTCTTCTTGGGATGTCGACAATAGTCTCGTTTTGGGCTGGATTATTAATTCTATTAGTCCTGATATTCAACATCTTGTTATGTATGTTTCTACTGCTTGTGAGATGTGGACTTGAAAAATTGTATGGGCAGCAAAGCAATATTGCTCGCACTTACCAGCTCACTAGTGAGATTCAGTCGCTAAGGCAGGCCAGCCCTCTGTTATGGCCTATTTTACCAAACTCAAAGTCAAGTGGCAGGAACTCGATTACTATATTGCATACAAATGGGCATGTTCTGCTGATCGAGCTCTTCATTTGAAGCATGTCGAAATGACTAAAATCTTTCAGTTTCTTATTGGTCTTGATGCTGCCTATGATGCTGTGTGGTCAGATTATCTGTGCTGACACTCGTCCTTCTCTAGTGATAGTGTTCTCCAAGATTCTTAATGGAGAAGGGTGTCGCGGTACTCGTCATTGTACACACTGCAATCGTGACAATCATGATACTCATTTTTGCTGGGAACTTTATCCTGAGAAGAAGCCTCAGAAATTCAAGAACGGCAAGGGCAGCCGCATCATGAAAGGGAATCCATTTACTTCACAATCTGCTTCAGCTGCACCTTCTCCCTCTACCGAGGTGGCTCCACTATGTCTCAAGCACCACAGCTGATCACTTCCGATATTACTTGCCTCTAGCTCATTCTTTCATAGTTTGGTCATCCTGGTGCTTCTTCTACAGGTACTATTGGGACGACACTTAGTGCTATTACCTCTTTTCTGTCTGCTCCTTCAGTCATTGACTTAGGGGCAATGGATAGTATGACCACTATCTCCCCTCACTTCACTTCTTACTCCTTGTCTTCGGGGCAGGATAAAGTGACCATCACAGATGTACCTGTGCCATTTTCATCCGGAAGGGTACTATCTGCCTGAATGATCACTTCGTCCTCCCTTCTGTACCCCATGTTCCTGCTTTGTCCATTAATTTTCTTTCAGTGAGTAGTCTTGCAAACTCCTTAAATCATTTTGTGACATTCTTTCCTACTCATTGTGTCTTTCAGGACCTGCGGACACGGCAAACGGTTGGGAGTGGACGTGAAGCAGGTGGTCTCTATCATTTTGAGCCTGGTGGAGTTACTGCATTTCAGTTGTCAATTTGTAGTCGAATAGACCAGCCACTTGTGGATATCTATCTCTGGCATTCTTGACTTGGTCATGTTTTGTTTAGGTCCCTCAGAACCCTTTTTTCTCAGTTGTTTACTTCTGTCTTAGTTGAGTCGTTATAATGCGAAGTGTGTCAACTTGCCAAACATTGTAGAATGATTTTTCGAGAATCATAAAAGAAAGGTTCTTCACCTTTTCAGTTTGTGCACTCTGACATTTGGGGTCCCTCACCTGTTCCTTCCATCGATATTTTCTCTCATTTATTCGTGACTACTCACATTTTTGTTGGCTTTATCTCTTGTGCTCTTGTGAGGAAGTTCCTCGGCTTGTCCAAGTGTTTTGCTGGATGGTTGAAACTCAGTTTGATCAGAAGGTCAAAGTCTTCAGATCTGACAATGCTTGTGAATTTTTTGAGAAAAATCTGAATATCTTCATGGAAGACTCTGATCTCTTGGGCATTATCCATGAATCATCTTGCGCCTACACCCCTCAATAGAATGGTGTAGTGGAGCGCAAGAATTGGCATCTTGTAAAAATCTCTTGGGCACTTCTTTTTCAGCAGAACCTTCTGAAGAAATATTGGGTCACTATTGTCCTTCACGCTGCATACCCTATAATCTGAATGCCATCTCGCACATTGGACAACCAAGTGACGTTCCTCCTTCTATCCTTCAGAGCCTTTATTTTCTTTACCACTTTGTGTCTTTGGGTGTCTGTGCTTTGTTCACAGTCTCGCTTGGGGTGCTACAAAACTTGATCCCTGCACCGTTCATGGGATTTTCTTGGGGTACTCTTCTACTAAAAAAGGCTACAAGTGTCTTGATGCAACTGGTTGCAAGTATGTATTGAAGGATGTCACAGTTTTTGAATCCCAGTCGTATATTTTTCTTCTTTCCCTTCGCCTCAGTGGGAGATCACTTCTTCTCTCTCTTCTCTTCCCTTGCCTTTACTTTTGCTAGGTTGTTCCACACCTTTGACATCCTCCCGGTGCTGGTTGATACTATTATAAATCTGACTAAGCAAGTTTCTCAGTGATATGCTTGGGGGACATGGCGTAAGAAGAAACCATCTGTGGATCCTTCAATTACGGAGCTTGTTGTGTCCTCTGGTTCTCTCTCAGCTCCATCCTCAGACGAGTCCTTGTCTGACTCTGACCTTCTCGTTGCACTTCAGAAAGGATCCAGAGCCTATACTCACCATCCTATTTCACAATGAGTCTTACTCTCGTCTTTCATTGTCATATTGTCCATTCTTATCTACTATTCTTCCTATCATATCCCTACTTCTTTCTCTGAAGCTGTGAAACTACATGGGTGCAAGCAATGAATGAAGAATTGGCAGCTCTACAGAAGAATGGTACTTGGGATTTGGTGGATCTTCCCTCTAGTCATAGTCTGGTCGGCTCTAAGTAGGTGTACATCAATAATTATACCAGCATTATAAAGTTCGACTTGTTGCTCGTGGGTTCACTCAAACCTATGGGATTGATTGCTCCAAGATGTTTGCTTCTGTTGCTCGGTTCAAATCTGTTTGGGCTGTTTTAACTCTTGAAGTTCAATTCTCATGGTCCCCTTGTCTGCTTAATGTCAAAAATGCTTTTCTAAATTGTGATTTGCAAGAAGAGGTTTACATGTAGCCTCCTCTAAGAGTTACTGTAAGGGGGAGAGTCTGTAAACTGAACAAAGCTCTCTATGGTCTGAAATAGTCGCTAAGGGCGTGGTTTGATCAGTTCTGTAGGGCCATGCTCAGTCTTGGATACTCTCAAGGAAACTATGACCCATGGTTTGTTGCATCAATGCGGCTCCCACTGATTCAGCCGTATTATTATACTAGGGCCGGATTGAGATAGTTGAGTAGGTTCGAGATGGTCTGAGTCTCTTTGACTTAGGCCCGAATCAAGTCGTATCGTACTGTACCAGAGCCAGTTTGAGTCGCTACTAATTGGCGATACGACGAATCCTGCTCTAACCACACCCTGGCCATCAAATGGCAAGGTGGGAGGATCATTGTCCTACTGGTGTACGCTGATGATATGATTATTATTGGAAATAATAGGAGAGGAAATTCAGAAGCTGAAACAAAATAATGCATAAGAATTCGACATCGAAGACCTGGGTGAGCTCAAGTACTTTTTTTGGCATTGAAGTTGCTTGATCTAACAAAGGGATCTATATCTATCAGAGGAAGTACGCCCTAGATCTGGTAAAGGAAATAGGAAAAGTTGAATGTAAACTAGCAAAGACACCAATTGAAACAAATCATGGCTTGAATTGTACTGAGAGTAAGTTGTTATCTGACTCAGATAGAGGCAAATATCATAGATTGTTTGGTCATGTCACAACCCGATCGAACCATTGTGAGGTATTATCCGCTTTGGGTTGAGTCTGCACGATTTTGTCCCCAAAAGGTGCCTCACAAATTATGGTTTCAAGCTCTACATATAGCTCAACTTTTCCCGCTTACTGGTATGGGACTAATTCAGTTCATTCCTGCCGTAGCCCCCATACACACAGTGGTAGCTCCACGTCATGGCGGCTCCACTTTGGTATGCCTTACACTTTGCATCCAGTAGCCCTTTCGTACGGGTAGCCCTCTCCTCCTGCACAGCCACCAACTTTCACCTAGTTCGTCCCCAAACTTGCCCATATCATACTACGCAGATCTTGCTCTGATACCATAATGTCACGTGATCCAACCCTTATTAGGTATTATCCCCTTTAGGCTGAGCCTGCACAGTTTTGTCCCTAAAAGGCACCTCGCAAGTTATGGATTCAAGCCCTACATATATAGCTCAGTAACTTTTTCCGCTTTCTAATATGAGACTAATCCAGTTCATTTCTGTCTCAACTCCCATGCGTAGTGGTAGCTCTATATTGTGGCGGCTCCACTTCCATGTCTTAGATTCTGCGTCCGAGTAGTCCTTTCCTAAAGCCATAGTTTAAAAGGTCTCAAGGCAATTGTGAGACGCTTTTCTTTATGAGGCACAATGAGGGGTAAGCCTCAATAGTCTAGAAAAATAATTTTAAAACCATCAAAAGAGTTAAAAACAATATTGGTTTTCCTGTGTTAATGCTATCTCAACTCAATGATAGATCCATGTTATGTCAAAAGTACCGAATCATGTTTTAAGGACAAGGATTGGGCTTAGACTTCACCAACCTATGGGCCACTTTGAGTGTGTGCGGCATCTGTTTCTCAAATGACACAGGAGGTGCTATCTCAAGGGGGACAATATCATATGATGGCTTATTCTTCATGCTATTCTCTGGGCCTTGTGGAGTGAAGAAATAATAGAATCTTCAATAGGGAAGTTAGAACTGAGGATAGGATTATCTCTTTTCTTTGTGAAAAAGGGGGTGTTTGGGAAAAACACTTATGTAAAGTGGAGGCACATAACTCCTCACTTTTCCTTTTGTTGGGAGGTTAATTTCGGGTCACGCCTCCTTGGTGTGGAGGTTTTGTATAGGGATTTTTTGGGATCTGAAAGCATACACTTGTACATCCTTTTTCTATTAATACATTTGTGATACCATCCACTTCTCAAAAAAAGGGGACAATAGAAGAAGCATAAGTCTTGGATCTACCTTATAACACCTCATTACATCACCTTCTCAATTGATGCACAAGTCTCAAATAAATGCTTTGAGGCCGTGAACAACGCACCTCAATCAACAAAAGACATAAGCCTCAAGTAAAAGGCCCGAGGTGCATCCCTCGAGACATTTTTCTGGTGCCTCGCCTTGAGGTTGAAGCCTTAGTGCCTTGAGACGCCGCCATTTTAAACAACGCCTACATGTACCCCTCTCCTTGTGCATAGCTCGCGGCTAGGTCATTACAAGTCATCTGCTATATTTGGGACTCACACGCTTGGATTCGACTTATGCAGTCAGTGTTGTGAGGCAGTTTATGCATGCTCTACAGATACCTCACATGAGAGCTGTTGAGAGGATATTTCGGTACATCAAGTCCTATCCTAGCGAAGGACTTATATTTTCTAAGTTTGAGAAATTGACTGTTGAGAGTTATTCTGATGTTGATTGGGCAAGTTCAAAAGATGACTGGAGGTCCACTACATGCTGTTGTTTGTTTTTGGTGGTAACTTGGTAGCATGGACAAGCAAAAAACAAACCGTCTGTGCACGGTCCAATGCTGAGGCTGAATATCGAGCCATGGCAAACAATATTACAGAAATGAACTGGTTATTAAGGTCTTCTTTATGGATCTTGGCATTTGGGTTCATTTTCCTTTGAATTTATATTGTGATGACAAGGCTGCCATCAACGTTGCTAACAATCCAGTTCAGCACGATTGCACCGAACACATCAACATTGATCGTCATTTTATGAGCGAGAAACTTGACTCGAGAAATTTGCTCGCCTTATGTCAAATCTCAAGATCAAAAGTTGTTGATGTTTTTACAGGAGGACAGTCTGGGCCTCAATTTGAATCTTGTTTAAGCAAGCTGAGTATTTTTGATATCTATGAGCTTGATTGTAGTTGCGGTGGTGGCTAGAGGGGCACTTTTATTCCTGTTATCTTTATTTATTATGACCACTAGCTGTTAAGGTATCTTTTATTATTTTATTCCCCATGGAGGGGTAAAATTGTCCACTGCATTTTTTTCTGATTGCCCTAACAGTATAAATAAAAGGAGGGGCCTGCAGCTCTCTCCCCAAGGCCGTAGGCCACCTAGGTTTGAGCAATGGCTCCCTCTTATCTCCCTCTCTTTTCTCCCTTCTTTCTTTTTCTTTCTCTTGTGTGATTTCATCAAACAGGATTCAAATGAGGTAGAATTCGTCTAGTTTTGACAAAATTTAAAAGCATTTTGGGAGCTGAAGTTGCTCAGTTAGGTTCTGATTTGAATTTCAAATGGACACCAGTCTGTCTTGGCTGAGCATGCTCATCTCCTTCTTTTCCCCCCTGTTAATGTAAAAGTGATGGAAATTAGAAAAAAAGAGTGAATATAAGAAAATAGAAATAAATTGAAATGCTAAGACAATACAACAGTCCTATATTTCATATTTCACAATATGAAAGGTTAAGTCTGCATTAGTATATGAAGCATCTCTCTTTTTTCTCTTTTTTAGTATATGAAGCATCTCATATTGTATTTAATATATATATCATTGGTGCATAGTTTAAGGATTACTGAACTTTGAGGGTAATGGAAATGTCCTTAGTCCTCATCTCTGGGTATCCCACATCCTGTAGATGCATGTTGAGGCCTATGTGATCCCATATCCATACTCAAATAGTGAGAATGCCATCTCCTCCCATTCTCCAGATAAACGCCTATCACTGCTCTGAGGCTGGGCAGTAGTAAGGTCAGGTTCAGGACCTTTATTTTTTTTTTGACCTACTCTTTTTTTAAGGACCACCGTAGGTAGCATGTCTTTTATTACTTCCCAGTCTTACGATCAATGAGAGGGATGGCTCAGAAGATCCAACTGGATGATCTGTGTAGGATGTGACCCCCTCCCTATGATCAGTGAAGGAGCCTGTTTACTGTTGTCACTCCTGGCTCAGTGATCTGCATCTTCATCATCATCATCATCATCATCATCATCATCAAGAACAACATCTTTTTAGAAGGTGTCTGTCTCGATTCGTGCCTCCCTTATGTACTCTAATAAAGCTGTTTAAATTCTACTTGCCCTGCTTATAAGCATGTGAGTTATTCCTTGCAGAATAATGCACACATGGATATCTAGGTGTCTGAATTTCAGGTGTAGATTCTGCATTAATATGGTGATAAGATGAAGAATGACATGGTGGATAAGAAGCTCCTTAGTAGACGCCTCAGCCATTGTGTGTGAGCCCTTCACAAAATTCATTTGGGCCTTTTTGTCTTCAAAACCCTGCATCTGGACCATCATGTATAACCTCATCCTCGTATAATGACAAAATTGGAAAACAGAAACTTCTCAGGCCTTTGGGCTTTTGACTGAGAACATGAATGGCAATATTTTTTAAGGCATATACACCCAGGAATCCTTTTCTTATGGCTGCTTACCAACCAGTTTGGAGAAGCCGATAGCGAAGTATTTGCGTCCAATTGAAAATTATCTTACTGCTGCAATCCTGCACCTCCTCTTTTTTTCCTTTTCCTTCTGTGGTCATGCTGTAATTCACCCCATGACCCAACAAATAGTGGGTAAATATGCTCCAGTGGAACTAATTGAATGGGGCCTTAAGTGGCTGTTCTAAAAGAAACTAGACAATTCTGCTTGGTTAGTTCCTAAGAGTTTCCAACCCATTTAATTGTAAATACAAATCATCCACTTCTTTTGGTTACTTTTTAACACAATTTTAAGAGAATAGTGTGTTCATTTGTTGAACATGAATGTACATCTGTTAGTTATTTAAATAGTGTGTGCATTCCTAATTCCGTGGATTGGGTTTATCAGACGATTAGAGTTCGGATACTGGACAATTCCCCACCGACCGTAATCGGTGTTTACTTACATCGGTACAAAGCCCGAATACCCTTGATTGACTACCAAAGAAAAATCGTTGACTAATACAGTATTAGTCGTGATGCCAAAGGCACACTCTTGATCGCCGCATAACATCTCTTGAAGGGATGGGGCATTATGCAATTTTAGGAAAGCTAGGGTTATTTTTGAGGTCTTATGGTTTATTTGGGATTTTTAAACAAGTCAGGATATTCTGTGATCTCTAGACTTGGCGGGGATTTGTACATAATTTCTGGATAGGCTATGACGTTTTTGTAATGTCTGAACTAGGCAGGCGGGTTCAAGTAATTTCAGGAAGTTTAGGGTTTATTTGCAATTTGACCTCTTATCAAGGTTTAATTGCGGCTTAGTACTGACGGGTTGAATCTGAGTTCGGTACCGGCTAGGGTTTGACGGCAACCTAGCATTGTCTAGGGTTTGGTTACAGCCCCAGGGCGGCTTTCTAACTTTGATCCTCAGTCCGATTGTTAAACTTGAATAAGTTGGAAGTTTATCCTCAATCAATCATCGGATCGGCATCGTTGAGTCGATTCCAAGCTTCTTCCTCATTTGATTGAACCAGAAGGCAGGCTCGTGATGAAATAGACTTTTGTGAGGACATATACAATTTCTGAAAATCCAAGATATTTTGTAAACCGTGGACATTTCTATAAATTCTTCAAGAAAATACAAGGCATTACTATAACATTTGCAATTACAAGACCTTTTCAACGGATTTTGAACTTTTTTTTTTGGAAAGTGGGTAGTTCCACTATTGTATTAAAAGAAAAGGGTGATGTACATGTATGAACAAAGAGGTTCCCAAAAAACTTTGTACAAGAGGCCCACCAATATGGTGTAAATACCTAACCTCCCAACAAAACAAAAAGAGGGGAGTTGAGGGAATTCACATTACAAGTCAACTCTGTCCATTCCCTCTATCACAAATAAAAGAAACAAGGGATGCCTCTACTTTTGCCTCCCGCCTAAAAATTCTATTGTTCTACTCACTCCACAAAGACCAAAGCGTGGCATGCAGGATCAACCATCAAACAACACGATCTCCTCTGATGGGCCAACACCTTCCCCAAGACACAATTAAGCAATGCACTTCTCGGTGGCTGTGTAGAGCACAACGGGCTCTTCTCGCGAGCCCCTCCCACACCTCTTGTGAATAGGTACACTTCACGAACATGTGATCCACGGACTCGTCCTCCTGACCACACATGACAGATTTTGAACTTTACAAGATCTTTCTACGAATGTGCAGGACTTGTACACAATTCCCAGAAATCTCAGGGACTTTTATACAATTGCAGAACTTTCCTTGGACCTTCTCGTAAAAGTTGGGGCATCTCTGTAATTTCTGATTATTTCAAAGAATCACATTGTTTGTCCCCCCAAAATTCTAAGGAGATTACATTAACCAACACACAGGGACATATGTGCAAACTCGAGGGGTACTTATGCAATATACCCTCGCTCCGAGCCTTCAAAGCAAAAGCACAAACACAAGCCTTCCAAAAACTCTAAGTTTGCTCTTCGGAAATCGTTCTCCTCCTTGGGTCCCATAGGGGGGTATTTATAGAACCTGGGGGGTGGTTAGACCTCAAGAGGCCCATCCGGACCGGATAGGTCCTTGATGGGAGCCACCGGCCCTGGATAAACCCTGGGAGGTTTTATCTGGTCAGGGGGAACTTCTTAAGGGGTTTATCTAGTCTGGAATGGGCCTTTGACGGCTTTATCTGGTCCGGAAGACCCAATTGGGGGTTTATCCGGTCCGGAAAGCCCTATTGAGGGTTTTATCCGGTTCGGATCCCCCATTTGGGGGTTTTATCCTGTCTGGATGCCCCATTTGGGGTTTATCCGGTCTGCATGACCCCTTTGAGGGGTTTATCTGGTCCCAAACCTCCATTTGAGGGTTTTATCCGGTCCCATTGGCCCATTTAAGAGAAGGAGAGGGGCCGGCCCCTATAAAGCCCCATTTTTATGTCTTCCTTGGATTTTTTTGTTTTGGTGTTTTGGCCACGTGGTAAAAGGAAAAACGACATTTCCCTTGTGCTTTCCTTTTGTGGCTTCTTGCATCTCTTGTTGTGTGGGGAGGCTCATTTCTTTTAGAATTATTTCCCAATCAAGCTATAACGCCTTGTACATTGTGTGAGAATTTTTCTTTCAAGTGTTTGTTTGCTGCGAGGCCTTTTTCTTGTATGCCGCCCACTCGGCAAGAGTTCCCGCGACTCCTTTTTGACCCGTAGTCGGGACGGCACGTTCTTAGCATCACTTTGTGACCGTCATCCAACTTATTTATTTTTCATATATCTCGATTAATCTGAGAAAATAATGGGTTCAACAGTTACCCACTTATCCTTTACATGTAGTCTGGTGAGGAATATTTATGTCCATTTATGCGGTGCTGGTGTGGGTGCTTGGAGGGTGAAATGGTAAAGACTAAGAAAAAATAATAATCAAAAGAAAGAGATAGATAGATAGATATATAGATAGAGAGAGAGAGAGAGAGAGAGAGAGAGAGAGAGGAGTCTGTTCAACTTTTTACTTATTTTTTCACAAAATTGGTGGTATGTATCCCACACTTTCTTCAAAAGTAGTGAGCTAAGAGAATGAGGTGCTGCTACTGTACTCAAGTAATAACTAATAACATGTGAGTTTGTAAGGATATATTCCATTTTACATGCACAATTGACAGGGCTATTCAGGTAATGAAGGTATGCAATTTTTATATTACAGACAGTTTTTATTTGATCTTCTTTTACATTTTCCGAGCGCTTGATGTATAACACCTACAGTGGCATTGACTTTGAAAATTTTCAGATCTTGTGTTATAGCACGTGAGATGACTAAAGTTCATGAAGAGGTATATTCATTTCTGCTCACAGCATCTTTCTTGTCATTTTCTGCTTGGTATTATTATGTTTTGGTGCCATTCTGAACTTCGTTCTGACATTTCCCCCCTAAATCTTAGGATTAACCGTGTATATATAGCTTGTACCATGCTGCTGATGTGAGTTGGTAGATTCTGTTCTCTTTCCTCAGAATTTTATGCAGCACTTGAGAACAAATTCACAGATGCATGCTCAAATTTTCAGTGTATCGATCACTCTGGGTTTGCACTTTTCTTTCAGATGTTTGCCAATGTTCCAATGCATGTTCAGACAAATACTCCTATTCTAACATGTGTAGAATAAAATCCTTTCTATAGTTATTCTTCTTTGAGGGGGGGATACTTTGTTCTTTACATGTGATGTAGGAGAAAAATGTGGCCTATTCGCTAGCATAATGACTGTGTTCTCTCAACTCGGGAAGGGATAGTTCACAACAGAGCAGATTTAACATATCTTCGAAACTGGACTTAACTGTGGAGCTGGTAGGGGGTTTACTGCAATGGAATGGATCAGGTGAGCATGCAAAAAAGAATGCTTGTATTAGGGAAGCATGAGCAAATGATTCTGGTTCTGGCTCAGGTACTTCTGTGGGTCTCAGTGAATGGGCCTGAAGCAGTGAACAAGATAAAGTTGGTGTATATCCTGTTTCAGTTTGTTGCCTTTGTGTCTTGGAAGGTGTTCACTGGTCAAAGACCAAATTTCATTCACAAAACTGTAAAAAGTGCACATAGTCTACCATACCCATCACAAAGCTCTCTGGAATGGAAAAATAAAGGAGCAGAATTAAAAAAGAAAGGTGTGTGGCCATCCAGGTTCTAGTCCAACTCTGTGGCCCGACAGTCACCAAGATGTCAAAGGGTACCTGGTTATCTGTTTATTTGTCCTTAAATAAAGGATGAGGATACAGTTTTCTGCATTTTAGGACCAGATATTTCTATAAATTTTACAGATCATGCAGGCCCATGCTAAGAACAACACATCACAATTCTTCGTCTACATTTTAAAGTTCAAGACCACAGAAAAACTATGACTAACGGGTTAGGGTGAATGGTTCATCCATGGAGATACTGTTGGCTTGATTGTGGACATGGCTCACACTACCTCAGTGTGTGCTCTCCCGGCAGTATCCTGCATGCTTCCGTCTCCCAACTCTGCTCTGATGCTCGAAGAAACCAATGGCTTATCTCTACCATCCATGTTCATAGTTCAAACGTGGGAAAAGTTGCTCGAAGATGATGGCTGAATGCCCCAGTCCCTGCCCCTTTTGTAAACTTTTGTCTGATCATCCATTATGATGGTAGACAAGCACTTGTGTGTTTCCAACCACCCTTATTACATTAGTGAGTCCTTTCCATTTACATAACTCTGAAAAACTGCTACTGCATTTTATTGAACCCCAACTAACTCCACACCAATATTTGATCATGAGAATGTGACAACTAAGAATGTCATAGGGGCAATTGAATTCCCGTTTGAAAGACTTTCTGTTCATACGTTCTGTTAGATGACAGGAAATCCCATTTGAAAGACTTTATAGCTATCCTCTCTTCTCAGGCAGAGTTTTCAGTCATCTACCATTCTGAAGCAGAGACTGAATGTGACCATATAGCGAACAAAGTTTAAAAGTCATTTCCTGTACAACCCTAGTTGTTCCATTGTGCATTGTTCCTTATATTCTTCTTAAAAACCTTTCCACATACAGGTTGGTAATGTTTTGACAGCTAGCTTCCACATACAGATCTGACTTTGGCCAGCTATTCCTTCTGCTGCACCTCCTTAGCCCACGATTTTCAGTATGCCCCATCATGAGGATCCCGGTTGCTGATTTAACTGTGAAATTCCTGGTGACTTCCCATTCCAACCTCTCTTATCTTCTCGACTTGGACTGTTAGTGGTACAATTCAGAATTGTTGTTAATTTTGTAAATTCTCTAATTCCATCATCATCGTTGGTGCGTCTTCTAACCGTCATTGCCCATGAGATCATTCCTTTCTTTTGAATTAAGATCCCTATCTTTCTCTCTCTCTAATATAATATCCATTTACACTCTTTAGATGTTCAAGATAAGAAAAAAGATAGAAGACTTTTGACCCTCTCCTATACACAAAAGTCCGGACCATTCAACCATCTCTCCATTGCCCGACTCTGTTGAACTGTCTTTTTATCTTCCCCCATATGGTCGACAGCTTCATGTCAAAATCAGCCATAATATCTTACGCTCTGTTAAGTACCCATTTCCCATTCCAACCTGGGTCTAATCTCTCCACATTGGTTAGAAGATGACATCTTATCTTCAGCTTTTGAAGCATTTGTCGCCATGTACCCTTGAAGAAGGAGCATCCACGGAGTAGATGGTCAAACATCGCCTCATCACTGCATAAACAACATCCCCTGATTTCATCCAGAAACTGTGCAAAACTGATCACAGGTTGGAAGCTTTGCATGTGAAGGTGCTCCATGCTAAAATCTTCACCTTCATTGGCAATACTTGGATGCCGTACACGAAACATCAGTAAGTGCCGACTGCCTACTCCAGCTATGCTCGGTAAATTTGCCATCACTCCTCCCACGTCCATCTCCGGAACTCACACGTTGAGTACATGATCACCATTCAAGTAAAAGCAATAAATCTCCAAGCTGCCTAATTACCTCATCTTGCAGCTTTCTCTTGCATCTCGTCTGTTAACCTCCTACTGCCCTATTCAAAAGCCTCAGGTATCAGTGCCAAAGGATCTTTAGCAACACTAGAGAGTCAAAGAAACACCTCACCAAAATGTCCACCACCCATCACCTATCCTTCCAGAAAATTTATCTGCTCATTCCCAAGAGTAGCCTCTATGTTCACATGACCACATCCCTGGATATTGAAAATATTACATGAAGTGCAAGGCTGAAAGCCCCACATTCTAGATCTTTTCTACTATTTGTGCTTAATCATTTCTAGCCACAGTCCTCCTGTAATATCCTATAACTTCATGCAATACTTCTCTCGTTGGGGCCAAAGGAATACCTTCAATTAGCTAAGAGATACAACCTAATGGAAATGGAAAGTGAGAGATAGGCAATTACAAAATCTTGAGAGTATTATTAGCTTTTAACTATTGTTCCTTATCAAATAAAACCAACTTTAATTAAGGAAGTCACCTCATTTGCTGATTAGTGAGTGGTTAGGGAATGGATTAAAGAATGGTTGAGTGATGATACTGTGTCAAGGGTGATTGGTTGATGATTACTACTTGCCTGGATGCCACATTGCCATCCCCTCGCCTGGACTTTGAATGGGGACTGGTGAGGTAGCATCTCTGCCATTGGTGGAGCCCACATGCCACAATTGCAAATGCGATGATCCATCTTGTTTTCCAGGAAAAGAAAGAAGCTCTTTGCACATTTCTAAGAAACTGCCTATTCAGTGGTACCAATCACTTCAAAAAAAAAACTGCCTGTTGAAAAAAGTTTGTCAGGATGATTATGTGAAAGGATGGTTGCTGCCTAGTATTGTACAGCACCAAGTTGAACTTCAGTGATGCTAAATTTGTTCAAAAAGTTAATTATATGTTTTAGTATACTTTGACTCCTATACTAGTCTTTCTTCTATTTTTTATTTATCTTTTTGTGTATATATTTTTTCAATCCCATTCTCCTTGAGCGCAAAACTCAAATTCAATTTGATGATAAGAAAACAAATAATTTGCCCCATTATGTGCTGAGCAACTTCTGTATATCATTCACGTTCTTTTAGGTGTCTGTAAGGGCAATAGACAATAATCTGTTAATAAGCAACCTGAAAAATTGAGATGGAGAAAGTCAAGAATAGTCTCATCTCATTTACATATTGAATGGAATACGGTTTGTTCTATGGTTGGCAATCCCGATTTACTAACTGTAGTTGTCTGAAATTACAGAGATTGGTCTTCTAGTCAATAGACTCCCCAGAGTGACTGTCCTTGCCTACACGTGATTCTTGGTTGTATAAATAGCAGGCTTGATTCTTAAAACCATACCCCACTTGCGACATATTTTTTTGGTACTTCCAAGTAGTGTACAACTGGAGTCCAATCACACTTTTCAGATAACCTTTGCAAGATGCATTAGCGATAAGGTCTCATTTGTTGTGTAGAATAGTTCAACATATCTAGAAAAATCAGAATGACATGTTACATTATTTGGTTTGTATTGTTTGTTAATGTTGATAGTCACATTCTTGTTTCTTCATGATATTCTCTTTCAATTCATAAAGGCCTGCCTTCACAGTTTTGGCGAGGCACCTTGGGCTTAGCAAACAAAGTATTTTCAACTCACCATCCAAAGGGAGAGATTACACTCTTAATAGAAGGGGAAAAAACTGCTGCATCTGAGATGCCAACAGAAATTGAGCTTGAGAGCAGATTAAGATATTTTATCTCCAATGGGCATAGTCTTTCTGAGGTATGCCAATCTATGCCTTATTTTCCGTAACTGTCATTCTCTGTTTTCCCCCCCATCTTTTATGCATAAAGCTTTTGCCATGTAAATGTGTACGTGCTTTGTTACTGATATTCTTCCCTTGTTATTGTTATTTTCTGCATGTCTACAACTGGAATATGTTATATTTGCATTTTCTTCTGAGCTATGGCCCTAGATACTGAGGAACATTATCAACTTTCTGAGCTTTCAGAAAAAGAATAGGTTTCCTCTATTAAGAAAATGACAAGGGAATGTTAAGAATTTTGATTCATTGAGAATAAGTGGCATGGCTGATACCAACTCTTCCTGTCATGATGCTGAGTCCTCTTCTTCAGTACCAGTTCCTCAAGCTTTATGTGAGTGAGACCTGACCTTGATTTGCCAGTTAGTCCATTCTTGTTAATAAAGGAATCAGAATTGACAGGGTACCCATCTCCAAATATGCAATACTGATATCTTTCTCCTTCCCACTATGTTCTTTGTCTGCCTTACCCTCTTCACTTCCTACTTTTGCAGAGGCTGTGGAAGACTCAAAATGGGTGGGTGCCATGAAAGAGAACATTAATATTCTTACAAAAAATGGTACTTGGGAACTTTTCGACTCTGCAAAAGGGAAACTGTAGTTATCTACAAGTGGGTATACACCGTCAATTTCAACTCTGATAGTATAGGAGGTCAAAAGCAAGACCACTGGCAAAAGTATATAGATATACATATATGATTGGCTAAAAGGAGAGTTTTGCACCTTGGGCGAAGCTTTAATCAGTGAGTTACTCTCTTGCTGTCTAGTTTTCATGGAAGCTAATATCAGTTTGATGTAAAAAATACACTTCTAAATGATGACGTACATGAAGAAGTGCTAATATCAGTTTGATGTAAAAAATACATTTCTAAATAATGACGTACTTGAAGAAGTATATATATAGACTCCTCCAGTATTTTACGTAAAAAAACATAATGTATGCATGCTGGAAAGGTATTTTACAGGATGAAAAGTTCCAAGGACTTGGTTTTATAGAATTAGACTAGCCATTATTCGGTTTGGTTGCAATAAAAAGAATACTGATCATACATTGTTTATTAGGTGGAAAGATGGGCATGTTGTAGTCCTTATTGTATGCCTGGGTGACATGGTCATTACCGGAGAAAGGGAGGAGGAAATTTAGTTGTTGAAAAATAATTTAGCAAGGCAATTTGACATAAATGAGCTTGATTGCTCAAATACTATATTTTCATGGAGGTGGTTAGATCTCAAGAGGGTATCTACATTTCCCAATGTTTATATGCCTTGGACTGGTCAGAGGGTGGCAGAAGCAATGGCCTCTCAAGGGGGATAGATGCATTTGCTGGTTAACTCTCCATCCCACGCTCTCAGCCATCTAGGGAGAGAGGAATAACAGAATTTTTAGGAGGGAGGCAGTGGTTCCTGAAAGGGTCAGGCTTTTTGTTGAGGATAGAGTTAAAGAATGGGCAAAATTGATTTGTAATGTAGATACACACACTTATGTCTTTTTTGGATTTATTGAGGGGCAAGTGTGTGATACATCTCCTTGATGTGGCCCCTGTACATGGAGGTCTTGTGAACTGACTGACCATACTTGTAAATCCCTTTCTTTTATTTTAATATATTCTGTGGTACCACCCACTTAAAAAAATGGTTTTTTGCATGAAAACTATTGTTAGACGCGAATTTGAGAAAAAAAAAACCATTCCAGGAAATGCATTAGTAGACATATCACTGCGTAAAATCAAATAGTGCATATATGCCATTGCCGTAATCACCGGTTGTTTTAAGACGAGGTTGACTCTCTCCTTACCTGGGCGACTTTGCGAGAAGTCTTATATTTTGTTTTGGGTTTGGGGGTTCCTCTGGTCATGTAATGGACTTTCTCTGAGGAGGAAAAGGGTGCACATGTGGGGGCTACAAGAGTGGCCGGTGCAGTGTCCATTTCATGGGGTGCGCATCGTATCAGACGATTAGGGTTCGAGTGTTGGACCTTTCCCCACTGATCACAGTCAGTGTTGATTTACATCGGCATAATGTCCGAACACCCTTGTTTAATTGTCAACAATAAGGCCTAGAATTTCTCTCTAAGGTTCTAGTCGAGGACACATCAGCACAGGTAGCTTGCATCGCATTTTTGATTCCTAGTGGGTGACCACAAAATATGTGAGGAGTAGGGCTTGGCTAAGACCAGGTTGAACTGGGCAACACCGTACAATATCTGGGGATAAGAGTGACCTAAGGGAGCCCAAAAGTGCACCAGGATGCCCCGTTGATTACCTGGATACTAGGGGCATCTTGGTAATTTGCCATGTTCAGTGGCACTATGGTAATTTTACCTTGCTGGAAGTTTTATCACAATCTGGGGTGGCCGCCGAGCAAAGGTTGGCTCTGGAAGGCTCAAAGACTATTTTCAAGAGCCGTTGGGAATTATCAAGGCATCCCAAGGCTGGAAGGGCGTTTTCGTAATTTGGATGTGACCCTATATGGAGTGGTCCGTGAAAGACACTGGGTCGTGGGACCATTTGTAGGCATTTCTGGAGTATGGAGAGGTCGTGAGGTCATTAAAGGCGATGCGCACCCTTAGCTCCTAAAGGAAGGGCAGATACGTAATTTTCCTTGCGGGAGGGGTTTATTTGCAATTTTTCCTTAACTGGCACGCGCCGGGGGCAGCATCACACACCCTTGCAAATTTTCATAAATTTCATTGCAAAAGTTGTCGACGAGTTGTCAACTGTACACCGTATCATCGCCCTGAGACGAGCATGTTCAATTCTAATGTCCTCGGGAAGGGCATTATAGTCATTTCACATTTTCATGACTGAATTAAAATTTTTCTTCGTCACCCGGAGGATATAAGAAAGAAACATGACCCGTAGGGTCGTGATTACAAGGCCTACATAGGGGCATAAGTACAAATCCCGCCTAGGGGCATAACAATGGAGCCCACGTAGGGGCATAACAACGGAGCCCACGTAGGGGCATAAATACGAGACCCACGTAGGGGCACAAATACAAGACCCGCATAGGGGCCCAACAATAAATCCCGCGCAGGGGCATAAATACTAGCCCGGGGTGTTACATACCCCAAGTGGGCCAAAACAACGAACATATACCCCAAGTGGGCCAAAACAACGAACACAAGTCTTCTTCTTCTCTTTTCCGTAGAGAAAATCCAAGTCCAAAAAAGTCCTTCCAAAAGTCCTCCTATCACCCAGAGGATAGAAGGAAAAAAGATGGCCCCAAGGCACATGATGACAAGACCCATATGAGGGCATAAACGTAAATCCCACGTAGGGCCATAACAACAAAGCCCACGTAGGGGCACAAGGACAAATCCCGCATAGGGGCATAAATACAAGACCCACGTAGGGGCACAAAGACGAAGCCCACGTAGGGGCATAAATATCAGCCCGGGGTGTCACATACCCCAAACAGGCCAAGACAACGAACAAGAGCTTCCTTTTCTTCCCAAGTCTTCTTCTCTCTCTCCAGAAAAAAGTCCTCTCGTCCCCCCAAAAATGATCCCCGTAGGGGGTATTTATAGAAGGTGAGGGACCGACCCTGGGTGGGCCAAACCCAGGCGGGTCAAGGTCACCGTGGGCAGGTTCCCCCCTCTTTTTTTTTTTTTTTGAAATGGGCATAGGCGGAACCCCGGGACTGCCTCTCCTCGGGCATGTCCGCGCGGACCTGGCCGGGGTCGGGGAGTCCCGGGCGGGTCCCTCCCGGGGAGGGTCCCGCCCGGGGAGGGCCACCGCGGGCAGGCCTGCCCGGGGTTGCGGGACCCCGGGCTGGTCTGTCCGGGGTGGTCCCACCCCGGGCAGACCTGCCCGGGGTCGGCTGACCCCTGGCGGGTTCCCCCCGCCCCGCGCGGACCCAGGCAGCCGCGGGGGGACCTGCCTGGGGGTGGCCGGCCCCGGGCGGGTCCTTCCACCTCGGGTGGTCTGGCCCCTCCTTATAAACCCATAAAAAGTTTTTTTTTTGCATTTCATCCCAATTATTAAAAGGATTTTTTTAGTTGCAACACCGGTTATCACCCGTCAACTTAACCAGAGTTAAAATTAACCAGACCTGTGAAAAGACCAAATTATCCCTAGTTTAAAAAATAAATAATAATAATAATAAACAGGTTATCCTCTTCCCCTCCACTTGGCCGTCGGACTCCTCTCCCCCTCCCCTAGCTGCCGGACGCCGGCGCTGGGGTGGGGGAGAGGGGCTGCTGGAGTGGGGAGTAGGGCCTCCCCTCCCCTCTTACACCTAGCAGAGCCCCCTGCCCCTCCACCTATGAAGCTGGACCCCCCCTCCCCCTCTTCCTTCCCCTGGCCGCCGGAGACCGCTCCCCATCTCCCTGCGAAGCTAAACATCGCCTCCCCCTCACCTGGCCACCAGAACCCCCCTCCCACCTGGCCGTCGGACCCCCTTTCCCCTCCCCCTCCCTTGGCCGCCAGAAGCCGTTGGATCCCCCTCCCCTGGCCGTCGGAGCCCCCTCTCCCCTCCCCCTCACTTGACTGTTTGAGACCCCCTCATGTCCACCGGACCCCCTCCCCCTCCCCTTGCGAAGGCAGACCCCCCTACCCCTCACCTGGCCGTTGGAGCCCCCCCTCCCACCTGGCCGCCAGACCCCCCTCCCCTCCCCGCCAAATGCCACCGGAACCCCGTCCCCCTGGGCTGCTGGAGCCCCCTCCCCTTCTCCATGCGAAGCCAGACCCCCCTCCCCCTCCCCTGGCAGTCGGAGCCCCCCCTCCCACCTGGCCGTCGGACTCCCCTCCACCTCCCCTCGTCGCCGGACGCCACCGGAACCCCGTCCCCCTCCTCTGGCCGCCAGAGCCCCCTCCCCTTCTCCCTGCGAACCCAGATCCCCCCTCCCCCTGTGCAAACGGGAAACCCCCTCCCCCTCTCTCTCCTCTACTTGGCTGTCGGAACCCCCCCCCTCTCTTGGCTGCCGAACGCTGCTGGATCCCCTACCCCCTCCCCTGGCCGCAAGATCCCCCTCCACCTGCGCCGTTGGACCCCCCTCCCCCCTGCGCTCTATGTGTGTGTGTGTGTGTGGCCCCCTCGCCGGAGTCACCCCCCTCGCCAGAGTCACCCCTCCTCACCAGTGGGAGCCCACCTCCCCCTCCCTATCGTTCTCTCTCTCTCTCTCGCTCTCTCTGAGTCACCGAGGGTATATCGGTCATTTAACACCTAACTAATGGGAATATTGGCATATTTTTCGAATATTCTCTCTCCTGTTGACGGAAGTTAACCACGATGACATTTATGCACTATTTGATTTTACACAGTGATATACTTACTAATGTATTTCCAAGAATATTTTTTTTGCAAATTCGCGTCTAACAATAATTTTTATGCAAAAATCTCCAAAAAATGCCTTGGACTTGCTTAAGGGGACAGACAAGTTGGGATGCAAACCAATGGATACCCTTATGAAATCAAATCATGCCTTGAGTGATCTAGAAAGGGAGCTTCTCTTAGAAAAAGGTAGAGGCATATGTCAGTGGTTGATTGGCAAACTCGTTTGTTTTGTTGGGCAAGACATTACCTATGTTGTGTGTCATAAGTCAATTTATGCATGCTTCTAGGATTTCATCATAGTTGTCAAGGCGTCGGCCTAGGTGCCGTTAGGTTGGAAGGTGCTTGGCTAGCCCCAAGGTGAACCCACGCCTTATTGGGCCATGAAAGGGGGCCCTAAGGTACTACTTAAGTGGCCAAGGCGGCCCAAATCGTGCGCCTTCCCCACTTAGGTCCGCTGACCCGTGCGTAACCCCGAATCGGATCCGGCTTTAAAAAAGCATGTTCGACCATGTTGACCCCCAATGCCCTTCCCCCTCCCTCTGTTCGACCCCCCCACCCAATTGTTCGCCTCTAGGGTTTGCGATCTCCGTCGCCGGCTGTCCGCCTGTCGCCACCGTCTGCAGCTATCTTTACCACCGTCTGCACTTGCTGTCGTCGTCGTCTGCAGTCGCCGGTGTGGGCATCCTCAACCGCCATCGTCATTCTCCGTCGTCGACCCATTGCCAACTATCCAGAGGTTTTTCTCTCTCCGCCCCCCTCTCTCTGTCTGTCTCTTTGTTCTCTCACCCCTGTCCCCTTCTGTCTCTCTCTCTCCCCCCGCTCCCTTCGATCTTTCTTAGCCTCTCTTCTCGTCTGTCTCACAGTTAGACAGAGTCCCCCATCCCCTTCTCTCTCTCTCTCTCTCTCTCTCTCTGACAGTTCTTCACTCTCCCCTGTCCCCTTCTCTCCCTCTCTCGGTCTCTCCCCCCCGACCCCTTGTCTTTCTCCCAGTCTGAGACAGAGAGTCAACAATGAGGAAGTCAACAGAGCTTTCTCTCTCTCTCTCTCTCTCTCTCCCCCGTCCCATTCTATCTCTCTCTCCCCGCCCTCTTTCTCTCTCTCTCTCCTACCCATTTCTCTCATCTCTCTGCCCGCCCCATTCTCTCTTAGTCTCTCTCTCTCTATCTGAGACAACGAGTCGACTCTGTCTCATAGTGAGATAGAGAACCGACTCTTTCTCTCTCTCTCCCCTACCCTCTCTCTCTTCGCCCCTTCTATATCTGTAATATGTATGTATTTTAATTTGATTTTTATATGTTCTGAATTTGTTTTGCAGTAGTCATCACGGAAGATTCTAATTCAACACCTAGTTGCATCATGTTTGTGATAATTGGTGATGTCTTTTTCTTTTGTTATATGCTTTATATTATATGTATATTGTCCAAGTATGATTTGCAGATTTTTGGAAGAAATTGACAAACATTAGGTTAGTATTTTCTTCATTCTAAAAGTCTAATTATTATTGTTAATTTTATTTCAAAATTAATTTGGGTATTTTATTGCAATGTCATTTCTATTAGTTCTTATTTTTATGTCCGTGTTGGTGTTGTTTCCCATTTTTTAATGATCATGTTTAATTTCTATATAGGATATTATATATATATATATTAATGATCAAAAAATTTTATGAACTTGACACATAAGCACTTGGGCACTTGAGGAACCCAAGCTCGCCTTGGTCGCCTTACAACTATGGATTTCATACTTGAAAGTTGTGGCTTTAGATATTGAGACACATCAAATTTGGTTCAAGTAGAAGATTATTGTCTTCAAAGAATGATCACATAAGATTGAGGGGGTACATTGATGTAAGATTGGGCAGGTCCGCAAGATGACAAGAGTCTACTACAAGATCTTATGCCTTTCTCGGTGGGAACTTGCTAAGGTGGTGGTGTAAAGGCAGACCATGTGTGCAAGATCCAGTGCTAAAGCAAAGTACAGAGCCATAGCACATGGAGGAGTTGAGTTGCTATGTCTAAGAACTGCTTCTCTCCAGTCTCTCCTAGAGTGAGAAGCTCTGAGAAACACGGGGATGGCCCGCCGGAGTGGACCCTCGCCATAGCGCCTTCATGTGAGGGGACCGGTCAGACAAGAGCCGACTTGCTTTGCCTGTGGGATACAGGGGCATACCCGGAGGTTCTGTAAGGCGGGGACTCCTTCGCCAGCTGGTTCTCAGGCGAGGTTTGCAAAGTCGACGACGTTCGCGACGGTGGTGAAGGGGGTCGAGCGACCGGGGTTTTTGGTGTTGGGAAGCAAACAGTGTGTTGATGTAGGGGAGTTCCTGACGGATCTCCTACTCAATCGAGTAGGTTGGTTGTGGCGCAGCCCTTGTGTGACAGTCGTGGAGGGCTCGGTTGGGCCGGAGGAGGTAACGCACAGGCTGGAGGAGCTCGTAGGGGGCAGTTGGGAGACTACAAAGGTGAGGACGTCAAGCTTTTTGGTGGTCGGGCAAGAGGAGTACGTGGTGTCGGGATGGCGGAATCAGGTGTCATGATGGCGAAAGGAGATCTTCTCCCCCTCTAGTGGTGGTTGAAGACAAGAAGCACCTTCCCCTGCCCCAAGCCAACGAGATTTCGAGTCGTTATAGAGGGAGTCGCTCTGTTGCTATGCAGTGAAGAAGGGGTCTCCTTCATTGTCCAGAGCTTTGGGAGCGTGGTTAGGGGGACCCTAGGGTTCTCTGCGATGGGCTCCCGGACGTCTGTTGGTGCGGTGGTGCAAGTGACCAGCCCGGCGGTGATCCTAATCGTCGTCACTGTCCAACTAGAGAGGGATTCCTTTGCCCTTAGGCTTTGGGTTAAGGAGGAGATGCTGGATGAGCCGTTGGCGCTGCCAAGGCTAGGGTTTCACAGGGAGAAGACGAATGTTAGGGACGATGGCGAGGCGGGCTTTCAAAATTCGAAAGGCGGGCTGCTAATTGGCCATTTTTCTAGGATTAGGCAGAGCTAGTACGCACTAGACCAGGCCTTGCTGTGGATGGGCCTAGCGGTCGGCTGGGAGGAGGTTTGGGCAGCTCGTCCCCGGTTTGCGTACTGGGTCAGGATTTCGGGTCGCCTAACGGGATCCAGAACTTACCTTGCTTTGTTTGGGCACCCCTTATTGGTTCGTCTGCGCTCGACAACGGCCTTCTCTCCTGCCTAACCAGCGGCGCAGGGGATCCCCACGCTGACAGCTTCTTTGTTGGCAGGGAGGGCGGCTTTTGGGTCGCAAATGAAGTCTTTCCTAGCCTTGCCTTGGTGGGGAGAGGATGCCGTGCCTGGAGCCCGCTCTCAGCATCAAGCAGCACTGGAACAACAACAGTCTGTCGTCGCCAGCACGGTGCGGCTTCACGGTGCAGCCAGGCACCGATAGTGCCGGGCAAGTGCTTCACCGGGAGGAGGAGCTGTAAGCTGCATGGGGGATAGAGAGCCATGACCCTTTATCAGTTTATTTGCTTCCCCGGGAGCTTTCCCCGGAGATGGGACGCAGAGGTCGCTAGGTCCGGCTACTTCAAATGCACATGTCAGTGCTGAAGACCACATTATTCCGAAGGAAGCGGTGGGCTTGCTATTGGGCCGTGTGAAGAAGAGGCAGAGCACCCGGCCACTCCTAGTTCGGGGGCTGCTTACTTGGAGGAGGAGGAGTTGGGGGAAGATGGTATTCTCGGGAAGGAGGGGAAGGAGCTGTTGGGTTGGTGGAGAGAGCGATAGAGGATCACATGAGGGGGTTGGCGGACAAGCTGGGGGTCTCCTATGAGGGGGTGGAGAGGGGTTTCAGGAGGTCTCTCTTCCTTATCTAGAAGAGGTGGCTAGCGGTGTTGGCGAGGGCGGCGAAAAAAGAAAAGTCTCAAAAGAGGGTGAGCAAGGAGTGTTAGGAGAGTAAGGGGGGAGAGGAAGAGGAGGGGGGAGAGGGGCACAACTTCCACCCTCCATGAGGATCATCTCATGGAATGTGAGGGAGAGAAGAGGAGGATGGTGAAGGAAATGGTGAGAAGTTGGAAGGTCGACATCCTTTGTCTGTAGGAGATTAAGAGTGAGCGGAATGGGGAGGAGCTGATGAGAGAGATTGGGGTGGGAAGGCTCTCCAAGGGGGTTGGCTCCCCCACAGTGGGAAGATCAGGGGGTATCATGGTGTTGTGGAACTCCTTTGAGGTGGAGGAGGATAGGCAAGTTGGTCGATGGGCTATTTCTCTTCACCTTCCGCTGCTTGAGGGATGGATTTTCCTACGTCTTTTCAGGGATCTATGGACCTCAAACCAGGGAAGGGAAGAGAGATTTATAGCAGGAGTTGTTGAAGTACCACCTCACCTCGGGTCGACCTTAGTGTGTGGGTGGTGACTTCAATGCGGTGATGGCGGCTTCAAAGAGGACGGGAGATCATCCAAATGTGGGGGATGCATAAGACTTTTGTGATTTCATTCACCTGGCTGCCCTCGTAGACATTGGACTGGTGAATGTTCAATTCACTTGTTCCAATATGAGGGCATCCCCATCCTGTTCCAGGCTCGAGAGGTTCCTTGTGTCCGTGGACTAGGAGGATCACTTCTCTCAGGTACAGGCTTATTGTTTGGCCAGGCCGTTCTCAGATCATAAGCCTATCCTCTTGAAGACTAGTCATGGTCGAGAGAAGAGACAGACTTTTAGGTTTGAGAGTTTCTGGCTCAGGGAGGATGATTTCTTGGATATAATCAGGGAGGCGTGGGCTGCACATAGGTCGCATGGTTCTCTTATGACTACTTTGATTGGCAAGCTGTACCAACTGGCCAAGGTGCTCCGTAGATAGGGTGTTGGGAAGCGTCTCCCCAATAGGCAGGCAAAGGACAAAATCCTTCAGCACCTACAGTGATGTAGTCCAGAGTCCACTTGCAGATTTGGACGATGGAACTTCAAAAAATATATGATGACCTTTTTAAAAAAGTGGATGGAAGCAAATTTGGACGATGGGGACCTATTGTCCTTTTCCAAAGACCAAAAACCCAAGGTTGGATGATGGTTTTTAGATGATGGGTTTTGGATGGTGGCTTTTTGGACGATGGGTTTTTGGATGATTGTTTTTGGACGATGGCTTTTTGGACTTTTCTGAAACATAGATGGAAGAATGGAATGATGGTATTTTGGGCGATGGCCTGGGAATTTTGGATGAAGGATTTGATGACCGGGTTCCCTCTGATGGTTTTATTTTTATTTATTGTTGGAGTCTTTTCTTTTTTCTAGGTATGCTTATCTATTAGCAAGTTTATGAGGTGTCTTTTGAGATACTGTAACGTCAGTTAAAGGATATTTTCTGTACTTCTCATAAACCTCATTGAGGCTACAAATAAAGGGGAGTTTTTTTGGTTGTTCAATTTTCCCTTCTGTTGAGCTTTGTTCCACTGTTTTCCCTACATCCCTCTTCCTTAGTGAGAGAGTGCGGAAGTTCCCAGCTCCATCTGCAACCTGTAATATGAGGCATGTATCATATAGGCACTGGATTGTTTGGAGGAGACAGACTTGATGGATGAGGAGGATAGGCTGAGTAGAGAGACCCTTGCAACAGAGTATGAAGTGATTCTCATTAGGGAAGAAATATTCTAGAAGCAGAGATCTAGGGAGAAATGGGTCAAGGAAGGGGATAGGAACACAACTTACTTTCACAGGATTGCTTCAGATAGGAGGAGGACAAATTATATTGTTGGCATCAAGGTTGGAGCAGAGGCTATTACGAAGAAGGAAGGCATCAGAAGACATGCCATGGATTTCTATGCTAGGCTATTCAGAGAGAAGCAGATGCACAGACCTGACTAATAGTGAGGCTCTCGCTTTCTAGAAGAGGAGATTTGACATGCGATTTTCTCTCTTGCAAGGGACAAATCCCCTGGGCCAGATAGTTTTCCCATGATCTTTTTTCAGCATTGTTGGGACGTTATTAAGGAGGAACTCATTGGTGCTCTTAGGGAATTCCAGGAGGGTAGGGCCCATTTGAGGGGTATTAACAGAACCCTTCTAGTCTTGATCCCTAAGAAAAAGGGAGCTCAGGAGTGGGCATACTTTAGACCCATTAGCTTATTAAATAGCACTTATAAAATCATCACAAAACTGCTGGCCAGGAGATTAAAGAAGGTGATTGATGGTTTAGTCAGTGGACACTGGGGGGCTTTCATCAGGGGAAGGTACATTCAAGAGAACTTCCTTGTTGCCCACGAATGTTTGTATGCTATGAATTGTGTAGTCGAAATCCCGCCTAGGCGGGGCGAGGCGTCGATCGCTCGCCTCGCATAGTCGCGGCTCGCCGAGGCGAGCGCCTCGCGCGCGCCTCACACGCGTCGGCCGCCTCGGCGCGAGTCGGCCGCCTCGGCGCGCCTCGGTCGCTCGCCCGGAAGACGGATCCGCGTATCGGGTAGAGCTACCCGTTAACCTGCCGCTCGCGGATCTATTAACCCCCCCGAGGGTTTCACTACGTCTTCAACTCCTTCGTTGGTTCCACCTCCAAGGGTGGCAGCTGAGCGGCAGCGGCGAGCCCGATCTCTGTCCTCCGGCGTCCGGCGAGCGGCAGCGGCGTCCTCCTCGAGCTGCAGCGGGAGCCCGGTTCCACCCTCTCTGTCTCTCCAGGAGCGGCAGCGGCGAGCCCGGTTCCACCCTCTCTGTCTCTCCACGAGCGGCAGCGGCGTCCTCCGCAAGCGGCAGCGGCGAGCCCGGTTCCACCCTCTCTGTCTCTCTCGGATCTCTCACTCTCTGCCTCTCCACTCTCTCACTATCTATCCGATCTCTCACTCTCTATCTCTCCGTTCTCTCATATTCTCACTCTCTCCGATGTCTCACTCTCACTCTCTCCGATCTCTCACTCTCTGTCTCTCAGACTCTCACTCTCTCCGATCTCTCACTCTCTGTCTCTCCACTCTCTCACTGTCTATCCTATCTCTCACTCTCTGTCTCTCCGTTCTCTCATATTCTCACTCTCTCCGATGTCTCACTCTCACTCTCTCCGATCTCTCACTCTCTGTCTCTCAGACTCTCACTCTCTCCGATCTCTCACTCTGTCTCTCCACTCTCTCACTCTCTGTCTCCACTCTCTCACTCTCTCACTCTCTCACTCTCTCTGATCTCTCACTCTCTGTCTCTACTCTCTCTGATCTCTCACTCTCTCTGATGGCAGCAGCCAACATATTAAAATAACTTCCATTTGTTTGGTTGTTTAACTATTTTTGTTTTGTTATAATATTACATTTGTTAGTTGTTTTTCATGTTTAGTGTATATGCAGTTTTATGATATTTACTGTTCAAATATATATATTTTTGTGATATTTTGACATATAATTTTAATTTTAAGTTTTTAATAATTTCTCGCCTCAAACGCCTCGGCCATCGCCTAGGCCTTTGAGGCGTGAGGCGCCCCCGTGGTCGCCTCGCTCGCCTCACACCTCAGACTACATAGGCTATGAAGCAACAGAGGAAAAAGGGTGTGGTACTTAAGTTGGACTTTGAGAAGGCGTATGATAAAGTTAATTGGAATTTTCTTTTTCAGGTGCTAGCCAAGATGGGTTTTCATCAGAGATGGACTTTTTGGATACGAGAGTGTATTTCCTCTGCTTCCTTTGCAGTGCTCATTAATGGGCAGCCCTCTGCTTACTTCCCTAGTGGGAGAGGGCTTTGACAGGGTGACCCTTTATCTCCATTCTTGTTTGTTCTGGTGGCTCAGATTTTGAGTAGGTTACGGACGAGAGCAGAGGATGCAAGTGTGCTTCGGGGGTTCCAGGCCGGCCATACCAAGTCTAACATCACCCATCTATAGTATGTCGATGACACAATCCTATTCCTTGCAGACGAGGAGCAGCAGTTGGTTGATGTCATTGTTGTTACAAATGGTACATAGTATCACTGGGCTGAAGGTGAACTATAACAAGAGCCCCATTGCGGGGTTCAACATGGAGGAGTCAGCTCTGAGGTGTGCAACTTTCATTTTTGGATGTTAGATTGGGGAGTTTTCTTTCTCTTATCTGGTCTTCCTTTGTCTCCAAGGTCACTACATTGTAGGGACTGGCAGGTGGTGGTGCAGAGATATGAGTCCAAGCTTGCAGGTTGGAAGGCTAGGCTCTTATCATATGAAGGGCGCTTGGTACTTTGCAGATCTGTGCTTGATAGTTTGCCCATCTACTTTCGCTCTATTTTCAGGATACCAAAGACGGTGGCCAAAAAATCGGAGTCTATTCAGGCTAGATTCTTTTGACATGGCAGTGGGAGAGATGGCAGGGGTTGGCATGTTATTTCCTGGGACAGTTTGCAAGAGCAAGGAGGTAGGTGGAGTAAGTATCATGAACCTTAGAGATGTCAATTTAACCTTACTATGTAAATGGCTATGGAGGCTTGGGACAGAAGATAGAGGGCTTTGGACACAGCTGATTAGACAGAGGTATTATACTTCATCCAGAGTGTGGGATTTGATCCCGTCCCATATGTACAATGTCTTCCCCTATCTGGAAAGGCATCCTTCAGTGTGTTGACTTTATCAGAGCTAGTGTTCGGGTCAGCCTGGGCAATGGATAGAGATGTTTGTTCTGGTAGGACAGTTGATGTGGGGATTTTACCATAGCGGAATCATTTCCATCCTTATATGCTATTGCGGGTACACTGGGGGATTCTGTTGCTCAGTCTTTCGATGCGCAGTTGGCAGGGGGCATTTGATCACCTAACTTTTAGGAGGAATCTCACTCTCGGGGAGATGGACTAGCTGGAGGATCTCCTAGCATTCCTCTTACATTTCACACCTGATGCCTGTAGAGGAGACAGATGGGTATGGAGATGGTAGAGGGAGGGTGTTTCTCAGTTAGATTGGCTTACGCCCTCATTTCAGATGATGGACTGTGACATTCCTTTGCCTCACAAGTTTGGGCACCCAAGAGCCCTCTCAAGGTCAAGTTGTTGGTTTGGAGGATCTCACATGGCCACCTGCCTACGTGTGACAAATTGGTTCCTCTCTTGCAGCATATACCCACTTTATGCTACTTGTGTGGGGAGGTGGAGGACATTGATCATTTATTCGCAGGCTGCCCTTTTGCGAAGGACATTTGGACTAGGATAGGCCAGCTCTTCTATCAGCCGCTTAGTCATTTTGCAGGGGTACAACAGCTCTTCACCATGTGGCATAGGAAGTGGATCCTAAAGGGCGATTTCGTGATTTGGTGGCTTGTCCTTCATGTCACTCTTTGGATAATGTGGAGCGAGAGGAATATAAGAATCTTCAAAAGGGAAGCGAGATCGGAGGAAAACATTTCTCTTTTGTTTGTGACACGGTGGCCTTCTGGGCGAAATATTTATGTAATTTGGAGCCTCATAACTTTTTCCTTTTTTTTTGTCTTTGGGCAGTTAATTGGGGTGCATCTCTTTGCTACGGTGTTTTTTGTATAGGGATTTTTTGAGAGCTGAGAGCTTATACATATACACCCCTTTCTTCATTCAATTTAATAGTGGTACCACCCACTTTTCAGAAAAAAAGAATTCTTCTCAAGGACTTCATATTGAATGTAGAGATTCCTATAAAACTCTAGTGTGACAAGAATTGAGTGATAAACATTGGGAATAATCTTGTTCAGCATTGTCGAACAAAGCACAGAGAAATTTTCTCATGTTTCATTCACGGAAGTTAGATACAGGTGAACTTTCTGTACTGTGTCCATTCAAGAGACCAAGTGACATATGTCTTCACCTAGAGGCTGCCAAGCTACCAGTACCTCAGCTCTTAGCAAGCTATGCATGACTAGTATCTTTGCACAGTTTACGGGGGAAGAGGGGGATTTAAGAAGACCATAAATTGTCCTTAGCTCACTGTTACACCTTTTTGTTGCCCTTTTATTTTACATCATTAGATACCTGTTTTATATATACCTTTTCTCTGTTTTTGATATCTCCGATTCTGTGTTGGGATTGTAAGATTTGGTCAAAGACAGGCTGGCATTACATGAGACATAGCCTCCACTGAGACTTCTGAGGCCATAAGTCTTCACTTTTCCAAGCTTTCAACTTTTCTCTAAACTGTCTAGGTTTTGTTCTTTAATCTTGTTGGTTCTAGTGTTATGTTGGAATTACCACTTATCTAAGAAAAAAGGGGAGAAGAATCTGGATGAGAAAGTCCAAAGGGATGGAAAAAAATTATGAAAAGTTGCTGATCTGAGCAAATGGTGCTTATATGGTCGTCACTCGTCGGTTGGTTGTAATTTCATGAGATGATGACCATTTTTCAATGAAGGGTTCTGTCTAATAGAATGGCTCCGCAGCGGACTTGATTTTACCAAGGATGATGAAAATGTGAACTCACAACCATTTATGTGTTGGAGAGACTTTCTTATGTTGTGCTGAAGAGGCAGTTATCTGACTGCTAGTAGTAGCCTACCGGTATGTGCGAAGAAATGATCAAAAGGGATGTGTTTGGCAGAGATTTGGGAGTCACTAGCATAATATTTCAGTAGCAAATATCCCCCTAGACTTTCATGTATATGCAAATAAGCCTTGTATAGTACATATGCAATAACCCCCTATCCTCATACACTCAGAAAATCTTTCCTGTCAAATCAGAGGGACGGAAAATCAATTGCCAGATCAGAGGTATGCCAAATGAAACGTCACATCTGAGGGATGTCAAATCAAATGCCACATCAGGGCCATCAGGCTACACATGCCTGTCCTCTATTCCCCACTCTGCCCGGTGTGGCAACAGCCCCCATTGGGTGGAAACGAGTGAGAGCTGCCTGATCAAGACAATCAGTTTGATCGAGCAGCTTCTGTTTCATGCGCTGCTCCCTGTGACTGTGCAAGCACATGGCTTGGTGAGCCGGCCGATTACATTGGATGGATGAATGATTTTTCAAGTTCGCTTGGATATGATTTTCTTTATTCCTTTTTTTCCTTCCACCGTGGGATGACATCCGATGGCTGTTGTCTTGATGGCTATATATATATATATATATATAATGCCAATAAAAAGAAAAGCATCAGAAACACGGGTAAATGAAAACTTCATTGGGTGGAAAGCTATAGAGTTGCATTTTTTAAGGAAGGAACTACTATTCTAAGTAAGAATTCAGTATTCATTTTGATTTGTAATTTTTTTTCCATGTCCAACCAGTGTATAGTCTAAGATTATTAAATGCCAAGTGCCAATCTTTATTTTCATTTCCTTATTTTAACGTGTGGTATGCTCTGGCTAGGCTGTTTTGCTCAGTCTACAAAACCAAGAGTTGTTTATTTGTTGTTTGTCATATCCTGTATGGACCTAAAGCTTGTGTTGTTAACTATTCTCTTATCTGACAAATACCATGCACCTTCAGGCAGTAAAATTGGTTGCTGAAGCAACATCTGCGAAAAGGAAACATGTATATGCACTTGCTTTGAGGATTTTTGGAAAACAAATCGAAGTGGAAAATGCTTTGGGTAAGTCAGAAATTGTTCAGCATCAGCATTGATTCATTCCTTTCATTGAAGGGAAACAAACTTTTAGTGCTTAGACAAATTTTGTCCATAAAGGATGGCTGTTGATCATTGGCATAATCACTAAGAACAAACTTGAAGACATCAAGGCCTGCAATATCCATTATTTTTATTTTCCTCTGCTGTCGCGAAGTACATTACATTTTGCAATAGAAGGGATGAGAAACGACGTGAATGAGAACTTGTATAAAATAATCAGCATTGGAAGAGGACTTACACCAGTCTCTTAACTTTGCCTGGGAGCATCACACAATTATAGGCCCTGTACCATCTTCCTCCTCAACCGCCTCCGTACCGCCTGCACTGTCGTCCTCTCCATCTGTGGCCCCCACTTTTGTGCCAATATCATCCTCTCCTCCCTCGGCTCCTTTTGCGGTGTCGACAACCACGGCGAGACTAACCGTGCCTAGGCCCAGAAGCACCATTGCCACCAGATCCTCTTGATGAAGACAATGATCTTCGCCATCGAATGGTGCCGGAAGTCCACGATCACAGCAGTCCATGGTGCATGCGTCGGTGACAGGGTTGATCTCATCACTGCCTACAATATTCACTACTGCCCGGGCGATGCCTTCTCTGTAAAAGAGGTCAATCTGTTGCTTGCTGCTGAACTCGGTATGTTGCAGTTGCTATTGGCAATCATGAGGTGTGGCAGTGTGACAAAGATGGTGTTGATAGGGACAAGGGTGCCGACGGCAGAGGCCAAGGCGATGGGATCGTCTCCACGGCCTTTGCATCCGGGGAGGAGATGAAGGCATGGTGGCCTTAACGAGGGAGGAGGGGATGGCAGCGTATGAACAGAGCCCTGGTTGGGAAAACCCATACGGACTTTCTTTCGGGATGCCGAAATCCAGGATTTTAACAACGAATTATTATTTCATTAACTTATTTTTTCGGAGTTACCGAATAAGCTCGTCTCAAGTTTTCCCCAAAAATAATTTCCAACAGGATATTTTACAGGCAACCAAATGTACACATAGTTGCACTTGAAAATACACGAGTTTTTATTTGGAAGTATCCTGTTTTATTTTAGCCTATATGAGAAAACATAAGTATAATTTTATTGACATCATAAGGGGTATACTTGTGAAAAATCTTCTGATAAGGTTTCCAATTTGAGAAACCCGTGGAACTCTCTCTTCTGAACAAAAACAGAGCTTCATGGCATCTTCCTCTTATTATGCATGGCTTCCCTTTATCTAAATGTCTCTATGGCATCTTCCAGGTTGCAGACAACTTAAAGAAGAGGAATGACTGGAGAAGGGGACAGAGCCATTTCCCTTCCACGATCTAAAATGAGAGAGAGGGGGAAGAGGGGACAGGGAGGAGTGTCAGGCACAAGAAAGCCCTCCGCGGATTTGGAAATCCCACCATCTGCGAGACTTGGAAATATGTTTCCTCTGTTTACAATTGTTGTACAGTTCTGTTTTTTCAAATACGAAAGAAAATTTGAATATCTGTGCGAAATAATTTGTTAATATTTTTTGTTTCATTGGCATAGTTCTGAATTTTACTTGGAAAAAAATCAGTGCAGGGAGTAGATGTGTCTATGAGCCTCCTTTGCCGCTCCTTTGCCTGGCCTGCTTGTAGTTGTGGGCTTGGGCTTCCCTCTAAAGCCTCAGGCCAGGCTTGGAAAATCTGGCCCATCTAAGGAGGGGTCAAGTCTGGAATGATGCTGTAGGATAGATGGCAGTTATGGTTACATGTTAATCCTATCAACATGCCTGGATAGAGTTGTGTCTCTTCTTTATGCTGGTAAACCTGAGTCTGACGACAAGAGCCATCATGCCCAATCCAGGTGATGGTGTTCGTTTCTTAGATGTGCGTAGGGGTTTCCAAGCCAATGTCACAATGTCAGATGCGCTATGTTTATCACTAAACACCTGATATTTTGATAGACTCCTGAGTCGACATTACAAATGAGGCTGCATCTTAAAATTTTCTCTTTACATTGAGTGAAGAAAAGCGTAAAAGCATGGTTCAGAGTGGTGGGTGCCCTCTTTACTACTCTCTGCTTCGTAGTCTTGCATTGTGATACTGAATGCATGTGCGTCATTGATTCATTCGATCTTCTCATTAGACGTCTTTCTTTAAAAAATTTTAAAATGTTTTTGTCAAGATACTTTAAACCTCTCAACCTATCCATCCAAGATACCATCGAGAATGCCCGGATGTGGATGACTCGTCATGAGTGAATGCAGTCAGGAGAGAAATGGCAGAATCTTTTGTATGGGATACCCACAAACCATACTCTTAAATCTTTCTTTTCTTAATTATAAAAATCAGTGATCGTTCAAAAATAAAAAATGCACCACATTTTATAGCATTAATTTAATTTTTTTTTTGGTAAGAATGACTTCTATTAGATATGTTAATTGTAAATTCTTTATCTCAGTGGGAAACCATGAGATCCACGGTTCAAACTTTGACTCTCTCTTGGGGAGTACAAGATCCCGAGTTTCCCGGATCTCAGTGGGTGACTCGGATAAAAGAAAAAAAGAAAAAAAGAGGAAAGAACAATGCCCAAAGTAATTTAACAAGGGTGGTCTTCTGATCAAATGACCGGGTATAAAATATAACATCGTCATAACGCACAGAGCCTGTTAACACCGAGTGTAGTGAAAAGCGGTACCGAGTCCAGGGAGTTACATCGTCCCTTTTGAAGTTCAAAGTTGGCTGCAATGGTCTCAATGAAACTTGGTACTCGAGTTACGTGTTCCATTGTGTGGCTGACGGTTTTGGAGACCATCCACCCCAATAAAAACACTCTTTGGGTTTTAATACCATAACAGTTATGGACAGCAATTTTCTTTTTGAAATTTATATTAAGTTTTATTAAATAATGAAAAAAAAGTCAGCACAGAGGGGGGGGGAGGCATGCCACCTTACCTTCGGAGAGTACAATGAAAACAGTTGTCCCACATCAAATTAGAACCACCCACCCTAGATAGTGTCGAAAGAGAAACCTGGGCAGACATCATTACCGCGACTTCCCAACTTTGAAACATCGAGTCTTAATTCCTGTACCTTTGAGGTGAGTATATTTCTCTTCAAGATCTCATTCTTTCCCTACCCATGTCAACACCACTGACAGGCTGTTGACTCAGATGAATAGGTACCATAGAGACATCCTCCAACCGATCATCCTCGAATTTAGAGAAAAGATGTTGATCCAACGACCTATCTACGTGAAGATGTGTTCATGGACACAGTGTTTTTTCCTTTTTCTTTTAATAAAAAACTATGGTAGTCCTTGCAATAATTAAGTTGCATGCCACCCTCCACAGTGGCTTTGTTGCCATGAATGCCAACGCCTCAGCGATCGTGGGATTATTAGCCATTAGATGAAGTTTTTGGGAGCATCCCATGAGAAGTAGCATGCGACGCTAATGGCCTCCATGCATGATGCCCACACACAGGACCACCTAAACTAGTGTTAGTTCCACCATCTACATGGATGTTCAGCTCATTGAATGCATCGATGGAATCGAGGCATGATGCCCACACACACACACACACATATTATATATATATATAATATATATATATATATATATATATATATATATATATATATCAAGGATGCAAGTTCCATTTGTATATCTGCAAAAAGAAAACTCTTAATGCTTACTGTCCTGTTCATGCCTTTTTAAAAGGATCCTGTGGACCAACAGAGGTGATTCTGGGTAGGACCACAAATTTACCTTTTTACTCTCTCTCTCTCTCTCCGTACATCATTGGAAGAGGGGAGGAGTGAAAGGAGGCCCAGCCTACCTGGCATAGCAGATTTCATGTGTCCCTGTCCTCCATACCAGGAGGATTTCATAGGGGCCCCTGGGAAGTTGATAGGGGGAGCAGGAGGAGGAGGAGGAGGGGGTTGATGATGGTGGGGTGTGTGTTGTTGTTATAGCTCCTGTCTCTTTTTGTCTGCATCTGAGGCTCCTACTTGTCGTCTTTCATTTGCTTGTCATTGAACCTTTTTTTTTTCCTTTTTTTTTTCATATACACCTTAAGTTGTTCAGATCCAAAAATGCAAACATTAATGGCAAAAAGACAATAATGGCCTGATAATGGTGACGTGGACTATGATACCTCCCATTATATAGATGAAAATTTTATCAACCACAGGGGATATTGTAAGCATCTTCTTAGCTACTGTTTGGTCAAAGCACACTAGCACAGTATGAGTGAATGTGACTTCAGTGTAGGATGGCATTGTCTTGGAGATAAACAGAGTAGGATCCACGTACAAATACATTAATTTTGCTTTCCTATATTTGTAGTAGACTTTCATGGATGAATGTAACTTCAGTGTGCATATCTTACTAATCTTACTAGTAGATAAGATAAACAGGATAAATATATATTTGTTGGAGAGAGAGAGAGAGATTGAAAGAAAATTTTTCACACATGTAAAGTAACATGATTGAATGATTTGAGTAGGGATATCATCAGAAGATTTGTCCCGATGCATGCTTCTCCCCATCGTATGATATCGAGTTAATGTGCTGAAGGCAGAAGGAGTTTAAAATTTAGAAGACAAATCTCTACTTCATTTCTAAAACGAAATCCTTACGTCGTCGTCGTCTTCTTTTTTTGTTTTGTTTCGTCTCTTTCCCTTGTTAACTCTTTCTTCTTTTGCAGCCTTTTCTTTTGAAGAACCAGAGAGGCATTAATGATAGCAGCATTCAACCCGGTGTACGTATTACAACAGAGCCAAGGCTAATAAATCTACTCCTCATGCACTGTTTCCAATTTTACTCAGATGAGTCCATTCTGCCTCCACAACCAAAGGGTACGGTATCATAGAACCTGCCAAAAAAAATCTTCCCTTTTCACATGTCAAAAGATCGTACGATTTCAAAGATCACCAAAATTTCCCAGAAACTTTAAAGGTAACCTGTGCAGTATCATTCCGGCGACCGGCCAGCTTTTTATAACCTCTCTTTCTTCTTCTTCTTCTTCTTCTACCCCTCTCTCTCTCTCTCTCTCTCTCTCTTTCTGGGGAAGGACTACCCACATTCAAGTCAATGTAAATTTTACATACTCACATATTCATACTCTTACATAAATTCTTCTCTCCAACAATTGCCAAAAGAGGGATGGAGGCACTTGGAATGGTTGCCTCCATTGGACATTGTGAACAAACAGATAGAACCATGTACGTGGGACATTGTCTAACTAGCCTTGGGAATCTTGGATCCCGGCCATCTGACGGGTTACAAAAGCAATTTCAAGCCACAAAATCATGTAGAAGCTGTGAGGAACTGAACTTGTGCTGCCGATCTGCCAGATTTAAACAATCGTAGTCCTCCATATTAGCACCAAGTGGGGCTGGATTGTACATGCCATCCCCTCGGACTGTGACAAAGCTTTGGTGGCCTTCCGAAATGGGCAGGCCACCATGACAGTGTTGCAAACCCAGTGTCAGGGAGACACCACCGTTCCCATACTTCCCCAGTTCCGCCATCTGATATGCCATGTATCTGCCACTCTCATCGTGTCTGGCAAGAACATCATGAAGAAGATTACCATCTTCCATGGGAAGTTTATGTTCCCCAAGTCTTAGATCCATGTGATCTGCTTCACGTGTGTTCACCTCTCTCTGAACCCCAGTGACAGCAACACCCATTTGCACATCGTGAATAAGACCTGACTTTGATGAGTCACTAATTTCATCCAGGTGGTGTCCTGCTGGTGCAGATTCCAAGTTTGGTAGGTCACCACCATCTTTGGAGGAGCTGATCTCCTTCCTCCCCATTGGTATGTTTTCCAGGTTACAATCCACCTCAGTGTCACCAAACTCATCCTTGTACATATCCTCGATCATGGGCTTCCACAGACGTACACGGGCATTTATAAACCAGTTTGAAACCTGGAAAACAAGATTTTATGGTAGGTCAGAAGCAGCACACAGATAGAAATGAAGACAAATTCATGCAAATGGGATTTAATAACATAAACCAATATTTTTTTCCAGGACAGATAGTGCAATCATGCAGACAAAATCGAGTGATGGACTAGCAAATGTGTTCCAGTTAGGGGGCATCAGTTGTTCACTGGTGGCATACTCCACTGAAACAGAGAAACAAGTTCGTCTTTACACTCAAAGGATACCCTTTATTGTTTCAAATAAATGAACATAGAATACCTGACTTCTTGTCAAGCCTGTCCGTCTTGCCAGCAGCAGCTTATCAGAATCCTTCGGGTAGCTGCCAAAAGGAATTGAAAAAAAGATACATTTATAAGAAAAGTATGAATTATTTGAGACAACAGAACTTAGTTATGTGGCAGGCAGAGGCATTTACGGGTGAAGAAAGTGCTCAAAAAGCCAAGCACGAAGGATTGAAACAGAGTTCTCTGGTAATCCTCTCTGTGGTCTCCATGCATGTTGTTGCATCATGCCAAACTGTTGGAAAGCCCTCTGTTGCCTGATTTGTTGGTCGATGTATCGTAGGCGGGATATCCCAACCCCTTTGCCACTTGAAGGGGAAATGTCCTCTTCCCCAAGGCTCTTATTGGTGGCATGTATCTGGCTGTCAATTGCATCTCTCAGGCAACGGAAGTGTCGGGAAATTGTCTGAAGAGCAAGTGCAGTATAAGGCTTAGCGGCTCCACAACCAGCTACCACATCAAAGGATGAGACCACTATTTGTATCTGGTGGTAATACTGTTTATACCTTCTATCAACCTACAGGAAGAAATCAGGAAATGTAATCTGTGAACAATCAATGGTAAATGATATTAAATTACAAAAAAGGACGTAGATGCTAAATTATCCTGACAGGTATTGTACCAGTCCACTTGCACATTTAGAGATGTAAAAAAGCGATAAGAGCAAAGTCAGATTCTTGATTTGCATGATCATGTTGGCCATGCCACAACAAAATTAGGCTACAAAATATAGTAGAGAATTAAACCCCACATTGGAAATCGATAAAGAGGTGCTTTCTGCATCAATAGGAGAGACGAACCAGAGTACCCAGTAATGACTGATTTGCACAACATAATAGATAAGTAGAGATCATAGGACGTGTCATTCAATTTAATAGTGTGATGAATGTTATGAGCATAGTTTTGAACACTTTTTAGTTTTATCATCATAAAAAATTGGGAGGCTGTTAATCCTGACTCATTCTGATGACAAACTTTTATCGGCATTATGTTAACACCAGCAACAAATATGAGCAGCACCAAGACTGTCACATGATGAAGACAACTACCTAATTTCTCCTAGATAATAGATGCCTATTCTGCTCTCTGTCTAACAAACTGTCTTACATCTCCAAAAGAAGATATCAATTATTACTCTGTAAGTGTTTTAAAACTAAAGGCTGGTATAAAATAACCACTTATTCAAAAGTACTAAAGAAAATTTCCTGAGAGTTGCAGTGCAAGATATTCCTTATATCCATATAAAATGACGGAAAATAGAATGGGTGTTTCCTCTAGACAGTCTTCTGGATGATAGAAGATGTATATCATTAACAATCAATCAGCACAAGGGTTGATCAAATAAATAGGAAATTTCTTTTATGCACCAGGTTTACATTTTGCCCTGTCTAAGGAACATTACTTGGAGCATATGGTGCTACGATGCATGTTTTCTTGGTCCGCTGACAGAGATCAGATGGCCGACTAACCTTCCAGTATGGATAAAATATGTTTGTCATGCTTATTTTCTTCCACAATGTTGTTAGAAGCCAACAACATAAGATCATTGCCATGAGATGCACACTCCTGTAAAGAAGTTTCTTATTTATAGGATTCACTTATACCTCCAGGTCAAGATTTGGGTGATGGCTGAATGGTCGTTCTCTATTCATTTACTGTGATTTACATGAAAAACATAAACAAGGTGTAGACAAGAGATATGTTCTTCTGCTTCGTATCTCAACGTACAGAACATTGGATTTTACAAGTGCATGTGTGGCGCACTCCTACTGAGTTTCATTCAAGGACAAATGTTTTGTCATAATGTGACTCTTTAGAAGACAATGCCTAGGGAACTGGATCAGAACCTGTCTGGCAGGGTTCTTTTAATTTCTTGGTAATTGCGCATTATCACCCTACAAATAATCCCACTTCCTCAACTAGAATGACTCTTTCAATCAACATTTGAAATGGTCACACTCATACTGCAATCAGATTGAATCAACCTAAGACAATAAAATATGGATCATCTTTCTGTGTAGGAACCAGCTTATCTAGGCTGGCTTTCAGGTGCCATAGTAATGTTGCTCATATTACCAAGAATAAGGAGTAGATCATCTAGAAATTACCATTGCAGAAACTACATTTTGACATGGCAGGCATGTGGAACACTTGAAGACATGCAATTGAGAAATTATGCCACATGGAAAAAGTTGGAAATCAGAGTTATGAGAACATAAACAACAATATCAGATATGAACATGAGCAGAAAAGTAGACCTCATCTAACATAGCCAAAAGCTTTGTCATCCTGCTCTGAAGACCCTGTCTCTCAATGGGTGAGAGATCAGGAGCAGAATTAGCAGTGGACTCCTGAGGGTTCCGATGCACCTCATCACTCTCCAATTCTCCATCATTCACCTTTGTTGTTCCAGAGGACATATGGCTTTTGACAGTCTTCTGTTTCAGAGCTCTCTGGACGTTAACAAATTCATCAAGTAACTGCTGTGCTGCCCTGAGATACTTCGAATTTGTAATGGGGGAAGGAAGCTTTGAAAGACTATTTGCAGATGGTTCAACATGAATCCCTTCGTCTCTAGAACACACACTGTTCCTTGTAGTAGATTGATGAGAACACACAAATGAAGTGTCAGAATTGGTAGGTTGATACTGAAATGAGGGCATTCGAATCTGTGTGCAGAGGCTCAGAGACAATCCGTGCCCTTGCATGCCAGAAAAACTTGATGACTGTTGCAATGATTTCTGTCCACCTATGATGCCCAACTGCGTCCTTAGACCCATCCGAGGATCATTAGTAACAGGACTGAGAATAACATCATCAGTAGTAGTTCGGGGCCTGCTAACGGGTTGTGCCATCTCATTTCCCCCATCTCTCCAAGCATTGAAGTAGCTATCTCCAACGCGAGAAGCAACCAAGTCAGGACATCCCACTGACAATTCTTGTGAAAACATGCTGGTAGGAGCAGGAAGCTCAATTGAGTTATGCTGCACCTGTGAACTACCTGGCAGGGTATCCGAATACACAGTCGAGGAGGGATAATTCAAGTACAGCATGTTCCCAGGTAGGGATGACTCTCTATATGGTCCATGCCCAGGATCCCTTGGATAAATTGCTGGCAAGACATCTCTTTGGTCGGTTGAACTAGGGTAGTAAGCTGCCATTCTCACCTCCCTGTCCTGGAGGATTCTGAGGTCCTTTGTACAAGGTAGAGTGGAAGGCAGATTACCACAGTAAGAATGGGTACATCATGTGACAGACTCCTTCTTCATGAAGAGATGAGTCGGCTGCCCTCATCAACTGTTTGCTTGAACAGACAGGTCCTATGTCAGCTGCAATGATGTAATGGAAAGAAGGTATAAGTAGCTAGAATATAGAAAATTAAGATATATTAGGACAGAAAGCATGCTGCATAGCAGCTTTAGTGTAGATAACAGCAGATTAACAAATGAAAGGGATAGCTAAAATGAAAAAATAGGCGTGGAGAGATCTTGAAGAGTTCATCGCCTCAGTTCAGTTGTTTTGGCAGACCTAACAATCATAGTAGCACCAAGAGAGAGCTAATAACTAAGAAGTGGGTAATCCAGGATCCATATTCCCAGTTAATTACCTCAAAAAACATAAAAGCACGAGAATAAATCATAGCGACATGCATGTTGAAAACTAATTGACCAAAAGAAACTGAGAAGCAAAGGAAGAAAGGATTCAATAAGACCTCCCGCCGAAGTTGTACATCAACGAAGAAAAGAACTAGAAAAATCTAGTTAAATCCTAGCAAAAAAACAAAGCAAATTCTTCTCAATAACTTCAGAGAGCTTTTCAGGGATTGCAACTTCAGCGGAACGCAGCCTGTTGGACATGTCCGCTCCAACCAATTAATCTTCACCCAAAGTTGGGGCTTATTTTGTGAAAGATGCATGAACAGTCTGCCATGCATTTTAATGAGACATCACAGACACAGAAGTCATGCTATATCTTCATGGAACATAGATTCTTGATCATGGGATAGGCCATGTTAGCGTTTGATGCGCCAAATTCATATAACCAACTAAAGCAGCAACAACCTCTTGGAAATTACTGGTCAGCTTTATCCTCACTTCGGGGGGATCAGATACAGAACGGGCACTTCAAGAACAAGCCTATCCACATGAAGGCACCATCACCAACCCTTCTATGCATCTCACATCCATTTGTTCTACAAGTCAACGGAGACCACCCAGAATTAGAAGACTCGCAATAAAAAACAGCATGCCTGCGACACCAGGGGAGAAAGAAAGGTATTCTTGGTACACAGAAGCGCACCCACCCAGGAACGTGGTACTAAAAACGAAAACTTTCTTCTTTGGCAAGGATGGAAGAGGAAGAAAACAGAAAGCCCCAAAAAAGAGAAGAATACCCACACACAGAAGTATCAAACTGAAACCAGAGATTTCTCCACATGGGTAAGGCCACCTATTCAAAGCTCACATGAGTAAGGGAAGAGACTGCTGCACCCACTCCTAATCGTGGGAAAAAGAACAACTTTCTTCTGTAGTCCGCATAAACTTTAATAACAAGAAGATACGCAGAGATGAAAATAAGAAGAGAATGAGAGAAGAAAGAGAAGAATAGATAGAGAAAATTAACAGAGATAGAGAGACAGAAAGAGAGAGAGAACGAGGTTGGGATGCAGGTGGAGAGAGAGCCCGACGGAGAGGGGAGGGCGGCAATGATGGGGGGAATCGGTGCTGCCACTGATGGGTTGCAGGAAGGCAAACAAATTCTCCCCAATTCGGGGACAAGAACCGATCCCAAGGCTCTCAAAAACGCAAAAAAGAAGAGAGGGGAGCGTCACTGCGCTCCAATAATTTTATCAAAAGCTTCTCCCGCAACAATGTGAACTATAGAATACCATGACCAATTGCAGCAGCAGCAGCAGCAGCAGCGACCATTGTTTACTCTCCCTGCTTTCTCACTTTTTTCTTATATGGAAATCCTCAAAGTTCGCTCCTTTTTTTATTGCCCTTCTTGTTTTCTTGCGTTTTCTACCGTTCCCCTTTCCTCCCTTCCCATTCTCTCCTTTTGTCTGTTCGTGGGTGTTTTGTTGCTCTGCGTTCTCTCTCTCTCTCTCTCTCATTATCTTCGTGAGAATCCAAACATTGTATCCTTGCACGTGAGCCTCTCTCTCTCTAACGGACAGGAGAAAGGCCCCTCTCCCTCTCTCTCTCTCTCTCTCTCTCCCTAACGGGCAAGAGAAAGGCCCCTCTCTCTCTCTAGCATGAAAGACAAAGGCTCCTCCCCTCACCCCACTCTCTCTCTCTCTAACAGGTAAGACGAAGGCCCCTCCATCACCCCGCTCTCTCTAACAAGCAATACAAAGGCCCCTCTCCCCCCTTCTCTCTTTACCCCTCTCTCTTTAACGGGCAAGGCAAACGCTCCTCTCCCAACCTCTCTCTTTCTTTCTCTCTCTCTCTCTCTAACGGGCAAGACAAAGGCCCATTCCTCATCCTCTCTCTCTCTCAAACAGGTAAGACAAAGGACAGCGGAACTCCCCCGATTGCCAGTACCAAAAGTTGTTAGGCGTGGGTGCTTGACGTTCTTATGTAATTGCTCGTATTGTTGAAGTGTTGTCTTCTAACTACCAGTAGGTGGACCTGTAAATCCTCCTCCCTTAACCCAGTTCCTTTGCTTCTCCTCCACCCCTCTCCCTCCCCCGCCACCCAACCCAGTTCTTTGCTTCCTCTCTCTCTCTCTATCTCTCTCTCTCTCTCTCTCTCTCACGACACACACCCCAACAACAAACCACTGCTACCTCGATCAGCCATTTCTTACTTCTCAAGCATGGGGAAGAATATTACGTACCCTGCACAATTCATACATGCACCATGTAGAGCCCGATCTCTCTCTCTCTCTCTCTCTCTCTCTCTCTCTCTCATATATATATATATATATATATATGTACGTGTGAGAGAGGTAATTTGGCTGCTCTCCATGCAAACCTGGAGGGGAACTATCAAGTGAGAGACATCAAATGAAACAGTGGGTTCTCACAGCCTCTCTTCTATATATATCTAGTAAGACATATACATATATATATATATATATATATAGATAGATCTGGACGCGCGCAGAGTTTTTTTTTACCGAGTCCTTCACTGGGACTTAAAAAATTTAAGACCTTGCACTATTTCAAATAATGAGAAAGCGAAGATTTACATCGGAAATCTCATGATTCCCCACGAGGGAAAGAATCTCAAAGACGCAATTGTTATAATAAAATGGAGGCGTATATATGTAACCCACCCGTCTATATATGTCACCTACAGCACCCTCGGGCCGGTCAAGGCTGGTCCACTTATGTTACATGTGACATAAGATTCTATCTCTTTTTATTATTATTATTATTATTATTATTATTATTTTAAACAAAAGAAAAAAGATAGGTTGGAATTGCTCCTTAAATTAATGCCCCCATTACTATGACCCGGCGACTAATTAATTATTGTTGGGGTTGCACCCACTCGATCCTTCAAATGGGACCGGCCGGATCACCCATTCACTCTCTCGATCTCCTCTTCGCCATCATCTGGTCTACCTACCAATCAAATAGTGCCAATTTTCGATCCCATGCACATTAATTATGAGATGTGAGGAAAAAAAAAAGAATCGACGAGATCGAGTACGTTGTGACATGCACCGTACGTGTGTGTGGCCATCATGTTAATTATTAGTGCAGATGCATATTAATGGTGAAGATGTGTGTCCATGAGTGATATGATGTCGAACCCAAATGGATCGATCAGCTCTCACAGCCCAATTAATCACCTAGGTAGCTAGCGAGCTATTATTTTGATAAGTCCGTGCATCTCTATATATATTATTTCGGTTAATAAATTATTAACATCTTTTAATTAAGAAGAGATGATGAAGACGACGACGAAGAAGAAGAAAGAATATATATATTCAAACACGTTTTGATGATCGCTTACCACAGGTGAATATGAGATTTCAAGTTAATATATATATATGAAGGGTATATGTAACTGCAAATGTAGGACGGGTTATTCTAATGTGTGTATATATATATATATATATATATATATATATATATAACATGTCACCTGAGAATTAAAGCGAGACAAACAAACTAGCTAGGTACGTACGTACGTAGCAAACAAGCTGGCATGCATTCCTCACATTACCGTCACCAGCAGCAGCTCCCTCCCCGTGGCAATCAATGTCAGTGTTTATTGCATGCAAACAGACATCTTTTTTCTTCTCCCTCCCCCCCATAATGGATGACATGGTGATTTCCTCTCAGCGAGCTGCCCTCTATATATATATATCTCTGCACTTGGATGCGAAGTCCCAGCAGCAGCAGCAGCAGCAGCAGCTGGTAAGCTGCAGCCCACTGTCCGCTGCCTGATGACAAAATATATATGTCATGGCAAACAGCATCACCGTGCACATACAGATGATAACGATCTGCAGGCTCAGGTTCCCGGGTCAGGTAATTGACCAGGTCAGGAGGAGATCATGCATGGGTCTCCACCCAGATAATAATATATCCAACCCAGGGCTTCCTCATGCTGATCGAGCATGAGGACCATTCTGAATCCTCGTCCTTCTTCCTCAGCCCAAATTACGTACGTACGCTGCCTCTTTCATTCAGAAAACCTTTGTTAGTACTCTTAAAAGTAATGGGTATCTTTTACTGCTGTGAAAATTACATTTGCATGCATTGCATTGCATGCATGCATGCATGCATCTCTCTCTCTCTCTCTCTCTGTCTCTCTCTCTCTCTCTATCTCTATCTCTCTGGGGTCACGTACGTGCGGGCTGATCACCTTTCTTCCAGCATTTGTACAAAGTTGGCGCCAATGCGCAGCTTTTGCGACCAACCATCATTAACCTGGCTAGCTCCCACTGGGTTCTCTAGAGAAAAGTGTAACAAGGTTCTATATTAATTATGGCAAACAAATATTAATTTTCAGGTTTTGCCGGTTATAATTAATTGAGAACTGGCCGGTTGAACAGATCCACTTAATTTGTGAATTAGTTTCACAACTTGGAGCATTTCGGCAATCATTTCTTGCAACACTACAGCCAGGACCCAAAAGATCTCTAGCTAGCAACAAATTAGGGCTCATGAAATAATCACTAAAGGAAAAGGCTATTAATTAAAACAAATGGCTCAACCATGCTTAGATCGATGTTCTCATCATCAACACATCGATCTCCTGAGAATACTAGCTACTTGAATATAAGTTGTCCAATTTTGACTCTGGGGGATCGAAGATCTGAGAAATTAAGTTAATTCTGATCAGAATATATAATTAAATAAATGTTGGACAAAATGATTAATTAATATGGCCAAGCTTAGGAGCAAGAATATATATATCCCTTAGGATGTGCCCCCATATATAATTAATAGAGTCAAGGTAATTAATTGAGTTTGTTGTTAAGTTAAGAAGTATATATATATATATATATATATATATATATATATATATATATATATATATATTCATGATATATATATATAGGACTCCACGTACAACAAAGTTGCAAATGATCATCTTATCGAAGTGATACAAGGAAAAAGATACAACATTGTTGGCATGACTTCTCTAATAACAATGCTATGTTAATTTTTGAAGAATACATATCATTATTAAATACTTAGTGATCATAGATACCAACGGTGTGTTGTCTTGTTTTTAAAATAGGTCATTAAACTATAACTATAACTCATAAAATTGAAGCTAGCTATCGATTAACTATATATATATATATATTAATTAACAAACGCATTGAAAAGATAAAAGCCTGATCTCTCGTGACTGACTTATATATATATATATATATATATATATATATATATATATAAAGGCATTCCTAGCTAGGGAAAATGGCCTAGGTGTATTAGAGAGAAATATATATACATATATGTAGTAGGTCCAATGGTTTCTTTAATTAGGAAGGCGAATTAATTAATTATTGGGACTCCATATGGTTCCAACTGCCTTTGTTTTCCACCTCGATGGAGTCATAATTAATTAAGGGATAAACAACATCCCGTATGTCCCCCAATGGAAACCACATGAATTATGCTCTCTAGGTATACCAATTATATATAGTGGATATATAATTCGCAGGGCCCTGCTGTTTGGTTTATAATTAGACTTTTAACATTGAAATTGATATTAATTAGAAGAATGAGAAGCAAGACGATCGAAGGTATACGTAAAAGACATCGTTAGTGGTGGGAAGAAAAAAATAAAAAAAAAAGAGTCATAGGACTCTTAGTTAATTAAAGACCGAGTTTTAATATTTTTAGTATAGGCGTATTAAGTTTGTTAAGACAATATATATATCATCTTAAAATATTAGTATCAAATTTTGATAAAACATCATCAAACGCCCATTATTAGTAACGATATCAAAATTGATATTAAAAGACGTATCCAGTACTGTAAAATTAAGCGTCACAAACTGAAGTTATTCGGGTTATCAACAAGAAAAGTCATAATTAATTAGGTGAATGTTACGAAGTTCACAAGAAAATGAAGGGAAACTTGATTATTCATCATCTAGTTGATCGAGACGTTAGTCTAATAGCCTATTGATCAATCATTTTACTAAATAGTTGTTGCATCGACTAATCGGCAAATCTCAAACCCCCCTAAGAATAAAAGGAGAAGAAGATTGTCCCTTTGGAAAGATGAGTATTGTTGAGTACACTTGAATTTGTAACGAGGGACCGAGTAATGGAACAGTACTATCAGGAGAGAGCCGAGCTTCTAGTTGTTGAGTCGAGCATTGAAGCCGAGGGTTCGCAAGCTTCTTCTTGGACTTTGAGCGGTGTGTCCAGTGTCGAGCAGTTGAGACTTAATGGTAGAGAGAGAGAGAGAGAGTCTCACGTAGAAGCAGAGCATCTTGAGCTTAATTTTTTACGCTCATAAAAAGAGAAGTTCTCGTCAGAGGGTGAGATGTTACGGGAGAACCCTCAGATACTTAAATTAGTACAGGGAAGAATATCTCAAACGACGGAAACAAATTGGAGAGCATAGAATTGCAAGTGCTCGGGGACCACTTGTAATGTGTTGCCTTGCAAGGGATTGGAGTTGCATAGCATCGCATACTTGATGGAGGCCGTGGTGACTTGCCTTGATACTCATTGAGCATTTCGACTCTGATAGCTGGCTTTTCACTATGATTATTATTTTTTCCACATAGAGAAGAAAATGGATTTATGGATGGAATCAAATATGCAATATTTACAGAAAAAAATATTCGATCGATTATTGGGGGAGGTGCATTGAATGCCGACCTCGCCATGGAGACGTGCGGTGGGGGACGGTTGCATGGTGCCGGACAGCATGCGGAGTTGGTGGCCAGAGCGATGTGCGACGTGCGTCGAACGACGTGCAATGACAGCTATTGAGCCATGCTATTAATACATTTGAAATTCACAAATCGACAGGAAGTGTCCAAAGTAGTAGAAAGGTGCCACGTATTCGGGTTTGGTGGGTCGTACGAGGAGCCCACGTCTAGTGTTCATGACATTTATGAATGAAAACATCAATTCGTTGGGCAAATTAGGCGTTAAGATTATGAGCGAATAATGGATTAGTTACGTATACATCCAAAGTGGTGCACTTTCGTTTATCCTTTCCGAACATAAAAAATGTTCCCAATTCGCTCTTATATATCACACCTGTCCAGTTGTTAGGCCTCACTATCATTGAGCTAAGGTTTTAAAAGATTAAAAAAAACTCATTCTACTGTTAATAAGGAATCTTGGTCGTTTCGGCCAACGTGATGGTAACTTATAATTTCTTTTCCGTGCACAAATCACCATGAGATCAAATATCCTCAAAATTAACTTATGAACATATTTGCATTTTTATTCTAGAGTCCACATTAGTTACATTTCTTAGAAGGACACTTTTGCAAAAAAAAATTAATTAAGACACTAAGAAGATTGTTTTTTCAATTAAGTAGGATCAAGTGGAGAACAAAGCGCCATTAAATTCTTAGAATTCCAAGTGCTTGAAGTAACATCATAGAGCTAGGGAGAACTCTAAATGTTTGAAGAAACACCTAGGGGCTTGTTTAAGCCAATACATAGTATAAAGATATATAGCAACAAGCATGTGGACATAGCATAAAGATATAGCAACAAGCATTTGGGCATGTGAAGTAAATGAGATTTTGAGAAGTGCATGGTTACATCATGTAGTATCTTTTTGTGATGCTCACAATCGAACATTTGTGCACCCATTTATGTAGAAGTTTTTACCCCTAAAGGACTGTTCGCAACTAAAGATCAATAAAACAAGCACCTACCAAGAACTAAATCCTTTATGAACAGAAAATAGCACTTCGATTTTGACTTGCTGTGATTGATTGGGGAATGCCCAAAGATTCTTTTGGGGTCCGAAGTTGTTAATTTGGCCATATCAACACACCCAAAAACGAAACAAAAATAGTAGGGTAGAGTAGGACAGTGAACACAATTATGGACAAATAGTTATGATCTTTATTGGTTACCTTTTGAACCCCACATGAGAATAGTAAGCGCTTCATCAGGAATCACATAAATCGATTCCCTTTGTACCCCAGCTTTTCAGGTAAAGAAGTGGCCGAGCTTTTTGTTTCGAGGTCTTGAAATTTGGGCAGCAATGGCATCAACATCTCTCTCTCTCTCTCCTAGTGCTAATTAACCCCCCCCCCAGGTAAATAAATTGTACAGTAGTTAAAAATAATGATACGTGACAATTTATGTCAGCCATCAAACTGCAAGATCATGGAAATGTTCGGTTAAACTTTCACATGTCAATTCACTTTTAGTTAATTTGTAGGAGTGGATAAATATTGAATAGGTAAGTCAAAATTAAGATTCATGTGTGATGATATTAGAAGGGACGTTGACTTCGTAAATTTAAGATTTTTGACAAAATAAGATTCATGTAGTCGATCTTAAATAATGAGATAATACTCTGATAATAATGATGATGCCGATGAGATAGATATTGAACAGCTTAGCCAGTGCCTTTCTTATTACCACTTTTTCCCCCTCCAACATAAGAAGTTTCAATTCTATGCTTCGGTCAAAAGCAGAAACAGAAAGGGAAAAAGTCACATAAAGTGACCTCAATATATAGTTAATTAATGTCCTCCCACATAAGTGGATTAAAAGTCATGAAAAGTCCAAAAGTACTTCTACTTAAAAGTAGAGCCAACCATGTCCTAAGTGAAGAATGTGGAATCTTGCAATAGAAGGACACTGTATTCAATCATCTTTTGCTTCACATGATATATAAATCCAAGCAATGCCCTATCAGTTGTATACAAATTGTGGAACAGGTCCAACCTACTTGGGTTTATTTCCTGTTTAACTTAAGAGAGATACAATCCCCAAGGCCATCTTTGAAAATCGGGTAAGATAGGCTTGTTCCATCGACAATGTCGAACTAGCGCGGATAACCGCTTGTGTGTGAGGGGGGAGGGCGGCCCGCCCCACGAAGCGGCCGACCGCCCCCCGACAAACCGGTTATCAAACCGGGCCCAAAAGAACGGTAGGAATAACAATTCCATGTATTTTGTTTATCTGCATTTTCAAAATATTTTGAATGGGGTAGACATCACATCAATCACTCGAAAAAAAATAGTTATAGGGATGTCAATGGTAACAAATAATTCCATAATCTACTATTTCGTTAGTTTAGGGAACATCAAATGGATAGTGTTTTTCCCCGATAAATTAACGGATACGAATACATATATATCTGATTTCTTAGCGGATACGAAAACGGATACATCTCATTTCGAATCTGTATCTGTATATTACCGTTAAATAATATTATATATGTGTGTGTGTGTCATCAATATTAATTACCCCATTAGATTTAGATGTAAGGGTGGAGATCAAATGGTTACCCTAGACAATGACAACTTTTGCAGCACCCCCAATGCCCCGCTTCCCAATTCCCAGTCACGAGTCTTCCCGGATTCCCACTTCCCAGTTCCCACGACTCCGCTGCACCTGGCCGATGCTATCCTCCCTTGTCGGCCACACTGTCGTCAATCGTCACATCCCAACGCGAAAAATCATAATGTGCCAATTATAACGATCATGTCAATCAGAGCACATGCTAAAGAAGACATCCATCCACAAGAGACATCTCATATAGAGCCAAGAATAGTGATACTTTTATTAATAATCAAAATAGAAAATGTTTACATTAGACTCAAATGACTCATTAACTACTTGACTCAAACTTCATTAAAATTACATGAGACACACTCTCGTAACAATCTCTCTCTAACTCTAGCTAAAAAGAAAAAGACAGTGACTTATATGGTTGATTTGATCACTCCGTTACTCTCGCCCACCCATATCAGAGTGTGGCTCTTCATCAGAATTACTTGAAATATCAACGATAATGTAGGGTGAGCGAAAGCTAAATAAGATTTATATCTCTAAATTAAACATTTTAAGTGTTTAATATCCTGATAAAATAAATGCAATAACATCAAGAAACATAATAAACCATGAAGTCAAGACATTAGAAATTTGAGTAAGATGGTACATGAATGTAGGCAATTGAAGTATAAGTAAGATAAAGATAGACAAGAACGAGATTGCAAGAATACAATGCTAGAAGTATTGATCCAATACTCGAGAACATGTAACAAGTGCTAACATTGGATTAGCCATATCACATAGTAATCTCACAAGAGATAACAAGTATAAGTCAAACAATTCAAGTAATTCATGTACGAGTGGAATATCATATATTAATCTAATACACATGTAGTCGATGCAATGTCACACTAAATCAATATAATTCTCATGGACACAAATATTTTTATGCGCTCCTCTTAAGATTTGACCGGACCCTATTAATGTCAGATATTATAGTTGTGGATAATAGATCCCATGTAAATATCTAGACATTCACATTAAATTATAATGACAAAAAAGAATCTAAGATAAAGCTCTTGTAATCAAGACATAGATTCTAATAAGATATTTTATTATCTTCAAAGAATTTCAAAGTACATTCAAGTTTGCTAAGCTTTAATATAGGAATATGAGATATAGATGGAAGTAACGACATTTTGGCATTAATCACGTTAAAAGATGGACAAAATCTTGTTCAAGTAATTATATCGGGACTAACGAACATCGATAAAATGTGATCAGTCGCGAGGTCACGTTCAGAAAAGCCAGACAGCAGAAATGAACCTGGGCATGCCTTATCAAATCAAATCTATGAAGAATGTGATTTAGAGGTTGGCCGCGATCTCGTGTCATTGCCAGATCAATATACATGAAAGGTCCAATTCAAACTCTAACATGTGATTTTTGAATAATAGCAGAATGTGGATGTCTCCTACCATGAAGCACATCAGTCTCCCATGGTGAAGCACATCCAAGAGAATTGGGCTGGGAAAAGAGGATTATTACTTCTGGAAGTATATTGGAAAGGCACTCCTCTACACTTACACTATCTTTGAATTGGATAATTGCGCTTGAATTGTAAAATGGATTTGTTATCGATAAATATCTGCTAACCATCCGTTAATCATATTCTTTTAGATATTAGATAAATCATTTTCTGAATACTTAGTGATAGCAAACGAATGCGGTTATTCTTTAGTGGATTCGAGAACGGATAATTCACTGTCTACACCGTAATACGACTCGTTGACATCTATGATCATGAATAGTCTCTTCTTTAATGATCCGGAACACTGTACTAATAAGATGTGAAAAGTGCCTTTTAGGAAATTGTTCCATATGACACTACCCTTCAATTTGTATCTTCACGAAGTTAGAGGTTTTTTATGAGCTTGGGAAATAGAATGGAAGACCACAATTGTTTTTTAAGTTACTAATCATCCAAAATAATACACATGAGCGAGAGTGAGAGGAGAGACGGTGGGGGGCCAGAAAAGGGTGAAGGGTTTCTATAACGGCGGTGGGGGAAGCCGGCGGCAGGAAGGGGGGAAAGGGAAGGTGAACCAGAAAAGAGAGGGCACCACCAACCAAAACTGGGGACTACTCGCAAAACAAACCTAGACGGACACAGTCGAGTGGAGAAGAGGGAGGGGTTTGTTTACCCTTCGCAAGATCATATACGTATGGTCTAGACGTTGAAAACATGTTTCAAGGGGGGGAGTTAGAGGAAGCATTTGAACAAATGACATTGATTGCTGTTTAAGGATCTGTTCCTATTTTTTAATCGGACGCATCATTGATGCCTGTGTCAGTTATAACATGCAGCTCCAGTCAGGTTCAGGCATTAAATGGAGGTGGGGTGGATGGTTAAAGGGCAAACCAACTTGCCCCTCCATGGCATTTAATGACAATTCTGTGCAGGGCAGCAGCATCCCAAACTGAATGGGAAGTTCAATATAAGTGAGATGGAATGCAACATGTAACTTTCATGTTTTCCACTGCCTTTTGTTGGTTGTCATTTATTCTAAAAAATATATATAATTTATTAATTATAAATTTTTTAATTATATAACTTAGCAGTCTAGGACCGGGGATGATCGATATAGAGAGTGAAACGGGACAATCGAGGTTTGAAATTGACGCTCCACAACTTTTTATAATCTGGAGACGGGTGATACTGCTAACTAATAGACTGACGTTCGCGAATAAATCGGGAATGGGTGATCCGCTCCGCTATTAATTATTGTATATATTATCTAATAGTGTAGTGGATACTACGTATGTTACTAATCCAAGACACATGGTTGTATAGCCATCCCTTAACAATAAGGGCCACTTTGACAAATAAAGGGGTGGGTTAGGGGCAGGTACGTCATCTCGGATAGTCCACCTCTAATTCATCCCGAGTGACTTATTCTATCATTTTAGTTGGATTTGAAAAAAATATGAACTTATTCTTAATCGACCCCGGTTAAGAAAAAAAGAGCCAAAGAACAATAAATCATCCCACCCCGGATAACTCACCCTAACCAGATTCACCCGTTCATCAGAGTGACCCTAAAGAGTCTACTAAAATTAAAATTTGCGTAATAAAAGAAACCATGGCTACTATATAATATTCTCAATTAAAATATTAACATATGAATTCCTCCCTCCCATTTCTCCTTTTTCATCTCGTCCACTTTCCTGTCCTTTTTGGAGGATCTATCCCCTCTTTATTTACATTCTTAATAAAGGTTTTGTCTGCGGTTTAAACTAATTCAAATTGTTATGTCGGCCCAGGCTTTTCTCTTTTTTGTCTGCGAACAATAACTCTTCTTCTTAATCCTTAGTTCTTGATCACTTCATCATCTACATCATGTTACGTTGTTAACACTTGGGATCTAACATTCTGCATCTAATCCACTTGCCAATCATCTTTCCGACTCTTTGTCCTTCAGTGTTTGTCATTGGTAATTTTCGTGTGTTTAGTTTGAGAATGCAGATAGTGATACAAGTATTTGGGACTGGATGAATCACTGTATGAAACTATCATGTACCCTTTTCCTCTTTCTCACATGAATATAACTATTTTCTGGAGAGAAAAAAAAAGAGGAAAAGAAGATAGCTATGGATAATTGGATATAGAATGATTGATGTTGATAACTCATGATGAGTGTGGCATCCAATATTCCGACTCAGAACCATAGGATAGAGAGCAGAGCTCTACTCTTTTAATCATATTTTATTTCTAACCTTACTTGATAAAAAACCATTTTAACTTAAACTAGTTTAGACGTAGAGTTAGATTAAAAGGTGAATAAGTCAATCTAGTTAATTTGTCTTAGAGTTAATCTATTTTTGATTTGATAAGAGAGGAGTTAATCTATAGACCTGTCGGAATCGAGCGGCGTCCATCTGGATCCCATTGAGGAGGATCTCCCGTCGACCCGGTTCAGGTGCACTTCACCGGCTAGCGAGGATGGAGAGCTGAGGTCATCTTGTCGACGTCGCTAGGGCCGATGATCGCCATGATCTCCCATGGGTGGACCTCGTAGGTCAGGAGCTTGCCACGGGGAAGGGATGAGAGGAAGAGAGAAACGAAGGTCTCGAGAATTGCATGGATGGAGGGCGAGAAATGAGTAAAGGGCATTATTAGGGGGGGGGATTAACCCACCTCGCGAGGTAGGTTACAAAATCTGGATTAAATCCGGGTTAATCTCTTTTTTAGTCAGATTATTTTGTTCCGTCTATCAAAGCAAAATAGACTAACTCCGATATAAAATCCGAGCTAATCTTGGACTATCTTGCTATCAAAGCGATACTTTATGCATAGACCGACTTAAATTCTGTCACATCTTACATGCACAATGACAATTATGAATTATATACCTAAAAATATAAATACAAATACTAAAATTTTAATATTATACTGAGATTAGTATACCATGCTACCTTGTTTTATTATTAGAATAAGAACAAGGGTAAAAGCGAAGCTATATATATTGGAAGAGTAATATTTACTGCACACTCTTGCTATATCAACTCCCCTTCTTTTATATTTTTTTATCATATAAATTTCATCCGTCTTATGTAAACTAATGAGATTGAAATATACGGCTGCGAGTCTGCAACAAGTATATATCTTGTCCGAGAATTGTCGATGAGGCTTCTTCGCTATTGCCGATTTTTTTTTTTTTTTTGCCTTTCTCTTTGTCACTGTGGGTGAGACTTGTATGTTGTATCCAACCTAATCAATCTATTCAAGTCATCAAGAATTAAGGTAGTTCCTCTGGAGTTGGTTCGGATACTCGCCCCAATGGTGGATAATTAGCGAAAGCAGCCGTCCAAAGTAGCTGCCACACACATCCTCTCACTAGGATTAGTTAGTGTTCGTATCTCTTCTTCCATCGGCACGGTGTCTGAGCTCTCAATCACGTGTACACATATTAGACACATTCTTTATTGGAATCTGTGTTTAAATTTTAAAAGATTTGAATCTCTCTTTGTGTTGAATAATCTCACGTTAGAAAATAAAAAAGGTTTTCATTTACTTTGAGTTGGGACTCGTGTCTTTGTAGTGTATTCCTTTTAGAAGACTATGGAGGTTGGCCCATTTAAGCTAGTGGGCTCTTTGGCTCGTATCCTCTATTTCACACACGCGCGGATTACCTTGCATTGGATTCTCTCAGCGTCTCTTCATATATTATTTTATCGTGCGTGCGTGTGATTCTCTAATATTATTTTATTTTATTTTTTTGACCGTTTGACCAAGCGTCTCTTAGATTCTCTCTGCGTCTCTTCGGATTCCCCTCTTTGGGCGGATGTGTGTGACTCGGTCAAAGGTCGCTTCTCAAGAGGGTCGTTTTCCTGTGAGATATACGGTTTTTGGTTCTCTCTCACCCGAAAGCTATCTCTCTCGAACTCCTATCCCCCATCAATCGTCTTCTTCCTCTTGCAAGAGCCGACTGTCACTGTGGTGTTCGCTCCCGGCCACGCGAGTTAGAGTGCACCTTCGCGTCGCCACTGGTTTTTGGTCGTCGTATCTTGGGGGAAGTTCCGTCGCGAAGCCTATCTGCACCGGAGTAGGGGCGGAACGACTCTAAAGAAAGTAACTACGCGCTTCGACCCGAGTTTGATTCTCTTGATCGTTTGATTCCCTTTAATTTCCGTGCTTAGATCTAGTAAAAAAGCTCTACCCGTGAATATTATTTTCCATCACTCCTCGATGTTTAGAGACAGACTGACTCCTCAATGTCCACGTGGAGACGGACTCCTTAATGTCCACGTGGAGACGGACTCCTTAGCGTCTACGCAAGGGAGGGTCCTTGACAACCGCCTCCAACTGTCCTATGAAGACACCCTCGATTGCTCCCAAATCAAACAGTGCGAATCACTTTAAAAGGCTACACTTGCATAACGTCACTCATAGTAAGAACACCCCGTCAGAACGGGAACCATCGGAGTATCACCGACTCATGGACGTTGACGAGGATCGTCAAAGCATGGGCAACTATCAAATTATATTTATCATGAGTACGTATTCCTGAGTACGTATCTGTGTGTATTGAATATATATTGTTGTATTGTGTGTATAATACATGTATTATTTACTTTTATTTTATTAGGCTAGTCATAGTCAAAAGTTGTGTGTATTTTATTTAATTAAAACCCAAGAGTCAAAAAATAGTTGGTGTGGTTTGTTTTATTAGGCCAGGACATGAATGTCCTTAGTTGAAATGTTTAGGGGTATGATTGTCCAAGTGTAAAATAGCTTTTCCTATATAAAGGGGGCTAATGTGTTGATTTTCATATGATATATTGAAAGAAAGTTGAAACTCACGTAAGAGCCATTCCCTCTTGCTTTCCCTTCCCTCCTTCTCCTTTTGTGAGATTTGAGTGTCGCCCGGTGAGAGGCCGTCCGGTGTGAGGCCGAGCTGCGCGAGGTAGTGGTTATCCAGTCCTGTTTGCGTCCCCAGAGTTGCCGTCGATCCTTCCTCCGACGCCGCCGCGTCAGACATGGCCTGTGGACATGACGCAGCCCAACACTGCCAAACCACGAGAATACTAGGCCGGACAGTGAATCTAACGATTGTCGGTCCACATGGACCGTGCGGGAAGGCCACTCCACGGGAAACCGTAATGACTTATTTAAAAAAATATTCTACAATTATTCTGAAAATTGTCCTATAATTATTCTAAAAAATACTCGGTAAATCACATAAGAATGTCCCGTAAAGGAAGACGACATACACACGCCCCGCTGGCTGTCGTAAGACGGCCTGCACATGTCCTGGGCGGCACACCTTGGCCATCCAACCTCGCTGGACGACAGAGATGTCGACGGTCAGACCCGTCAGACGATCGGCTAACCCGGTAGAACCATGGGACGGAAACCAAATCGCGCCCTAAATGTTTCAAACGAGAGTGCAAACGATAGGAAAAACATGGTGAATCATCTCCCCTCCATCCACATCACAAATTATCACAAATTAATCGAATTAAAACTCCACAACTCTAGTATAGAATCAACCCTAATACGAAGAATAATCACACATTCAAGCCCAAATCAAAGGTAAAACCACCACGGGGTGTTTAGGAATGATCCCCCTACTATTACGGCTGGGTGGTGTGAATATCCGGAGGGAGTGTAAGTCTCTCAATCAAGTAGAGTTGTCAATGACTTTAGTCCCACATTGGATTCTATAAAGAGTTGGACCAGCTTATAAGAAAAAGGAATCCCCTACCTCAATGCCTAGCTTTTGGGGAAGGTTCCTGGGCATTAATGTAGGGGATTCCTTTTTCTTATAAGCTGGTCCAACTCTTTGTAGAATCTAATGTGGGAGTCACTGACAACTTTAGTTGACTGAGAGATTCACACTCCCTCCGGGTGCTCACACCACTCACTCGTAATAATATCTCCCCCTTTACAAGGCCGATGCCCTCGTCGGCTAGGTGCCGATTAGGTTACACCCGCTCATGCGTAGCAGGTAAAGGGAGTATAGGGTGTATTGATATGCCACAATATTTGATCAACAAAGGTTGGGCTTAGACACCATTTGTTAGGAACCATTTATCCTTCCCCAAAACCTAAGCATTGAGATAGAGGATTCCTTTTTCTTATATGTCAGTCTAACACTTCATGAAATCCAATGTGGGACTAAAGTCACTGGCAACTCTAGTTGGCTGAGAGACCCACACTCTCTCCGGGTGCTCACACCATCCACCCGTAACACCTACCTCCGGAGGTGAGCACCCTCGCCGGATCATCGCCCCACGCGGCCAATCATCACTGCTTGCGAGTTCGCTAGGCGCGATCTGCCGCCGCCTATGCAAGCCCCCGCCTACGAGGCCTGCTCGCCCCCACTCTCGCCGACGCTGCACACCCCCGTTGCGTCACTGCCTCGTCCCCGTCGGAGAAGACACTGATGCCCTTCGTGGCCGCCACCCTGCTCACCCCCGCCACGTCGCCACCTTGTCCCCACTGGCGTCGCCGTCAGCTATCGGTGGTGGGAGGGGAGGAAGAGGGAGAGGGGAGACGGAGGAATGGGGAGAGGAGAGACAGGGGAAGAGAGGGGGGTTCGGGGGTTTAAGTCACGGGTGGGGAAGGGTGTTGTTTTTATTTTTCTTTTCTTTATCTTCCTATTTTCTCTTTTTCTTTTTCTTTTTTAGTTTTCTTTTTAAAATACAAAAATGGGATAAAATCTCATTTATAACCCAAAATGTCATTAAAACCCACTCATATCACTCCATGTGTCACAAAAAATTCAGAAGACTCAGTAGTTGCCATTTGGGATCCGAAGATCCATCATTCGCGATCCAAATGTCCACAGAAAACACGATCTGAAACTCACAGATATTATAGAAACTCTCTAGATAATCTAGTTGGATGTTTCCACTGAGATTAAAGCCATGATGATGGGGACCTTAAATCGTAGTCTCGAGAGTTCACTAACTCGAAAGCCCTTCACAACTCTCCCTGAGCTTCTAACGAGACCTCGCAAGTATGTACAACAGGAGATGTACATGGCAATAGCACCTTCGTCAACAGCAAAAAAGAGAAGGTCCAAAGATTACCCCCAAGATGAAAGGCAACCTCAACAAGACAAAAGGCCCAAACGGCGAGATGAATGAGACCAAGAACACCCAGGCTACCGCGACGAAGCAGCAACAACAGCAAAAGCAGAGGTTAGTGGTGAGGTAGGGAGGCTGTTCTCAGTATGGCACTAAATGGGACACGGTCTCTGGGTTTGTGGGAGCAAAGCGCTGACTCGAAGATGGAGCAGGCAGACGTTGGCTCGGGAGTGGAGCAACTAACACTGGCTCAGCGTGAAGTAGGCAGGTGCTGGCTCAGGTGTGGAGCGGCTGACACTGGCTTGGCAAGGAACAAGCAGGTGGTAGCTCGGGTGTGGAGCAGCTGACACTAGCTCGGCATGGAGCAGATAGGTGCCAGCTCGGGTGTGGAGCGACTGACACTGGCTCGACGTGGAGCAGGCAAGTGATGGCTCAAGTGTACCGAGCTGTGAGATGGATGACAATAGATATTGGCATCCGGTTGACACTATAATTAACTCCTTGAGGGATTTCATTGATGTTCACCATGAAAGACTTCATGTGGGGGCATTGAAGGTCCAATTACAAGTGTTGCAAAAGCCGCTAGACAATCCAGCATGTCCAGTTCACATGTCTTTGCATAGTCATGCGGGTGTTTCTGCCATGTTTACATGACATCTGTTGTGGAACTTGAGATTTGGCTAGACACCGCTTGAGGGGTGTTTGTGTGACATACTCTCGGTGTAAGGTCCGTGTCTTAACGAATCTTTAATGGTTTGGACCCAGAAGCCATGTGATAATTTTCGGCTATTTTTCTGGATTTTTAAGAATTTTCTGGCATTTTTCGGGAATTAATCAGAATTATTTGGATTTAATCCCGGAATAAATGTATATACGTAATTTCAAAAAGGGCATAAATGCAATTTTACTTAATTGAGGGTTAAAATGTAATTTGAGTTAAATTTTCAAAAAAAATATTTTATAAAAAATATCTCCCGATCTCTCCCTCCCCTCACTTTTTCTCTCTCTCTCTCTTGTTCGCTCTCTCTCCTCTCGCGATCTCTCTCCCTCTTTGGGCTCCGAGTCCGTCCGGGCCACTGCAGGTGTCGAGGGAGGTACCATTGGGGAGCTGGCGATGAGTGGAGCGCGGTGACATAAGTTTTGTCTCGAACCGCGGAGCGAGGTGACGGGATCGGGCGATTGAAGGCGCGGTGGTTCACGGCTCGTGCGCGCCCCGGACGTCATTTTCATCGCGATCGAGGTAGGGGGATGGATTCCCTGCATCGCTAGGATCATTTTCATGCCTCCTGCATCATGATCCGAGTTCGTTCACCTAGGTTTCCGTGCATTTCCCCATGTTAGCCTATTTTCGTTTAATTTCTTGAAATCAATTGAAATAGGTTTCTTTTTACATTTTGATGGCATGTATGGTTGTGGAATGGCCGGATTATTTGGCAGGTTTAGTTTTTTTGATTTTCCAGCTTGTTGTAGCCCTCCGGGCAGATTTCTGACCCGGTGAGGGTGTGTCCCGCCGTGACGCCGTTTATGGGGTCGTCCATGGACCATTCATCACATGAGCGGTCGTGACCCCACCGTTTAAACCTCTTTGTACGGCCTTCACAGGACCGTTTCATCCCTGGTGCGGCTACACTCTAGCCGTTTATCCTTGGTACCATAGGGAGGTACACTAGAACGGCCCAAGTGAAATCGCCCATCCTTGTGGTGCGGCTAGTACCCAACCGTCCATCTTTGTTATGCGGTCTATCGTAGGACCGTTTGCGCTGTTGACTTTCAATGGTGGTTCGTTGATGCGGTCTTGACCCATCCGCCCATCATAGTGTTGGGACGCTAAAGGGTGATCTAGAGGGGGGGTGAATAGATCAGTCACCCGTTAAAAATTAATGCAGCAGAAACAAATGCAGAATGAAAACTTCTACTGAACAGATAGTGGGCACAATGCGAATACCAGCCAGAACAGATGAAGAACCGTCCTAAGCAAACATCTATTGCGCAAAGATAGAAGTATAGAAGCTATGCAAACCACAAAACAATCACACAGTAGATAAAGGTTTTTAGGTGGTTCGGTCCTCCAGACCTACATCCACCCCACACTCAACCCGAGTGTGGATTACTGCTGACTCACAGCTTGAACCGCTGGGCCTCACAACTTGCCTACAATCCGCTAAGCCTCACAGCTTGCTGTCCGAGATATCCACCTCGCCTGCTGAGCCTCACAGCTTGCTGTCCAGAGGAATTTTTCTCTGCAAAATCGCTGGGCAATACAGCTTAACCGTCCAGTGGAATCCTCCACTGCAAGTGCTGGCACACAGCTTGAACACAAGAGTTTCGAAAAACAAAACAAAACAAAACAAAAGACAAACGAAAGATAAAGAAAATCCCTGCAGGGAATATAGCTCAAACAAGTGAGCAACCTCAGATCTGGTTTTGAACCAAAGATCTGAGGAACGAACTCCTTCTATCTCTCTCTCTCTTCTTCTTCTCTTCACACTCTGCTCGAGCTCTCTATCTCTCACTTTTTCTCTTCTGCTTCTTCTCTCTTTCTTTTCTTCTTCTTCTCTTTTCTCTGGATCGAACAGCTCTCTATTCTTTCTCTCTGCTTCTGCTCTTCTGCTTCTCTCCTTCTACTTCGATCAGTCTTCATCTGTGGACGAAGGTTTCCTTTTATAAGCAGTCACAGCATGAGCAGCACTGGGTGCGTGTCTTCCACATTTCCCGCCTAAGTGTTTTGGCCACGTGTCATCATGTCAGCCCTTCCAACCTCGGATCACGTGCCCCTTCATTAAGCTTCACGAACAGAGCCTGTCAGATAGAGAATTATCAGTTTAATGTCGACACATTGTATAGACTTCGTTCGATGCATCAAGCAATGTGTAGACTTGATAATGCGAAGACAAGGTATAGACTTTGCAGTGTGTGCAGTGATGCACAAGATGAAGTATGCACAATGGATGTATGGACTTGGCGTTCTGAACAATGTACATACTTGCTGTGAAGAACAATGCCCAAATGCAGTGTATGGACTTAGCGTGAATGCAATGCAGACACAAGAGTGTATAGACTTGATGAATGCGATGCAGACACACAGAGTGTGTAGACTTGATGACCAATGCATTCCAAGCAGGCCCTGTACAGACTTGAATGATGAAGCACACGATGCAATGTGAAGACTTTGAAGAACATATGCTGTACAGGCTTCGAATCAATAGTTGCACGATGTACAGACATACTCGATGTACATACTTCCTATATGCTCAAGACTATGCACAACGAATGTATATACTTCCTGTAAGGGATGTGCAGACTTGATAAATGAACCAATGTATAGACTTAGACAGTCTTGCTAACATGCATGAACAAATGACATTGTATATACTTGGCCAATGCAACGATGTACAGACTTGCACAGCTCCAGCTACAGTGCAATGTATGGACATGAAGAATGATGCATGTAACGGATGTATAGGCTTGCCAAGGGAAAGATTGTACAGACTTGAGCAAAGCAAAGCAATTGAATGTATAGACTTCACGATGTGTAGACTTGCAAGTGCAACGTAGGTAAAATCACCAGTGTACAGGCTTGCTAGTTGCAACGTAGGTAAAATATACCAATGTATAGACTTGCATGAGACGGTGAATGAGACGATGAAGTCTGTACAGACTTTAACAGTGAGACACTTGACGCTGTACATACTTGAAGACAATGCATGCTTCAATGTGTAGACTTTGCCTATGCATAAGACGCTAATTGAGACGGTCCAGTGTATATACTTATGCTGTGCTGCAAGATGGCAGTGTACACACTTGGTGTCCACTTGAGACGCTCAGTGAGACGGTGAGCAATGTACATACTTGCTGAAGTGAAAGCATGAACAGTCTGCAAACAGTGCAATGTATAGACTTTACATATGCACTGGCTGTACAGACTTACCAATGTATAGACTTTAAGTCCAATGCAAAAGGCTGTACAGACTTCATGAACAATGCATGATTGTACTGGACGATGTATAGACTTAGCCTATGCAGACCAGTCTGATGTATAGACTTTTGTTCTAAACGATGCACAAACACAACACAAGATAATGTATAGACATTGAGTATGTAGACTTGTGTGTGTGCAGTGTGTAGACCCGTGTGTGTGTGCATTGTGTAGACTTGATGCACTGACTGTACACACTTCAGAAAGCGCGATGTATAGACATGCGAATCTGGGGGGTCGACCCATCTAAGTGCACTGATGCAATGTATGCACAAAGCAGATATTGAACTGAAGCTAACTGACAGAATGCAATGCATCTATACTGACTCATTGTTATGAATGCACATGTGATACTCTCATTGTGTTGCTATCATCAAAACAACATAGCATATGCTTGTGCCTAAGAGGCACAACATTCTCCCCATTTTTGATGATGGCAACAAAGTGACAGTGAGTCAAATATTCTCCCCCTTCAACATGATCAAAAAGAAAGAAACACATGAGTGCAACATGCAGAATACATGCTCAAACTCCCCCTGAAGTACTGACTCCCCCTGAATTATGGCTCCCCCTTTGAGAAGGAATATGGACCGATGAAACAAATGATCAAAGGTAGGGAAGGAACATGAAGAGAATAAGGGGTCATTACACAACAGCTGAAGCAGTGGTTCAGAAAAATGAGTATGATTATAAACGACTGTTAAAGTATAAGATTCAGCAATATACTGTCTTGAAAGAATTCAGGTTTAACAGTGATAAAAATAGAGTAAAGCAGCTGACCACTGAAAAAGAGTTTTAGACTCCATTTATAGCAATGAATCTAAGGCACATGTTTTTAATAGAGAAGTCAGAAATAATACCCTTTGTGATTAAACATGGAAGTTCAAGAAAGGCAACTTGAATATGTATTGAGAAAAATAATTTTCACTCAATGACTTTTGATTTCAAAGGGTTACAGCAGTTTGTTTTTCACTTTTTAATTTTCAGAAACTGAGCTAAGTGAATAGACCAGTGGCATTTATGCTTTTGACATTAGGTGTACACCTTGATCAGAGGCAGGTACCCCCAGTTACTAGGCATAAACTACTAGATCTATTTCAGATCAAGACCTACAAGGAACAATTTTCACCTTTGACATTAAGGGCACACCTTGATCAGAGGCCAGTACCCCCAGTTACTTGGTGAAAACTCCCCCTATAGATTTGACCCTATGAACAGAGGTAATCTGAAGCACTTCATGACTTATGAATTCTCCTGCTTCATTGGAGGAGATCACAGTTTCTCAGTGCAATTCAGCCATTGCTCTGTCACTATGTTCAGCTCTTTGCATTGATGATCTTATTTACTGCTGCCCTTAATTCTTTTAGAGTGATTATTTAAAAAATCAGTACACACTCTCATTTACCTTTTCTAGTCATTTCCAATCTAACACTTTCAGGCATTAAAAAAACTTATTCTATTTTAACTACGAGACAAAGATTAAGAGCTATAAAATTTTTCTTTTATCTCAATTTCTGAAGTGCAGACAGTAAACTCTTCAATTTATAAAAGTTAAACCTTCAGTTCCTTTCAATTTGTACGTGTGATTCTTACAAGTGAACAATTGTAATAACCACAGCTCAATGTATAAACCGAAGCAATACTGTTGTTCAGTGAAGGTTAGGGAAATGATGGCAATTGATAAACAGTGATAGCAATAGGCAATAAGGTCCAATGGCATCTGATGTTAAGGAATGTGAATGAATTGAATGAGGACAATGAGAAGTGAAAAGATTCAAAGAATTGAACAGAACTCTCAGCTCCTCCTGACACCAAGATGCAAAAGATATGATATGCAATACACTGTTCTACATGCAGACTATGCAACAAATCTGATAATGATGACCAAGCGACAGCATACAAGCTCCCCCTGTCTATATGCATGAAATGTATTGAAATCACATCACATGATATCAAAATTTACATTCAGATATGATTCATGCAAATTAGACAGAAGAGAATTACCATTAGCATGATTGTTCAATTCACATTCAGAAGCTTCAGTTTAGCACCAACAAATCAACATGTATGCATATGCAATTTCAGACAATCATCTATATGCAAATCATGTATGAGGAGAGTTCAGAAAATCCAAACCTGACAATGATGATATGCAATCATTTCAAGTTTATGCACCCAAGTCATGAACATTTTTATCCTTTTCAGATTTTTCAACATATGATGATATGCATTACACGACATGCAGACTACAACAATAAGCAAATGATAGTCATGCAAATGATATATGCAAACATTAGACACATGCATTGACTATGAACATGGTTGTGTAGTGCATCTAGCATCTTATGTACACATGCAATAACTGGCAAGAGAATAGCATTGAATTTGAGCAGAATTAAATTCAATAGCTGAGTCTGGAATACAGACTGATCAGCTAGACAAGAATAGAATATCAGACATCAAACAATCAAATCAACATGACTTTCTCAATTCAGTTCTGAAGGTAAATCACTTACCTGCTTTACCAGATTGATTAATTTTTACCCTTGGTGTTGCATCAGATTTTTGACAAGGCCTCCAATTTCTTTCAGCTCTTAGGATTTTGGCCCTGCCTCTTGTCATATGCCTGAAGTAGCTTTTTCTGTTTCATCAGTTTGTTCCCGGCTACCAGACATACCTGCAAACACACTTAGGGAGCAGGTTTTGGAACCCAAGATATTTTGGGCCCCAAGACAGAACCAGACATTTGAGAGTGAAAACATGACAACAGCTGTTTAGGGATCCACATTTGTGTAAAGGTGGAAGGTTTGGTGGATTCTACAGCTTGAGAGTTCTTTTTGTTATTTTTCTTTTTCTCAGCACCAACAGGTTTAGTTTTCTTTTTCTGGTGCTTTGATGGTTGTTGTGTAGTCCTGGCATTCATTTTATTAAAAATATTTTTATTTTTCTGCCAGTGCCTTGGCCAATGAATGTACTGGAAGTTGTGGCCCAAATTGGTCCTAGGCTGACCAAAAAACCCTGGTGACTAGGACTCCATGTCCTAAAATGACTATCCCATCTCCTAGCTGGCTGAGGTCTATAGGGCTGATACCAAGTGGGGAAATTCTGATACCTAGACCTCATGTATGCAGGGTTCCACCCAAACCTATTAAGTGGTTGAGGATGAATGTTATGATAGACTTGGGCTCTAGTGAAATAGGGATGAGCAAATGGGTTCCTAGCTGCACTTGGTCTCCCTGCCACCTTTGACCCTCTAGGTTTCTGAACTGACTTATATTGGGTCTTTTTCTGAGCAGTTGATGGTGATGGAGACTTAGCAGCCTTGGGCTGGGGTTTTGATGTGCTAGCTGGCTGACCCCTAGCCTTGGACTTATCCTTGGAAGAAGAGCATGCAGCTCTAGGCTCTACAACTTTCTGCTTTCCCTTGTCCTTAGCACTGGACACTTTTGATTTAACATTATTGAAAGCAGATTTTTCATTGACCATTTTTATAAGTGGTCCTCTATTCTTTTCTCCCACAAATGAAATAGTTTTCAATTCAAAGCTCTTTTTAGCTGAGGGATTAAAGCCGAGACCCTCCTTTCTGAAATTAACTTTTGACCCTAGCAAGGCATTTAGATTTTCTGTTCCTTGGGTCATGCTTTCAATGATTTTCATTTTGTCAGAATTTTCATTTTCCAGATTTTCAATAGTTTTCTTCAATTCAACATTCACTGACAAGACAGCTTCATATTTTTCATTTGAAATCTTTATTTCTTTTTCAGACTTCTGAATTTTCAATTTTAATTCATCAACAACATTTTTCAGCAATTCTTTTTCTTTCCTACAATCAATCACAACATGCTTTAATTCATCAAACTCAGAACATGCATTTTTCAATTTGTCATTCTCTGATTGTAAGCATGCAACTTTATCAGAAAGAGTTTTATCATTAACCAGAGAGTTCATTTTCTTCTTCAAGAGTCTGTTTTCCTTCCTAATATCATTAGCTTTATCTAACAGATCTCCATAAGCATCTGCCCAATCAGAAATAGTGTAATGTTCGAAAAGGGATGATACCTGATCAGACTCTTCTTCTTCTTCTCCATTCCTGGCCATCAAGCAGATGTCCTTTTCTGATTTTCCACTATCTGAGGAAGTGCTCAGCGTGCCTTCTTCCTCATCACTCCATGTACTGACCATGGCCTTTCCCTTTGGCGCTTTCTTCCATGGTCTTCCTTTCATTTTCTGTAACTCTGGACAATCAGCCTTCATATGACCTGTCTTCCTGCAATGATAACAAGCATTAACATCAGATTTTTCAGCAGGGTTAAATTTATACCTGTTTTGCTTCCTGCTGTGGTATTTTCTGTAGAGATTCTTCCCTTCTCTTTTAAGAAATCTACTGAACTCTTTTGTGATCATAGCTATTTCATCCTTTTCAAGATCTGATCCAGATGAACTCCGATCACTGGATGATCCAATGCTGCTGGACTGTTTTGAGCAGCTATGCTTGGCCTTCAGAGCAATAGGCTTCCTGTTTTCGAGCTCTTCAGCTTGTAGTAAATTCATCTCGTACGCCATCAAGGAACCTATCAGCTCATTGGGTTTCATCTTTTGTAGATCTTTTGACTCCTCAACCACAGTTGCTTTGGTATGCCATATAGGAGTCAACGATCGAAGGATCTTCCTTACAACTTCATGATCAGTATAACTCTTTCCCAGATTTCTTAGACCATTTGTGATGATGGTCAGACGAGCATACATTTCGGTCACTGTCTCACCAGGCTTCATCCGAAATGCTTCATACTTTGACACTAGCATATTTGCCCTCGTCTCTCTCACTTCAGATGTTCCCTCATAGATAACTTCGAGGGTATCCCACATCTCCTTCGCTGTCTTGCAGGATGACACTCTGTCAAATTCAGTGGGATGGAGTGCACACTGAATGGCGTTGATAGCGCTCCAATTCAGAGTAGATTTCAGACTTCTTCTCTGGTCCATAATTCCTCATTTTCATGTAGCTCATAAGGACCTTTGCTCACAATTTTCCATACCTCGTAATCTTTGGCTCTGAGGAAGACCTGCATCCGGTTCTTCCAATATGGGAAGTTGGAACGATCGAAGAATGGTGGCTTCATAGTGGACTGAGCCTCTGATGTTAGCCCTCTAGCATCCATGGCCGATCCTCTTTAGGATGTTAGTCCTGCACAAAGAGTTAGGCTCTGATACCAATTGTTGGGACGCTAAAGGGTGATCTAGAGGGGGGTGAATAGATCAGTCATCCGTTAAAAATTACTGCAGCAGAAACAAATGCGGAATGAAAACTTCTACTGAACAGATAGTGGGCACAATGCGAATACCAGCCAGAACAGATGAAGAACCGTCCTAAGCATACATCTACTGCGCAAAGATAGAATATAGAAGCTAGGCAAACCACAAAACAATCACACAGTAGATAAAGGTTTTTAGGTGGTTCAGTCCTCCAGACCTACATCCACCCCACACTCAACCCGAGTGTGGATTACTGCTGACTCACAGCTTGAATCGCTGGGCCTCACAGCTTACCTACAATCCGCTGAGCCTCACAGCTTGCTGTCCGAGGTATCCACCTCGCCTGCTGAGCCTCACAGCTTGCTGTCCAGAGGAATCCTCCTCTGCAAAATCCGCTGGGCAATACAGCTTAGCCGTCCAGTGGAATCCACCACTGCAAGTGCTGCCACACAGCTTGAACACAAGAGTTTCGAAAAAACAAAACAAAAGACAAACGAAAGATAAAGAAAATCCCTGCAGGGAATATAGCTCAAACAAGTGAGCAACCTCAGATCTGGTTTTGAACCAAAGATCTGAGGAACGAACTCCTTCTCTCTCTCTCTCTCTTCTTCTTCTCTTCACACTCTGCTCGAGCTCTCTATCTCTCACTTTTTCTCTTCTGCTTCTTCTCTCTTTCTTTTCTTCTTCTTCTCTTTTCTCTGGATCGAACAGCTCTTTATTCTTTCTCTCTGCTTATGCTCTTCTGCTTCTCTCCTTCTGCTTCGATCAGTCTTCATCTGTGGATGAAGGTTTCCTTTTATAAGCAGTCACAGCAGGAGCAGCACTGGGCGCGTGTCTTCCACATTTCCCGCCCAAGTGTTTTGGCCACGTGTCATCCTGTCAGCCCTTCTAGCCTCGGATCATGTGCCCCTTCATTAAGCTTCACGAACAGAGCCTGTCAGACAGAGAATTATCAGTTTAATGTCGACACATTGTATAGACTTCGTTCGATGCATCAAGTAATGTGTAGACTTGATAATGCGAAGACAAGGTATAGACTTTGCAGTGTGTGCAGTGATGCACAAGATGAAGTATGCACAATGGATGTATGGACTTGGCGTTCTGAACAATGTACATACTTGCTGTGAAGAACAATGTCCAAATGCAGTGTATGGACTTAGCGTGAATGCAATGCAGACACAAGAGTGTATAGACTTGATGAATGCGATGTAGACACACAGAGTGTGTAGACTTGATGACCAATGCATTCCAAGCAGACCCTGTACAGACTTGAATGATGAAGCACACGATGCAATGTGAAGACTTTGAAGAACATATGCTTTATAGACTTCGAATCAATAGTTGCACGATGTATAGATATACTCGATGTACATACTTCCTATATGCTCAAGACTATGCACAACGAATGTATATACTTGCTTTAAGGGATGTGCAGACTTGATAAATGAACCAATGTATAGACTTAGACAGTCTTGCTAACATGCATGAACAAATGGCATTGTATATACTTGGCCAATGCAACGATGTACAGACTTGCACAGCTCCAGCTACAGTGCAATGTATGGACATGAAGAATGATGCATGTAACGGATGTATAGACTTGCCAAGGGAAAGACTGTACAGACTTGAGCAAAGCAAAGCAATTGAATGTATAGACTTCACGATGTGTAGACTTGTAAGTGCAACGTAGGTAAAATCACCAGTGTACAAACTTGCTAGTTGCAACGTAGGTAAAATATACCAATGTATATACTTGCATGAGACGGTGAATGAGACGATGAAGTCTGTACAGACTTTAACAGTGAGACACTTGACGCTGTACATACTTGAAGACAATGCATGCTTCAATGTGTAGACTTCGCCTATGCATAAGACGCTAATTGAGACGGTCCAGTGTATATACTTATGATGTGTTGCAAGATGGTAGTGTACACACGTGGTGTCCACTTGAGACGCTCAGTGAGACGGTGAGCAATGTACAGACTTGCTGAAGTGAAAGTATGAACAGTCTGCAAACAGTGTAATGTATAGACTTTACATATGCACTGGCTGTACAGACTTGCCAATGTATAGACTTTAAGTCCAATGCAAAAGGCTATACAGACTTCATGAACAATGCATGATTGTACTGGACGATGTATAGACTTAGCCTATGCAGACCAGTCCGATGTATAGACTTCTGCTCTAAACGATGCATAAACACAACACAAGATAATGTATAGACATTGAGTATGTAGACTTGTGTGTGTGCAGTGTGTAGACCTGTATGTATGTGTGCATTGTGTAGACTTGATGCACTGACTGTACACACTTCAGAAAGCGTGATGTATAGACATGCGAATCTGGGGGGTCGACCCATCTAAGTGCACTGATGCAATGTATGCACAAAGCAGATATTGAACTGAAGCTAACTGACAGAATGTAATGCATCTATACTGACTCACTGTTATGAATGCACCTGTGATACTCTCACTGTGTTGCTATCATCAAAACAACAAAGCATATGCTTGTGCCTAAGAGGCACAACACATAGTATCGCGGCCCATTGGGGACCGTTTAACCTTCTTGCGACCAGTTTCAAACCGCATAAACCCGTGATTTTAGTAGCCGATATAATGGCGCGGCCCAGCCAACCGTCCAACTTCTTGGCGCGGTCCGGGTGGAACCGTGTGTGTCCAGTTGAGTGACCAGTCTCAAGCCGTTCAACCCTGGTGCGGCCCGGTTATAACCGTTTATCTTTGGCAGCAGTTATTTTTCAGCTTATTATGCGATTTTTCGTAAATATCACCGTTGTTAAATTATTTACAAAATGATGGCATATTTTAGATCCCAATAGAGTAGCTTTTCTTTCCTTGCAATGGAGCCACTAGTGTAGCCCTAAGGCCTTGAGTTGCCGACCCGCCTGGGGATGGCGGAGGGGTGTTCCCGTCACACGGTTTGTAAGCTAGTTCCGTGGGCTCCCGGCCAGCGGTAGTGTCCTGCCGAGGGAGAAAATTAGCTAGAGGGCTTGGCTCAGGCAAGAGTCAGTGTGTGCACACGTAGTCAGAGGCGTTGGACTGACACTGACGAGTGTCACTCTGACTAGTCACTTAGTTTGGTATTGTTTACGCGCTCTGCTTGTCGTGTTACAGACTGCGAGTGCTTGAGACGCAGTGTAAGCCGTCAGTGGACGCATCTAGTTTCTTCTCCCAGTGGTTGTCATGTTCCCTGTTGCTTGGTTAGTTGAGGCATATTCTACTGGTAGATTTACTTTATGTTATTTAAATTTACAGATATTGGCATGTTTTAACTGTGTGGTTAGATTTTATAGCTCTATGGTGATTATTTTATTCATACCATTGACTGTTTATTTTAATCAAATGCATGCTCTAATTGCTTTAATCTTCCATGTATGCATGTTTAGCATGAGGTAGGGATCCGCGTGACCCCTACTGAGTCTGGCTGTGACTCACCCTTCTCCTTTCAGGTGAGTTGCGCCCGCCGTCTCCCGGTGTTTTTCGTGTGCTTGGAGACTGTCCTAGCCGCCAGCAGTAGACGGGTCACCTTTTTGGCCCTCTTTTGTACTTTTGCCGGGGTATGCCCCGAGTAGTTGTACTTTATGGACTCGCACTCTTGTGCCCTCTGGACAGGTATTTATGTTAGCACTCAGATTATTTTAAATTTCACTTCCGTACTTCTGTTAAATTTTATTGCTTAATTCAAATATGTGCACTTTTGATTGCAATTCGTTATACATCCCCTCGACAAACTCTACAAACCCTTCAGGGGCCTCATCAGCCTCTTGGGTGACCTCCCCAGTTCTTGGTATCGGTGTATCGATGTTATCGGTATATCGGTATCCGGAGCTCTAGGTTGTTACAGTTGGTATCAGAGCGATGTTGAGGATTTGTATAAGGAATTGGAATTACACTTGTCCAGAGTTAGTCCCTTTGTGTCATCTATTGCTGGCTTAGGATGGTTTCCATGAGATTGATGGATTTTCTGTTGTTTTATGTATTCATCAGTTGCAATATGCCACCTCGTCGAGGAAGACCTCCTCGAGTCCCAAGGCATGCGCCTAGAGAAGAGAGTGGTTCCGCTCAGCCTCCTGTAGTTCCTGCTCCAGCGCCAGTCATTGCTCCTCAAGTTGAAGCGCCTGGTAGTCGAGGCAAGGCTCTTAAAGAATTTCTCTTATTTAATCCGCCAGCTTTTGACGGTCAGGCAGACCCAGAGGTAGCGAGGTAGTGGCTGGATGCTATTGAACTCGTATTCCTATCAATGGAGTGTGCGGAAGATGAAAAAGTGATGTTGCCAGCGTTCCAGTTCTAGGGTACAGCGATCACGGGGTGGAAGGCCGAGTGGCATATTGTTTTTCATTCCAGGCCGCTCCGGCAGATCACGTGGGCCGAGTTTGTTGCAGCTTTCGAGCGTGCCTATACTCCGGCGTGTTTACAGATGGCCAAAATGTACCAGTTCATGGAACTTGTCCAGGGCGACATGACTGTGCTTTAATATCGGAACAAGTTTATGGAACTCGGTCAATATGCACCCCATGTGCTTGCTAATGAGGCTTTGAAGACTCAGCAGTTCTTGCGGGGATTGAGGCCAGAGTTGAAGTTGCCGTTGATTGCGAGTCGAGTAGCTGACCTTGATGGTGCGTGCCAGGCAGCTGTGGCACTTGAGCTAGAGATGGCGAGACCGGGTGGATTTTCTCAAGCTGGGTCGGTTCAGCCGATGATGCAGTTTCAACAGACCTATCGGCCGCCAGTATCAAGAGTTCCCCCTGTTACGCCAGATTCAAGTGGTCTTTCTTCCTCCTATAAGCACAAGTTCAAGAGATTTATTAAGAAGAAAAAGAAGTTCTTTCAGCAGCCGTCGTCTGGTACTGGTACCGTGCCGCAGCAGTCAGCGCCTTCTTCCCAGAGTCGGCAGAGTTCTGCTGTCAGTCAGCCGTGGACATGTGCGAGATGTGGTGGTAACCATAAGGGACAGCCGTGTTCTCTTCCTATTGTCTATTTTCGTTGTGACCAGTCGGGTCACGTGGTTTGGGATTGCCCGTTGAAGCCGAAACCAGCTCATGTTCCCCAGCTTTCTCAGCCTCAGCAGTCGCAGTTCAGACCTCCTCCTTTGCCTCAACCTCTGCAGCAATTCTATTCGCAAGCTTCAGCATCCTCCCAGCAGTCTTCAGCAGCATCTAAGAAGTAGAAGGGCAAGGTGTCCCATATTTCTCGGGCTGAAGCAATTGCGTATCATCTGGTTGAAGGTACAATTATGCTTTATGGTCATTCAGCTCGTGTGTTATTTGATTCTGGTGCTTCTCACTCTTTTATTTCTGAGGATTTCCTTGCATGCATCGAGGAGCCGACATCAGAAATGACATGTGAACTGTTTGTTGAATTGCCTTCTGGAGATTTTATGGTCACGCCTCTGTGTTTAGAAGAATCTCCTATTATGATTAATAATTAGTTATTACCGGCGAGGTTATATGCGTTGCAGCTGGCAGATTATGACATCATTCTGAGTATGGATTGGTTGGAGCAATTTGGAGCTGTGGTTGACTGCATATTGAAGAAAATATACTTTCAGCCACAGGGAAAACCAGCATTTTATTTTCAAGGTATTCGATCTCGTTCTTCTCGCTTGATTATTTCTGCTATTCGAGCATGTAGATTGCTTAGTGCAGGTTGTCAGGGATTCCTAGCTTCCGTGGTAGCTATTGAGACATCACGAGAGACATCAGTGATATTCCTGTTGTCTGTGAGTTCCCTGATGTGTTTCATGATGAGTTGCCAGGCTTACCTCCAGAGCGAGAAATATAAATGGTGATTGAACTGATTCCGGGTACAGCTCCTTTGGCAAAGGCACCATACCGAATGGCTCCAGCTGAACTCAAAGAACTGCGAGCACAGTTGCTTGAATTGCTGGAAAAAGGCTATATTCGCCCCAGTTTTTCTCCGTGGAGTGCTCCAGTGTTATTTGTGAAAAAGAAAGATGGAAGTCTGAGGCTTTGTATTGATTACAGACAACTGAATCAGGTGACTGTCAAGAATAAATATCCGCTTCCCAGGATTGATGATTTGTTTGACCAGTTACAGTCTGCTACTGTCTTTTCTCGGATTGACCTTCGGTCTGGCTATTTTCAATTACGGATCCGGGAATCAGATGTGGAGAAGACAGCTTTTAGCACTTGTTACGGTCACTATGAATTTCTGGTAATGCCGTTTGGCTTGAAAAATGCTCCAGCAGCCTTTATGGACCTAATGCAGCGTGTTTTCCGCCCATATCTGGATCAGTTCATGGTAGTCTTTGTCGATGATATTCTGATTGACTCTACTTCTGAGGAAGATCATGTGCAGCATCGTTCTGCAGACTCTGAGAGATCACGAGCTTTATGCAAAGTTCAGTAAATGTGAATTTTGGCTGCGGAAAATTCATTTTCTTGGCCACGTGATTTCTAGTGACGGAGTAGCAGTAGACCCTGCAAATATTGAAGCTGTTCTAAATTGGCAGAGACCGAGAACTGTGACAGAGATCAGAAGCTTCTTAGGTTTGGCTGGGTATTATCGAAGATTCATTCAATATTTTGCAAAGATTGCAGCACCAATGACTAGACTGACTCGTAAAGATGTCCCCTTCGTCTGGTCAGATCAGTGTGAGGATAGCTTTGTTGAATTGAAAAGGTTGTTGACTTTTCACCAGTGTTGACCTTGCCATCTGGCTCGGGTGGATTTGTAGTTTGTACATATGCTTCTCGAGTAGGTTTGGGTGTAGTGCTGATGCAACATGGAAAAGTTATCGCATATGCATCTCGACAATTAAAACAGCATAAAGAAAATTATCCCACGCATGATCTGGAGCTAGCTGCAGTTATTTTTGCTTTAATGATCTGGAGACATTATCTGTATGGTGAGAAGTTGCAAATCTTTACTGATCATCAGAGTTTACAGTATATATTCTCTCAGAAAGATCTAAATCTCAGGCAGCATCGCTGGATGGAATACATGAAAGATTATGACTTTACACTCTCCTATCAGCATGCTAAAATGAATGTTGTGGCTGATGCTCTGAGCAGGAAAGTACAAGTTAGTCATCTGATGCTTCATGAGTGGAAATTGTGGGAACAGCTTCCGAGTGAGGCATTCAGTGTGGATATCCCTGTCGATCCGCCTATAGCAGTTTGTGCTAGTCTGTCTATGACTTCAGCTCTATATCAGCAGATTAAAGAAGCTCAGCAGGCAGATTCGAAATTGTCCCAAGTGATAACGATGCATGATATTGAATTTGATGATGAGCTGGTTGTCAGTTTTCGAGGCAGATTGTACGTTCCAGCAATTGATGTTTTGAGGCGGTCAATTCTGACAGAAGCGCATGGTTCCCGCTTTACGATTCACCTCGGTACCACCAAGATGTATCAGAATTTGAGAAAGTAGTTCTGGTGGCCAGGCATGAAAAAGGATGTTGCGGCTTTTGTTTCTAGATGCTTGACTTGTCAACAGATAAAAGCAGAACATCAGAAGCCAGGTGGATTGTTACAGCCATTAGAAATTCCAATGTGGAAGTGGGATCATGTCACTACCGATTTCATTGTGGGGTTACCTCGCACTTCTCAAGGATTTAATGGTATCTGGCTGTTAGTTGACAGATTGACGAAGACAGCTAGATTATTGCCAATAAAAGTTTCCTGGAGTGTGCAGAGATTGGCCGAGCTTTATGTTCAAAAGATTGTGCCACTACATGAAATTCCTATTTCACTTGTGTCAGATCGTGATCCACGATTTACCTCCGGCTTATGGCGCAGTTTTCAGAAAGCACTGGGCACGGAGTTAGCTTTCAGTTCAGCGTATCATCCTCAGTCGGATGGACAGTCAGAGAGAACTATCCAGACACTAGAATATATGCTGAGATCTTGTTGCCTAGATTCGCAAGGTTCATGGAGTCAACATTTGCCACTTGTTGAATTTGCTTATAATAATAGTTTTCATTCCAGTATTGGTATGGCTCCATATGAAGCGCTGTACGGTCATCCTTGTCGTACTCCTCTGAATTGGTTTGAAGCAGGTGATCGTCTTTTGACAGGGTTTGATATGGTACAGCAATGTTCTGATGTGGTTCGTCTGATCAGGCAAAGGCTGTTGACAGCTCAGAGTCGACAGAAAAGCTATGCAGATCAGCGTAGACGTCCACTACTGTTTGAGCCAGGAGACATGGTTTTTGTCAAGGTGTCTCCAATGAAAGGTGTTTCAAGATTTGGGAAGCGTGGAAAACGTAGTCCACGTTATGTTGGCCCATTTCCTATTTTAGAATCTGTGGGCCAGGTAGCTTATCGTCTTCAGTTACCAGCGACTATGCAAGCAATTCATGATGTGTTCCACGTCTCTCAGTTGAGGAAGTATATGCCGAATCTGTCCCACGTTCTGGATGATTCAGTTTGGTCAGAAGTGACTGCTGATTTGTCTACTCCAGAGTTTCCTGTCAGGATTGAAGACCGTCGTGAGCAGCGGTTAAGAAACAAGGTAATTCCTCTGGTAAAAGTTGTCTGGCAGCATCACTCAGGTAGTGAAGCGACTTGGGAACGTGAGGATGAAATGCGGCAGCTTTTTCCTTTCTTATTCCAGTAAGGTATAATTCCTTTTCTCAGTTTCCTCCTTATCCGTTATATTTAAATTTTGAGGTCGAAATTTTTATTAGGAGGGAGGGACTGTAAGGCCCGTGCCTTAACGGATCTTTAGTGGTTCGGACCCAGAATCCATGTGATAATTTTCAGCTATTTTTCTAGATTTTTAGGAATTTTCTAGCATTTTTCGGGAATTAATCAGAATTGTTTAGATTTAATCTCGGAATAAATGTATATACGTAATTTAAAAAAGGGCATAAATGTAATTTTGCTTAATTGAGGGTTAAAATGCAATTTGAGTTAAATTTTCAAAAAAAATATTTTATAAAAATATCTCTCGCTCTCTCTCTCCCCTCACTTTCTCTCTCTCTCTCTCTTTCGCTCTCTCTCTCTCTCTCCTCTCGCGATCTCTCTCCCTCTTTGGGCTCCGGGTCCGTCCGGGCCACTCAGGTGTCGAGGGAGGTACCGTTGGGGAGCTGGCAACGAGTGGAGCGTGGTGATGTAAGTTGCGTCTCGAACCGCGGAGCGAGGTGACGGGATTGGGCGATTGAAGGCAGGGTGGTTCGCGGCTCGTGCGCACGCCGGACGCCGTTTTCGTCGCGATCGAGGTAGGGGGATGGATTCCCTGCATTGCTAGGATCATTTTCATGCCTCCTGCATCATGATCCGAGTTTGTTCGCCTAGGTTTTCGTGCATTTCCCCATGTTAGCCTATTTTCGTTTAATTTCTTGAAATCAATTGAAATAGGCTTCTTTTTACATTTTGATGGCATGTATGGTTGTGGAATGGCCGGATTATATGGCAGGTTTAGTTTTTTTGATTTTCCAGCTTGTTGTAGGCCTCCGGGCGGATTTCCGACCCGGTAAGGGTGTGTCCCGCCGTGACGCCGTTTATGCGGTCGTCCGTGGACCGTTCATCACATGAGCGGTCGTGACCCCACCTTTTAAACCTCTTTGTACGGCCTTGACAGGACCGTTTCATCCCTGGTGCGGCTACACTCTATCTGTTTATCCTTGGTACCATAGGGAGGTACACTAGAACGGCCCAAGTGAAACCGCCCATCCTTGTGGTGCGGCTAGTACCCAACCGTCCATCTTTGTTGTGCGGTCTATCGTAGGACCGTTTGCGCTGTTGACTTTCAATGGCGGTTCGTTGATGCGGTCTTGACCCATCCGCCCATCATAGTATCGCGGCCCATTGGGGACCGTTTAACCCTCTTGCGGCCAGTTTCAAACCACATAACCCCGTGATTTTAGTAGCCGATATAATGGCGCGGCCCAGGCCCAACCGTCCAACTTCTTGGCACGGTCCAGGTGGAACCGTGTGTGTCCAGTTGAGTGGCCAGTCTCAAGCCGTTCAACCCTGGTGCGGCCCAGTTATAACCGTTCATCTTTGGCAGCAGTTATTTTTCGGCTTATTATGCGATTTTTCGTAAATATCACCGTTGTTAAATTATTTACAAAATGATGGCATATTTTAGATCCCAATAGAGTAGCTTTTCTTTCCTTGCAATGGAGCCACTAGTGTAGCCCTAAGGTCTTGAGTTGCCGACCCGCGTGGGGATGGCGGAGGGGTGTTCCCGTCACACGGTTTGTAAGCTAGTTCCATGGGCTCCCGGCCAGCGGTAGTCTCCTTTCGAGGGAGAAAATTAGCTAGAGGGCCTGGCTCAGGCAAGAGTCAGTGTGTGCACACGTAGTCAGAGGTGTTGTACTGACACTGACGAGTGTCACTCTGACTAGTCACTTGGTTTGGTACTGTTTACGCGCTCTGCTTGTCCTGTTACAGACTGCGAGTGCTTGAGACGCAGTGTAAGCCGTTAGTGGACGCATCTGGTTTCTTCTCCCAGTGGTTGTCATGTTCCCTGTTGCTTGGTTAGTTGAGGCATATCCTACTGGTAGATTTACTTTCTGTTATTTAAATTTACAGATATTGGCATGTTTTAGCTGTGTGGTTAGATTTTACGGCTCTATGGTGATTATTTTATTCATGCCATTGCCTGTTTATTTTAATCAAATGCATGCTCTAATTGTTTTAATCTTGAATGTATGCATGTTTAGCATGAGATAAGGATCCGCGTGACCCCTACTGAGTCTGGCTGTGACTCACCCTTCTCCTTTCAGGTGAGCCGCGCCCGCCGTCTCTCGGTGTTTCCCGTGTGCTTGGAGACCGTCCTTAGCCGCCAACAGTAGACGGGTCACCTTTTTGGCCCTCTTTTGTACTTTTGCCGGGGTATGCCCCGAGTAGTTGTACTTTGTGGACTCACACTCTTATGCCCTCTGGACTGGTATATATGTTAGCACTCTAATTATTTTAAATTTCGCTTCCGTACTTCTGTTAAATTTTATTGCTTAATTCAAATCTGCGCACTTTTGATTGTAATTCGGTATACATCCCCTCGACAAACTCTACAAACCCTTCAGGGGCCTCATCAGCTTCTTGGGTGGCCTCCCCAGTTCTTGGTATCGGTGTATCGATGTTATCGGTATATCGATATCCGGAGCTCTGGGTCGTTACACTCGGCGTGTATCTGTCGATCACTAAGCCAAGAGAGTGCTTTGTCGTTAGTCGCTTGTTCGCTGCGAGATTGTCAAGTGTTCATCCGTTCATAGTGTGCAAGGTATCCAAGGTTGAGGTATGTGACCCTTGGACTTCTAGGGATATTTATAGGCCTTGGATGAGGGGGGGATCAACCCAGACCGCTAGACCCTTGAGGGGGTCTACCTGGGCCGACATCCCAAAATATATATTTTTTTGTTTGGGAGGGACTACCCGGACCGGGTAGACCCTTGGAGGGTCTACTCGGGCTCCCCTCCCTCTCTCTCTCACTACAAGAAAAAGTGGCTATAGCGACCGAATTAGCGACCTATTAAATCGGTCGCTAGTCGGTCCCAAATAGAGACCAATTCGGAGACCGAAATAATCGGTCGCATAACCGAGACCGTTTCAGCGACCGCATGTATATCGGTCGCTAATCGGTCGCTATTATTGCGACCGAATTAACTTCGGTCTCCAGTCGGTCGCTGATGCCGTTATACTTCCTACTACGACCCCCGCCCGCCCGAGCCCTCCCGCCCGAGCCCCCCCCCTCCCGCCCGAGCCCCCCCTCCCGAGCCCCCTTCCCCTGCGGCCCCCTCTCCGCCCTAGCCCCCCTCCCCGCTCCCGCCCGAGCCCCCTCCGCCGGAGCCCCCCCTCCGCCCGAGCCCTCCCGCCCGAGCCCCCCTCCTCCGCCGGAGCCCCCCTCCCCGTGCTGCCTCCCGCCCGAGCCCCCCTCCGCCGGAGCCCGTCGCCGCGCCGCTCGCGTCGAGTCGCCGTCGCCGCTCGCCCTGCCGTCGTCGCCCTCCGCAGGTACCTCTCTCTCTCTCTCTCTCTCTCTCTCTCTCTCTCTCTCTCTCTCTCCCTTCCCCCTCCGTCACCGGCCTGCTCCCCTCCCCCGCCGGCCTACTCCCCTCCCCCCTGCGGCCCCGTCGCCGGCTTGCTCCCCTCCCCTCCCCCCTGCGGCCTGCGCCCCCGTCCCCCTCAGATCTCCTTCCCATCCCCATGCCCCTCCCCCTCCGGCCTGACCCCTCTGATCCCCCTCCCCTTCCCGTCCCACTCCGCCTCCCCCTCTGCCTCCGACGGTCTCCTCCCTTCCTCCCCTTCCCGTGTCCCCCTCTGCCTCCCCCTCCCCTTCCCGTCCCCCTCCACCTCTGGAAACCCCCCACCAACTCCCCTTTGTGCTGCACCACCGGAATCGTCTCACCCTCCCAATGCCATCGGAAGCCCCCTCCCCATCCCCCCAGTACTGCGGGCCAATGCAACCCCCCATCTCCTTGTCGAGTGAAAACCCCCCTCCCAATCCCCATGTGCTGCTGGGTGTTAGACCCCCCTCCCCCTTGTAGGTTGCAGGAATCCCCTCCCCCTCCCTCTGCAGTGCTGGAACCCCTCCCCCTGCAGACCATCGCAGCTCCTCCTCCAGTTACTATCGGTCGTCTGAGCCAAGGGAGAGTGCAATAATTTTGTCTAACATGATTATTTAAATTGATATGTTTTTAAGAATTCTAACTCCTGCAAGTTTATGCCTCTATTTAGTGACTTTGTATTTGCAAAACAGTCCAGTTTGTGAAGCAATGGCAATCAAGAGGCAAACACTTGCATATTTCTAATATTATAAAAGAGATTATTGTACTACCATTCTTCTAAAAAACACTTATTTATGTACTTTGATCACACGAGAATAACTACGGATTTACCTGTTAATTAAGTTAGACCAGTTCTAAGGCAGTCCTTAACCTAGAAACGACATTAAGGAGACAAAAAATAACTACGGATTTACCTGTTAATTAAGATCTTCTTTTTTTCTTTTTTTAATTTGGGGGGAGGGTTTTACCTGGGTCGACCCCCATGGGGTAGTCTACCCAGATTGGGTAGACCCCGCGAGGGGTCTACCTAGTCCGGGTAGACCTCGTGGGGGGTCTACCCGGTCCCGCTACCGAGAGAGAGAGAGAGGGCGGGAAGGCTATAAAATCCCTTTTCTGGGGATTTTTATCTAGGTTTTTGTGGACACGCAAAATTGCGCGACTGTATGCCCCGACTAAGTTCGGCATCGATAGCAACGTCAACGGAAGAGACCGCGAAAAGGGGAAGCCCATCCGGACTCTCCGAATACACACACTGCCGGGAGGCTGTCTCCAGAGTCACGACAGTGAAGAGAAACCGATCACAAAGAGCCCCACAATCCATGGGCCTCGAAGAAAATCAAACGGGGCATAATTCGTGCTCATAACGGGCTCAACATTGCCCAATGGGCCCTCAGCGGCACGCCCCCAAAGCCTTCTGCGGCACGCCCCAATGGGCCTTCAGCGGCACGCCCCAATGGGCCTTCAGCGGCACGCCCCCAAAGCCTTCAGCGGCACGCCCCCAGGGCCTTCGGTGGCACAGCCCCAATGGGCTTTAGCGGCACGCCCCTAATGGGCCTTCGACGGCACAGCCCCAATGGGCCTTCAGCGGCACGCCCCAATGGGCCTTCAGCGGCACGCCCCCAGGGTCTTCAGCGGCACAGCTTCAACGGCCTTCAGCGGTACGGACCCAGGGTCTTCAGCAGCACACCCTGCTGGGCCTTCGACGGCACGCCCGTTTTGTACCCCAGCGGCACGCCTTTTGGCCCTCCTACGGCACGCTTATGCAGCCCGTCAACGGCACAGCGTGAAGGCTTTTTCAACGGCGGGGGACGACGTGAAGCCCATGCCCTACATATCCTTGGCGCGCAGTGAGCCGTCCGAGGTGTCAGCCGATCGTTGGGCCACGCAGGCTACTCCACTGACAGCCAGGACAGGGGGAGTCAAATCCCATCATCACGAGTTGCTTCCCGCCTTCGACGGCCCTGCTCGAAGGCTCCGGCTGCCGGGAGTATAAATTACTCCCGCTTCGACAAGAAAAAAAAGAGGAGAACGGTGACAGACAGACGGAAGACACACACGCAAGAGAGGAAGAGAAGAGAGAAGAGAAGAAGAAGAGCCCCGGTGTGAGTCCCCTCCGACGACCACCGGGCAGAAGCGAGAGTAAGAGAGAGAGAGCTTGATGTATTAGGAGAAGGTGGGGAAAAGAGTAGGGGACGATTGTCCCTGCTCCGATCCCCAACACCTCCTTCTCTTTTGTGCTCTGTTCTTCCCCTTCCCGTTCTTTCTTTCTTTGGGTTTCCTCCTTGCCTGTAGTCTCGGCTTGGGCACCCTTTGTAATGTGTATATAGGGCCATGGCCCTTGGTTTCCCATGAATGACAATCACCCTTCTCGGGTTTCCTTGCTATTCCTGTTGGTTTACGCCAGTCTTCATGGTGTATGGTGTGCTAATCGTTTTTTTTTATTATTTCCTCCGGCGCTTTCAGAGTCTCCGTAGCAGTGTGATTGCCCCGTATGATACTTGGCCTCCCGGGTTCTATGCCCTCTCCTACGGCCATTGGCTGCTCTCCTCCTCTTTTAGAACACCCAGTAGCCAGTAGCCCATCCTTGGCTTTCCCCCACCGGTGTGCCCTTAAATTCCCCTCACCAATGTCCCTCAACTCCTTTTGGCCGGCACATCCCTGGCTCTTCCTAGCCGGTGCACTCTTGATTTCTCCAGGCTAATGCCTCTCTGGCACGCCTCTTGACCCTTGGACGGTACACCCTAGGGAGGCCCCTGACGGCACATCTTTTGGCCCTTGGCCGGTACACCCATAACCGCCCTCAGCGGTACACCTTCCCTGAGTGCCTCAGCGGCACGCCTGGCCCTGCCCCAGCCCGGTACGCCTTGGCTGAGCCCCAGTCCACCTTGTCCAGTCCTAGAGGTCTTCGGCCCGTCGTTTTCCTCGTGTTTTCCGAGATTTTATAAAGGTGTTGCTGCCTCCGGGCGCCCACCTCCAGTTGTCGGGTTCCGCCACTCCGTGTGGGCGCGTTCCCTTTATCTCCCTTACGCCCGGGTCAAGGGGAGATGCTGCCGAATTTTTGTCAGAAAAATGATAAATATATTAAAAGGGCACAAGGAAGCAACAGACGAACAAAACAATCAACGATAAAACTTTCCGACTTATCGAGCCACTGCCGGCACCATGACGAGAACTGGACCGATTAATAACCCGGCAACCCGAACGTCCGATCTGTGAGAAGAGGCCGAACAGAATAAAGCAAGGAAAAGGAGAAGTTTATATAAAACTATATAAAAATCAATGAAGGAAGAAAAGAAAAGCCTTAAAATGAATAACAGAGGAGTGCACTTTCATCATGCCTGCCTCGACCTTCATCGGCACGCATTCTACAACCTTCACCGGTATACCCCAAACAACCCTCAGCGGCACACCCTTCTCAACCTCCAGCGGCACACCCTCATTACCCAGCCTAACCCCCAGCGGTACACTCATCTAACCCTCCACCGGCACACCCCATCCTCATTCCAACAACCCTCCAGCGGCACACATTCTTAGCTCCCCAGCGGCACACACACGCATCCCACCTTATCTTCCCTTCGCTGGCACACCCTGCATTCCTTCGCCGGCACACCCCTCGGCCTCCAGCGGTACGCCCATTTTAGCCCCCAGCGGCACGCCCCATCTCCCTTCGCCGGTACACTATATATATATATACACACATATATACGCATAGCATAGTAATAACAACAGTAATAGCAAATGAATTAACGAAAATTATGTTAATCGAAGGATGCCAAATATGTAGCAATAATAACAACAGTAAGAAGGGGGGGTAAGAAAATAATAGTAATAGTAATAAATAAAAAGGGAGAAAATTAGTCGGTAAAACAAATGCAAAAAAGAAGGGGGTGATAAATATCAAAAAAGAAAAGGGGCACATATAACTAAGAAAATCCCAGATAAAAGATGCTAGGGTCCACACTGCAGTCCCATCTCTCCCCCGGACCCGATGCAAAAGGAACAGCAACGCCGCCCTTCCAGGTCGAACCCGAGTCTCGGGAATTCTCCCGACATGGCCAGGCTTTGACCTAATTTCGGGCCGACATCTTAATCGGACCGGATTTCGTTTCTCGTTCCGGACCCCTTCCGAGTCATCATTAAAATTGTCGTGCGCTCGACAGACATTTGAACGGATTCGTCCCTGTTTTCTCGTCGCATTTTCATCACGGACCCGTGTCCGAACATGAAAAGGCCCACGAGTGACCGACATGGCCGACGGTTTGTGGTGTGAATACAACCCGCAGTGTGATCTATCCCTATCTCTCTCTCTCGCAATTAGTATTATTCCTTTCGGCCGTAGGGCCCCTAATTTCGGTAATTAATCAAGGGTATTCCCTCGTATGGGGGATGTAAATGACGTCGTGACCTTTACGGCGCGACGGGATTTGGTCCCGACACGAACCGCACAATCGTCTGACGAAGTCGGATCGAGCGCACCACGGGCTCTTCAGAGCCCGAATAAATTGTCACTCTGGTGACTGGCACGCCCACGCACTTAATAAACCGACAAACGAATAAGATGATTTGCTAAATAAAAAAATGCGTCCACAGTTTTCCAGAGTTGTTTGCCATGTGGATGACGTTGCGAGCTCCGAGGCCGCTTGTGCTCCATTCTTCACGCTCCTTTGACCAGATCACCTTTGCTTCGTATGTGGACTTGAACTTGTGGTGAGTATCCCGAGATATCCGTTGCTCGTTTGGTTATTGTGTGGGGCAGTGTAGAATAGGCCGTGTCCTGGGGCTTGGGATTTGCTCAACATTTGAGCGCCCTAGCTGGTATGATGCCATTTTGGGGTGGCCCCGAGGTTTGCCCTCCTTCGTGTCTGTAGGTCGTGTGATACGGCGAAGTGTCCCGAAGCCCGGGCTTTGACCTAGCCTCTGAAATGGTGCTGGCATGGTGCCGCCCGCAAGGTGTTTGGGACTGGTTCCCAACCTTACTTTGATGCGGTGTAGTACGGCTAATGGCCCCCGGAGTCTGAGTTTGACACGGTCACTGGAGCTGTCGGCATTGGGTGGCTTGTAGAAGGTATTTTAGGAGTCATTCCCTATCTTTTTGTCATGTCTCGTGTGGCACTGCATGTCTCGTGTGGCACTGCATGTTGTCTTCGGTCTCGGGTCGAGCTTGGATGTTACAAGGTTACTGGCGTGGTGTTCTCCTCGGAGGCAGGTAATAAGATCCAGAGAAAGATGCTTATGCCTTAGCGAGATTGTGATTCATTTCCACACGGCAGTGGCAAATGAGTAGTTCCACAGCTAACCCCATAATTAATCAGCCACTTTGGAAATGAGCCATGTAGTGGGCGACATGGTCAAATAAGTGAAATAAATAGAATGTTAAAATTAATCTAAGAATACGTGTGTGTGTGTGTGTGTAGAGAGAGAGAGAGTGTGTGTGTGTGTCAAGTTTCATAAGTTCGTTTGGTAAAGAAAGTGGGTGTAGTTGAATTCAAGATTTTACAAATCAGTATGATATGGAGCGAATCATCCATACCGGATCATACCAACCGTAAAGAAAGTGGGTGTAGTTGAATTCAAGATTTTACAAATCGATCTGATACGGAACAAATCATCCGTACCGGATCATACCAGCCGAAGATTGGTACGACCGGTCTGTGATACACAACCGATACATTACTTATCTTTTTTGAAATATTATATATATATATATATTATTTTGTATTAAAGTTATTTTCATATATAGGTGATTTGATTTAGAGTTTTCTTTTGAACCATTGAGACCCGGGTTCAAAACATGCCAGTTACATTTTTTCTAGATTTTTTCACTATTCTTTAGGAAAAATAAATCAAAAAATATAAAATGATTATCAGATTCAAACCCTATACCTTACATATAACTAACACACTCACTAACCACTAAACTACACATAATTTTTATCATATTTTATAATAATATATACTTATTAAATAACTCTTCATTGTTGACACATGATCACGGTACGATGCAGTATGATGCCGTATCGTATCATATCAACATCAAATCAATACGGTCGATACGATCGGGCCGACAAATTTTGGGTGAATTATGACCTTCCATCTATGGTTAATGAAAGATTGAGGTCTCAAATGAATGGTAGAGCATATTTATAGTTCACACTTGGATTTACCCTTTCTTTTTGACTATAATGCCATTCTAAGTTGCTCGGGTGATGCCAGCATTAATTAAGCTTTGAGGTCAACCCATTTCCATCTTAATTAATTAGAAGGTATCTTGTCTCAAATCTATAGAAATCACAAACATCAAAAGGAGATTAATTCTCATCTCACATCCAATTCAAATTTCCCACATTAATAGATCGATTGCGGAGGTTTTCTTAAAAGAGAATTTGTTTTTTCTCCTCTTCTTTTTGGCAGAGATGGGGGGGGGGGGTTCTCTCGATCTCTTCTTACTGGTACACATGAGATTGAGAATGGTGCATGGCAGGCCTAGAACAACTGTACGTAGATTTCACTTGGACTTAATTTTTTTCTCTCGGAAAATTCCATTTCTGGTGGCTCGCAATAATATTGTTCAAGAGATACATCCACCTTTCGCACAGTTATTTCATCTTTTTTTCACAGCAGTAAATTTTTCATGACAGATCATGATGAAAGCAACGCATCTAATTAAATGGCATCTAATAATATTCGTGTGCATGTAGAATTACTAACTCTTTTTCTTCTATTTCTTTGATTGCCCCGAGCGGGGAAGGTCCGAAGGTGCGGCAAAAGAGAGACGCTATGCCACTTTGACTGCTAATAATATGATCCTCAACAGTTAAGCACTTGCTTTAGCAACAAGATTGGAATTGGGTCCTTAGAAGGCGAACATAGGAAGTTTCCTCATATATACCAGCGTGATGAATCGACCTGGCAGAGCAAACCACAACGCGGTGATGTAATGTGTTTGTGCGGCGGAACCCCGATCCTCTCAGGACAGATGACGAGCATGGACAACAGACTACAGCAAGCGTGCCTCAATGGCGATGTGGCCGCACTCCGCGATTTACTTGGGGAGGACTACACGCTACTCCTCGAGAGAGCCACGACCTCTACGTCCGCAGTAGATGGCCCTCTGCAGTTGGTGGCGCTGCTAGGGCACCCCGATATCGTCATGGAGATCGTGGCCCGGAAGCCGGAGTTCACCCCAGAAAGGAACGCCTGCGGATGCTATCCGTTGCACCTCGCCTCGGCTAATGGCCACCGGCAAGTCGTGGAGGTGCTCCTTCATAAGGCCGGCGTAGATCTCTACCATCTTTTGCCGATTCACACTGTCGTGTTGAAGGGGTGGCTTGATGTGACAGAAGCTCTAGTCGGGACCAACAGGGAAGCTGCCCGAGCTTCCACAGCTCGGGGTAGTCCGTCCTTCACCTTGGCGTCAGATAAAACAACATGGAGATGATCGCGTTGCTGGTGGAAAGATTAGAACTTGATGAAGACGATGTGTTTCTAAACCTCAAGGACGAGAGAGGCAGCACGGCCTTGCACCTCGCAACAGCTAGGAGATATGCCCTAGTCAGTATCTTAAAACTTAATTCGCCACTCTTCTCAATTAGCACCAAGAGCCTAATAAATCACTGTGTTATCGTATACGTGCCGTACAGGTGTTGAAGTTTCTTGTGAGCTAACGAGGTGTCAACATGAACGTCAGAAACGGAAGAGGGGCCACAACGATATATGGATCTGCTGTTGGAGCTACCATGTGAGCACGAAGATCTGTTGCTGGGAGACATAATATTTTCAGCGGGTGGCAGGGCCACCACAACGCACGAGTGCACAACGCTGCCTGCCAATGCCCATGGGATCATCGATTCCCGGCCTCCTGTGGAACAGAAGATCTAGAGGGACAGGGATGGATCCCCCAAGCTCTGGGTATATATAGCTCTCTCTTTTCCGAGAACTGTCAGATAGAGTTTGCCGATCGATGGCAAAACCACCTTGGTTTCTGTGGTCAAGTCTCCGTCTGATAACACTGGTTCGATGTATTGAAATCTTTCATATGATTTAACCAACATGGTTTGGGCTCAATCCGATGTCTTCGCATGACTTCATCAGATTCCATTTAGATATCTCCATGTACTTGCAAGTTAGATTACGTATTACTTTCAGCTGAAGCTTAATTCAATGTTCGCTAAGGTGTGGTTTGCCGTAAAATACTGTAAAATATCGTAAAATGACATAAAGTAGCGTATTGCTCGTATTTAGAATGTTGTGAATCATCTTACCTTATTTTTCTTTATTTTGAAGTGTCGTAAATTATTGATTTTAGAATTAATCAAATTCATATTTAAGAGTAAGAATTAATTAATATTCCAAGAAAACCCACTGGGCTCACTAAGTAAGTAATCAAAAAAATTACTTGCGGGTTTTGCAGAAAATCAAGAACTAATGTCATCTGGACAACAAGGGCATTTCCTGTTTATTTGCGTTCTAAGTGTCCTTCCCCCTCCGATTCGTTCCCTTAACAGCTGATATATAGTCCATCAAATGCACCCATCTAACTCCATTGATTATTTTAATTAAGGATACATTAATTTCTAAATCAATCAGGTCTAAACCAATCAAGCCGATGAAACCCAACGACAAAAATTAAGAGCAACACTTGACCCAGCCAGTCGTTTTCTTCACAAGTCACTTAATAGAATATATATAATGCTAGGTTCCTTCCTGGACGGGTAGAAATGTTAATTACCCATATAATGGACTATTGGTCCATGTCATTGACACATAGGGTTCACCCATTAAATTTCTTAAATACTTCTTAAATATTTACATACACTTCTATTTAATTGTCACTCTTATTCATTCATGTATTTGTCACCCTTAGATAATTATTTTTCACCCTTAGATAGTTATTTGTAACTCTTAAATAACATTGAATGTCTTATTCGTCACCTCGAGAATGCGCAAAAATTGACAGAGCTATTTGTCATCCTTACATAACTATTTGTCACCCTCAAATAGCTATTTTGCACATTTAAATAGCTATTTGGCATCCTTAAATAGCATTGAAAGTCTCATTCGTCGTCTCGAGAATGTATGAAAATTGAACTATTTGTCACCCTTACATAGTTATTTGTCACCATTAAATAACTATTTTTCACTCTTAAATAGTTATTTATCACCCTTAAATAACATTGGAAGTCTCATTCGTCATCTCGAAAATGCACAAAAATTGACAGGGGTTGACTATTTGTCACCCTTACATAGCTATTTGTCACTCTTAGATAGTTATTTTTTATCTTTAAATAGTTATTTATCATTCCTATAGTATTAAAAATCTCATTAAAAATACATATAAAATTGACAAAAAGTGAGACCCACACATTACATATATGACCTAATGGGAGATAAGATGGGTAATAAATTTATATATATACGCATGTGCGCGTTATATATATATATATATATATATATATATATATATATATATATATATATATATATATCCAATGTAATTAAACATTGGTTTTTTGAAACGCTAACATTCGCTTTGATTACTTCTTGGTTTTATAAGGATTTCTCAACGGTCACACAAGTGATGGCTAGCTCACAGAAGTTTTCGAAATTTTTATTTATTTTAGAAAATAGAGAGAACACATTCACAAAGATTTTATCAATTTTAGAAATTAAAGGCTCTAAAAATCTTCAAATTTGGATGATGCGGTCCGCGGCGTGATCGAACTGTGGAGCGTAGGCTGTTGGTTGCTGTATACCCACATTCTTAACTCACCTGAGCGAGCTGCTCCAATGGCCAAGAAAACCTTAATTACATCACCGAGAAATGCGGATAAAACTCCGTATATATATATATATATATATATATATATATATATATATATATATATATATATATATATATATATATATATATATATATATATATATATATATATATATATAATATAGGGGGGCTCTCAGATGAATCGAGAAATAACTTGGAATCATGCCAATTCAGTCACGAGCCTCCATGGTTGCGAATAAAAAAACCTTTTTAAAAGGAGTGGCTTCAAATTCCAAACTTGTATAGAAGTTGGAAATAATCAAATTGAGGACCGACAACAGTTAGGGCTGTCAATGGATCTGATCGACCCGATATACCTGTGAATTTGGCTCGATTTCGGGTCAGGTCGTAAAGTCTTTTTCAGTTCGCGAATTTTTAGTCGGGTCTAAAAACCCGGCCCGACTAGACTCGCGGGCCGGGCTCGGGTTTTGAGTTTGGCCTGCGGGCCGGCCCGGCCCGATGTCTTTTTTAATTCTCACTTCAAATTTTAAAAATTATTTAGTTAAGATTATGTTATTTTACTTAATTAGAAATTTTAAAACTCTCTTTTCACATAAATTATGTAATTAATATCAAAATTTTAATTAATTTAGTGAGATTATAAATTTTATATTATTAAATATATTTATTTTTATTAGTTATTTAAGTCGTCGGGCCGGGCCGGACTTTAGTCGGGCTTCGTATTTTTTAAATAATGTAGGGCCCGGACCAGACTCGGGTCTTAATCTTGATAAGTCGGACCCGGGCTAGGCTCGGACCTTAATCTTGATAAGTCGGGCCCGGGCCGGGCCGACATAAGCCCGGCCTGAGCCCGGCCCATTGACAGCCCTAACAACAGCTACAGCGAAGCAATCTCTCGGGACATGTTTGATATCGGAATAAGGCGGGGTTATCCCCGTTTCAACCCCATTCTCTATGCTCCGCTTTAGAAAGGGATTACACTATGGTTAACCACAGTTTAACCCTGGACATGCATCCGATTGTGCTTTGATTGCAAACCAAGGCTAACCCTTGGATGAGGTGGGCTAACCATGGGATAATCTCGGGTTTCGAATCCCACCTCACAAGGTGGGTTCCGTCCGTCTCGGCTTGGCCTTTATCTTCCTGCCCCTGTCGCATGCCGCTTCGAGGAAGGGAAACGGAGGGAGCGGCGGAGGAGCTTGGGGTCGCAGAAGGACCGGAGCAGGGACCACCGCTCTAGGTGCAGCGCGCAGCGGTCGCTCGGCTCCGCGACGCCGGCGAGGCGGCGGAAGGAGGACGTGAGAGCGGACATCGGATCGACGTCCCTGATGAAGGGGTCGATCGGGGGGTCGATGAGGTCGGGGGAGGGGAGCCCGTGGGAGCTTGTCGTGCCCGGCGGAGGAGGGGTTCAGGGCGTAGACCTGGCTGCTGCCGCCCTTGCAGCCATCGGCGAGCTTGAGAAGAACGTGATCCCGGCCGCCGCCGCCGCCACTGCGTCACCTTCCCCGACTTCCCCTCGTCGGACACAATCCGTCAGCTGTCGCTGCTAGAGTTCCGCACTGGAACCATCTCCGGCGCGATCGAGAAGAAGAACACGAACATATAATTTGTGTGAGAGAGAGAGAGTGACGTGAGAACGAGGGGAGGGAGAGAGAGAATGAGTGAGAATGGTAACATTTAATAAAAAACTCTCTCTTGCTCCGAAATGAGTGCCCGAGGTTCCCACGAAGGCATTGAATGGTTAGAAGTGAACCCTATAAAACTCTCTCTTGCTCCGAAATCTCCACCTCAAAAGAAAATTTCTTGTTTTTTTTTAATTTCTTTTAACGTTAGAAATTGTTTTTTTTTGTTAACCAAAAATGCTAGAATGATGTAATACATAAGAATGTAATATAATGCATAAAATCTATAATACGATGATTTGTTATACGGTATACTACATCCTTGTGCATGATCTCGCATGTATCTTTAGCGGCGTGATGTGGTGATGCGATGTAGCACACACAAGAGTATAATATATTGCACAATGAAATAATATGATTGTATAAAGTGCAGTGTAGCATGCCTTTGTATATTATGTTGCCTCATTATTTTTGAAGTCGTCTATACTGTTAAAATTTATTTTTCTCACATGATTCCTCTTTTAGAGAAGTCAAACTCTAAAATTGATTATAGGAATTTCAGAGCATCAGAGATTTAGCAGTCGAAATCGTTGGTCGATAAGAGATGCGCACGAGGGATGGAATACATGAAACTGGTCTTAGAACCCCCCCCCCCCCTATCTATGCCCTCATAAAACACGAAATCCTATTGGGCTTTGTGTCGGCCCGGTTTAGCCTTGTCTGGTACGTATGCCCTTGCAAAATGGACCGGGTGCGGTTAACATCGGGCCTGAAAACATTTCGGCAAGGACAAACCAGCGACCATTGTTCTTCTTAAAGTTTCTAGATTTAGTCTAACCGAGCATTTACTCTATCTAAACAGTATATCGGTAAATGGATCGGATACGGAGCAGATAATGTATTATCTAAATTCGTATTCGATTAATAATTGAATTATCCATCAGATATTTTATTCGGATAATTATCATATTAATACGAATTCGAATTCGATTCAAATTTTAAACGGATAATTACTAAACCTACTTAGAGGTGAGTCGCGTGAGCCGTGTTAGAGCGCCATACGTTGTTTTCTCATAAAAAAGAAAGAGTATAAGTTATTTTTATTTTGGAAGGTGTTATCAAAAGATATATTTCATCCTAAAAAATAAGAGATAAGTTACCAAATAGGTGTAAGTGAATTTCTTATCAGCAATCGATTTGACCGGTCGAGGGTTGTGAAGCCCTAGACTTAGCCCATCGATGGCCTCCATAGTCGAGAGAGAGGGAACATCACTGAATATTATAACACCTTATTTCTTCGTGAAGTCTATGAAAAGGGGCCGATGACCCAGACAAGGGAAAGAGGACCCATTAATTAACAAGTAGATTGAGTCTCATTCATAAAGACTCTGACTTGAGCCGACCCCAGATTTACTCATTGCGTAGCCATGGCCGAAGCGGATAGCAGAAAAAAATTAGAGGCGGTCTGAATCGAAGTAAATCTGAACAATTGTCCGAGTGAGAATATTGACTCAAATCATGGTGGTAGTAATGAAAAAAATTCCCTTCTTGGCGGGAAATAGTCAATGGCACTCGGAATTGGATTCTCCCCGTTGAAGAACAAGATTGAAACACTCAATCAACAAAGTCAACTTGATTAGAACAGAAATGCATGGCGAGAATATTACTTCATATGGAACTCTAACAAAACGTCGTGACGGTGCAAAGATATCTCCTCTTTTTGGGAGAAATAGGAGATGACACCAAGTAAAATGATTTGCATGCAAAACTAATAGTACACTTCAGTTAAAGGGATGCGATTGCAAATCCATGAAACAGGAGTTTGGAATTCTATGCTCAGCTTTCAAGGAAAAAATTACATGTCAAACAACGTGCCAAAAATCCTACAACACCACCACCACAAAAAGAGATGACCAGATGATCATGAAGTTCTATGAGAACAAAAACTAAATGAATCCAAAAATATACCCATTGACATCAGAAATCAGATGGTGTGATCACGTCGTCAATTTTCAATATCATCTTCACAACTTGGGTCGCAAGCAGTACCTGCTGTTGTTTTCCGATCAGTGTTTCAAACACATCTTGCTCTCTCATGTCATTTGTCCCAACATCGTTGCAGTCTATGCCACAGTAGGGATTCTTCTCCTGCAAGGACATGCATGCTGAGAGGCAGGAATACTAATACCATACGTGTATTTTATTCTAGAAGTGCTACACGTTTCTCATAAAAGTATTGCAGTCTCTATTATGTCGAATGATTTGCATGCCAAGAAAATGGTAAATCATCCAGAATGTCTAGATGGTGAGTGAAGTAATGGCTTCATATACTCATTATACTGCTAAACATCAATGAACACTTTCTAGATTATTAGTTGATCCAATAATGTCAACTTTAGATTCGTGACATTGCCAATTGGCATAATGTCAATAAATGCATGTATATATATATATATATATATATATGTGTGTGTGTGTGTGTGTGTGTGAACCAACTGGGTAGCCTCATGGGGAACCATGAGGTCCCCAGTTCAAACCTTGGCTCCCTCATTACTTGGGGGAGTGTAAGGCCCTGAGTTTTTTGGGTCTCAGTGGGTGACTCAGCACAAAAAAAAAAAAACACAGAGTGTGTGTGTGTGTAATATATGCCGGATCCACACACCTTGATTTGCTGAGACTTGACTGCAGTTAAAGTGTCAATAGGCTGGAGACCACTGTTTTCGGCTAGTGCCATTGGAATAGAATCCAAAGCCTCGGCAAAGGACCTAATAGCATACTGTAACAAAAAAGCAAATATCAAACACATTATCCTATCATGCATTGATAAGCTTGGATGTTACAAGATTGCGAGCAATCCATGTAAAGCAGAACAAGCTTTACCTGCTCAACACCAGGATATCTATCAGCAGCTGCTTCTACAGCAATCGAACAAGATATCTCAGCTGAGCCACCACCATATACAATAGAGTTGTTACGGATCAGGTTCCTTGCCACACAAAGGGCATCATGGATGCTGCGTTTGGTCTCCTCAATCATCATTTTGTTACCTGAGTTAAATATAAAAAAATTAATTAAATATTGCCAATGTAAAAATGTTCCTTGCCACTATATAAATATAAATAGTCCTTTTATGCTTCGTTGTTAGCAGGATTTACTGGAACAATAAGACATGCAGAAAAAGGCCAAAGCAATAGAGCTTCCAGTTAAACCAAACTATCAAAGTTAAGAACTAATTTGTCGTAAAGCCTAACCTTCAGAAACTACTATAAAGAATGCTACTCTCTCTCTCTCTCTCCAAAGCACAAATAGTGATTTACTGCCTTCCACCAAAGCATCCATCACCCCACCTGCTTGTCTAAAGTTTTAGTTGCAATTTGTAGACTCCATTTAATGTGCTTTTTGGACCAAAGTCTTTGATTTCTTTTCAGCACCTTCTTTGGTATCGAAAAAAAAGGTTGGGTTCATAGCCTTGTAAGGCTTGCAGCCTGTCTTCTCTCTAACCTTGCCAACTGAATCTTCATCAGATACTACACTACAGAATTGACGAGAGAAAACACAGGAAAATGTGTGGGTTCTGGGCCTTTTATAGCTCCCAAGGCAAACACTGCACACCATATTATCAGAATCATGACTACAAATAAAGGACAGAAATTGGAACTGCACTTGAGTAAATACCAATCCCACACTACAAGCTAAAAAATAACCATAAGCTTTTCTATGCAAACGACTTGAAATTATGTATCAAAAAGCCACTATAACATAATCAAGTAAAATAAGGAGTTTTCATTAATTATTATCACTTTAACGGCAATACTGAAACAAGGTGAAAACATACCTCCACGAATAAATATTGTGACAGCCCTCGAGTTTGCACATTGTTCAATATATAGCATCCGATCCTTGGTCGTGCCAAAAGATTTTTCTCTAACTAGACCAGCCTGATTATATACAATAAGCTTATATATGTTTCAGCATTTTCACATAGATGCAGATACAGTACAGGAAAGGAAAAAGGTAATAAGAAACATTACAGCTTCAACATGAGGCCAGTTGCATGATAAACATCTTTTACAACATTCAATGAAACATATAAGCAAATAGACAATCTCATCTGCCAATTGACATACAGAAGATTGGGACTTCTATCCTCACTTGATTGTACTACACCTATTATTAGTCAATAAAATTGGTGGTGTAATCCACAACACCTTTCAGGAAAAAAAGAATGACATATAGAAGATTGATAAATAAACACAATTTTATAATACAAGCCCCACTTTGGCAACTGGATAATTGGATGGAAAATAGGGCTTTCCAGTTCAGGATGCCAAAAAGTTATTTGGTAACTCAAATGTACTCAGGAACAAATATAAAGTGAAGGCGAAACAATCTGCTGATTTCTATTTGCGACCTCCTCAGATTTCCTTCTTTTTTTGTCACAGGGGGGTGGGGGGATAGTACCACTGAAATGTATTAAATTGAAAAGTGAGGGATGTACAAGTACAAAAAGGGGGGGACACACCTCAAAAGTCACTCTATACAAGAGCACAGCCAGATGGTGCCACTCACTCTCCTTCAAAAGTCCAAAAAGGGAGGGAAAAATACATCCACAATGACTCACTGAGGCAATACAAGTAAACTTGCAATTAAACTACAGAAGGATGCCTATTGCAGCATGTCATGCAATATGCAAGGAATAGTTTCAAGATATTATTATCACTAGACAAAGTAGGCATCAAGTTTAGCACTCATTGTATTCACAAATGCATGTATAAGAATTGAGGTACCAAGAGGGCATGCATCATATCATTCTGTCACTCTAAAAGTTGCCTACACATGCAAAGTTATTTTGGTCAAAACCAAAGCCACATATAAAATGTATACCCTTTTAGGATTGCTAATAACACAAACTCGAAAAGCATCCTCTGTGCCCCTACTGCAACTAGAACAATCATTATGTGCTAGTTGGAATGTTCATTATGATTATTTTCAGATGTCAAAAAGCCAAGGAACCAGGTAAACTATCAGAGAACAATTCAATTTATAGTGACAGATTCTACGCTATGAAATACTCTGGAAAAAAAAAGGTTTGTACCCTTCCAAGCTTTTCTGGTGTCAACTCCTGGAACCTTGGGACAATCCTTCCTCCTGTTATTATACAAAAGAAAAATGGTAAATGCATGGTGAGCCTTGATTTTTTTATTTATGTAGTGCTTTAGAAGCATAGAAGTTTGATATTGGATCAAACCTGTAGCTATTGCAATTAGCTCTAGTTCCACACCACCAACCCATCTAACTGCAGGCAAATTCCGATGCATCAATAAATGATTAGCTTCATCATCGAAACCCCATTGACATATTACAAGGGTTGCACCAACATCCTGCAGGACAATGAAACAAGAAGAAGTTTGTAGAACTTGCCATATGCACCGTACTTAAGGAAAATGAACCAACAAATAAAAAAAGCCTCATGCTCCACATGTAACCACAGACACATGTTTACACAATTTAGGAGCAAAGTAGATCATAATTGTTTATATAGACCATAACCAGCACATAAAAGAGATGGTCCACACCCAAGAATTTTTTTAAAACAGATATTAAATTAAACATGAGAGTTCTACTTACTTTGCATTTCTGAACCATGTCATCAAAATACTTCTGCTCCTGTTGACGCAAAGTCTGGAACTTCTCCACAGTGTCAATATCAACCTTATGCTTTGTCTTAGGCTTTGGTGGCTCAAATGGACAAGTCAATATAGCAATTTTGGCATCCTCAATTCGCTTTGGCATCTGAGGATGGCTCATATCCTTGTCTACAACAATTCCACGGATTAGCTCCGTGTCTTCCAATTTTCCTCCTACCTTTCCTTCTACTTTGATTAAATCCAAGTTGACGTCCTTCCTCTCTAAATCAGCAACTGCTAGAACTGCTTCAACAGCAATTCCAGCTAAATCGTGCTTTTGTCGACTTACACTGCACCATAGTTCCAGTGTTACTTTTCCAACTGTATACAACTTATAAGCAATAAACACATAGACCACAGAATTACAAAATTTCCTACACAGTTACAAAATTTCCTACAGCATACATTGTCAGCTAGCCTACTGGTGATGGGGGAAATATAGGGAAGCATATACCTAATGGAAAGAAAAATGCAAAGAAAGATGTCAGAACAAGATTGCACCACCAAACTTGTCTCCAGTTTGCATAATATGCATTAGATAACCATTAATCTTGGGATGCATAGAAACCCAAAAAAAGTGAAAACAGCTTACACCAGGCTTTGTTATAACATCATGAAAAAAAATGCCAAAATAAGAAGAGGATTAGACCAGGCAAGCTAAATTAATGTGAAGATCATTTAGGCATTTAAATCCTTCTTTACTTCAATTATTACATGGAAACACCATGCCGGAACATGAGCACCAAAGAAATCCCAACTAGATATGAATTGATTGCATACCATGAGCAACAGTATGAAATACTGTTCATCACTGCAATGACTATTAAACTTGTCATCTCAAATATGCATTCCAGTCATATATCTCTCGCTTGGTATCTATACAACACACACAAAATAGAATGCAACGAGAGAAAAAAAGTGTTAATAACCAACACGGTTCTTGTGGGCACATGTAAATGCACAGAATTGCTGCCTACTGAGTTATGTTATCAAAGGTGATGGAGGCGATCGCCTAGGTAAGGAGGCGAGGCAAGGCAAGGCGGCCACAGATCGCCTCGCCTCCGCCTCAATCTGGCCTCGTGGGCCCAGCCCACCTCCCCGTTGAGAACGCAGCCCTCTCTCACGACTCTAGCCTCACCAATTACAATAATACCCTTAGGGCACCACTAATCACCAATTATAGTAATACCCTTAAATAAAACTTTTCTTCCCCAAGAAACTGCCGCTTGACCCCCGCGACCTGACCGTGTAGGTTGATCCGCGGTGTTGTGACGACGGTCCCAATCAGAGTGGGATCTGACTCTCCAACTAAAACCTCCAAATTGAGTTCAGGCTCCACTCTTCAACATGCATGCCCCAGCCCGTTTGCTGTTTTGTTTAATTTTTTTTAGATTTGTTGTTAATTTTATTTAAATTTGTTTGATTTTAGGAATGAATGAATTTAGAAAGTTTATTGATTTTATGTATGCATTTTTGTGATATTTAGACATAGATTTATATTTCTGAATTCTATATATTATTTTAATAAAATATTGCTTCAAATGCCTAGGCCATCGCCTAAGCGTTTGAGGTATGAGGTGATCCCTTGGTCGCCTCGGTCACCTCTCGCCTCTGAGTACATAGCTATTGAGTTAAAAAACCCATAATTAGTAAAGTTCCAAAAAAAGAGAGACGTATGTAGGCATAGCCTTAGCAGAAAATAACACTCATTCATAAAAGACAACAGCCAAAAAAGATGGTATAATCAACTAATTAATCGATCAGTCATAAAGCATTTTTCCCATCCATTTAGGTTGCAATTAACTAGCATAGATCCATAAGGACTTGCCAAATATTCAGGACTAATCATCAACCTTCACAAGTTGATGACAAACAAAAAGGATGCTACAGGAAATAACATTGATGAAAATACCAAATCATTCAATTGCCAAAAGATTAATAGAATAATACTGCTAGAATAGATGCCCTTGCAAGTGAGTATCTACAAAAGATGTCCCCCACCAGTGGCAGAGTGGACACCCTCTCCCTTTGCAAGGGGGAGGTCCTGGGTTCCCCCCTCCCCATAAAAAAAAAACTTTCCGAATAAAAAGAGTATCTACAAAAGATAGACCAAACTAAGATAAGCAGCAACAGATAATCAAATAAGAAAACCAAAGAGATCCATGGATGCACCACTTAATGGAAATCATAATATTTCCTGTCAAAATACTAATTGACCATCAACTACAGATCAAACTTTTGATATGAGACTTGCTATCTAGGGTGATTCTACATGGTCGAGGGAATTGGACAAGCCCGTAAAAGGCCAGCTAACAAGCAAGGAGGGGCAATTGAAGGAATCCCAGAAATCCCCCCCCCCCCGACCTGACTAGAACCTTCAAAAAAAAGGCAATCTTTTTATATAACTCATGATCATCTATCAACAAAGCATCAAAATTAAATGCCAAAAGGCATAACTAGCCATATTTTTTGCATTGGGGCAGACCTACGACAATACTTACATTTTTGAAGACAAAGTAGTAGAACAAGTCTGCACTAAAGGCTCTATATTTGTTACACTGAACTCAAACTTCTGAGAGATCTTTTCCAAATGCTCCACAGCAATCCTGGATGCCATCTCATAGCCCTCGGCTACCCTGATCGGGTGAATCCCACGTTCCAGAAGTTTCTCAGACTGCTCCAGGAGCGCACCAGCCAAAACAACAACCCCGGTCGTACCATCTCCAATCTCATAGTCCTGACTCCGAGACAACTCAACCATCAGCTTTGCAATCTGATTGTCGACGTCCATCTGTTCCAGAATCGTCGCCCCATCATTCGCTGCAAGGAGGCCAGAGCAATGGCAGAGATATCAATCAATCACATAACTGAAACATGATGCATAATCTTGAACTAGGTAGAATCAATATCAGCTTCCCTATGAATATATTTCCAAGAGCAAAACAGCTTCTTTTCGTTCTGCACACTTATAAGATCCAGTAAACTAGAATGGAGTTCGACGACCTGGCTAAAGCGCATACTATTGTAAAAAACTAAAAATAACATCCATGGCATGATCGCAAGCTAATCCAGTTCTCAATAGACGCATTGTTCTACCGTTAACCATCCAGCTCTAAAAACCACAATTTTCCACATCAATGTAGCGAAACATGGCAAGAGACCCACAAAAGGAAGCAAACAGCTTGATGGAAGCACTTAAACCATTAAGTATACTCGAAAAATTAAAGGGAAAAGGTAAACCCGCCTTCAACAGAAGGGAAGGGAACCCAAAGAAATGGGCGGAGATGTAATAGTTATCGGCAAGAATGTTGTTGCTCACTGATGGTGACGTCGCCATCGGGGGACTGGAGCATCTTGTCCATGCCCTTGGGCCCGAGGGAGGTGCGGAGGATGCGGGCGACGGCCTTGCCGGCGGCTATGTTGGCCTTCTGGGCCTCGAGGCCCCGCAGCCGCGTCTTCTGCTCCTGCTCCCTCAGTATGATGAAGGGCCGCCCGTACTCATCGAACGCCAGCGCCATGGCGAATACCTCCCTCTCGCGATCGCAGCCGCCGCCTCCAGCACCACAGCCGACGCTGCCGAAGCAGGAGGCGAAGAAAGCTAGAGAGAGGCAGAGAGGAAGCTAGACACTAGACAGAGAGAGGGAGGGTTCTGGAAGAAATGGGCCGGGGGGCAGTCGAAGGGGGCATAATGGAACCCTACGTGATAGATCCGAAATTGCGGTTGATTATCGGTATTCGGTTCCGACGGAGGGCCGTCCCGGGATTTTTGTTGGGTTTGGTCGGGTGAACTGAACCGAGCCCCTGGTGGGGATGGCGAAGTCTTCTCTCGTACAATAAAAATATGTGAAAAGTCATTATAGATTTATAGTTACATGCATATTATTCTTACATAAATTAAATATAATTGATACCTTTATCGTCACCTTTCGTTAACAAACTGTTAAAATCTCTTAAGGAGAGATGAAGAAGAAGATAGAATCTTTTATTTATATTTTTGACTTTACTACAAGTGATTACCTGGCATAAGGAAGGGTATATATTTTTACAAAGGTATATATAAAAATAGGTTTTTACATATAAATTATTGTTAAAATAAAAATTACATATGTATCATTCTTGTATCTGTATTTGCACATATTTCATTAAAAACATCGATATTGTTCAAAATGGCCACTGAATGACCTTTTTTATTACTTTAAGTGATATTTTGACACATAAAAATAGTGAAAAAGATCATCCCTTGATCTTTTTGTGGTCTTTTTACACAATATCAATATTTTTAATCATATGCGTATAAATACCAATACAAGAATGTTAAATCTATAATTTTTTATCTAACTATGGCTTATACGTAAAAACCCCACATAAAAAATCCTTTTTCTATCTGGCCCAATAAACTGATGCATGTTTTACAACGATGGGAAAAGAGATAAAATCTGAACAGTGTGTCAGAAATAGAACAGTTTTTTTAAAGCTATTTCTATTAAAAAAATTATGTCAACACAATTTTTGATTTAAAATTTAAAATTGATGAAAGCTGACACTTCTTATTTGACAATAGTGTCATAAATTTTAAAATTTGTGTAGACCTATTTGACAAATAACTCTCCATAAATTAAAAATTATTAAAGTAACATTTCAATAGAGACGGTTATCATTCATAAATAATAAGAAAAACTATAACATGAGATTTCAAACATGATGTTTAAAAAAATTATAATCAACAACATCAGTGTCTCATGTTCACATAATCCTCCCACATTTCTAATGCTATTATATTCCGAAGTTGTTTACCAAGATGACGTTGTGTATTTTGTGTTGTCAAACTCTATTGTTCTTCAAATCCGATTCTTTCTTGACGTCTCCGTTCTACTTCTCTATCAATATCGGTATCATGTTCTCTTTCAATTTGCATTCAGATTTCATCTTTTCCTCCTTTATGGTCACGAATGAAATTATGCAAGGTACATGTAGCATTAACCATCTTCGTTTGTACATCGAGAGGATATTCCAACAGTTGGCAAAAAATGCGAAATCTTTCTTTTAACACCTCGAACATACGTTCAATAACATTTCATAATGAAGCATGTCGCAAATTGAATAACTCTTTTGGGTTGTGTGGAGCGGAGTGATTTGGACCAAATTCCTTCGAATGATATCTTACTCCTCGATATGGTGCTATAAATTATGGTGTATTTGCATAACCCGCATCAACGAGATAATATTTACCTATTTATGAAAATAAATATCACTACATATATAAATAAATATACTTTAAGTGAAAATATTTACCTTCTGGGACATAAAATCCTGATGTTATAGCACCGTCTAAAACAGTAGCATCAGTAGCAGAACCTTCGTATCCAGCATTAACAAAAAGAAAATGCATATCAAATGAGCATACGGCCATAACATTTTGAGACGTTTGTCCCTTTCGGTTGTGATAGCGTATTCTATCTTCGGCTGAAATCTCAGCTAATATATGTGTTCCATCTATAACTCTAATACAATCTTACAGCAACATAAATATAAAATTAATATAAAGAATGATTAAATTAACATTAATCACTAGAAGCATTACCTTAAAAAATCGAAAATGTTGTCTATCAAGGATGTATTGCGGAGTCTATACTGGAGGAAGAGAAATGCACTTCAGTGCTAAACTGACAAGAACATCAATTACTTCATTAAATCGACGACTTTTATTATTTCACCGGAATGTTAAAATCTATCTTGGGCAGATCGGTTACTTACACCTTTTGCCAAAATGTAAATACACATCATTACCATCTCCTCTGTGTCAACTCTAGTACTCTCTTTTAAGTGATGTAAATCTTTTATCTCGTTGCACAATAAAGAAAAGATATATTTATTCATACGGCATATCTCACGGAATTGAATTTCAACCCCTTCCAATAACTCTTGCATGTATGCTCTACCAGTAAGAATTGATGTTCTTATGCGCGTCGTCGAATTATCCTTTTGTTGATCATAAACAATCTTCACTAATGTCAACATAGTGAGAAAAAATTGACGACGGTGTGTTATAAATCTTTCCTCTTCCTCACTAACATCGTCATATTTTTCGACTATGTCCATGTACCTATAATTAGAAAACCAAATTTATAGAATGTTAATATCACAATCATAAAACAAACAAAGACTATAACTTTATTATCAAAGGTAACACAATATGTCTGAATAGTTTTCATATGTCTCTATTCTCCATATACAACAAACTCAATCCATATAACAAAATAATGCAGATAGCAAAGTTGTTCTCATATATGGATATGAAAATAATTAGGATAACAAGGACAGGCCACATTTATACAGAGGGATCAGGGGGAGGGGTGCAGTGTATGATGGCTTGCATGCACATGGCCTGCATCCATTTGATGATCGAGGCAAAAGGACCAAGTTCAAGGTCAACTTCATCTGTCTGCATTTATTTTTTTGGAATTTCTTGGGGCTTAGCAAAACTTAGGTGGTGTTCCCTTGGATGCCATGTCAGCAATTTGGTCATAGAATTTCTTTGAAGTTCTTCAATATTGTTGACTGGGGATTGGACAAATGTTTCTATACTTTACATTATTCCATCTAGGTTGATTTTAGAAAAGATTACCTTTTTTCCTTTTCGTAAATGCTGAAGAGCCATGGCTCTAACTATGCAATTTTCCCGGTCAATGATCGTGGTGCCTCTCAATATTTGGTAACTGCATGTATGATTTTTCATTAAATTGGACAAAAATAACTCAGAGAATTTATAAATTATCTTCCATTTAGTGTGTTTTTCAGTCGATTTATTACTGATAGAACCTGACAGTCATATAGTATTCTTGCTAAAGGTTATGTTCGTGCGGGGGAACCTGATAAAGTTGAGGCCCTTCTGATAACAATGGAGGAATACGGTATGCATCCAAATGTCGTAATCTTTGCCACTATCATCAGTGGGTGGTGCAGTGCAACCAACATGGACACGGGGGAGGGAAACGGACAGGACACGGGGGAGGCTAGTACCGGGAGGACGATGTCGTTGTGTGTTGCCACTGTGTGATCCCGGGAGGAGGACGATGCCGCTGCCGCTGCGTGATAAACGAGATGCCGCTGCCGCTGCGTGATGCCGGGATGCCGTTGCGTGATAAACGGGATGCCGCTGCCGCTGCGTGATACCGGGAGGATGATGCCGCTGCGTAATGTCGGGAGAAGGGCGATGCCTCTGCGTGACGATCGGTAGTGGTGACGAAGACACCGCGGGTGAGAGAGGAGGCGACGAGGTGAGAAGGGATGGGAGGAAGTCGCGCGACGATCGAGCGTCCTTAATAAAAAAATTGGTACGGAGTTGTTTTTTTTTTAAAGGAGATTTTAATAGAGTAGGATTCTCTTCTAAAAATGAGAAAGTAACTGTCAAACGTGGTTAGTGAGATCTGTATTCTTATTTTTAAATTTGAGAGAGAAAAAATAAAAAAAAACATAACCAAACACCCCATAAACAATAAGTATGATGCACAACCCAGATGAACAAAGTGTTCTCACTAGAGGTAAAAAGTCAAATAGTTATCACTGGAAATATTCCTAACGTATATATCTTTATATGTTCAATGGACATGGATTAGAGGTTTCAAGAGTTTACTGTGAAACGTTTGTGGATGGTATGTGAGACCAGACCCTGGAATTTAAATTACATGCATCCTTGAACAAACGCGTACCAATAAAGGCATCCTTGCCATGTCATCAAAATGGAATTTTAGAAGAAAAAAAATAGAACAGATTTTAAATTGATGTGAAAATTATTTTTATAATTTTTTTTTGAAAAGATAGTATACTGAGGTTGTATTTGAATTCAAGGTCTCCCCATGAGGACAAGTTTTTTTTATATTGCTGAGTCATAGACTCATTGGAGTGATTGGAAGGTTTCAAACTTTTCATTAAGGCTTTCTTTGAAACTGGGGTTGATAATGCATTCGACTCTAGAGGGTCGAATACGGTACTCGACCCCGATTAAATAACGTGTGTGTGAGAGGAGAGTGTGGATCCCCCACAATTCTCTCTCATCAAATACCGTATCCGTCTATCCTAATCTGATAACAAAGCAGCCCTGAAGGCATAGATGAATATGACAGGTTCATGTTTTAAACTTAACCAGCGCTGCTTATTTTTCATCCCTTTGTAAATTGATTAAATGACTAGGTAATTTCTTTAGTAACTGAAAACCTATTAATCATTCAAAAATATTCAAGCTAAAATACCCTGTGAAAGGTCTGAACACAAAAGTAAACTGCTCAGTTCATGCCCGTGTCGTAATTGGTTGATCGCTCCCTTTATGTGATCTACATCGGTTTGCTAAAAATAAATATTTTTTTCCAATGAAATCATTATTACAGGTGAAATTATTGATATATCATTTCTAAAAATATATTAACATGTATATCACTACTATTTTGAAAAAAAATTACAAATATGTAAATTCAATCAACATATTTACAATTTTTTCTAAAAAATATTGATATTCATGTTAACATGTTTTCAGAAATAATATATCTACGATTTCTGTGCAAAAAAGCCAAAAATAAAAGAACTTTGACAAGGCCTAAAAGATCTCAACCTTGACACATCGTTCGTAAGGAACGTATGGTTTTATCATGGCGTCGGTGTCCCTCGGCAACATTTTTCGTTTGCCTCCATCTACCCTGTAAAAGCATTCCTGATATGCTCTACAATCACTATCATGATGTCCGTAACATGCTATTTATAACGTCCCATGCATCAGGAGCTTTTTTTTTTTCCTTTTGTGAAGATGCGTAGGGAGAAATTAAGTAGCCTCAACATCAGGCACATGACATTTTTAACAAACATTTTATTTTGAAGGTCCCATGCAACTGGAAAGATTAAGTGGCCTCAACATCAGTTTCTGATTGCTGATAGCAACTGACCATTTTTCACCCTAAGAGAACTTTCAAATATAAGCCTTTTCTTTTCGGTGCAATCAAGTCAAGAACAAGTGGAGGAACTCAAGCAGCTCCAATAGATCAATTCACTATATAGTCTAGAGTAGAGATAATTTCACAAGAACCCTATTTACATGACTAATGGAGAAGTTGAGGCGGCCGTCGTCCATTTGTCTAAACGAATCCATTTCTCATCTTCTAGAAAATTTGGACCAGAGGTACACCAGGAAGAAGCAAAGGAGTGCAAACAAGACCACATGAACAACATGGCTGGAACCTTGTTGGATGATTCTCTTGTTCAACCTTCTCATGTTGTTCTTCAACCCCGCTTGAGCTTTCAACACTGTCATTTGCTGTTGGAGGAACAGAAGAGCGAAGTCATCAGGAAACAATGAGACCCACATAAAAAGCGCACAGCAAGGGGAAAAGGCAAGATCCAATTATTAAATGAGAGATGAAAGACATATCCAGGCGTTCTAAAGCACCAGAGAACATATAAACAGTTAAATCTGAATAAGAATGTAACTCAACTGCTATACAATAATAAAAGCTCACTTGGAAGGTTCGAGGTCTAAATATGGTGACCCTGGGCTAGATGTAGCACATATGGTTCAATGCGGAGAAAAAAAAGTATTCCCCTCCGTACAAGGTTTCACTAACTTACAGACTAAGCTCAAATTGGTAATTTAAGGGGGTGTTAATCCATTTTTCTTCCATATCAGTTGGTACTTGGTTTAACCTATGTTTCATCCATTCTCTCAATTGTGTTTGTGGTTGTTTAAAAGGTCTACTTTTTACCATGACTTTATGTGTTTATTGTTGTTTGATGGCTTCTGACTATGGTGCTCTTCAGGCTCTCTTGTATGGTCTGGGCTTTCGTGAATCTCTGCGTAGCCATTTCCAGTAAGATCTAGTTGGGTCTATCATGGTCGATTTCAAAAGATACTTCACATCTACAAATGTATGGTATCTATTTTATTTTTCAATAAAATTGGTGGAATGCTCCACTTTCTTCTCAGAAATACAACTACCAGAAATCCCCGGATTAAATTACAAAAGGATTGAAATATAAGACACTAGAACAAGTAGATTCGATGATTAAGCTTTACCAGTTGTGCTAAAAGGTTGTTCTGAAACTTCGCTTCAGTCTCAATCTCTTGAGCCACCTGAAATATCAAATTTAAACATAACGCAGATGAACAGCAGAAACAATCTTCTAGGAGTAGAAATGCTAAATTGACAAACAAAGAGAAAAACAAAGACAAAGAATCCTTTCCACAAAGAAAAATAAAGTGCAACGGTTTCATGAACGCCAAATAGTGAGCAGCCAGAAAATGAGAGAGAAGTTGGGTCACAAACAGCATTCCACACGTTGCTTGCTGTAGCAGCCAGACATCAGTACACTTGATGTGAAGACTAAGTTGAGAAGACATGCAAAGGAAGCCACCTGTATCTAAAAACACCTCAATGTATTTCTTCATTGCAGAAACTGGAAACAAGAGAATACCATAGTCCCATAGGCATGCTGCTCAAGGTCTTTTCAAATCCTCTCCAATTGCCTTTCCACACACCACTTCCAAGGAAAACCATTACTACTGTAACATAGTACATGGTCTCAATTATAACAAGTGTTTGATAAATTTTTATTTGGATGACTTAATTGGAATAAGTCCTTAGTAATTCTACAGGTTCCATGTGTTCTTATAATAGACCATTTATTACTTTTGGATGACAAATGACTTTCTTGCAGATTACTAGATGAAACAAGAAGGGTTTTACATATATACCCCTATAACATTTCTTATGGTCAAATGCACCCCTCATTTAGGCATATTATCATGAATACCCTCCAAATATCCCAAATGGTTGCGGTTATGCCCTCGCCGTAACTCATGTGTTTAACCCGAGTTAAATGTGGGTTAAAGAGTAAAATACCTAACCTATCCCCGGTTAACAAAATAAAAATGATTTTTGCATATATACCCCTCTAAAGTTTCTTATTGTCAAATATACCCCACATTTAAGCATATTATCATGAATACCCTCTTGTAAATGTTGCAGTTATGTCCCTATGGTTTACTGCCATCGACAGGAGACGAATATTCTGTAGAATAGGCCATCTAACACCTTTAGGGTATGTGAAATACCCAAAATATACGCTTAATGTGTGTGTGTGTGTGTGTGTGAGAGAGAGAGAGAGAGAGAGAACCCTTCCTCCCCTCCCACCTCCGACCTGTCCCCCCCCCCTCTCTATGCTACTCCGGCGAGACCCCCCTCCCACCGCCGATGAGCCCCCCCTCCACCCTCCACCTCCTACTCCGCTGCCCCCCCCACCCCCAGCGAGCCCCCCCGCCACCTCTTGCTCCACCTTGGGCGGGAGCCGCCGGCCACTCCACCTCCCCACCCCCCTCCCACTGCCGGCAAGCCCCCCCCTCCACCTCCTACTCTGCCACCCCCTCCCACCGCCAGCGAGGCCCCCTCCACCGTCGGCCAGACCCTCCTCCACCTCCTGCTCCGCCCCCCTCCCACCGCTGGCGACCCCACCCCCTCCGTCCTACTCCACCCACCCCCCCATCCTACTCCACCCCCCTCCCACCACCGATGAGGCCCCCCTCTCCTTGCTGCTCCCCCCCCCCCCCCCCAATTAGGGGTTTAGTAGAGAGAGCGAGCGAGAGAGAGAGAGGGGGGGGAGAGAGTAATCATGGTTTTGTTATTTTGTCAACCAAGGGTAGGTTAGATATTTTACTCTTTAACCCACATTTAACTCGGGTTAAACACACGAGTTACGGCGAGGGCATAACCACAACTATTCGGGATATTTGGAGGGTATTCATGATAATATGTCTAAATGAGGGATATTTAACAATAAAGAACTTTAGAGGGGTATATAAGCAAAAAAATCTTTAAGGGTATTTTGATAATTTCACATACCCTAATAGTGTTAAATGACATATTCCACGGAATATTTGCATCCCGTCGACAGTAGTAAACCACATAGACATAACTGCAACATTTACGCCTATTTGGAGGGTAGTCATGATAATATGCCTAAATGAGAGGTATATTTGACAATAAGAAACTTTAGAGGAGTAGATACGCAAAAAACCCAAAAAAGAAACATGTGACTGGAGAATAACGAATGTGTGTTGAACACACCATTTCATTTTTAAAAAAATGGTAACTGGTACCATACTTTGTACATAAATAAAAAGATGAGAACGCCATTTATGGTTTTGTTCTTTTAGAATGCTTTGGAAGATTACCATTACACTGTCCTGATCTAAAAGCAGAAATGTGTAAGCTCTCAAATGATGAAACTTGGTTTCCACTGCCCTTGTTAAAGGACCACGTGCTTACAGCAGGGGTACCCCTTTCCAGTAAGAGTCCCAATTTTGGAAGACAAATTGGAATAAGTTCTTAGTAATTCTACAGGTTCCATATGCTCTTATCAAATACCATTTATTACTTTCGGATGACAAATGACTTTCTTGCAGATTACTAGGGCCCTGTTTGAAAAATGGGCAGGGTTAAGGTATTCGAGCCCCTGGGCTCGAATACCTTACCTAGGGTCGGGTAAGAGGGTTGCGTGTGAGATGTGGGAGTGGGGCCCGTATTTTCTCTTTCATGGGTTAAGATATCCTATTCTAGCTTATTCTAATATCAAACCCGACCTAGATGAATAAAAGAAACACGTGACTGGAGAATAAGGAATGTGTACTGAACACACCATTTCATTTTTAAAAATGGTAACTGATACCATACTTTGTACATAAATAAAAAGGTGTCAATGCCATTTATGGTTTTGTTCTTTTAGAATGCTTCGGAAGATTACCATTACACTGTCCTGATCTAAAAGCAGAAATGTGTAAGCTCTCAAATGATGAACCTTAGCTTCCACTACCCTTGTTAAAGGACCACATGCTTACAGCAAGGGTACCCCTTTCCAGTAAGAGTCCCAATTGTATGTCCCGATTGAACTGACCATCAAAAGATTAAAAGATAATTAGCTTCCTTCGCAGAAGGTTGTGTTAGAAATGGGATTGAAATTGTTCATTCTTAGGTAGCTATTGTCAGGAGGACAAGAATGGACCAGAACAGTTAATCTGCTACTTTCTGTCCCATCAGGATCAGCATTGCCATAACCAATGAAGCACAAAGAGGTTGGCAACGATCTACAGATGTTGGAACTGTCCATGAGACCAGCATGCAGATGTTTGAGCCGGTCCATGTGGAGAACACAGGTGATTGCAGTTACATAGAGTTTCAGATATCTTTCTCAGCTGTTAGGTCAGCAAAAATGCAAACAGCATTTAACAAATTGGTTGAACAACCTGTAATTGTAAACTAGATCAGGAAATGGCTCACAAGCTGTTGAGGATTTTTGTAAAGCTTGGGCCTTGCTTTGGGTTGAGACAGGTGGGCTTATAAATGAACTGGGCCTACAGATGTGGGTATAGCCCAATGCACAGATTCAGCTTAACTGGGTCAGTGAAGGCTTTGAGGGCTTCCATATTGTGGGTCCACGTAAGACCATAGGTAAAGACAAGGTTTTAGGCCTGAAGTTAAGAGTCTATTACTTTCAAATAGTGGTGTGAAATCAAGAGGTGGATTGCCTTTCTTGGAATCATTTTCTTCCGGACTTCCCCTTCATAAACTTTCAGGGAGGTGATAGACAAGGGTTTGAGTTGCAGCTGTTTTGAAGACAGCTTGCATTGTAGTCATTGATGAGACAGGTGATAGCATGTACTTGCATCAACCACCACTTGAATTGCAGCCAGGCAACAGGGAGATGACCCCCAATAAACATTATGATGGAAGGATGATTAGTTACAGCAGCAGCAAGTAGCCACAAGCTTTGGTGGCTCATCCTCCATGCCACATTATGGGCAATCTGGGTTGAAAGGAATGGAAGGAGTTCCAAGAAAGAAGCTCATGACCCGGATAGGGTAATCCTTTTTGTTTGTGATAATGTGAGGGAGGGAGTGGGGTTCCTTTGTGGGTCTGGATTGTACTAATTCCACTATTTTACCTTTCTTGGGGAAGGTACAGTGTGTCCTTGGTCTCTTTTTGTATAGGGAGCTTTTGGCATTACTCCCTCTTCATTTCTAAATTATCTATTTCCTATTTATAAAAATGCATGACTTTGGAAATGGTTTTATAAAAATTATTCCAAAATAGAGTTTTTTAAGTTATTCCAAAATAGAGTTGCAATTCATTTTTTGCAATATTAAGTTGACGAACTCTATCTGTTGATTATAACCAGCAACCAATACATAGTTACAACAATAATGACCAATGCATGTTCATTAAAATTTACAATCTAAGCATAATACACAGTTGTCAAGGCGACAAAGGGGCCCAAGGCATTCATGGGGAGACTAAACAGATAGGCGATAAGGCATCCGCCCAGGTGACACCTTGGCACCTCTTTAAAAACCCAAAAAACATATATCTCCAATATACAAATTAAGCATAAGATATATGAAAAATTATAGGTTTTAGTATTAAAACTTGAGAAAAAGAGAGAGAGAGGGAGGAGGGGTAGAGAGAGAGAGAAAGGGGGTGTTGGAGGAGTGTGTGGAGCCCCCTGATCTACCTATGACCCAGTCTCGCATCGCCTGGGGAGGGGGGGGGGGACGCAAGGGGTCAGCACCCACCCTTGCTAGGGGGTTGCTTAGAGGGGGGGTTGTATTATAAGCTATGCCTAGGTCAGGCAGCATAAGGCACCCAGGTAGAGCTCCTTGGTGCACCTGGCTTGCCTAGGCAGGCGCCTGGTTGCCTAAAGGGGGCACCTTGCTCACCTTTCTGGGCGGTATAAATGTCGCCTAAGTAACTGCCTTGACAACTATGATATAATATGGTCTTCCAAGTTGCGATAGAGTAACAAGGACATTTTATAGCCCACATCTTAAAAGAGAAGATTAGACATGAACAACACACATGGTGTAAAGAGTTCCATCGAACACTGTTTCAACTTGCAAACTTGGAGTCCAGAAAGCATAACAGAGATCTCAAATAAATGATAATCCTGGTCAATAGGCACTGATGGTTATGTGAATTATGCCTAATAATTTGTAAATATCATGATTGCAACAAAAATCAGACGGTGGCAATATTTCTTAGTCATCTCCAAACGTGTGGCAGATTAGAAAAGCATTATTATAGCTTCTCTTCTTATTGGCAACGAATGTTAAAGAAGAAGTCTTTACAATCATTCGTCCATCACCCGCCCTTCCCACAACCACAATTTCCTTTAAGTTTCACAACTATGCCGCAACTATGCAGGCATCTTTGTATCATAACCTTAGAAACACACGGACACACGATCCAGTCTCACAAAAACAAGGAAGAAGCGTAAAGGAAAGCAAATGATCAGAAAAAGAAGAGACACTCACGCCTTTCAACTGCCTGATCTGACGGTGGAGCCCCGAGATGTGCTCATCCAGGTCCACGTGCATCGGATCTATCTGCAGCTGGATCTCTCCACCCCCGGAGTTTCCGGTCCCGGATCTCGCACTCAAACCTTCCCTGAAAAAAAAAACCCAACGAATAAGATTCACTTTCGCCCTACCACACAAGATCAAGACATGTAGATGCCGGATGGCTCAGTTAGAAAGGGGGGAAAATGGAAAAACGGAACCATATCCTCCGGACGCAGCCGCCAGTGAAATCGGCATTGCAGAGACCCGATTCCATCGAAGAGATCATCCCTCCCCATGTCCTCCCAATCTTCGTCACTTCTCGCCTTAATCTTGGAACTCAAACACGATTCTACAGAGCTGACGATGTACGAAGGGAATTACCTCGATCTATGGAGGTCGGCGCCGTAGAATGCCCCCGTCTGGTGGGGATTCGCCATCCTGGGCGGCGTTCCTGGAGAGCCTCGCCGGGAGAAACTAGGAGCGGGATGGCAGGGAGGAGAGAGAGAGAGAGGAGCCGCGACGAGGAGGTGGTTGGGCCGGACCGGCCCGTTAAATGGTCTACGGACTACGGAGGCGGCGTACCGGGGTCGCGGTTGGAGGCCGTGTGGTCAAACCCAGTCTCCTTTGACCGGTCTTGTTCTGGAAAGCGAACCTTCGTTATTAATGACAGTAGATTATCCCGTTTCAAAAAACATGATAATAGATTATGAAAAAAATTAAAATATTTTTTAAACTATTAAGTAAAAAAATTAGGTTAAATTAAATAACATTTGACAAAATCACGTTCATATTTAGATTCTTTTTTGGTTCAGAAAAAATTAATGACTTAGTTCCGAATAAAATTTAATTTTTACTTTTAAATCCACTCTAACAAAAAAATTCAGACAACATATTTACAACTTGCGTAGTAACGATTGCTACACACCCGGGGTGAATTACACTCCCAGTTTGTATATCAATATTTTAAAAAAAAAAATTGAGAGAGGGGTCCACCCCCTTCTAACTTGACGTGCACGTCACACCCTCATCTAAGGCCGCGCGTGAATGTCCTTGTCCTAATGACTTTAGGAGATTTTAATCATTGCAATTATTAGAAATTCCCACCCCGACAAGATTTAACCTTCACCAAATAATTAAGATTTTCCTGGACTTTCGTGCAGCACATAATCCTTGTGGAGAAGAGAGATATAGACAGCCCAAAATGTGCTGGACAATTTTCAAAAGCCAGTAGATACGAGCTTTTGACTTCAAAATTTTGAAATGTCTCTGAAAACCTTGGATAACGTGTGAGAAGTGAATTTTTGATAATCTTGCAGGTTAATAAGTGTTAATAAACGCGGTCTAAGAGTCAAAAAAACTCAAGAAAATAATGAATTGTGTGAACAGAAAAAATTACTATTCACATAACTTTTTTATTTTCTTAACCATTCGATATCAAAATTGATTTCTACTGTGAGTTAAAAAGGTGTGGACTCACCTCTCAAATTTAAAAAAAAATTGGTGCACCTTCACGGGGATATAATTACACTTGAGGGTGCATCAAATATTACTACTTAGTCTACGATGCCAACTTGGGTATTGACCTCCTTGTGTTCAAGAAGAGAAACTACTTTATACGAAAAAGTCATAAATAAAGAAGGTTTTGCTTTTACACTTGGGATTTCAAAATATTATATGAAAAATTCTACTTTTTATTTTTTTTCTTCTTTTAAGGATAGTCATGTTCAAGAGAATAAAGAATTATGAAAAAAAAAATATTTGGGTGGAAATTTGGTTCTTCCTTTAAAGATAGTCATGTGATTTTCTAAATGGCTATGTCTATTAGATTTTGATTTTTATTGTGTGTGCCCGCATCTGGCCGAAGCGGGGCGCGAGGTGTTGATAAATGGTTTAAGAACCAGAACAAAACATGACAATTCGGGTTCCAATTTCAGCCAGTTCTTGCAAGTAATGGCCACTTTGAAAAGTTATATTTTGAAAACATATAATATCTTACAAAGATTTGTTGGTAGTAATAATTACGTTAAACATAGGAACACGATGTGCTCGAAGAAAAAAAAAATAAAATTTGATCTTGATATACATTTGCAGATTGTAGAAAAATTAAATTTTATCTCATAGGTTCCATGGCCATCAGGATCAAGATTTAAACCCATCCAGGTTTGGCGGGCTAAGCTGGCCTAACCACATGTGGCGGGGCTGCACCCAGACTTAATATTAATAGAGGATACATTTACTTGACCTTATAATACAATGAACATTACTTGTTGGTTGTTCCACGCCATGGTGTCCAACAAGTTTTACCTATAACCTTATAGTAGGAGAGAGAGAGAGAGAGAGAGAGAGATTGTAACTTGAGAAAGTGACAACTGCCTCTGTCATTTATCATTTAATATATCTCTGCTCTACATCATAAAACAAGAGACGTCAATAGAGGAAGTACAAGATATAACAATTGTTACTAGAGTTGTACTAGCTTGGCAGTAGAGAAGTAGGGCCCACTTTGAAAATCTGGTAGGATACTTTGTCCGACTTTTTTGCTCGAATAAGGTCGAATAGATGCCTTCTGTGTGAGGGGGGGAGGCGGCCCGCCCCACAAAACCCCCGACAACCGGTCGATCAACCGATTACCAAAGGGGGCCTAATTGTTTAAGATTATGTTCTGCGCAGTTTCTAACATTCGTACCGGATTCAGAATGTGACGTTGGTGGGTTCGAACCCAAAACCACCACCAAGTGGACATAGACACTCAACCAACTTAGTTAATAGAGTCTTTTGTATTTAAAATAAAATATTAAACATATATAACGTATCGATTTTGAATCACAGATCGTTTGTATTGATCTTCAGCTGGTACAGTTCGGTACGGGCGATTCACTCTGTACCAGATCGATTTGTAAAACCATGTTTAAGTGATCTATTATAATCAAACCTTAGGAGAATATGTATCCAAATCCATGCAGAATTAAGGACACGGGAAGAAAGTTGATCATAATCTTCTTGATCTATTTTCAGAGAGATTGCACATGTTTGCGAGTGGAAGCCCCGCACCTCACTCACCTCTATATATAAAACTCTAACAGTACCTCTCCACTCACCGTTCTCTACCTCTCCACTCACTGTTCTCTACTTCCTCCGGGGCGTCCCAATGCCCCACCTACATCGAGGACGGCAAAATAAACGATCTCGTTATTTCAACAAGAGGAAGCAAACTTCGTCGTCTTTTTCAACCATGGAAGAGCTTCGAGTTCATAATCGCAGCTCTCATGCAAGAACTACGCATGGTTCTCCTGTGGAAAATCCAGGGGGGCGAAGAGGGTAATGTGTAGAGCTCCGTCAGATATTGTAGAGCTCCGCTACGAGCCTCCCCTCCATCGCAAGATCGGCTAGCTGCTAATGCTGTTGGAGCCTTGCATTTGCTATAGGAAAACTCGTAGGTCTTTGCATGAGTGCTGCGTCGAAGCTCCATCATGGTTGAAAAAGAAGGTGGAGTCTTGCTTCCCCTCATTGAGATAAACTATGCACATTACTCTAACATGATTTATTCCTATTTTTACATCTTGGGATATCTCTCATAATGATTTCTCTGGTCTGATTCTAGACTCACTTGAGGATCTAGAGCATCTTCTTCAACGGTTTATGTTTCCTACAATTTTATTTCTTAATTACAAATTTTATTTCTTAATTATTGTTGTGCCTACACTTGGTTGGTCATTTTGGTCATATTCTAAATAATAAATAATAAACTCTGCAAAAATTACTATTCACACAACCTTTTTTTGTCGTCCGATGTCAAAATTGATTTGTACGGCAAAGTTATGAGGGTGTGGGTCTCGCCGCTCAAATTTTGAAAAAAAAAAATTTGGTGCACCCCTATGGAGATATAATTACACTTGAGGACGTATAATTACACTTGAGGATGTAACAAACATTACTCCTTAGTACGTGAAGTTTTGTCCAACTTCTAACAAGACCTAACTAGGTATTGACATCCTCCTTGTGCTCAAGAAGAGAAACTACTTTATACTAAAAAGTCATAAAGAAATAAGACTTTACCTCAAAATTGGGGTTTCAAAATATTAGATGAAAATTTCTACTTTTAAAATTTCTTTCTTCTTTTAAGGATAGTTATGTAGGAGAGAATAGAAAATTTTGAAAAAAAAACTATTTGGGGTGGAAACTTTGGTTCTTCCTTTATTAAAGATAGTCATGCGCTTTTCAGAATGGTCATGTGAACTAGATTTTGGTTTGGGAAAATTACCCCTATATCCTTGAAAAATTATGCAATTACCCCTATACCTCTACCTTTATTGTATTTACCGTAATACTCTTGAAATCCTTAAAAAATAGTCATTGTGCCCCTATCCTTAAGAATCTTTAAAATAGAAAATTACCCCTATACCCCCGTGGAGGGGCACAATGGCTATTTTTTAAGGATTTCAGGGGTATTACGGTAAATACAATAAAGGTAGAGATATAGGGGTAATTACATAATTTTCCAATAGTATAGGGGTAATTAACCCTTTTGGTTTTTGTTGTCTGCGCGCACACATAGGTAGAGTGGGGGCGGAGGGTGTTGATAAGTAGTTTAAGAACCAAAACAAAACATGACAATTCAAGTTCCAGTTTAAGTAAGTCCTGGTAAGTAATGGCTACTTTGAAAAGTTATATTTTGAAAACATACATACAATGTCTTACAAAGATTTGTTGATAGCAACAATTACGTTAAACATGAGAACCTATTTTGCTCGGAGAAAAAAAATTGAAATTTGATGGTGATATATATTTACCGGTTGTAGAAAAACTAAATTTTATCTCATGGGTTCAATGGCCATTAGGACCAAGATTTAAGCCCATCAAGATTTGTGGAGCCAAGCTAACCTAACCATGGGTGGCTGGGCTACACTCAAACCTAATACTAATAGGGGGCTAAGCCACTTTAAAGTATAATGCAATTAGTATAACTTGTTAGGTGTTGCACACCATGTTGTCCAGCGAGTTTTACCCACGACCTTATAATAGTTTAGAGCATGATTTGTTTACTAGGTCTGGCTCGGGTCGACTCGGGCGTGTCGTACCGTATCTAAAAAAATCTAATACGGTGTGGATCACCCCGAGTCAGGCCGAGTGAGGCCGAGTCACAGTGAGAGAGAGAGAGAGAGAGAGAGAGAGAGAGAGAGAGAGGAGATGATACACACCGAGTCATACCGAGTCGGTTGCGACTCGGGTGTATCATATCGGATCAGAGAAGATCCGATCTGGTACATATCACCGAGTCAACAAACCTTAATTTAGAGAGAGAGAGATTGTAGCTCGAAAATGTGACAATTTTCTCTACCATTTAATATATCTATGCTCTATATCATGGATCAGGGAAGAACCCGTAGGTCATTGCACGAGTGTTATGGTTGTGAATTTGAAGTTCCGTCATGGTTGAAAAAGATGGCGGAGTCCGCTTCCTCTCGTTGAGAGAAGCTCTGCACATTACTCTAACCTGATTTATTCATATTTTTACAACCAGAGATATCTCTGACAATGATTTCTCTAGACTGATTACAGACTCACTTATGGATGTAGAACATCTTTTTCAATGGTACGTGATTCAACAGCTTATATTTTCTGTAATTTTATTTCTTCGTTGCACCTTTTATTATTGTGTTTGCACTTGGTTGGTCATTTTAGTCATATTCTAAAAAATAAACTCTCTAAAAATTATTATTCACATACCTTTTTTGTTATTTTTTCATTTAGAAGGGTGTGGGTCTGATCTCTCAAATTTTTGTAAAAAAAAATGGTGCACCCTATGGGGATATAATTATATTTGAGTGTGCAACAAACATTACTCCTTAATCTGTCAAGTTTTGTCCAACGTCTAACGAGGTCTACATGAGTATTGAACTCCTCCTTGTCTTCGAAAAAAGAAACTACTTTATACTAAAAAGTCATAAAAAAGAAGGTTTTACTTCACACTCGGGGCTTCAAAATATTAGATGAAAAATTCTACTTTTTGAATTTTTCCTTATTTTAAGGATAGTCATGTTGGAGAGAATAAAAAATTATGAAAAAAAGATATTTAGGTGGAAATTTGGTTCTTCCTTTAAAGATAGTTATGTGATTTTCTGAATGGCCATGTCTATTAAATTTTGATTTTTGTTGTGTGTGCTCGCATGTGGCCGAAGTGGGGGCGAGGGGTGTTGATAAATGGCTTAAGAACCAAAACAAAACATGACAATTCAAGTTCCAATTTCAACAAATTCTTGCAAGTAATGGCCACTTTGAAAAGTTATATTTTGAAAACATATAATATCTTACAAAGATTTGTTGATAGCAACAATTATGTTAAACATGAGAACATGTTGTGCTCGAATAAAAGAATCAAAATTTGACGGTGATATATATTTATAGGTTGTATAAAACCTAATTTTTATCTCAAGGGTTCTATAGCCATCAGGACCAAGATTTAAGCCCGTCCAAGTTTGTCGGGCCAAGCTGACCTAACCACAGGTGGCTGGGTTGCATCCCGACCTAATACTAATAGTGGCTAACCCACTTTACAGTGTAATGCAATGAGCAGTACTTGTTAGCTGTTACACACCTTGGTCTCCAACAAGTTTTACCCTAGACATCATGAAAGATAAATAAAAGAAAGACCCGACTTACGAGCCGAAAACGGGTGTCAACATCCACTCACCGTTATTTACCTCTCCACTCACCGTTCTCTACTTCTCCCATGATGTCCCAACCCGCCACCTACATCGAAGACGGTAAAATAAATTGTCTCGCTTGTTTTGACAAGGGAGAGCAAACTATGCCGTCGTTTTCGACCATGGAGGAGCTTCGAGTTCACAACCGTAGCACTCATGCAATGACCTACGTATGGGTTCTCCTGTGACAAATACAGGGGGGGCAAGGAGGGTAATGTGCAGAGCTCCATCGGATATAGCAGAGCTCCGCTGCGGGCCTCCCCTCCATCACAAGATCAACCGACTGCTACTCCTATAGGAGCCTTCCATTTGCCACAGGAGAACCCGTAGGTCCTCGCATGAGTGCTGCAGTTGTGAACTCGAAGCTCCGTCATGGTTGAAAAAGATGGTGGAGTCTGCTTCCCCTCGTTGAGACAAGCTTTTGCATATTACTCTAACTTGATCTATTCTAATTTTTATATCCAAGGATATCTCTGACAATGATTTCTCCGGACTGATTCTAGACTCATTTCAAGATCTAGAACATCTTATTTAATGGTATGCGATTCAACGGTTTATGATTCCTGCAATTTTATTTTTTTGTTGTTCGGTGTCAAGATTGATTCGTACAGCAAGTTAGAAGGGTATGGGCCTCGCCTCTCAAATTTTGAAAAAAAAAAAACTTGATGCACCCTCATGGGGATATAAGGGTGCAACAAACATTACTCCATCTGCCAAATTTTCTCCAATGTCTAACGAGTCATACCTAAGTATTGACCTCTTCCTTGTGTTCAAGAAAAGAAACTATCTTATACCAAAAAGTCATAAAGAAAAAAGACTTTATTTCACACTTGGGGTTTCAAAATATTAGATGGAAAATTCTTCTTTTTGAAATTTTTTCTTCTTTTAAGTATAGTCACGTAGGAGAGAATAAAAAATTATGAAAAAAAAGATATTTGGGGGGAAACTTTAGCTATTCCTTTAGGGCCGCTTTGTTAACAGAATAAGTCTCGGGTAGAATAAGTTATTCCACATTTTCACCCTTGTTCGAGTTTGATAACAGGGTTAAGTTATCGAGGGTCAATTAGGATAAAAGTCCTTATTCTAGGAATAACTCATTCTACCATTTCTTAGGAATGAGTTATTCTAAGGGGTAATAATAAGTTATCAAATTGAAAAAGAGAAAAGTCAAAGAATAATAAGTCTTAACCCATCTCATACGAGTTATCCTAGTCTATTATCAAACAGGACCATCAAATTGGGCCTTATCAAGACCGGTAGGGTTTATGGGCTGACCATCACCCTGCAGATCTCAGGCAGCGGATGCTGTGCGCTCACCGTTGCACAGAAACCATGCGTATCGACAAGAGATGTAGGCCTAAGGTGTAACGACAAAGCTGATATCGTCGTCGCGCGAGGGATAACCAAGGCGCCTTGTGTCAATATCCCTCAAGAAACTCACATCCACGCGTGCTCGTTGACACGCACAATACCTACTGCAAGAGGGGTTTCTCCCCTGCCGAACTGGCCTGACGCCCTTCTTCGCAGTTCGCAGACCCACACCCTCCTCTCCTCCCCGGCGCCATTACCACATTTTCGAACCGCTCTCTCTCTCCCCACGGTGGAGGCGGCCATGAGGCGCCTCCTGCTCCGCTCTCTTTCCACTCTCCGCCAACCTCCCTCCTCGTCCCGGCCCCTCCATTCCTCCTGGGCGCCCTCCTCCTCCCCCTCTTCCTCGATCCCCCGGATCGCGCCATGGAGCCACCTCTCCGTCCCCGCCCGCGAGTCCACGTCTTATGCTTCCCCCCAGAGCGACCCCCCGCCGCCCTCCGCCCCCTGGCGCCCCACCGAGCGGGTGTCCGCGATCGTGGACGAGATCTCGGGGCTCACGCTGCTGGAGGTCGCGGACCTGACGGAGATCCTGCGGGAGAAGCTCGGCGTGGAGGAGATGCCGGCGATGGCGGTGATGATGCCCGGGATGGGGGTGGGCGTCGGACGGGGGAGGGGTGTGGGTGCGGCGGCGGGGGGCGCCGCGGCCGAGGAGAAGAAGGAGAAGACGGCGTTCGACCTGAGGCTGGAGGGCTTCGACGCGGCGGCCAAGATCAAGGTCATCAAGGAGGTGAGATCGTTCACGGACCTGGGGCTGAAGGAGGCGAAGGAGCTGGTGGAGAAGGCGCCCGCCGTGCTGAAGAAGGGCGTCCCCAAGGAGGAGGCCGAGAAGATCGTGGAGAAGATGAAGGAGGTCGGCGCCAAGGTCGTTATGGAATGAACGGAAGGGAGGTATAGGAGATCTCTCTCCTTCCTATTTTTCCCATGCCCTTTTCTATCTGTTGTTCCTCTTCGTTAGGTTTATAGAGTTTAGGGCACTCACAGTTGGGAGAATTCCACAACCAAACGATTGTTCTTATCGCAGAAGTGAGGGGATACTGCTGGAAGCGTTTTGGGGGAACATGTATGAATGTAGTTTGGATTTTTCATAATCAATAGAATTGTCGTAGAGCAGAGATGCCCATGGATCTGACCCCTTCAGTTTACCTACGGAAGGGACTTGTTTTTGAGGCCGATAAGCTGACATTTCTTTAACCAGAAGAAGATAACTGGAATGGAAAGGTGTTTCATGTTCTGAATTGTTCATCTGATCAATTGAGTAAAGGTTATGTCACTTTGTTTCTGTATTTTTTTCTTTTCCTTTTTTGGTGGCTTTTGTTTCCACTTGTGTACCATAATAATCTTGTGTTGCTACAAAGAAGAGGGCATTTGAATAACCAATTTACCGCTGCATTTACAACGAGGGATCAATTCCTTGTATAAGGGAAATTGGCAGTGCAATGTTTTGGCATATGTTCTGTGGTCGCCATGAATTGGTTGTCTTCAAATGGTCTATGATTTGTTGCTAAACAGTTAAAATGCTGCATTATCTTCAATTCGGATACCCTGCTCATGATTGAAAGTCTATTTTGACGAAATTTGAGGCATATTTTCTTTTGAGGTTTGCCTAGTTAAGGCTTTGCAATTTTTTCCCAATGCCATACTGAACAAATGCATTCTATATTACTTCCATGGTCAAAAGTTAATAAGGCCACTGAACCATTTTTATTATTTTATTGGAAGGTGACTGTTAGGCTGGATATCCAACTGCAAAAATCTTTACATGTCCAACAAAATCCATCTCTTGAGCTAAATATCATTTGTGTGGTTCCATATGATGAAGCATAAAGCAAGATATCTTAAAACTGAAGTAAAATTAGAAATTGGTAGATGCCACTACAATTTCATAGAACATTACTTTGTTCTGTGTAGACTTTTGAAAGATCATCCTCTATCAGTACTATCTTCTGAGAGGAGGTTGCCATACAATGATTTTTTTGAGGTCCCCACCATATCATGAAAAATAAATTTATTTCTACATGTTTCTTCAGACTAATTTTATGATGATGGCACTCCCCTAGACTTGTTCCCAACAAAGAAGAGAATAGAACCGTTTTTTCTTTAGAGAATTTGAGCCCATAATGGATGAAAGTAATGCCACTGTGAAGGGACTGCTAGGTCATTCTCGATTTGGATCAGCAAATACTTTTACTTTTTGATGGCCACATTCCTAAGTTCAATACAAAGGGTTTATTTTTGAAATTTTCAGGAACGAGGGCAACACACCTAAGTAAGTCTTAGGCTACCTTCTGAACTAGCTAGGCCTAGTTAGATGTGGCAGTTTCTACAACCCTGGCTGTGCATTAGATTGGTGCAGGATTAGTGTGAATCTGTTTTTCTATGCAACAAAAACAGTTCCTGGAGTTGACTAAAAATATTGTTTAATATTTGTGGACTCCATGTAACTTTGTTGAAGATAGTCATTTTCATCTTCTTTCATTGAATACACGTCTGGTGTTGCTGTACCTATATAATAATAGCAAAAACCTTGTTATTTACAATCCATATCAGATAAGAGGAAACCGTCATCAATAAACTCAAGTGACAATGGAATCCCACAAAACAGGTGGTCCTTTCACAATTGAAGAGACAACTATGCTGCAGTCCCAAAAAGTTCATTGTGCATTTAAGACTCCTCAAACTTACATTACTATCATTTCCAGTAATTTCACATGTACACAATTTATGGGTGAATGGACATATGGACAATGCTTGCCTGCCCCCTCCCCTACCCGCACACACACACAAAAAAAAGAACACCTGGGCTGTCCCTTCCTAGGGAGGCCATTTGGACAGGTTTGGTCTTGCAAGTAATCAACTTCTACAATCCTCAGTTGTGTGTTAATTCATGGCAAGTGATGAACATGGACAAGTGATGAGATTATACTGAAGTTAAGTCTTCAACTGTCAGTCACATTTTTAATTATGTTTGTCCAAACTTACACTCTGTGGCACTTACTGGTCATTGGTAAATACTGAGTTGCATATTAAGACAGTTCTTACCGAAGTTAAGTCTTCGACTGTCAGTCACATTTTTAATTCTGTTTGTCCAAACTTGAACTCTGTGGCACTTACTGGTCATTGGTAAATGCTGAGTTGCATATTAAGACAGTTCTTCATGCCTTTTATTGATTAGTGCAAAGGACCTTTAATGACAAGAAAAGGGTCCAACCCACTGCATTTAATATATTTCTTGCACTTATGTTACTCATTTGGTCACCGTATATCCTACTGTAACATGAAATCAGTTCAAGGTAACAATGGAAGATGGTTCCTTGACTATCATTGTTGCTCCTCATGCCTCTTCGGAAATTGGGAGCAACTTTAAGGCTTAGAAAGAAGAAGAGATAAAAAATGGTTACAACATTATGTGTTACTGAAGTATGCTGGCAAGCTGCTGAACTTAGCTTCATGGGAATCCAGATCCCGTTTAGGTCCCCAGCCCCTATATGAAGAAGCATAGGCCTAAAATGTCATTAACAACAGATTCTTGTGTTTCTCCAGAGTCCAGACTATAGATTAGGGTTCATTGATCACAAACATAGGTGATAGCTAATTATAATTGTCAAGCTTACAACACCAGAATGATCCAATGGTTGTGATCTGTACAAACTCAGAGAAAAGAAAAGGTTTTAGAAAATAGATACACTATTGTGAGGGTAAGACAATATTAAATCCTTACCAGAAAAACACAGATAATTGGCCAAAATTTTCAAAGGAAGTGCCATACGCAGGTGTAGCAAATGGTTTTGGATTGACAAAAGCCAGATTTTGAGGCCTTTGATGCAAATGGAAGATTGCAGCAACTTAATGTACATTGCAGGATATGCAGACAAACGGATAAGTAGAAGACTGTGGTCTGTGCAGCCAAAAGAACTGAGATTTAGTTACTGACAATGACAAGTGCCTAATGTATCTCCCTTCGATGTATAGACTGTTGGCTTTGCATGATCAAGTAATGTGAAACCATATAACCATCTCTTACACAGAACTGTGGGGCTTTTTGGAAGGTGACTGAAGGCCACGTTCAAATTGAAAAGAGGACAGAAAATGGGCAGCATGGCACAACTCGATAAAGCCCCTGACATCTGCCAAGCTGGTAGATAGACCCACCCCAGGGACACTGAACTATGAGATATTTGCCAAACATTGAGAAAGTTGGAGTTTTATTATTCCAAAGAAGGTTCAAAGTTTTATCCTTCTCTGCGGTGAAGTCAGATCTATGTAGTCGAGGCGCGCCTAGGCGCTCGCCTAGGCATTTGAGGCGGTGAGGCGGTCCCAAACCACCTCGCTTTCACCTCAAATGCCTCACTCTCAGTCTTCTTCTTTTGATCCAGTCTTGGTTTAAACCTCCTTTATTTAAATTTTATCTTATTTGTATGTATGTATTTTTGCTTTAAATCTTAATTATTGTTAATTTTATTAAAAATCTTGATTGTATGTATGTATTTTTTTGATATTTAGACTTATATTTATATTTTTTGAATTATATATATATTTATATTTAATAAAGTGTCTCAAATGCCTTAAACGCCTAGGCCATTGCCTAGGTGTTTGAGGCATGAGGTCACGCCTCAGACTACATAGAGTCAGATGTGTGTTGCTTTCTCCAGGGTTGTATGGTTGGCTTTAATTATGCTATTGAATCCCCTCGCCATGCTGTCATTGCAGAAAATTTGGACTATCAGTTGGATTATAGCCAAATAGGACACTATGGATTATCATCTCCTGGAATCTCTGTGTGGCGTCTCCAAGGTCCCAAGATTTCTCCTCTTCATGATGGCAAATTCCTCTCGAAACTTATCCAATCTCACCAAAAGTCTTGCTAAGATTTCTCTGATATCTCTTCTCTTTTGATCTCTCTAGATACTGCTGACAAGGGAAATGATGACCCTTGCAAAATCACATGATTTGCTGATACGAGACTAAATGAGCTGAATACCATCGCATAAATGCCCGGACATATGTTTCTGAACTCCGGATGAAGAATTGATGGAATCCACCATGAGATAGAAATAGATAACCTACTTTAAATGAATATGCTCATTCAATTTATTACTTTTTTTGTCGGAATTTTGACTGAGTCCTTTGCCATTGTTTTACCATAACAACTTTGGAGCCTCAATTATAAAGAACTTATGTAGCAATAGTAGCCCCCCTCTTTTTTCGAGCTGTCACAATGGAAGTGATTCGGTTCAACAAGCTTCAATTGTTGAATTGTCTTGCAGCTCTTGTCCTTCCTAGGTCTGGCAATGGGCCGGGCCTGCTCGATACGTCTGCGGGTTTGGCCTGATTTTGGGCCGGGCCGTATGGCCATTTCAGGCCCGCGGGTCCTTAGTCAGACTTAAAAATCGGGCCCGATTAGACACACGGGCTGGGCTCGGGTTTTGAATTCGGCTCGTGGACCGGCCTGACTCGTTCTCCTTTTTATCTCCCTTCAAATTTTAAAAAATATTTAGTTAAAATTATGTTGTTTTACATAATTAAAAAAATAAAACTCTCTTTTCTAACAAATTAACTAATTAATATCAAAATTTTAATTAATTTAGTGAGATTATAAATTTTGTATTATTAAATATATTATTTTTTATTTTTTTTTAAATTTTAGAGTCGGATCGAGTTTTAGTCGGGTTTTATAATTTTTTAATAGTGTCGGGACCGGCTCGACACGGCCCGACATTACTCGGACCTGCGTCGAGCTCAGATTTTAATTTTGAGGAGTCGGGTCTAGGTCAAGTCAACCTAAATCTGGTCCGGGCTCCACCCATTGACAACCCTAGCTCTTCCCCACCAAAATTGTTGGCTGTGGATAACAAGTGCTATATCTTGTCCGTCCTTCGTTGTCTCCACCTTTTTCATGATGCAGAGCAAAGATATATTAGGGCAGAGACAACTGCCACTCTCTCTCTCTCTCTCTCTCTCTCTCTAATAAGGCCATGGGTAAAAATCGTTAGACATGATAGTGTGCAACAGCCAACAAGTATTGCTCGTCGCATAACACTAAAAAGTGGCCTAGCCCTTATTAGTATTAGGTCTGGGTGTAGCCTAGCCACTTGTGGTTAGGCGAGCTTAGACCAACAAATTTGGATGGGCTTAAATCTTAGTCATGATGGCTATAGAACTCATGAGATTCTCTCTCTCTCTCTAATAAGGCCATGGGTAAAAATCGTTAGACATGATAGTGTGCAACAGCCAACAAGTATTGCTCGTCACATAACACTAAAAAGTGGCCTAGCCCTTATTAGTATTAGGTCTGGGTGCAGCCTAGCCACTTGTGGTTAGGCGAGCTTAGACCAACAAATTTGGATGGACTTAAATCTTAGTCATGATGGCTATAGAACTCATGAGATTCTCTCTCTCTCTCTAAAAGGCCACGGGTAAAAATCGTTAGACATGATAGTGTGCAACGAGCAATACTTGTTGGCTGTTGCACACTATCATGTCTAACGATTTTTACCCATGGCCTTATTAGAGAGAGAGAGAGAATCTCATGAGTTCTATAGCCATCATGACTAAGATTTAAGTCCATCCAAATTTGTTGGTCTAAGCTCGCCTAACCACAAGTGGCTAGGCTGCACCCAGACCTAATACTAATAAGGGCTAGGCCACTTTTTAGTGTTATGCGACGAGCAATACTTGTTGGCTGTTGCACACTATCATGTCTAACGATTTTTACCCATGGCCTTATTAGAGAGAGAGAGAGAATCTCATGAGTTCTATAGCCATCATGACTAAGATTTAAGCCCATCCAAATTTGTTGGTCTAAGCTCGCCTAACCACAAGTGGCTAGGCTGCACCCAGACCTAATACTAATAAGGGCTAGGCCACTTTTTAGTGTTATGCAACGAGCAATACTTGTTGGCTGTTGCACACTATCATGTCTAACGATTTTTACCCATGGCCTTATTAGAGAGAGAGAGAATCTCATGAGTTCTATAGCCATCATGACTAAGATTTAAGTCCATCCAAATTTGTTGGTCTAAGCTCGCCTAACCACAAGTGGCTAGGCTGCACCCAGACCTAATACTAATAAGGGCTAGGCCACTTTTTAGTGTTATGCGACGAGCAATACTTGTTGGCTGTTGCACACTATCATGTCTAACGATTTTTACCCATGGCCTTATTAGAGAGAGAGAGAGAGAATCTCATGAGTTCTATAGCCATCATGACTAAGATTTAAGCCCATCCAAATTTGTTGGTCTAAGCTCGCCTAACCACAAGTGGCTAGGCTACACCCAGACCTAATACTAATAAGGGCTAGGCCACTTTTTAGTGTTATGCGACGAGCAATACTTGTTGGCTGTTGCACACTATCATGTCTAACGATTTTTACCCATGGCCTTATTAGAGAGAGAGAGAGAGAGAGAGAGTGGCAGTTGTCTCTGCCCTAATATATCTTTGCTCTGCATCATGAAAAAGGTGGAGACAACGAAGGACGGACAAGATATAGCACTTGTTATCCACAGCCAACAATTTTGGTGGGGAAGAGCTAGGGTTGTCAATGGGTGGAGCCCGGACCAGATTTAGGTTGACTTGACCTAGACCCGACTCCTCAAAATTAAAATCGCGAGGGTTCAATTCTATTTTATTTTTAATTTTTTTAGATAATCGGATGTTGACGTGTCTTACACTCTAAGTTAAAATACTTGAGAGCTACTCTAATTTTTTTTAAAAATAAAAATTTTAAAATGCTACACATGTGATGTGCATCACACCCCGAGAGTGCAGCAAATTTTTCTCCTAAATTGAAATTGGATGGGCTAAATTTGGGCCACACCCATTTCAATTTGAGCATGTCTTTGTCTCACATCCGACCCAGTAGGCCCATCTTACACCACTGGATGTCCTGGAGGCTGGATCCATGGGAACGAGAGAAAGAGCCGCAGCCATGGGAGCTCCACGAGCTCCGCGATGCAGAAATCAAGGCACCACGGCAAGCCACAAGAGCTTGATGGTGGGTGCCTGGCTGGAAGAGGGCAAGAATGGAGAGCGAGAGGGCGAGAGCCCACGCCACATCCGACAGAGGAGGAAAGTGGCCACTGACCACTGAACTCGGGGGGAAAGGAGACTACTTGTTATACGTTGCTAAGTCGGGGAGATGGCCTAACCGCTTGTTCCTTAATAGTGTCATATGAAGTTAGATTGCGTGATCAGCTAGATACTTGATATGCATTAATAATTTAAGATTGTGAAATTTAATTATATATCCCTATAATCTTTCTAAATTATTTCTATACCTCCACTTTTATCGCATTTATTGCAATACCCTCAAAATCTATTAACTAGAGCTCTCATGTCCCTGGCCAGACAACGGTAACAGGTCACATGAATAGACCATTTTACCCCCGATGTAGAGAGAGAGAGCAGGGGAGGGGAACGCCAGAGGGGGTCTCCCCCTCTGACGCCAGTGCAGGTAGAAAAGAGGGGGGGGAGAGAGTGATATAGAGAGAGTGAGAGGACGGAGCTGACATCTTGTCAGGGATGTAAAGAGAGAGAGTGAGGGGGAAGATGTCGGACTAGATAGAGAGAGACGAGAGAAAGAGAGAGGGGCGTGGAGGCATCGACATCCCACGAGGGATGCACAGAGAGAGAGAGAGAGAGAGAGAGAGAGAGAGAGAGTGGCAGGGAGGGGAAGGATGTCGAACGAGATCTCCCCCCTCCCCTCGGCACCAACATCTCGCGAGGGATGGAGAGAGAGAGAGGAGTCACGGGGAGGGAGAGGATGTCATATGAGATAGAGAGAGACGAGAGTGGTGGGGGGGTTAGGACATTAAACACCGATGTCTATGGCATAATAACATTGATTTAGGCCGCATTTGAGAAGGTCATTTATTTATGGCTTCTCCAAATAATCCATCCGCAGTACATAATTTGTAGCCTGTGTTGATTTCTAATCGTGTAAAATCTTGAGAATCAAACGTGAGGGAGTATCGGGAGATAAGAGAGCTCGGCAATTTTTGTGCTTAGTTCTTTTTATTCTGTAAAATTCAGTCCTCACGCAAGTCAAGAATGATTTTGATCATTTGAAAAAAATTAAAACATGTTAAATGATTCTATGTTGAAAGCCATGCCCAAAGCCTCGCCAAACTGGACCTTAGAGTAACACCATTCGCCTCGAGTACAGAACTATCTGCATTATATTACCTTGCAAATATCAAGACGGGCAAAATATGGAAGACGAGTTCCTTGTAAAGAGACAGCATCCCTCTCAGCCACCGTAAAATGCGCCCAAGTAAACAGGGAAGCGCCACAACCTTCTAGTGGGTAATGTGACTAACTTGGTCACACTAAGTCTCAAATCGCCCACTACGACGTTTACGTCACAGACGTAAGTTAGGGACCGCCCTCGCCCTGCTTGGACAAATCAGAGAGGTCAACAACGCGGAGGCCTTCCAATCGGGTTGCGCCTAATCGAAGTCCCGACCCCACATCTACGGGCGGCACATCTCTATTGGCTGGGCGCACTGCACCATGGCGTATACGGGAAGAACATAACCGAGTCTGACGATCTAAAAGTTCTAGCGATCGGCCTTTCTACACCCCGACGCAGGGGCCGCAGTGCGATGCGCCCGGCGCGGCCCCCCACGGGACAAGGTCGAGCACGACGGCCCTCCTCCGGTCCATGTACTTCCGCCTCTTCGCCTCGGGGATCTCCGGCCCCGGCTTCTCCAGGTCGCCGACGCACTTGGCTTCCTCCACGCAGGCGAACGACCGCGACTTGCCGGAGAAGTACCTGGACAGCCCCTTCCTCCTGTAGAAGCAGCCCGGATGCCCAGATCAAAAGAGGTACTCTTTTTTAACGCCCATCAGATGCACGTAGAAATGCGGTAGAGGGAGGGTTCTTACTTCTGGGGGAGATGTGCGTTGAGGGAGACCATGCCGAAGGCGCGCCCGAGGCCGGCCGCCGCGGCCTCCTCCACCTCTGCATGCTCCGCTTCGCTGGGAGCATTCTGGGTGCTAGAATCTGAGACTAGAGCCATCGTTTTGGAGGAGAACGTGTGGAACAGAGCAGGACTTGTTGGAGATGGGTAGTGGTGGGGGTGGGCGAGGGGGATGGTGGGTGGAGCTTTTGGTGATCAGAAGCTGGCGGAGACGGGCAAGAAGGACATGGGTGTGGCTGGGTTGCGACTCCCCTTTTATGAAGGGAGGGGGCCCCCGCGAGCAAGGGGGTGGGGAGGGGTCAAAAGGCCCGCGCGCGTTTAGAGGATAAGAACGCGCAGGGCTCGATAATTGTGGGCTGCCGCTCGGTCTCAAACATGCACACTCACAAACCCACATCCATCCCCTTACACGCCCACATACATATCCTCCCAATAGTGCATGCGTTGGGATGGCGATGGGCATCAAGAAGGCCAACAGTAAGACATGCACTCGCGCCCATCCTTATCCTCTCTCGGTTCCTAGCTCTGGGTGTGCTGCAATGATTCTGTGCCGTGAACCCTCGGTGTGGGGTGTTTGTGATGTGGATTTTGTTTGTGGATTGGCTGTGTGTTGATGTAGATGGAGGTGGTTTTACAAGGTTTGGACTAATCAACATGGGGCATGGTATGGAGATCCGGAGAAATTGATATGTAGCTTGAACCAACACGGCAAGTTTTCTTCTTGAAGTGGAGGTTTGTGAGTGTATAATCAGTTTTTTAAAAAAAGAAAACATATAATTACATTGCTGAAGTGGAGGTTTGTAATACAGCATGTATTACTCAATTCTAAAATTTGGGGTACCCATGGTCCGAACCATTAGGTAGGTCCCGCTCGAGCCATGCCATGGTCCAGGGATAGACCTATGGCCCCACCTCAACTCCATGATTCCTGGGGTTTGGTCTCACCCAGATGAACGCTGCACTTTTGATGTGCACTTTTGGCTGCACGGCTCCCACCCTCCCCCCTCTCCCACTCCTCGTTGGCCACCACACATTTCCCTTTCTTCTACGACGTGGGAGCCAAGCCAACAATGTTCGCCTTCCTGTGGGCTTATCCGAATCCGAGAAGAGCCACAAGAATCTCAGCCACAAGAAGCTGCAGCACCTCTCAATGATGGGCAAACATCTTGAGCTCTCACTGTAGTCTTTAAGGGCCACTTGGATAATAGGTTAGGATAATCTAACTTGAGTGAATTCCAGATGAATTATTCTTAGATTTTCATATTTTTAATTTGGTGCATACCCTATCTGGAGTCGGAATGTATAGGATATTCCTTTAAGCTGTCTTTGTCAACTCAATAGGTCATGGATTATGATCACGTAATATTCACATTCTTAAAATTCCACCAAATTTATAAATGTCACATCAAATTACTCAAAAGTCATAATTTGAGTTTTTAGAGAGAGATAAGATGAAAAGTCACCACTTTTTATAATCCCTCAAAAACTTCTTTCCACCGGATTATTCTCACTCTAAAGGATTATGACAAAAATTATAATCTCATTGGATTGACAAACGAAATCTTAGGTCCGCTTTGACAACTGGGTGAGATGACATATTCAAGAGGGTCGGCATGAATACGTCACCTCACCCCAGTTAACGTCATTTATTTGTGAGGAGTCACATGTGGGACTCATTTTTCTCTCACCTCAGTTATCTATTCCACCTTATCCCATTCTAAAATCGAAGAGAGCTTTAGGAGAGATGAAATGAGTTAACCCCGAGTTAAGATACTTGACTCACCCAAGTGGTGTATTCAGACTAAAAGTAGCTGGTTGGCTGTGGAAGATTCCCCTGTTATTATTGGTGTCCCCGATGGGGTGCCAGCAGGGAGTGGGGTGGGGAGATGAGAACAAGACGGTTTTGGATTGCCAGATAGAGAGGGGAACGCCTATCTCATTGTAGCCGAGGGGTGACACCGCAGAATGGGTTTCTGTGGGCAGGAGTTTCAGCTGGCTGGGGGGGAAGATATTGTGGGCAGATAGATGCAATCTGCGTGGGATGCCGTGCGGGGGGAAATGAATGGTAGCCTGCCATTTTTGTCCCAGACGAGCAATGAAGAAACAGAAGATCGTAAAAATATTTTTCTGCCATGGATCTGCCTTGGCACAAGATCTATAATTAAGACAAGAAACCTGTTCTATCTAGTGTTAGATATGACCCCTTCCATGTGTGCGCTATGTTCAGAGATAACTGTAAAAATACTGTTTTCTTACATGCATAATTGTAAAAATATGGATTGATTTTGACTGTATATTAATTAAGATAAAATTTCTACGTAAATATAAGTACAAAAATACTCCTGCAGTAATCACCGTCTAAGAACATATAGTGGCACATAAACAGAAAAAAGATTTTCTACAAAGATGTTTATGTAATATGTACTAGTGGTGGTGTCATCAATCTTTGCACTTACAATTATGCAAAAGGATTATCTTTGCACCAAAAGTTAAGCATATTAAGAACATTTTAAACTGTAGTTAGATTTTAACTTGATTTAGTCATATTTGTGTGGTGACTAATTATATATAGTGCCTAACAGTATGAGCAGTTTTGGCAACTGTCCCTTATTTTTTATTATGTAAAATAATCACCTACTGGAAACAAAAAAGAGGCTAGTTACATGAAAAACAACTTATCAATATGAATTATAATTAAAAGCAACTTATCAATATGAATTATAAAGATTTCCATATTTTTTATTTTGCATCATTTAAAATTTGATCAGTTCTTCACATGTACAATACTGTTAAGGTTTTTTTGGTATATATATTTTTGTTAGAACTTAGAAGTGAAATTGTGTGACAATCTATCTTACATTTGTATCTGCATGCATATCCTCCATACTAAGCTTAATGTCACGTATGCCCTTTTGATTAACTTCCGTCGAAATATTATAATCTATCTCCTTCTTCGTCATCATTCCTTGCCAGTTTTTTACGGTTTCTGAACAGAGAAAGTGATCACAAGTACACACGTGACAGTAAATTAATGTAAGAAGAGTATACATGTAAATATAAATGTAGAATAAATTTTCTCACAATTTCAATTTTAATAGGGAGTGTATATGCAAAAAAAAATCTTTACTTTTAATTTTTTAAACATAGAAAATGAGTAAATAATCCTCTCTCTCGACAACATATGGTTTGGTAGAAATTTTTAGTATGGCTTGGTGCACAGCCTGCGTGGGTAGGGTCTTTATTTTAAAAAAAATAAAGTGGATCTTAAGGTATTCTAACTTTAGATGCAAGTCAACGTCACCATTAGATTATTTAAAAAAATAAAATACATTGATATTTTAAAAAATAAGGCCAACATTATTTATTTGATCTATTTTTTATTTATTTTTAGATAATTCACTAGTGACTTGGGTTGCACCCCAATTAGAGTATATTAGGGCTCACTTTAATTTTTTTTTATATATAAAAAGTTCTTGGATGGATGTAGCAAGTCACACTCGAAATTTTCTTATAGCAATACTGAAGGGCAGTGTTGGGTAGACTTGTAAACGGAGCGGATACGGAGCGGATAATCTGATATCCGAATTCGTATCCGATTATAATCGGTCGGATATCCGAATCCGACACATTCTATTAGGGTGTATTTTTATCACTATCAGAATCCGAATTCAACGGATATTATTCGGATTCGGATATATCCGACTATCCGATTAGGTGTAATCGAATAGCCGAATATCATCCGGATTCGGATATTTCCGACTATCCGATTAGGTATAAAAATATGTTATATGTTCATATTTTTTTAATTTTTAAATATATAAATATATATCATGAATTAAAAATATAATAAATATAAAATATGATTATTAACTGAAAAATTTGAGAGCCAACCTAAAGTGATTCATGTATAATATTAAAAAATTCATATTTATATTCGGTCGGATAATATTCGACACGGATATCTCAATATCTGAATTCGTATCCGATTAATAATCAGATATTTGATATCCGATTAAATTATCCGTCGGATATTTTATTTAGATAATTATCTGATTAAACGAATTTGAATTCGGTTCGAATTTTAAACGGATAATTACCAGACCTAGTGTTGGGCATCAGAGACTTGGGCTTGTCAGCCCAAGTTAACCCACCCCAACTCGCAAGCCTAGACGTGGCCCCGAGTACCTCCCACATCCAAAGCACCTGGGAGCTGTGATCCACCGGAATCTGAAGCCCCAGCAAACATTGTGCTCGATGACGACGACGACGGCGTGGAGGCCGGAAACACCGGACTTCGTGCCGTCCAATTAATTAAGAGAAACCCCACCTCGGCGACAGCCTCACCACGTCCAGCATTGCCGGCACTATCGATCAGGTGCATCCTGCGGGAATGGCACCATGCATGCGACGTCACGGACGATGACATATCTGCAGCTTCAGGTATCCCGGCCGGCGGTGCTGCTGGTCATCGATCGGCAGGACGCCCATGCATGCAGTGCATGTTCTTCTCATCACAGTCGATCTGAAGCTCATGGCAGAATGGCCGGTTTGAAGTTTAGATGGTGGGGATGAAGATAGTTATAAATTGCCTACTTATTGTGCATGGACAACTACGTACGTACAGCGCCGGCCACTGGCTCAACACGAGAGACATCAGACGTCCGGGAATGCATGCATGCATGGTTTTCCCGATTAAACATGAGAGAGAGAGAGAGAAAGACAGAGCACCATATAAATCACGTTATCTAAGTTGCTCATTTTGTATACCTTCGATGTTTGAGAAATGAACTTTAAAAATATATGATGAAATGGTTTTAATTTGAATAGTACATAAGATTTGATGATGTACATTAGAAATTGAATATTAGATCATATATATAATTTTGAGGTACATAGTGCTATTCTTATTTTGCCACCGATGATAATGAAACTCTAAATATATACTTACATACATAGTAGACATTCCTAGTGGATACACTCATTTTATACCTTTTGATTTTTTTTTCAACACATGTTCACATAGTGGATCACATGGCCTTGTCGCCCAAGAAGATCCGGCAATTTAAGGAGCCAATACGTAATATATATCAAGATAGCACAAAATAGAATAAGCAATAATTCCATCTCAAAAACATTTATTTTCGTTCTTATTTTAATGTTAGATTGAAGATGAAGATATATAGACGCCTAAGATGGGGACGTGTAATTGTGTAAAGAATGTGATGCCTAGCTGGCTACTAAGAAACTGGGGTGATCAGTTTGTCATAAGTTGAAGGTGGGGTGAGTGTGCGTAAGAAGAGATGTGATTTGTCTTTTTTTTCCCTCTTATGAAAATTCGAAAGAGAATTAAGTGTAAGTTAGTCCACTTTAAAATTAATTGTCCTTCATCTTATCCAAATAAAGGTATGATGCAAAAAAAACTCGAAAGATAAGGATAGAGATGACATCCCGACCTCATTTTCTTAAAAATATATCGAATAAGATTAAGCATTAATAAATTAGGATAAGCCAACCATATCCTTATCTTATGGTTGTGGATTTGCACCATGTCGTAACAGATCAAGTTCAAATTTTGGCATGCTAGATCGAGTTGTCAATTGGATGGATACAAAGTTGGAAGCTGTCATTGGATTTGGATAATATGAGAACTTAGAATAAAACTAATGCATATATTTACGTCAAATTTATTTTTTTTCAAAAGTCCACTTTACTAAGAAAGGAAAATAGAAGGGAGGGCTAAAAGTGCCGTACAGGGACACTGGGGCAAAGGCCATATAAAATGTAAGACCTTTCTCACAATGACAAGGTCATTCAAGATTTGTCGGGCCGATCGTATCATCCCTACCGATTTTTTATTGGTACAGTATCATACCGTATCGATCCGTACTACAAGGTGTCAAGATTAAAAAATTATTTAATATTTATATGTTATTATAAAATATAATAAAATATTATGTGTGCCTTAGTGATTAGTAGGTGTGTTAGTTGTACGTCAAATTAAGTGTTTAAATCTCACAAATGTTATGTATTTTTTGGCTTATTTTTTCTAAAGAACAATGAAAAAAATAAAAAAATAAAAAAATAATGTCATTGACGTATTTTGAACCCAAGTCCTAACCTTTCAAAGGAAGACTCTTAATCAAATTACATATGTAATCACATTTAATATAAAATAATATTTAAAAGATTTAAAATATATACATTGCATACCGGTTGCATATTGGTACATTACGATCAGGTGGTACGTCCCAAACCGGACCGATTTGGCAAACATTGAGACCAGTCCAAAAAAATAAGTAAATCTAAACTAAAAGACTATGCAGCAAAACAAACAATATATATATCCTAAGTCGGGTGATGCGGGACGAGACCACGGACACGACAAGCTCGCGATCGTCCCTTGATGAGGGAAGCGTCGGACGTGCACGGTTGAGAAACCGGCCAGAGCTAGTGTGGTCAATTCACACTTTCGAGCCCGGATCGGGTCACGGGACGGTCACGCTCTCTCTCGCAGCAGCGGTGATATGAAAATAAAGCGAGCTACGACCCTAGAACATGCTCTCTAGCAGTGGCATAAACAAGTATATATGAAAATAAACAAATGCCGAGTGTAAGGAGCGAGAACGGTACCTCCACGCGCTCGGCGTGGGGAAGACGGACCCGGCTGAAACTCGTACTCCCGGAACAACAATACATAATATTACAGCAATACAACTCGCTGCCCACTCCACACAGGGAGGTAAAGGGCTACACAATGGGGTCCGGGAGGACCGAATTCGGGTTGACGGGCGGCTTCTCGCGCTGTTTCGGCAACACCCGAACACGTGACGGTGGGGCCCACGTGCTGTCTGGAGGGGGACCCGGTGGCACCGCTGTAGTTGAGGATGCCTGGAAGGGTGCTCCCTGGAGTGGGGGCGCGCTGGTTCGCCGGCCGGAGGCCGGGCGGCTCCGATTGGCACCGGTCGGAATAACCGGCCACGGGCTGCAACTTCTGGTTTTCAGCGCGCGTCTCGGCAAGAACGGGCGCTGCGATCAGCCCCGATGTCGGATCGACACGAGACTGGCGCCGTTGGAAAAATAACTTCAAATCCTTCAATCTAGGCCTAGAGATCTGGCCTGGATCTGCACGGATCTGGACTTATGGAATTTCCAAGCTCCTGTTGTACAGTTCCTGAAATCTCAGGTCAGCAGAGAACTTTCATGTGGATTACCTTTGACCGCAAGGTAGACGTCCGAATCTGGGGTTGTGTTCTTCATAAAAGTTGTGGGAAATCAAGCTACGAAACCAGGACTATTTTTGGATATGGATTTGGAGAAGGCTACGAATTTCTATGATTTTTGCATTAGCAGTGGGTCGGATCTGGAATCTGGCTGACAACACTGTAGCTGAGGAAGAACACGAATTTCTAAAAATAGATAGAAAGCTGATAAATAATTAAGAAAATTTGTGGATGTAGGGGGTGATGGACAGAACTCGCAGTAAAATTGGGAGGGTGTGGACAAATCAAAAAGATGGCCGGAGGTGGGAAACACAGGGCTTCTGTCATTGTAGACAGAGACAAAACAGAACTAGGAATGAAAGATGCACGAAAATGGGAAAATACTAAACGATGGAATTTGGGCGTGAAAATTTAGGTGGAGCTTAGGATACAAGGGAAGAACACACCATAAAAATTACAGACCACGAAGATGCCGTGGCTGATAGCAGGAATTTCGGGAAGAGACCTCTGTCCAGCAGGATAGAACACCGAGAACGATTTCGCGGCGGCTCGAAGGCGGCACGAACGGCGGCGGCGGCGGCACCGGTGATGATCAGAAGTTGAGAGGGGGAGATGGAAGATTGATACACTATAGAATGGGGGTTTGAGAAGAGGAAACCAGGAGGAGAGAGGAAGGGGGCGCAAGAAGCCTTCTAGCATTCACAAAAATTCTGATTTTTCATTGCTTTTCTCATAAAAATACAAGCTTATATATGATCCCAACCAAATCTGTAACGACCCGAGAATCCGATTACCGGGAAGGCCCGATAACCCGAGACTCGCATCGCCACCCACGAGCCCGAAGACTCGGAAGGGTTAAAAATGATGGTGTGGAAACTACACAAGTATCACAAATAATTACAGAAATTAAACAGTTATAATATTAAGCAGGAAATAAATTAACAATTTACATGGTCCACAATAAGAAAACAACAACAGCAATAATAGTCCACGACTAGTACAGTGACAAGAAAGAAAAGTACAGCTACACGGGACATACCCCGGCTCTGACCTCTGGCACTACCTCTGGGCACCCGCACCACGCTGCGCTCCTGACGCGCTCCCCGAAGGTGGCGTCTCACATGAAACACGGTGAAAACACGCAGGGAATGAGTCTCGGAACAAGACTCAGTAGGGATCACTCGAACCCTACCTCGAAAAACGAGAAGCCACTACTCTAGCGGTAGGAAAGTACCTTGGAAAGGAAAGCCATGTACTCTACAGAACTAGACCCTACGGCACGCAAACCGACACACGTGTCACGGTACGAGAAGACCGAAACTCAACGGTCGAACTGTCAAAACCCGAAGGTCGGAAACACACGACTGACAGTCTGTCACTCCGTACTCGACAGGAGTACCACCCACTAGAAGCACAGCCGGTAGCGTCCCCTGACGTCTTACACCGCACCGCAGGTGAACCGCCTGACGTGGTAGGTCCTACCCGAGGCGCAAACACCGTACAAGTAACCACAAACAAGTGACTAGCTGGGGTCACGCCCGTCGACGTGGGTCCAACCGCCCCCAACCACGTGTGCACACACAGACCACGCGTCCCAGGTCTGGCCCTCTGACCGGTTTTCCCCTCAGCCGGACTCTGGCTGCAAGACATGGGGCCCAACGTGATGCGGGACGGACTCAGGAGACGACACTATATGGTGCCACCCTCGGACTCTAGATGAAGACGCGACCAGCAGCACACACCAGGGAGACACTAAGCCCGACACTACGAGCTCCTAGTGGTAAAACGTCGCTAACAGAAGTGGAAGCTCACTCGTCGTCCCAAGCGAGGGAAAGCGCGGACCGTGCGCGGTTAAGGAACCGGCGGAGGTCAAGGGTAGTCCGACTCAACTTCCGGACTCGGATCGAGTCGCGGGACGGGTCACTCTCACTCTCACAGCGGTGACATGGACACACGGGCTAGTACCTACACTCTCGGCAGCGGCAAAAGACCGTATACTAGCTAAGCAAATGAACGCCAAGAGGTTCGGACCATTACCTCCACGCTCCCGGCGTGGCGAAGACAACCCCGGCCGAATCACGGACTCCCGGTTAAACAATATCACAGCAATACAAAGATTTGACCCACTCCACGCAGGGAGGTAAAAGGTCACATGTGGAGCCCGGGAATCACGCAACTCGGGTTGACGGGCAGCATCTTGATGTCGCCCGGCGGTGCCGAACTCCGCGTTTTAGTGCTTTCCGAACGGCGGGTTCTGCGGGCCCGTGGGGCCCACGGGTGGCGCTGGCCTCCGGATCTGCAGGAGTGGGTCCCACTGTGATGGGGACCCCTGGTGGCACGTCTCCACGGAAGGCGGTCGGCCGGGAACACCGACCGGTGGCCGAACAGCTCCGATCTCCAAGCTTTTGGAATGCTGCCCACGGATTTCTGCTTGCTGTTTTCAGGTGCGCGCTCCGGCGAAAACAGCCGCTGCGGTCGATCCCGACGTCGGATCGGGACGCATGAGCTATCGTTGGAAAGCTCTCTTCAAATGCTTCAATCTAGACTCAAAGAGATCTAATGGATCTAGCCGGATCTATACTTTAATGAATTTACAAATCCCTGTTGTACAGTAACCGAGACATCAGATTTACAGGGTATTTGTCTGAGAACCACCATTGACCGCCTACTTTCCGTAGGAATCAGACTTCAAGCTCTTCTTCAACTTTGTAGATATTCAAACCATCAAGCTGGGACAATTTTTAGAATTAGATTTGGAGCTGGTGGTGATTTGATAGGATTTTTGGAGTGCCTGGTGGTCGGATCTGGGAACTGGCAGAAAGTACTGTAGCTAGGACTGAGAACGAATTTTAGAAAATATGAAATGGACGAACCAAAAATTAAAAAAAATGTTGGATGAAGGGATGGATGCAAGGGACACCCAGTTAAATTGGCCGAACCAAAGAAAATCAAAACAAGGACCTAAGACTTGAAACTATGGGCGGGTGGAAATGGAAACAGACAGTAGACAGATCTGGAAACTGTGATTGGACGAAAATCAAAAAATACCAAATGAGATCTTTATGACCAACCAAAATTCTGAGGACGTTCTGGACACCTCTGGGACATCCAGTAAAAGTTCCAGCTCGATCTGAGGCCGTGGCTGAGACTGGAATTTCGTGGAAGTGGCTGTGGTACTGCGTGGACAGAACTCCGGCGAAGGCGATGGCGGTGCGGTGGCGGCTCGTGGCGGCGGCGGCGATGACCGGAACTGATAGGGGAGGAGTCACACCTCCAGAGGCAACCTTCACAGCTGCAAGGGGGAAGAGAGGGGCGCACCAAGCTGGAGCTCCAACAATTTCTTGATTCCAAATGGCATTAATTAATCAAAAATGGAAATTACAAGCATATATAGGTCACCAATCTAATCAATCCTCCACCGTTGAATCTAGGGGTGGGAGATTGAGGGCTAGGATTGCATGTGACCATCCACACAAATGAAAATTAAAAAAAAATAAAGGGGGGGGGCGGCCTATTGACTAGAATGGCAAGGATGTGGAAGTTGGACTTGGTAGGTGGGGGTAGGTGGCCTCTCATTTGGACTTTTCAAGTCCATTGTCCCCCATGTGTCCAAATACCATTCAAACTTCTAGATGCTCCCATGTGGCATGTTGACTGGCCCCATGTGGGACCCTAGGCTGAGGTGGCCCAATGTGGTGGGGCCCGGGGGGCCCGGGGGGCCCACGGGGTCCGAAATGCTCGTAAGCCCCTATTACACTCAAAATGGCAAACCGAATGCAACGAAATAAATACAAATTACACACACATAAAGTCTAGCTAAATATAATAAATGGGGAGGCTCAAGGCGGAGTCTCCAAGCTGTCTCCGAGCCAGATGGACGCTGAGGTGGCTCGTGTCGTGCTCCGTGTGCGGTACCGGTGGCTCGGTGTGTCGTGCCGATCAACAGCTCGGGTGTCCGCACCAATTCTCCCCGGGTGGGAGAAACTCGACCCTGTCGAGTAAGGGTCTGCATCGCTCCTGTATTGCTCCAAAAGGTCCGGATCAATCTGCTGCAACTCACCATGTGTGATCCATGTGTCCTCAGTAGCGGGCCGTCCTCTCCATCGCACTAGGTAGCGCGGGTAAGATCCACTCCTGGTAACCGTCACTTGCTCGTCCAGTATACGATCGATATGCTCACGCTGCCGTGAAAAAGGGGCTGGAGGTGGAAGTGGACACTCAGGTGTGGGATCACTCTCAAGGGGAGGAGATGGCTCAAAAGGCTCACTAGGGATCACCGCTGGGTCCCTATATGCAACAAGATCCGATACATTGAAGGTAGAGCTTATACCATATTCCTCGGGCAAGTCCACAACGTACGCATTGGATCCAACGCGTTTCAACACTCTGAATGGACCGGCTCCGCGAGCTTGCAACTTCTTAACGGTTCCAGAGGGAAACCGTTCAGGTCTTACCCTGATCATGACGTATTCGCCCTCGTGGAACTCTCGGTGGTGTCGATGGGCATCGGCTAACTCCTTGTACCGTGCATTGCTGGACTCAATGTGACGACGGATGTCGTCATGCAAACTCCTAACATGCCTAGCAAATGACTCGGCCGACTCCGACACTCTAGCATGGACAGGCATGGGGACAAGGTCAACGGGTTTCCTAGGCCTACGACCTGTGACAATTTCAAATGGACTCATGCCAGTAGACCTATTCACCGAATCATTATATGCAAACTCAGCCATAGGTAGAATGAGATCCCAATCCCCAATGCGGTCCCTAACAAGACATCTCAAAAGATCACCCAGACTCCTATTGACCACCTCGGTCTGACCATCTGTCTGGGGATGGTATGCAGTGGAAAACTTGAGGTGCGTACCCATCATATGCCATAGTGTCTTCCAAAAATAGGAAGTGAACCTAACATCACGGTCAGACACTATAGTGCGAGGCAACCCGAACTTGCACACCACATGAGTAAGGAATAGGCGGGCTACCCTAGAAGCATCCGAAGTCTTTGAGCAAGGGATAAAGAGGGCCATCTTCGAGAAACGGTCAACCACCACATAGACCGAATCATGCTTCCTGGAGGTACGTGGCAATCCCAAAACAAAATCCATGCTGACATCCTGCCACGGGGCATCAGGCACGGGGAGAGGCGTATAAAGGCCCGAGCTTTGCTTCTTCATTTTGGCCGTAGCACATGTACGGCACTGAGCCACGATGTTAGCAACATCGCGCTTCAAGCTCGGCCAATAAAATCGATGCTCCACTACCTCAATAGTCTTGTTCCGACCAAAGTGGCCGGCTAGACCTCCCGCATGTAGTTCCCACACTAGGAAATCTCGAACCGAAGTTCGGGGAACACATAGCCTGCTACCTCGAAAGAGGTAACCCTCCTGAAGCACATAATCATCATGGTCTCTCGAGGGCCCGGCCTGGAGAGTAGTAAAAATCTGACCGAAGTCAGGACAATCAACATAGGCCTCCTTCATCTTCTCTAGCCCTATGACCTCGGCACTCATGGTGGTAAGAAGACATGCTCGCCGACTCAAGGCATCGGCCACCTTGTTCTCCACTCCAGCCTTATGTTTTAGCACAAAGGTGAACTGCTGGAGATACTCAACCCAACGACTATGACGCGAATTCAGCTTCTTTTGGGAATGGAGGTACCTCAAAGCCTCATGATCGGAGTATAAGACAAACTCCTGATGTAATAGGTAATGCCTCCAATGCCTAAGAGCCTGAACAACTGCGTAAAACTCTTTATCATATGTGGAATATCGCAGTTTCGCATCATTCAGCTTCTCGCTGAAATATGCGATCGGGTGGGACTCCTGACTCAAAACTCCTCCTATCCCAACACCCGACGCATCACAACAGACCTCAAACACCTTCGAAAAATCAGGCAGTCGAAGGATAGGTGTCTGGGTCATGCGCTCCTTGATGTCCCTGAAGGCAGCAGATGCGGCCTTCGTCCATACAAATGTGCCCTTACGGATGCAATCCGTGATCGGGGCAGTGACGGAGCTAAATCCGCGGATGAAGCGACGATAGAACGTCGCAAGGCCATGAAAGCTGCGGACATCATGAACCGTACGGGGTTCCGGCCACTCAACAATGGCCCGGACCTTCTCCGGATCGGCGGAGACCCCAGTACTAGACACAATGAAACCCAAGAAGGTAAGCTGAGATGTCATGAAAGCACACTTCTGTGGGTTCGCAAACAACTGCTCTCGCCGAAGAAGTATACAGACCTGCCGAAGGTGGTCTAAGTGGTCCCCTGTGGTGCGGCTATAGATAAGGATATCATCAAAATACACCACTACAAAGACTCCAATGAAAGGTCGAAGGACCTGAGTCATGAGCCGCATGAAAGTGCTAGGGGCATTGGTCAACCCAAAAGGCATGACCAACCACTCATATAGACCGTCCTTGGTCTTAAATGCGGTCTTCCACTCATCACCTGGCCTAATCCTCACCTGATGATAGCCGCTCTTAAGATCGATCTTCGAAAAGATAGTGGCACCTGCCATCATGTCCAGCATGTCATCAAGGCGGGGAATAGGGAACCTGTACTTCACGGTGATTTTGTTGATGGCACGACTATCAATGCACATTCTCCACGTGCCATCCTTCTTCGGGGCGAGTAATGCGGGTACAGCACATGGACTCATGCTGTCCCGGACAGATCCTCTCTGCACAAGCTCATCGACCTGCCGTTTAAGCTCGGCATGCTCCGTGGGGCTCATTCGATAATGAGGAAGATTGGGCAAAGAAGAGCCCGGAACAAGGTCGATGGCATGCTGAATATCCCGCATAGGTGGGAGTCCCTCGGGAAGCTCATCGGGGAATACATCAGCATACTCCTGCAGAATGGGAACAACCTCGGGTGGGAGCTCACCCTCGGAGTCCCGCTCCACCTCTCGGACCGTAATGGCAAACACCGGACAGCCCTGACTAAGCTCCTGCTCCATTTCCCGGGAGCTAATCATCATCAATCTCCTCGTCGAGGGCTCTCCTGGGCCAGAGGTAACGGTCATAGCCCGAGCTGGGGATGGGGTACTAGGCCCGGGAACGGAAGGCTTTGGAGTACTAGGGCCAGTAGGACCCCTAACAGATGGGCTCCTGGGCCGAACGGGTTGGAGGGTGACCCGCTGGCCATCGTGGTCGAAGGTACAGGTGTTCGACCGACCATGGAGTGTGGCATCTCGGTCGAATAACCACGGCCTACCAAGAATGATACTTCCCACTTCCATGGGAAGAACATCACACCAGATCTCGTCACGGTAGGAGTGGAGCTGCAGCGGGACCAAGCACCGCAGCCTGACCGAAATGGAAGTTGTATCCACCCATGATACCTGGTAGGGGCAAGGGTGGTCTACGGGTGTGAGACCAAGACGAGTGACAGCGTTCGTGGAGATTGCATTGATACAACTCCCGCTATCGATGACCACCTTGCAAATTTGCTTTCCCAGCCTACAGAATACATGATGGATAGTGGTCCGACGCCAGTCATCACTGACCTGTGGCTGGGTGAGGATACATCTGACGACCCCCACATGGGTATCGTCTAACTGCTGGGCATCCTGGGCCTCACCTCCCATCTCATAGTACTCGTCAGCTAGCTCTTCATCTGCCTCATAGCTGACTAACTCTAGGCCCGCAGGGGTGGTATCCTCAGCCTGTGTGTCCCCAATGTGAAGAGATGGGCGAGTGGGACACTGGTTGGCGAAATGGCCAAACCCATTGCAGCGATAACACTGCTGCCGTGATCCACTAGGCTCCCCAATCATAGGTCCTTTACCTTTATCCTCCCGACGGATAGGAGGCGTAGGCAACAAAGGACGTGCGGGTGGTGCAGGTGCCGGTGGACGGGCTATGGGTGGGGCCGTAAGATGCTGGGGACGAGGAAGGTCCCTCGGGGGTGGAGGGCGAGGCCTAGGAGCAAAGGGCTCGTGGCGAGCGGGCTCCTGAGGTCGAGCCATGGGGGCCCTCGGATATGTGCCAGATGAGCCACGGGACTCGACACTACGAAGGGGAAAGGAGCCCAACCGATGGGGTGACTCGAACTCGGCCTCGAACTGCTCCAATTCGAGAGCAATCTGATATGCCTGCTCCAAAGTGGTGGCATTGCGGCGAAAGAGTTCATATTGATAATTAGGCCGCAAACCTCTCCGAAAGCGGGATATCGTCATGGTGCTCTCTTCCGTGACCCCGCACCGCAAATAATACTCATCGAACTCGGCGGTGTACTCGGTCACGGATCGGTTCCCTTGGGAGATGCTTTACCACGTTCCCACAACAGATACGGGAACTGCTGACGCATCTCGTCCTCACGTTCCCACGAAGCCTCACCACCAGAGTGTCGTTGCCACACGACCTTTACCAAGGGAATAACCTTACTCCGCAGGCGCTGCTCTCGCCTATCCTCCACGCGGATCGGAAACTCTGGGAGAGAAAGATCTGGAGTCACCTCAGGCCAAACAGAAAACTCGAGTACATGAGAGTCATCGGGCATATACTTCCGCAACATCGAGACGTGGAACACGTCATGCACCGACGCCAAGTCAGGAGGTAACTGTAACAGGTAAGCAACATCACCGATGCGCTCCACAATCGCGAAAGGACCAATATAGCGGGGACTCAACTTCCCACGTCGTCCAAAACGCATCACCCCCTTCATCGGAGAAACTCTCAAGAACACATGATCGCCCACGGCGAACTCGAGGGGCTGCCGCCTACGGTCAGCATAGCTCTTCTGCCGACTCTGGGCCGCCAACATGTTCTGACGAACCAGGTGCACAACATCCACACATTGCTGCACCAATTCTGGCCCCGTCAAAACACGCTCACCCACCTCAAACCAATCAAGTGGAGTCCGACAAGGACGCCCATGCAGAGCCTCATAGGGAGCCATGCCGATGCTCGAATGATAGCTGTTGTTATAGGCAAACTCCACCAACGGTAGGTGATGAATCTAACTCCCCTTCCACTCCAGGCAGCAGGATCTCAGCATGTCCTCCAAGGTCTGAATGGTCCTCTCAGACTGACCATCTGACTGTGGATGATACGCCGAGCTGAATGCCAACTCCGTGCCAAGAGCTCGCTGGAAACCCCTCCAGAATCCAGAAGTGAAGCGCGGATCTCGATCCGACACGATCGAAACGGGAACCCCATACAACGGCACGATCCGCTCCACATACAACCGAGCCAACTTAGACACGCTCCAGCTGACTTTGACCGGTAACAACCGCGTCACCTTCGTCAGCCGATCTACCAGCAACCAAATACTGTCCTGCCCACTCGGGGTCCTCGGCAACCCCACCACAAAATCCGTGGTCACATGGTCCCACTTCCAAGCAGGAACATCCAAGGGCTGGAGAGTACCTCCTGGTCGCTGATGCTCTGCCTTCACCTGCTGACAGATCAGGCACCTGGCCACAAATTCGGCAACATCTCTCTTCATGCCAGGCCACCAGAACTGCCTCTACAAGTTCCGATACATCTTCGTCGCACCCGGGTGTACAGTGTACCTGCTCCCATGAGCCTCGCGTAACACCGCACGACGAACCTGCTCCTCGGTTGGGACGTACAGCCTGCCACGAAATCTCGCAGCACCGTCCTCGCCAAGCTCTACGTCAGCCATAGCCAGAATCCGGGGCAACTCAGGGTCCGCATGCTGAGCCTCTGTCACCTGACGACGGATAACAGGAGTGACAGTCAGACTCGCAAGCACTGCCAACCCTAGCTCCTGGGGAATCTTGAGCCTGAAAGAGACTTCGGGCACTTATTCCCAGAGCCTCCACTTCCTCAGCATCAAGGTACTGACCGCAACCTTCCGACTCAAGGCATCAGCAACGACATTCATCCTGCCCGGCTGATAAGACAGGGTGAAGTCATAGTCCTTCATGAACTCCATCCAACGCCTCTGTCTGAGGTTCAGATCTCTCTGCGAGAACACATACCTCAAACTCTGATGGTCAGTGAACACCTCAAACTTCTCACTGTACAGATAATGCCTCCAGATCTTCAGCGCGAAGATCACCGCCGCCAACTCAAGGTCATGGGTAGGGTAGTTCTCCTCATGGGGCTTTAGCTGCCGAGATGCATAAGCCACCACTCTACCATGCTGCATCAGAACATCACCCAATCCGACGCCGGAAGCATCTGTACACACCACAAAACCTCCCGATCCAGAAGACAAAACCAACACCGGAGCCGAGGTGAGCAATCTCTTCAGTTCACTGAAGCTCTGCTCACACTCCTCGGACCAAACGAAAGGCACATCCTTCCGCGTGAGCCTAGTCATCGGGGTCGCAATGCGAGAAAAATCCTGGATAAACCGACGATAATAACCTGCAAGCCCCAAGAAACTCTGGATCTCCGTCACCGACCTCGGCCTCGGCCACTGCACCACTGCCTCGACCTTGGCGGGATCCACGGAAATGCCATCACCAGAAATCACATGCCCCAGAAAATGCACCTCGCTGAGCCAAAACTCGCACTTGCTGAGCTTCGCATACAACTGGTGATCTCGCAACGTCTGCAGCACCACACCCAAATGGTACGCATGCTCCTCAGCAGACCGCGAATAAACAAGGATGTCATCCACAAAGATGACCACAAACTGGTCCAAATACGGATGAAACACCCTCTGCATCAAGTCCATGAAGGCTGCTGGGGCATTGGTGAGCCCAAACGGCATCACCAGAAACTCATAATGCCCGTACCTCGTACTGAATGCAGTCTTCTCCACATCGGACTCGTGAATTCTCAGCTGATAGTAACCGGACCGCAAATCAATCCGCGAGAACACTCACGCAGACTGAAGCTGGTCGAACAAATCATCAATCCGCGGCAACGGATACTTGTTCTTAATGGTCACTTCATTCAGCTGCCGATAGTCAATGCATAGCCGCAGACTACCGTCCTTCTTCTTCACGAACAACACGGGCGCACCCCAAGGGGAAAAGTTAGGACGAATGTACCCCTTGGCCAACAGTTCTTGCAACTGCGCCCTCAACTCCCTCAACTCAGCGGGGACCATACGGTAGGGAGCCTTCGCCAAAGGTCCCGTACCAGGTACAACCTCGATCACGAAATCGATCTCCCGCTGGGGAGGTAATCCAGGCAACTCCTCAGGAAAAACATCAGGAAACTCGCACACCACCGCAATGTCCTCGACATCCGGCTCCATCCGGTCAGACACAACCACGGACGCGAGAAAACCCTGACAACCGGAATCAAGCAATCGACGGGCTCGAATAGCAGAGATAAGAAATCGAGAAGAGGCGGAACGGATACCTTGGAAATAGAAGGTCCTCTTGCTCGGATGCTGGAAGTAGACACTCTTCATTCCACAATCCACCACCGCTCCATGAGTCTCGAGCCAATCCATGCCTAGAATCACATCGTAATCCCGAAACTGCAACGCATACAACCTGCCTGGCATACTCCGCACATCGATCCACACCGGAACCTGGTCGAAGCAATACGGAGTGACCATAAAATCACCCGAAGGCAACTCCACTGCCAAATCACAGGACAACTGGGTCACCGGCTCCTCGACGCTCGACGCGAAATCCTCCGAAATAAACTAATGAGACGCGCCAGAATCAAATAAAACCCGAGCCGCACAACCCAAAATCTGAACGGTACCTTCCACGAGCTGCGACGCCACTGCCTCTGCCCTGGTCAAGTGCGTGATCTGGCCACGAGCCCTCTGCCTGCCTCCCACGCTAGCTGACCTGGGTAGCGGCGGATACTGTCCCTGCTGCTGCTGCTGCTGCTGCTGCCTCTGCTGCCGGGGAACCTGCTGCTGCTGAGGAAACTGCTGCTGCGGCCTCTGAGGACAGTCACGCGCCATGTGCCCTGGCTGGTCACACCGAAAACAGATGATCGGCGCCGTGCACTGCCTGCCTGGGTGGGTCCCACCACACCGTGGACAAGGTCCTCGTGATCCACCCACTGATCCCTGACGCTGCAAAGGAATCGGCTGCTGTACACTCCCCGATGAAGCCTGCCCCTGATCTCTGGACTTCTTCTTGCCGAACCCCTTCTTGAAGAACTTCTTGACCTTCGAGCCGAAGGACGTAGATCCTGTCACCGAAGCTGCATGTGCCGGCACTCCTGAACCACTCATCGCATGCTGGAAGGAACCCTGCTGCTGGGTAGCCGACTGTTGGCTGCGACCTGACAAAGACTGCCCCTGGCTGATCGGTCCTCGAGTCCTCTGCATATCCATCTCCAAGGAAATCGCAACACGAGACGCTGTCTCTAGATCAGTGGCCCCGTTCGCGATCAAATGGTGCCTCAGCTCCAACCTCAAGCCCTGTACAAACTGCGTGGTCATCACCCTCTCATGCTCCATGATATGAGGTGCGTACCGACCCAGCTCGACAAATCGGGCCCTGTACTGCAATACGGACATGTCACCCTGCACCAGCTCCAGAAACTCCCGCATCCGCTGCGAAGCAACAACATCTGGATAGTACGTACGCTCGAAAGCACCGACAAAGTCATCCCACTCGATCTGCTCAAGTGGACGAAGCTGAAAGGACGTCTTCCACTCGGAAGACCACCACCTCCGAGCCGTACCCTGCAACTGGTTGTAGGCCAACACTACTCTGTCCTCGACAGTACTCTTCGCAGAACTGAACACCCGCTCCATCTCATCGAGCCAATCACGAGCCGCATCAGGGTCTGCCTGGCCGCTAAAGTAAGGTGGATGGAACTGCATGAAATCCCTCACTGCTCGGCCTGGCCCACCCCTGACTGACGAGCCCTCACCGGCCTCTCCGCCGAACTGCTGAGACATGAGATGGTACATGCCACGGAAGAAATCCTCGGCCCCCGGAGCTCTCGCAGCATCCGCGGCCTCGGTAGCTCCCGGAACTCTGCTATGCTCCTCCTGATCCCTCTGGACCCCTTGCTGGATCTCCTGACCTCCAGCCGACTGCCCCTGCTGAGAGCGAGAACTCCTCCTCGGTGCCATACTCGCTCCTGAAGCAAAAGACAGAAAACACGAAAACGGCAATGTAACGACCCGAGAATCCGATTACCGGGAAGGCCCGATAATCCGAGACTCGCACCGCCACCCACGAGCCCGAAGACTCGGAAGGGTTAAAAGGATGGTGTGGAAACTACATAAGCATCACAGATAATTACAGAAATTAAACAGTTATAATATTAAGCAGGAAATAAATTAACAATTTACATGGTCCACAATAAAGAACAACAACAGCAACAGTAGTTCACGACTAGTACAGTGACAAGAAAGAAAAGTACAGCTACACGGGGCATCCCCCGGCTCTGACCTCTGGCACTACCTCTGGGCACCCGCACCACGCTGCGCTCCTGACGCGCTCCCCGAAGGTGGCGCCTCACCTGAAACACGGTGAAAACACGCAGGGAATGAGTCTCAGAACAAGACTCAGTAGGGATCACTCGAACCCTACCTCAAAAATGAGAAACCACTACTCTAGCGGTAGAAACGTACCTCGGAAAGGAAAGCCCTGTACTCTACAGAACTAGACCCTACGGCACGCAAACCGACACACGTGCCACGGTACGAGAAGACCGAAATCAACGGTCGAACCGTCAAAACCCGAAGGTCGGAAACACACGACTGACAGTCTAACATTCCGTACTCGACAGGAGTACCACCCACTAGAAGCACAGCCGGTAGCGTCCCCTGACGTCTTACACCGCACCGCAGGTGAACCGCCTGACGTGGTAGGTCCTACCCGAGGCGCAAACACCGTACAAGTAACCACAAACAAGTGACTAGCTGGGGTCACGCCCGTCGACGTGGGTCCAACCGCCCCCAACCACGTGTGCACACACAGACCACGCGTCCTATGTCTGGCCCTCTGACCGGTTTTCCCCCGCAGCCGGACTCTGGCTACGACGAGGGGCCTACGGTAACCGGTCCACAAACCGTCTCGAAAGGTGGGTGCCCGTACACCACTCCCAGGTGAGACCAGCACCTCGTACTGGTGGGCTACGACTAGTGGAGGGTCACTGAAGGAGTAGACTCTCGAGTCAACGGAAAACAACGTCCGAAACCGACAACGTGTGGGAATCACCCCACGCACCAGCCCCGTCGCACGGTGCCCATGGTCGGAAAAGAAACAGACGCATTGCCCACTGTCAAACGCCTGACCGAGGCAAACGGGACTTCCGGACACCAAAGACACGGTCACGGAACTCCACGGGGTGCCCGGGACACACTCACGGCCCAAGGGGAACACCCAACAACGAACAAAATCGCGCTAGGGCCACCTAGCGCGACAGGGAATGTCGCGCTAGGGTCCCCTAGCGCAACAAGGGTTGTCGCGCTATGGCCCCATAGCGCGACACGGACCATCGCGCTAGGGATACCTAGCGCGACAGGGACCATCGCGCTAGGTCCTCCTAGCGCGACAATGATGATCGCGCTAGGGCCCCATAGCGCGACACGAACCGCCAAACTGTTCATCTTCTCCGATGAACGCGCTCGGTCGGGGCAGCGCGACCTCCAAGAACGCGCTACTGGAGTATAGCGCGTTCTCAGTCCGCGGCCGAAAACGGTAAGAACGCCCAAAAAACCCAACCACGCCCCCATACCTCCATAGGAGAGGGGGAAAACAAAGGGGAAGACCCCTGGGGACCCCTAGCATGATTCTAGGCCCTCAAAACACGAATCCATGCATTGAATCCATAGATCGGGCGAGCTCTCCCCAAATCATGGAAAAACCCAAAAACGCTCAAATGATCCCCTCTCGGCCTCCCCGCGGCCTATAAATCACGGAAAAGAACGGCATGAGGCTAAGGAACGTCACCCTACCTCAATGGAGCGAATGCTCCGCCGGATCGATCACGAATCACGAAAAATGCTCGAAGCTTCACGAACTCCCCACGCTTCCCACGCTCGCCACACGCCCACGAGATCGCCTCACCGTCGCCCACGCGTCCGCGCCGTCGCCCCGCCGCCGTCTGTAGCCGGAGAGGGGCTCGCCACGTCCGAATGGGAGAGAGGGAGAGAGAGGGGGCTCACGGTCGCGAGAGAGAGGAGGAGGAAGAAGAAAGAGAAAAGGGAAAGAAAAAGAAAAAGGAATTAGGATTTATAGAAAATCCGAATTTTCGGAAAAATACCAAAAAATAGAAAAATACATTTCTGGAATCCTCGGAACGCACCGATCGCAACGGTACCACTCGTGCCCGGGTGAACGGCCCAGTTAACCCGCAGCGAGCGTCCGAAGGAAAAGCCGAAACACACGCCGGGAATCGGAAAACACACGCGGAAAAGCCGCGGAACGCCTCCGGGCCTCCGAAACGACTCCGGATCGCGCCGATCCGAACACGAAAGATGCCCAAAACGAAATTTCGGACACAACAGAGCTGGACGCTCCAAAAACCAGATCCGGGACCCACGAAGAAGGATCCGAAAGGTCCGGGATATTACAGCCCTCCCCCCTTAAGGAATTTCGTCCTCGAAATTGAGAACAACCAACGGGGAAAGAAGAGGAAGACTCACTCAAACAGATACGGGAACTGCTGACGCATCTCGTCCTCACGTTCCCACGAAGCCTCACCACCAGAGTGTCGCTGCCACACGACCTTTATCAAGGGAATGACCTTGTTCCGCAGGCGCTGCTCTCGCCTATCCTCCACACGGATCGGAAACTCTGGGAGAGAAAGATCTGGAGTCACCTCAGGCCAAACAGAAAACTCGAGCACATGAGAGTCATCGGGCATATACTTCCGCAACATCGAGACGTGGAACACGTCATGCACCGACGCCAACTCAGGAGGTAACCGCAACCGGTAAGCAACCTCACCGATGCGTTCCACAATCGCGAAAGGACCAATGTAGCGGGGACTCAGCTTCCCACGCCGTCCAAAACGCATCACCCCCTTCATCGGAGAAACTCTCAAGAACACATGATCGCCTACGGCGAACTCGAGAGGCTGCCGCCTACGGTCAGCATAGCTCTTCTGCCGACTCTGGGCCGCCAACATGTTCTGACGAACCAGGTGCACAACGTCCACACATTGCTGCACCAACTCCGGTCCCGTCAAAACACGCTCACCCACCTCAAACCAATCAAGTGGAGTCCGACAAGGACGCCCATACAATGCCTCATAAGGAGCCATGCCGATGCTCGAATGATAGCTGTTGTTATAGGCAAACTCCACCAACGGTAGGTGATGAATCCAACTCCCCTGCCACTCCAGGCAGCAGGATCTCAGCATGTCCTCCAAAGTCTGAATGGTCCTCTCAGACTGACCATCTGACTGTGGATGATACGCCGAGCTAAATGCCAACTCCGTGCCAAGAGCTCGCTGGAAACTCCTCCAGAATCCAGAAGTGAAGCGCGGATCCCGATCCGACACGATCGAAATGGGAACCCCATGCAACGGAACGATCCGCTCCACATACAGACGAGTCAACCTGGACACGCTCCAGCTGACCTTGACTGGTAACAATCGAGTCACCTTCGTCAGCCGATCCACCAGTAACCAAATACTGTCCTGCCCACTCGGGGTCCTTGGCAACCCCACCACAAAATCTGTGGTCACATGGTCCCACTTCCAAGCAGGAACATCCAAGGGCTGGAGAGTACCTCCTGGTCGTTGATGCTCCGCCTTCACCTGCTGACAGATCAGGCACCTGGCCACAAATTCGGCGACATCTCTCTTCATGCCAGGCCACCAAAACTGCCTCCGCAAGTTCCGATACATCTTCGTCGTACCCGGGTGTACAGTGTACCTGCTCCCATGAGCCTCGCGTAACACCGCACGACGAACCTGCTCCTCCGCTGGGACGTACAACCTACCACGAAACCTCGCAGCACCGTCCTCGCCGAGCTCCACATCAGCCATCGCAAGAATCCGGGGCAACTCAGGGTCCGCATGTTGAGCCTCTGTCACCTGACGACGGATAGCAGGAGTGACAGTCAGACTCGCAAGCACTGCCAACCCTCGCTCCTGGGGAATCTTGAGCCTGAAGGATACTTCGGGCACCTGTTCCCAGAGCCTCCACCTCCTCAACATCAAGGTACTGACCGCCACCTTCCGACTCAAGGCATCGGCGACGACATTCATCCTGCCCGGCTGATAAGACAGGGTGAAGTCATAGTCCTTCATGAACTCCATCCAACGCCTCTGTCTGAGGTTCAGATCTCTCTGCGAGAACACATACCTCAAACTCTGATGGTCAGTGAACACCTCGAACTTCTCACCGTACAGATAATGCCTCCAGATCTTCAGCGCGAAGATCACCGCTGCCAGCTCAAGATCATGGGTAGGGTAGTTCTCCTCATGGGGCTTTAGCTGCCGAGATGCATAAGCCACCACTCTACCATGCTGCATCAAAACAGCACCCAGTCCAACGCCGGAAGCATCTGTACACACCACAAAACCTCCCGATCCAGAAGGCAAAACCAACACCGGAGCCGAGGTGAGCAACCTCTTCAATTCACTGAAGCTCTGCTCACACTCCTCGGACCAAACGAAAGGTACATCCTTCCGCGTGAGCCTCGTCATCGGGGTCGCAATGCGGGAAAAATTCTGGATAAACCGACGATAATAACCCGCAAGCCCCAAGAAACTCCGGATCTCCGTTACCGACCTCGGCCTCGGCCATTGCATCACAGCCTCGACCTTGGCGGGATCCACGGAAATGCCATCACCAGAAATCACGTGCCCCAGAAAGTGCACCTCGCTGAGCCAAAACTCGCACTTGCTGAGCTTCACATACAACTGGTGATCTCGCAACGTCTGCAACACCACACCCAAATGGTACGCATGCTCCTCAGCAGACCGCGAATAAACAAGGATGTCATCCACGAAGATGACCACGAACTGGTCCAAATACGGATGAAACACCCTCTGCATCAAGTCCATGAAGGCTGCTGGGGCATTGGTGAGCCCAAACGGCATCACCAAGAACTCATAATGCTCGTACCTCGTACTGAACGCAGTCTTCTCCACATCGGACTCGCGAATTCTCAGCTGATAGTAACCGGACCGCAAATCAATCCGCGAGAACACCCGCGCAGACTGAAGCTGGTCGAACAAATCATCAATCCGCGGCAACGGATACTTGTTCTTAATGGTCACTTCATTCAGCTGCCGATAGTCAATGCATAGCCGCAGACTACCGTCCTTCTTCTTCACAAACAACACGGGCGCACCCCAAGGGGAAAAGCTCGGACGAATGTACCCCTTGGCCAGCAGTTCCTGCAACTGCGCCCTCAACTCCCTCAGCTCAGCGGGGGCCATACGGTAGGGAGCCTTCGCCAAAGGTCCCGTACCAGGTACAACCTCGATCACGAAATCGATCTCCCGCTGGGGAGGTAATCCAGGCAACTCCTCAGGAAAAACATCGGGAAACTCGCACACCACCGCAATGTCCTCGACATCCGGCTCCATCCGGTCAGACACAACCACAGACGCGAGAAAACCCTGACAACCTGAATCAAGCAATCGACGGGCTCGAATAGCAGAGATAAGGAATCGAGAAGAGGCGGAACGGATACCTTGGAAATAGAAGGTCCTCTTGCTCGGATGCTGGAAGTAGACCCTCTTCATCCCACAATCCACCACCGCTCCATGAGTCTCGAGCCAATCCATGCCTAGAATCACGTCGTAATCCCGAAGCTGCAATGCATACAACCTGCCTGGCATACTCCGCCCATCGATCCACACCGGAACCTGGTCGAAGCAATACGGAGTGACCATAAAATCACCCGAAGGCAACTCCACTGCCAAATCACGGGACAACTGGGTCACCGGCTCCTCGACGCTCGACGCGAAATCCTCCGAAATAAACGAATGAGACGCGCCAGAATCAAATAAAACCCGAGCCGCACAACCCAAAATCTGAACGGTACCTTCCACGAGCTGCGACGCCACTGCCTCTGCCCTGGTCAAGTGCATGATCTGGCCATGAGCCCTCTGCCTGCCTCCCACACTAGCTGACCTGGGTAGCGGCGGATACTGTCCCTGCTGCTGCTGCTGCTGGGGAACCTGCTGCTGCGGCTGCCTCTGAGGACAGTCACGCGCCATGTGCCCTGGCTGGTCACACCAAAAACAGATGATCGGCGCCGTGCACTGCCTGCCTGGGTGGGTCCCACCACATCGTGGACAAGGTCCTCGCGATCCACCCACTGATCCCTGACGCTGCAAAGGAATCGGCTGCTGTACACTGCCCGATGAAGCTTGCCCTTGATCCTTGTGCTTCTTACGGAAACCCTTCTTCAAGAACTTCTTGACCTTCGAGCTAAAAGACGCAGATCCTGTCACTGAAGCTGCCGATGCCGGTACTCCTGAACCACCCGACGCATGTTGGAAGAAACCCTGCTGCTGGGTAGCCGACTGCTGGCTGCGACCTGACAAAGACTGTCCCTGGCTGATCGGTCCTCGAGTCCTCTGCATATCCATCTCCAAGGAAATCGCAACACGAGACGCCGTCTCTAGATCAGTGGCCCCATTCGCGATCAAATGGTGCCTCAGCTCCAACCTCAAGCCCTGCACAAATTGCGTCGTCCTCACCCTCTCATGCTCCATGATATGAGGTGCATACCGACCCAGCTCGACAAATCGGGCCCTATACTGCAACACGGACATGTCACCCTGCACCAGCTCCAGAAACTCCCGCATCCGCTGCGTAGCAACAACATCTGGACAGTACGTACGCTCGAAAGCACTGACAAAGTCACCCCACTCGACCTGCTCAAGTGGACGAAACTGAAAGGACGTCTTCCACTCGGAAGACCACCACCTCCGAGCCGTACACTGCAACTGGTTGTAGGCCAACCCCACTCTGTCCTCGGCAGTACTCTTCGCAGAACTGAACACCCGCTCCATCTCATCGAGCCAATCGCGAGCCGCATCAGGGTCTGCCTGGCCGCTAAAGTAAGGTGGATGGAACTGCATGAAGTCCCTCACCGCTCGGCCTGGCCCACCCCTAGCTGACGAGCCCTCAACAGCCTCTCCGCCAAACTGCTGAGACATGAGATGGTACATGCCACGGAAGAAATCCTCGGCCCCCGGAGCCCTCGCAGCATCCGCGGCCTCGGTAGCTCCCGGAACTCTGCTATGCTCCTCCTGGTCCCTCTGGACCCCCTGCTGGATCTCCTGACCTCCAGCCGACTGCCCCTGCTGAGAGCGAGAACTCCTCCTCGGCGCCATCCTCGCTCCTGAAGCACAAGACAGAAACACGGAAACGGCAATGTCAGAATAAGACATGCGGTGCCCAATGCCAGCGTCACATGTACATCATCGTTGTGGACTAGTGGACCAATACAATCACCTATGATTCTCATGTAATTCCACAACCGCGCTCTGATACCAGCTGTAACGACCCGAGAATCCGATTACCGGGAAGGCCCGATAATCCGAGACTCGCACCGCCACCCACGAGCCCGAAGACTCGGAAGGGTTAAAAGGATGGTGTGGAAACTACATAAGCATCACAGATAATTGCAGAAATTAAACAGTTATAATATTAAGCAGAAAATAAATTAACAATTTACATGGTCCACAATAAAGAACAACAACAGCAACAGTAGTCCACGACTAGTACAGTGACAAGAAAGAAAAGTACAGCTACACGGGGCATCCCCCGGCTCTGACCTCTGGCACTACCTCTGGGCACCCGCACCACGCTGCGCTCCTGACGCGCTCCCCGAAGGTGGCGCCTCACCTGAAACACGGTAAAAACACGCAGGGAATGAGTCTCAGAACAAGACTCAGTAGGGATCACTCGAACCCTACCTCAAAAACGAGAAACCACTACTCTAGCGGTAGAAACGTACCTCGGAAAGGAAAGCCCTGTACTCTACAGAACTAGACCCTACGGCACGCAAATCGACACACGTGCCACGGTACGAGAAGACCGAAATCAACGGTCGAACCGTCAAAACCCGAAGGTCGGAAACACACGACTGACAGTCTAACACTGCTGTAATATCCCGGACCTTTCGGATCCTTCTTCGTGGGTCCCGGATCTGGTTTTCGGAGCGTCCAGCTCTGTTGTGTCCGAAATTTCGTTTTGGGCATCTTTCGTGTTCGGATCGGCGCGATCCGGAGTCGTTTCGGAGGCCCGGAGGCGTTCCGCGGCTTTTCCGCGTGTGTTTTCCGATTCCCGGCGTGTGTTTCGGCTTTTCCTTCGGACGCTCGCTGCGGGTTAACTGGGCCGTTCACCCGGGCACGAGTGGTACCGTTGCGATCGGTGCCTTCCGAGGATTCCAGAAATGTATTTTTCTATTTTTCGGTATTTTTCCGAAAATTCGGATTTTCTATAAATCCTAATTCCTTTTTCTTTTTCTTTCCCTTTTCTCTTTCTTCTTCCTCCTCCTCTCTCTCGTGACCGTGAGCCCCCTCTCTCTCCCTCTCTCCCATTCGGACGTGGCGAGCCCCTCTCCGGCTACGGACGGCGGCGGGGCGACGGCGCGGACGCGTGGGCGACGGTGAGGCGATCTCGTGGGCGTGCGGCGAGCGTGGGAAGCGTGGGGAGTTCGTGAAGCTTCGAGCATTTTTCGTGATTCGTGATCGATCCGGCGGAGCATTCGCTCCATTGAGGTAGGGTGACGTTCCTTAGCCTCATGCCGTTCTTTTCCGTGATTTATAGGCCGCGGGGAGGCCGAGAGGGGATCATTTGAGCGTTTTTGGGTTTTTCCATGATTTGGGGAGAGCTCGCCCGATCTATGGATTCAATGCATGGATTCGTGTTTTGAGGGCCTAGAATCATGCTAGGGGTCCCCAGGGGTCTTCCCCTTTGTTTTCCCCCTCTCCTATGGAGGTATGGGGGCGTGGTTGGGTTTTTTGGGCGTTCTTACCGTTTTCGGCCGCGGACTGAGAACGCGCTATACTCCAGTAGCGCGTTCTTGGAGGTCGCGCTGCCCCGACCGAGCGTGTTCATCGAAGAAGATGAACAGTTTGGCGGTTCGTGTCGCGCTATGGGGCCCTAGCGCGATCATCATTGTCGCGCTAGGAGGACCTAGCGCGATGGTCCCTGTCGCGCTAGGTATCCCTAGCGCGATGGTCCGTGTCGCGCTATGGGGCCATAGCGCGACAACCCTTGTTGCGCTAGGGGACCCTAGCGCGACATTCCCTGTCGCGCTAGGTGGCCCTAGCGCGATTTTGTTCGTTGTTGGGTGTTCCCCTTGGGCCGTGAGTGTGTCCCGGGCACCCCGTGGAGTTCCGTGACCGTGTCTTTGGTGTCCGGAAGTCCCGTTTGCCTCGGTCAGGCGTTTGACCGTGGGCAATGCGTCTGTTTCTTTTCCGACCATGGGCACCGTGCGACGGGGCTGGTGCGTGGGGTGATTCCCACACGTTGTCGGTTTCGGACGTTGTTTTCCGTTGACTCGAGAGTCTACTCCTTCAGTGACCCTCCACTAGTCGTAGCCCACCAGTACGAGGTGCTGGTCTCACCTGGGAGTGGTGTACGGGCACCCACCTTTCGAGACGGTTTGTGGACCGGTTACCGTAGGCCCCTCGTCGTAGCCAGAGTCCGGCTGCAGGGGAAAACCGGTCAGAGGGCCAGACCTAGGACGCTTGGTCTGTGTGTGCACACGTGGTTGGGGGCGGTTGGACCCACGTCGACGGGCGTGACCCCAGCTAGTCACTTGTTTGTGGTTACTTGTACGGTGTTTGCGCCTCGGGTAGGACCTACCACGTCAGGCGGTTCACCTGCGGTGCGGTGTAAGACGTCAGGGGACGCTACCGGCTGTGCTTCTAGTGGGTGGTACTCCTGTCGAGTACGGAGTGTTAGACTGTCAGTCGTGTGTTTCCGACCTTCGGGTTTTGACGGTTCGACCGTTGATTTCGGTCTTCTCGTACCGTGGCACGTGTGTCGGTTTACGTGCCGTAGGGTCTAGTTCTGTAGAGTACAGGGCTTTCCTTTCCGAGGTACGTTTCTACCGCTAGAGTAGTGGTTTCTCGTTTTTGAGGTAGGGTTCGAGTGATCCCTACTGAGTCTTGTTCTGAGACTCATTCCCTGCGTGTTTTCACCGTGTTTCAGGTGAGGCGCCACCTTCGGGGAGCGCGTCAGGAGCGCAGCGTGGTGCGGGTGCCCAGAGGTAGTGCCAGAGGTCAGAGCCGGGGGATGCCCCGTGTAGCTGTACTTTTCTTTCTTGTCACTGTACTAGTCGTGGACTATTGTTGCTGTTGTTGTTCTTTATTGTGGACCATGTAAATTGTTAATTTATTTCCTGCTTAATATTATAACTGTTTAATTTCTGCAATTATCTGTGATGCTTATGTAGTTTCCACACCATCCTTTTAACCCTTCCGAGTTTTCGGGCTCGTGGGTGGCGGTGCGAGTCTCGGATTATCGGGCCTTCCCGGTAATCGGATTCTCGGGTCGTTACAGGCAAGGTCAAAATAAACACACGGTGCCCCATGCCAGCGTCACCTGTACATCATCGCTGTGGACTAGTGGACCACTACAATTACCTATGATTCTCATGTAATTCCACAACCGCGCTCTGATACCAGCTGTAACGACCCGAGAATCCGATTACCGGGAAGGCCCGATAACCCGAGACTCGCACCGCCACCCACGAGCCCGAAGACTCGGAAGGGTTAAAAAGGATGGTGTGGAAACTACACAAGTATCACAAATAATTACAGAAATTAAACAGTTATAATATTAAGCAGGAAATAAATTAACAATTTACATGGTCCACAATAAGAAAACAACAACAGCAACAATAGTCCACGACTAGTACAGTGACAAGAAAGAAAAGTACAGCTACACGGGGCATACCCCGGCTCTGACCTCTGGCACTACCTCTGGGCACCCGCACCACGCTGCGCTCCTGACGCGCTCCCCGAAGGTGGCGTCTCACCTGAAACACGGTGAAAACACGCAGGGAATGAGTCTCGGAACAAGACTCAGTAGGGATCACTCGAACCCTACCTCGAAAAATGAGAAGCCACTACTCTAGCGGTAGGAAAGTACCTCGGAAAGGAAAGCCCTGTACTCCACAGAACTAGACCCTACGGCACGCAAATCGACACACGTGCCACGGTACGAGAAGACCGAAACTCAACGGTCGAACTGTCAAAACCCGAAGGTCGGAAACACACGACTGACAGTCTGTCACTCCGTACTCGACAGGAGTACCACCCACTAGAAGCACAGCCGGTAGCGTCCCCTGACGTCTTACACCGCACCGCAGGTGAACCGCCTGACATGGTAGGTCCTACCCGAGGCGCAAACACCGTACAAGTAACCACAAACAAGTGACTAGCTGGGGTCACACCCGTCGACGTGGGTCCAACCGCCCCCAACCACGTGTGCACACACAGACCACGCGTCCCAGGTCTGGCCCTCTGACCGGTTTTCCCCTCAGCCGGACTCTGGCTGCAAGACGTGGGGCCCAACGGTAACCGGTCCACAAACCGTCTCGAAAGGTCGGCCCGTACACCACTCCCTGGTGCGACTAGCACCCGCGTACTAGTAGGCTACGACTAGTGGAGGGTCACTGAAGGAGTAGACTCTCAAGTCAACGGAAAACGACGTCCGAGTCCGACAACGTGTGGGAATCACCCCACGCACTAGCTCCGTCAACGGGGCCACGGTCGGAGGAAAACGGACGCACCGCCCACGGCCAAACTCATGACCAAGGCAAACGGAACTGCCGGACACCAAAGACACGGTCACGGAACTCCACGGGGTGCCCGGGACGCACACACGGCCCAAGGGAAACACCCAACAACAGGCAAGATCGCGCTAGGGACACCTAGCGCGACAAGGAAGAACGCGCTAGGGAACCCTAGCGCAACAGGGAAGATCGCGCTAGGTCTCCCTAGCGCGACGGGAACCATCACGCTAGGGAACCCTAGCGCGACAAGGACCATCGCGCTAGGTCCTCCTAGCGCGACAAGGATGATCGCGCTATGACCCCATAGCGCGACAGGAACCGCCTCCTGTTCATCTTCTCCGATGAACGCGCTCGGTCGGGGCAGCGCGACCTCCAAGAACGCGCTACTGGAGTATAGTGCGTTCTCAGTCCGCGGCCGAAAACGGTAAGAACGCCCAAAAATTCTAACCACGCCCCCATGCCTCCATAGGAGAGAGGGAAAACAAAGGGGAAGACCCCTGGGGACCTCTAGCATGATTCTAGGCCCTCAAAACACGAATCCATGCATTGAATCCATAGATCGGGCGAGCTCTCCCCAAATCATGGAAAAACCCAAAAATGCTCAAATGATCCCCTCTCGGCCTCCCCGCGGCCTATAAATCACGGAAAAGATCGGCATGAGGTTAAGGAACGTCACCCTACCTCAATGGAGCAAATGCTCCGCCGAATCAAGCACGAATCGCGAAGAACGCTCGAAGCTTCACGAACTCCCCACGCTCCCCACGCTTGCCGCACGCCCACGAGATCGTCTCACCGTCGCCCACGCGTCTGCGCCGTCGCCCCGCCGCCGTCCGTAGCCGGAGAGGGGCTCGCCGCGTCCGAATGGGAGAGAGGGAGAGAGAGGAGGGCTCACGGTCGCGAGAGAGAGGAAGAGGAAGAAGAAAGAGAAAAGGGAAAAAAAAGAAAAAGGATTAGGCTTTATAGAAAATCTGAATTTTTGAAAAAATACCGAAAAATAAAAAAATACGTTTCCGGAATCCTCGGAACGCACCGATCGCAACGGTACCACTCGTGCCCGGGTGAACGGCCCAGTTAACCCGCAGCGAGCGTCCGAAGGAAAAACCGAAACCCGCGCCGGAAATCGGGAAACACGCGCGAAAAAGCCGAGGAACGCCTCCGGGCCTCCGAAACGACTCCGGATCGCGCCGATCCGAACACGAAAGATGTTCGAAACGAAATTTCGGACACAATAGAGCCGGACGCTCCGAAAACCAGATCCGGGACCCACGAAGAAGGATCCGAAAGGTCTGGGATATTACAAAATCCATCCTCAACCCTTGGATCTAGGGGTGTGGATTGAAGGGCTGGGATGAGGTGTGAATATCACACAAAAACTAATAAAAAATTCAAGAGGAAGGGGGTGCACCATTGACCATGTGTAAGTTGAATGGGGTAGGTGGCCAACCTATTAGAATGTTGACCCATTTAAACACATGTGTCCATATGACCAGCCCACCATTCTAGATGTCCACCTAGGAAGGTTGACCAGGCCCACATGGTGACATGGACCAATGGGAAAGGGCTGAGGGCCCCCTTGCTGGTCCTACTGCATAATTGCATAAAAACTCACACAATCCATGGGAATGACTCCTTGGCTTATAAAGCCTTACATTTGCGTACATACATTCTCAAGGATATAAACACAAACTAAAAGGACATAAATATAATAAAAAGGTACAAGCTCGGTGTTGATTCCCATCACCGGGGAGAATAATCTCTAATATTTATAATGATGAACGATCTCAAGAAAAAGTATGGCGAAGTATGGATCGACGATGAAGACCTAGACGATGAGGGCAAGGATCTTCCTCATCGTCTTCTTCTTCCTAACCGTACTACTCTGGCAGATAATCTCCAACCCAAACCTTGCGTGCAACAAGGAAAACTTCATTATCCAGAGGATTTCGATTTTGAGCCTCTTGAGATATAAACGAGACAGCACGAACATTTAGAGTAACAATAGGGATGTCAGCTGGACTGCTTAACATTTGAGTCCATGAATTTTACAAAAATGTTATTGAAGTCGAATCCACTGTCATGCAATCAGTAGTAGCAGTACGAGGAGGACTAATAGGGTCAGGAGAGTGAGTCTGAGGTTTAGACATGCAAATTTTGACTGCACCTTTGCGACTAGGGCGAGAGATGTACTTCTGACGGCTCAAATATGTTGAAGAACTAACCATCGGAGGTAAGGAGTACGATGGAATCAAAGTGGGATCCTAAGCATCTTCAGAAGGTGGGGCGCCATCAACAAGAGTATGTACATTGGGAGCTTGCAAAGTCTGATTGAGCTTGGACGATCCATGTGTATGCTCTTAGACAGCATGCGGTGAAAGCTGAATCGCGTCCATACTAGGGATGTAATGTGAAGAACGTGTCGAGGCGAGACGACGCCCTTCAACGTCTCATTCTTGTCTGTCTCCTCCTCAAGATTTGGATGTCGAATTACATCCAAACTAGAGGGCGTGATTTGAAGAATGCGGTGAGGCAGGTCGATGCCCTTCAACACAGTATCAATCGTCTCCTCATGATCATCCACTACACCCCCACCCTCTAGAGTTCCATCGCATGAGGTGCTAGCATTGTCAATACCAATAGCAGTTGTCACTGCAGCATGATCAGACTAGACATCCACGGCATCCACAACACCACAAGACCTATCTCGTGTAACAATATATGACTGAAGCGGAGGAGATAACCTGGAAGCAGAGCGAGTAGGAGAAACATGGATTGGCGGGCCCTGTACCGGAGCACTGGATATCGCACCTGTGGTATCTGGAAGGTTTTCCTAGGGGGTTCGCTCCGAACCTGGAGCAATCTCAGGTAAATTTTGAAGAGCACTAGAAGAGGGAATGCAATTTCTCTAATACACGATCAGATTCCACCAGCGTTGTCTCCATGACTCCATCGGAAGGGTCGCCACTACCCTATTCTTAATTCACAACTAGCGTCTAGTCATCAAGGTGAGCCAAGGCATCAAAAGCATTGCTAATAGCAACCCCATCAGCAGGAGCAGAAGAGGTCAGTTGGTTAACATATTCTCATTGAACACGACGCCAGCGAGACTATGGCTTAGGAGCATTCTCCCGCGGCAGCCTTGTTTTCGCAGGCTCTGCAATCTTTGGACGATAAGAAGCCAGAGGTTGATTGTTGGGTTCATCACGGCGATCCTTGTTATGCTTGTAGGAGCCAGAGTCATGTCCTAGGCATAAACAACCAGAACAATACGATGGAAGATTAGGGTAAATAATGTCTTGCCATGCTCCGCCCCCTAGAACTCGAATCCAAACCTGAGAATGAGACTTCTTAGACATGTCCAATTTCACACAAATTTTAGTCACAGTTGTATCAGTCATTGTCAAAGACTTGGAGTCGATCTTTAGGATTGGGCCAATATTGCCTGCAATAGATTTCAAAAAACTTTCTTGATAAAAATTCACTGGGAGCCTTGGAAATTCAACCCATATAAGGCTAAGCAAGAAATCCAAGGTAAGAGAGAAATCCATCCTCCACTTGTACAAACGGAATAACTGGCCATAGAGGTATAGGGACTCTCACAAAAGAAGCTATAAGTAATCCTCGTGGGCTTGAAATCGAATCAAAAGATATCGGGAATCAAGAGCACTAATAACAAAATCCTTCTTGAAGTTGCACCGGTGTATAAGATGCGAACATATATCTTGGAAAGGAGGACGACCCCATACAGTTTTAGCCACAAGTGCACAGTCCAGTGGCGCAAAAGGCATATTGAGTTCATTGGCATTGAAGAAAACCGTTGGCTCTCCTACATCGGTCGAGGCTGGGGGATGAACCGGTAGAGACAGCGAAGGAGGCTCCATGGAGGATACCAACGCCTGATCGAAGGTACGAGCAAGAAAATGAACATCCTGTGGGACCAAAGTCGCAGGAGAAGAGGAAGGCGGATGGAGCCAGGGTTTGTCGGCCCGGCCGACCCGGTCTCGACTTGGGTCGGGTCGGGTCGCTCCCGTCTCGGTCCGACCCGATCCGTCCCGTTCTAAAAAATCACTATATATATATATAATATAAAATAATATAATAAAATAAAAAAACACACATTATATATAATATATAATATAATATAATATTAAAATAATGGGCCGACCCGGTGGCGACCCACAGCCCAGCCGACCCGGTCCCAGCCTAGGTCTGGTCGGGTCTTGCGGGTCGGGGTGAGACGCACCGGATCGGCAAACCCTGGATGGAGCAAAGGATCTGTGAGAGAAAGTGGGGCGGTGGAGGCACGGTCACTGGCGACATCGAATCTAATTTCACCTTCCATTTGGTAATTGGGTTGGAAACATTTGTTGTGAATAATATTTAAACATATAATATTTGTAAAAATCTTTGTTAATTTTATTGTTAGATGCCCTATCAAAAAACTCAAGGAATATATATTTTCCATTTTAAGTTCTTATTTTTTATTTAACATAGCTGAAATGAGTCGGAACCTCTTTTCGCTTCTATGCCCGAAGAATTGCATGCGTTCCCCAGAAATCCTATATTTTACCGCATATCGTCATATTTTTCTTATATTATCATGTACACCATCGGGCTTAATGGATATTATATAAGCTATATCCCTATGATTCTAATACTCTCAGAATCGAACTATCATTCTATGATGAATATAAATGAGATGTAGAATGTAAGATACTTGAGGAATATATAGGGAAGAATATGAACGAGTCAAGGAGTATAACTATGACCATTTAGATTTTGTGAAGGAGATTGGAGGATCGAAGTAAATAATTTATGTTTGCTGCTCTCAGGAGTAGCAAAATTCAAATTAATTTTCTGTGGTCGAATTTTCAGATCAGGCATTACCAAAGAAGTGTGACAAAAAAATGATTAAAAAGGGGCATCCTAACATTTCTCTTTAATTTGTCTATGGTCACTTTTTTTTTGTCTTTTAACTTGCCTATGGTTAAATTAAGCAAATAGTGGATGAGGAGCTGTAAATGATAAAATCTGATTTATTACAAGGATATTTGTGCTAATATAAGGAATGGGGACATAGGAGCCAAAACAATACAGATCCTGCGGGCATGCACGTAAGTAACCATGGCTTCCCATTCGCCCTCTCTCTTGGTTTTACACGCGTGCAACACGCGCAGCGTTCTCGGCGACCGCGACGTCGACAGTTTCGATCGCGAGAGTTCCGAATCGGACGTGGCAAGCCGCCATTGGAGCTGCTTACGCGGCCTGCTGCCCCTTCATGTCTCTTCCCCAGCACCGTTCAACAACGCCGAAGCCGGGAACTGAGCAACTGAGCGAGGCTCCCAAACCCCCATCCAAATCGAACGTCTTCGAAACGTCCACGTCATCCCGTCAGCGGTTTCGTCACCTGGGGGTGACGAAAACCGTTGTTATTTGATTTATTTATTCGATTTTTTAATTTTAATCCTCATCAATAAATATATTTATATTTTAATTCCTCGAATACAACTTTTTTTAAAGATCTTAAAATCTTTTAATTCTTAAATTTGAGTCTCTATAATTTACGAGCATTGAAAAATAAGATATACGAAATAATCTTTCATGTTAAACTAACGTGACAAGTGAAATATTAAAAATAACTTTGCTCTCTCTCTCTTCACTAACTCTTATCTCTCTTCTCTCTTTTTCTCCCCCTATGTTTTCTCTCTTCCCAATTCAGTCGGTCAGCGTCAAGCTCTGCAACAGCGTCTCCCTCTCCAATTCACCGAAGGGGAGAGAGAGAGAGAGGGAGGGAGGGTATGGGGTGAGAGAGGGAGAGAGTGCAGGCGGACGTCGGATGCATCTCTCCCTCTGATTTCGACGATGACATAGGGAGAGGGAGAGGGGGAGAGAGAGAGAGAGAAGAAGACAGAGAGAGAGTAGGCTGACATTGACAGAGGGAGAGAGAGTGAGCGGGTTGAAATAGGGGGATGGGGTGAGAGAGGGCGAGAGTGTAGGGAGGGCCCTCCGACTCCAGGGGTGATAGAGAGAGAGGGAGAGGGAGAGGGAGAGGGAGAGAGAGAGAGGGAGGGACCCTCCGACGGTGACAAAAGGAGAGGGAGGGAGAGAGAGAGAGGAAGGCAGAGAGAGTGTAGACCGACGATGACAGAGGTAGAGAGAGAGGGGAGAGAGGAAAGAGAGAGAGAGAGAGGAGTGAGATGAAATTACTGTCTTGTAGTGATTTCATCTCGCTCCTCTATGTCACGGAGAGAGATGAATCTCCCTCCTCTCTCTCCACGTGCCTTTCTCGCTCTCGCTCTCTCCCTCTCCCTTTTCCCCTCTCCCTCTGTCACTGCCGTCGGAGGGGAAGACGCCTCCGACTCTCTCTCGATCACCCCATCCTCTCTCTCCATCTCCATCTCCCTTTCCCCCTCTCCCTCTGTCATCACTGCAGGAGGGAGAGACGCCTCCGGTGTCCCCCCTCCCCTCACACACTCTCTCTCACACCTCATCCACTCCCTCTCTCTCACCCTCTCCCTTTCCCGCTCTCCCTCTGTCATTTTTAACTTGCCTATGGTTAAATTAAGCAAATAGTGGATGAGGAGCTGTAACTGATATAATCTGATGTATTATAAGGATATTTGTGCTAATATAAGGAATGGGGACATAGGAGCCAAAACAATACAGATTCTGCGGGCATGCACGTAAGTAACCATGGCTTCCATAGTTCCATTCGCCCTCTCTCTTGGTTTTACACGCGTGCAACACGCACAGCGTTCTCGGCGACCGCGACGTCGACAGTTTCGATCGCGAGAGTTCCGAATCGGACGTGGCAAGCCGCCATTGGAGCTGCTTACGCGGCCTGCTGCCCCTTCATGTCTCTTCCCCAGCACCGTTGAACAACGCCGAAGCCGGGAACTAGAGCAACTGAGCGAGGCTCCCAAACCCCCATCCAAATCGAACGTCTTCGAAACGTCCACGTCATCCCGTCAGCGGTTTCGTCACCTGGGGGTGACGAAAACCGTTGTTGTTTGATTTATTTATTAGATTTTTTAATTTTAATCCTCGTCAATAAATATGTTAATATTTTAGTTTCTCAAATATAATTATTTTTTAAAGACCTTATAATCTTTTAATTTTTAATTTTAAGTGCCAGTAATTTACGAGCATTAAAACATAAGATATACGAAAGAATCTTTCAGGTTAAACTAACGTGACAAATGAAATATTGAAAATAACTTTGCTCTCTCTCTCCACTGACTTTTATCTCTCTTCTCTCTTTCTCTCCCCCTATGTTTTCTCTCTTCCCAATTCAGTCAGTCAGCGTCAAGCTCTGCAACGGCGTCTCCCCCTCCAGCTCACCGAAGGGGAGAGAGAGAGAGGGATGAGGTGAGAGAGAGAGAGACAGGGGGAGAGAGGGTATGGGGTGAGAGAGGGAGAGAGTGCGGGGAGACGTCGGATGCATCTCTCCCTCCGATTTTGACGATGACATATAGGGAGAGAGAGAGAGAGAAGAAGAAGATAGAGAGAGAGCAGGTTGGCATTGATAGAGGGAGAGAGAGGGTATGGGGTGAGAGAGGACGAGAGTGTAGGGAGGGCCCTTCGGCTCCAGGGGTGATAGAGAGAGAGGGAGGGACCCTCCGACGTTGACAAAGGGAGAGGGAGGGAGAGAGAGAGAGGAAGGCAGAGAGTGTAGGCCAATGATGACAGAGGCAGAGAGAGAGGGGGAGAGAGGAAAGAGAGAGAGAGAGAGTGAGTGAGTGAGAGAGTGAGAGGAAAGAGAGAGAGAGGAGTGAGATGAAATTGCTCAGTCTTGGAATGATTTCATCTCACTCCTCTATGTCACGGAGAGAGATGAATCTCCCTCCTCTCTCTCCATGTGCCTTTCTGGCTCTCGCTCTCCCTTTTCCCATCTCCCTCTGTCACTGTCGCCAGAGGGGAAGATGTCTCCGATGTCCCCCCCGACTCTCTCTCTCTCTCTCTCTCCGTCTCTCCGTCTCGCTCTCGCTCTCTCTCTCTCTCCCTTTCCCGCTCTCCCTCTGTCACCGCCGCCGGAGGGGGAGACTCCGACATCTCCCCTCCCGCACTCTCTCTCACCCCATCCACTTCCTCTCTCTCTCTCTCCCTCTCTGGTCCTCCGTCGTTGATGGCTCTCTCAGGCGTCCCCCCTCTCTCTCTCCTCTCCCTTTGTCACCGCAAGCTCTCTTCGGCGTCCCCCTCCCCCCTCTCTCTCTATCATCGCCATCCGACATCCCCCTCCTCTTCTCCCTCTCTCCCTCCCTCTCACTCTCTCTTTTTACCCTCCTCTCTCTATCTCTCCCTCTCTCTCTCTCAGTCTGACACAACTAGAGGGGGGAGCTCTGATGTCTCCCTGTTCTCTCTTTCTCTCTCTCTCTCTCTATACATCTGCATCTGTGGTCGATAGAATGCCTGTGACGGAGAGAGGAGGTGACGCCCACAACTACAATGACGAGAGAGAGAGAAGAGTGTGGGGTCCACAATTTAACTAGGGTTATTTTAATTATTTACTCACTTTAAATTAATTTAACCCGAGTTATGTTTAACTCTAATTATTGAAATTAATGGTAAGAACTAATAAGGACGAAGATTCGAGGGACTTAAAAAATAATAGTTACATTAGAGGGATTAAAACATAAGAACTCTTATTTATAGGAACTAATTAACTAAAAAGAAAAAATTCTTATTTATTTTATAACAATGGTTCGCGTCAACGGGCGGCGCGTTCTTTCCTGTGTTCTACTTCTACTGCTCCGCCGCCGCTGTTTCTCCTTCCCCTGTTTCTGAATTCGTCCAATAGAAGCTAAGTAATCGGAGACCAATCCGGCAGTTGTCTTCCATTTGGTCTTCTTCCCTGCTTCTGCTGATATCAGAAAAATCCTTGCTTGGTGGGAAGAGTTTGATCGGTGGCTCTATGAATCTCCGCCTCTCTCTCTTTCCTCTTCTTCCGGTTTAAGGTTTGTGGGGAGGGGTGGAAAGTGCTTTCAAGGTTTTTTGAGAGGGTTTGGGAGCTTGGTTTGGTGGCAGGGGGGTGGCGGAGGAGGTGATTCGATCTGGTGAAGGGAGATGGGTGGGAAGGAAGGGGATCGGACGGAAGTGGTGGGGGGCAGAGGCGGGGCGCGATGGCGGTGGCGGTGGGCGGCGTTGTTGGGGGCGGTGCTGGCGGTGTTCGTTGCCACGGCCGCGACGTCGAGGCGGATCAACCCCATCGGGCCCCTCTTCAATGGCTCCGGCGGATCCTGCTCTTGCACGGTTAGGCTCCTTGCCCTTGCTCGTGATCCCTTTTTTCTTTGGGTCCCATTTCGTTTGCTTTGTTGCGATTGTATTGTCTTTGTTGCAAGGGTAGGGAATGGCGTTGCGCCAGCGGGCAATGCGTTTTGATCATTGGTCTCGTTGAAAGTTTCTTTCTTTGTTTGTTTGTTTGAAATTTCACACCCATTTGTTAGTTCTGGCCGAGTAGGGTTGGTCTGAGATTGCAGTTGGAATGGTGCGCGTTCGTATATGTAGAATTCCCCTGTTTTCAGCTTTCATCATTTTGGTAATTGAGTTCATTTCGCCTCATCTGATGGATCCGCAGAAGTACACTGGCATGGTGGAGGATTGTTGTTGCGATTACGAGACAGTGGATTCTCTCAATGGGGAGGTGCTGCACCCGATACTGCAGGAGCTTGTGACCACGCCCTTCTTCCGATATTTCAAGGTACTTACCTTTGTGTGGTTCCATCTTGTATGTCTCTTTCTGATGTCAGCTTTTTTATGGACGCCTGTGGTGGGTAATGTAATCTCATCCACATCTGGTCTACTGTTCTGTCATTTTATTGTTCATCTGGAGAAAGAAGTTACAGAACCCTCAGAAAGGAATTCAGGCAGTCTTATCCATATTCGACTGGGCTATTCAGTTACTAAGAATTCGCAATGGTGAACCAGAAACTAGTTATGCTTGATTTGGAAATATTTAGTGAACTATGTGGATGGAGAACCTTTATGAAATAAAATGCATTGTAATCTGCCTTTGTTTTTACTTTTTCCTTGTGGGATCTACTATGTTGTGTACCCATCTGTCATTAACCCTGTAGTCAGAGAGCATCCTGTGCATTTACTCCTTTTCTCTTCAAAGAAATGTGGCATGGGATCATCACCAGAAAAAAGGACAGCAAGGGGAAATGGATTATAAACAAGTGAAACGTAATGAAGTAAACAACCACCTTTCATGGCTTTGACCAAACTATCAGCATACTTCAAAAGCACAGCCATACTACTATTTCAGTGATTGTGGTTGAAAAAAAGGAAAGTATAAGCAGAATCAGAAAGTAAGAAACGAACAGCATTGCAGCAATGTATCCAAAGCTTTACCCTTCTTTATGAAGTTTAATTGAAATTTTTTAAGCTCAGTTATGGTATTTGATTGCATGAACATAAAGCACGCTAGGTGCAATTTAGATCTTTGTCCATATGATGGGAACTCCTTAGCTTGTACGCGGTGACCCATTGTTGCTCTCAAAAACCTACACAACTTATGGAGACTTGTTGCAACTGTCTTTATGGTCATTCTCCTTTCAATTCCAGAGCTGTATTTTCTGGTTCAGTCATATCATGTTGGAGATATGACTTTGTATTTGCAATTTTATTTTTTTATGTATTTTTTACTTGTAAATGTGTTATAAGTTTGTCTATTTCCCACCCAACTGATGTATACCCATCTGTAGTATGGACATCACTCCAATGTATTTTGTATCCAGGTTTCTTTTCCCAGAGTTGCAGTATGTCTATTTTTATTTCCTTGGCATTTTGTTTTAATATTCATATTTGTTTCTAGAAAGTAAATGTTGCATATGGACATATAATGTGCAATTATCACCTGCTTCATTTTTATGAAAGTGGATAGTATCACTAATTGTATAAAAAGAAAAAGAGGATTTACAAGTATAGTCAATGAGTTCTCAAAACAAAACAATCCCAGTACAAAAGACCACACCAAGGCGATGTGGGACAGGCTACCCCCCCCGAGCAAAACAAAAAGAGGGGAGTTGAGGGAATTCACATTACAAAGCAAGTCCGTCCATTCTCTCACTCTAGTACAAATGAAAGAAACAAGAGACTCCTCCACTCTAACCTCCCTCCTAAAGATCCTATTGTTCTTTTCACCCCACAAAGACTAGAGAGCGGCATGTAGGATGAGCCACCACACAATACGGTCACCTCTGATGGGCCAACTCCAGTCCCAGGACCCAATGAAGAGTTGCACCTCAGTCTGACGGCCAATAGCACAGCAGGTTCTTGAAGCCAGCCCCTCCCACACACCCTGCAAGAGAGAGCAACCTACCTACAAACAAGTGGTCAATGGTCTCATCCTCCATGCCACACAAGCAACATGTCGGTTGAATGCAAGGGACGAACTGAAGAAGGCTGTCTACAGTGGGAAGCCTCCCATGGGAAATCGTCCAACTCAAATGCATCCCACGGGAAATCCTCTAGTAGTATCATCTGCTTCATTTAGAGACTTAATATTGTGGGCTCGTCTTTAGCTAGGAAGCTGTTACAACTGTTTTTTTTTTTTTTTTGGAAGGTGGCATACAGCCACATTTCATTAGATAAAATTTAAAAGAAAGTGCATTCACCAATCACCGGGATTCTACCAAGAAGGTAAAAAAACCCCAAACACATCCCCCCAAAAACCCCAAAAATTACAATATGTGTTGCTTCCACCCTTGTATTCTAAACATAATGGATGATTGGAAGCATGGCAAACCCTTGACAGTAAAATACCAGTCCACTAAACAGTTAATGCAGTTTTGGATGATGGTGGACGGGTGTTTGAACTGGCCTCTAAACACTCTATTGTTCCTTTCCCTCTATATTGACCATAGCATAGCCGGTAAGCACAGTTCCCAGAGCTCTTTTTCTTCCTTTATTGGGTTTAGGGTCATCCATTCTGCACACCACTCCTCCAAACATGTCTTAATGTTCCACTGGATGTTGGTTGCTTTGAAGAATTGAGCCCACACTTTCTGGATTATGCCGCAATTGAAGAAGAGATGGTCCAGCTTCTCTGTATAACATCCACAAAAGACACATTTGGTTCTAATGCCCGGCTTAAACTTGTGCATTCTGTCAGCAGTTGAGGTTCTCCTCCAAGCCATTCGCCATAGAAAAATTCTGATTTTGATGGGAGCCTTGACATTCCACACTTGCTTGTACCAGGGGACTTTCCTACTTCCTTGCATGAGAATCTTGGTGACTGATCTGACCGAGAACTTCCCATCTTTCTCCCATCTCCAACTTCTAGAGTCAGCGGACCCTAGTGCGAAGCTCTTCTGGTCCAATACACAAGAGAACTGAAGATGTTGTTGGTACTCAATTTCAGTCAGATTTCTTCTAAAATGAATAGACCACCCCAGGGTTTGTTCTGATTGGGACCAGAAGTCATACACATTTGCCCCAGTCAGAGAAGCAATTGCATAGATGTACGGGAAGGCTTCTTTAAGCTCAGTACTCAGCAGCCATGGCTCCTCCCAGAACTTGGCCTTTCTTCCATCCCCTATACAGATCGATGATGCGCATCTGTACAAGTCTTTTAGTTTGAGAATGTTCCTCCAGATGCTTGGCACTTGGCTGCCAAAACTTCCAACACCATCCATTCCAGCCCCCACGTACTTGCTAACAATTATATTTTTCCACATGGCTGACTCCTCCATATGTGCCATCCACAACCATTTCAATAATAGGGCTTGATTAATAGCTTCACCCCACCTTCCTCCTTAGACCTGCATTCCAAGCAATTGGATGTATGCCCTTCTCACCTAGCCCTCTTCCTTTCCAAAAAAATGATGCTCTAAGAGAATCAATCTTGAGGCAAACCTGTTTTGGGGCCTTGAAGATGGACATAAAATAAACTGTTATGTTGGGCAGCACTGTTTTGGAAAGAATCCACCTACCACCTGCAGACAGAAGCTTACCTTTCCATTTCCAAGCAGCTATACAATCCCCAATCCTCTTGACAATCACATTCCAATCAGGAGACTTCAGGTTCCCCACAGTCAGAGGCTGTCCCAGGTATTTGATTGGGAAATTTCCCCTGTTTGCCCCTAAAAGAGTAGCAATGAGTTCTTTATCTTCTTTCTTGATATTGATACCGACCAGTTCACTTTTCAGGAAGTTTATCTTGAGGCCGGTGACAGCCTCCAGCAATCTTAACAAATTTTTTAGGTTGACAATCTTATCCATATCAGCTGAAGCAAAGAGAATGGTGTCATCTGCAAATTTTAGGTGTGTGACCACCTCCTGGTCGCTCCCAACAGAGATCCCACTGATCACATTTGCTGCCCTTGCTTTCCTCCACATGGCACTCAACACTTGCCCTACAATGACAAAGAGCAGAGGTGATAGTGGGTCCCCCTGCCTCAGCCCTCTAGAGGTTCCAAAGAATCCGTGAGGTGACCCATTCAGCAGCACGGAGAACTTGGCCGTCCGAACACAACTCCGGATCCATTCCACCCATTGATCTTTAAACCCCATGCAGTGCAGAACATGGAATAAGCAGTCCCAACTAATTCTATCATATGCTTTCTCGAATCTAACTTAAACAATACACATTCTTTCTTTTTTACTTTCTGTTCATGTAAACACTCATGGGCAGCCATGAAGTTGTCCACTATGTATCTACCAGAAATAAAAGCACTGGTTGGCATCTACCAGGTTGCTGATCACTCCTTTCAACCTATTTGCCAAGGCTTTAGTGATGATTTTATAACTCCCATTCAGCAAGCTGATTGGCCGAAAATCATTTAAAGCTTCAGCACTCTCTGTCTTGGGGATGAGCACTATATAGGTGGAGTTGAAGCACCCCATTGCTGCTGGGTTTTTCTGAAACTCTAGGACTGCCTCCGTGACCTCCCCCTTCACCACCTCCTAGAAATATTGGTAGAAACCCATTGAGAAACCATCGGGCCCAGGTGATTTGTTCGGGTCCATGCTGAAGACTGTACTTCTAATCTCCTCCTCCATGAAAGGTTTGATGAGATTAATGGCTGAAGATTCCGAGATCCTATTGAAGCTTTCCCTGCTTATGTAGAAGTTGTTACAACTGTTACTTCTGGTTATCTAATTTTGTTGCCCTATATCTTTTTTTTTTCATTGTAAATATTCTTTTTCTTTTCCTGAGGGTCATTTTTTATTCACTGCCGCAGGTAAAATTATGGTGTGATTGTCCATTCTGGCCTGATGATGGGATGTGCCGTCTTCGGGATTGCAGTGTCTGTGAATGCCCAGAAAGTGAATTTCCTGAGCCATTTAAGAAGCCCAACCATGGGCTTTCTGCTGAGGACATGATGTGCCAGGAGGGAAAACCACAAGCTGCTGTTGACCGCACAATTGATACTAAAGTATTTAGAGGATGGATGGAAGTTGATAATCCATGGACATATGATGATGAAACAGATAATGGTGGGAGTCATTTTTCTGCTTGTTGATTACTTATTTTGGCAAAGCCATATTAACTTTTTAATGCTTTTTCTTTGATTTTGCAGCTGAGATGACATATGTGAATCTACAACTAAACCCTGAACGTTACACTGGCTACTCTGGTCCTTCAGCTAGAAGAATCTGGGATGCTATCTATACAGAAAATTGTCCAAAATGTCAGTATTGCCATTTGCATTTTATTTTCTTAATCATCAAGTCCAAAGTTGTAGATCTAGTTGCATTTTGCTACTTGTGATCAACTTGCTTTGTTTCTGCTGCATTTGTTGGTTCTTATTGTCAGAATGTGTTTAATGCACATTCAACCTATTACAGATATTTTGGGACATGTCACCTATTTCTTTTATTTAGTTAATGTTCATATAATATTAGGCACAGATCGACCCTCCCAAAGCCAAAAGAGAAGGGAGAAGTTAGACACGGTTTGGTCTGTGAGGTTCTGGGGCCTCTAGGATAGTTTAGGTATGTGCCACCCAAGATTGACAAGAGTTCGAGTATAGTGCACTGAACCATTGGCCTCCAGACTGTAACCAAGTAGAATGAGGTTGTCTGGTAACATTTTGAGACAACTGGCCTGTCTGGTCATGCACCAGCTCCTGATTCTAAAAACAGATTATGGAAGCCAGATGGATCCTGGCTGGTTAAGGTTTGGATGGGGAACTGGTTAAATCCGGCTATGCATGGCTGGTTCTGGCCAGTCTTAGTTGGTGCTGTTGGTGTAGATAAGAAGAATAAAATGTGGGGAGTGGGCAGTGCAGAGTTGTGGTGTGGCCTTTTCTGGCTCCATCCTTTTGTCCCTCACTGTTGTGTGGGTGAAGGTCGGGGCGTTATATGGAGAAGTGAAAAATTATTATTAACTCATGTAATGGAAAAAAAGACCTCTCATTACCATTCTTTTGTTTTTTTTCCCTTTTTAGAATCTTAAGCAGCTCCGACCCTGAAATTGGCTGAACCAGACGAGGCCAGGTAGATTACGATCTTGCTTCAGCAGGCACTGGCTGATTTTTCACTCCTTGCAGTGGCTAGCATATTCCTAGAGGTAGAAGCCAATGAAACAAGTCCCTTTGTATCATATACATCATATTTTGAAATCTAATAAATGCAATTCTACTATTAATGCATGAGGCAAATCTTAGTTTAAGTGGGGATGAATTCTTTTTGCGAGAAGGTTGATGCAGGCTCATCTCACTGATTTGATGATTCATGATGATAGATCCAAATATCACAGTTCTGTACGTGCAATGCATCAGTCAAATTCCTGCCTATCAATATCTGATGGGAGGAGAGGGGCTTAGACCATTAAGGATGTGACACAGAGAATTATGGTTGACTTTTTGAGAAGGAAGCAACCAATGCTGAGATACAATTACCTTAATAGCTGGAAAGTGCCCTATCAATATTTGATGGGAGGAGAGGGGCGTAGATCATTAAGGATGTGTCTCAGAGAATTATGGTTGAGTTTTGAAGGAATCAACCAATCCTGAGATGCAATTGTCTTAATAGCTGGAAAGTGTCAACAGCCTCCCCCTCCCTCTCTCCCTTCAATCTTTTTCCCTCTTTCCCTGCAGGTTGCAAGGGTCTGAGAATAAATCAGATGATTGCATGTGATATTAATTAAATCCAAAATTAAGGTGGTCCATAATAAGATTATTTTTGTTTGTTTTTTAGTAATTGGAAAATTGACATAAAAACTGTAACATCAGATATTTCATCAGCTCAAGTGTTCGGGTCAGCCTGGGTAATGGACATATATGTCTGTTCTGGCAGCACAGGTGGTGCGGAGATTTCACTTTGCAGGAGACCTTCTCGGAGCTTTTCGCTATTTCGGCTGCAACCGGGGCTACGGTATACGGCTCCTTTGATGCTCTACTTGCCGGGGGCATCTGGTCGCCTACTTTCAGATCTTACCCTTTGAGGAGATGGATCACCTGGAGAGTCTTCTGGCCTTTCTCCTAGACTTCAAGCCAACATTAGCAGGGCGGATAGATGGGTTTGGAGATGGGAGAAGGAGGAGACTTCTCAGTCAGGTCTGCTTACTCTTTCATCCCAATGGGGGAGTGCGTCATTGCGTAGCCCCTCTGATTTGGGTTCCCAAGAGCCCACCCAAAGTGAAGCTGTTGATGTGGAGGATCTCCCATGGGCGCCTACCCACTTGTGACAGGATCGCACCTTTCATTCAAGACATAGCTACCGTATGCTACTTGTGTGGGGAAGAGGAGGAGGATCTGAATCACCTGTTCACAGGATGTTCTTTCGCGAAGGAGATATGGATGAGGATTGGGCTGAGACTTCACTAACCTCTGGGCCATTGTGATTTGTGAGAGTGTGCAGTATCTCTTTCTCAATTGGCACAAGAGGTGGTCTCTCAAGGGGGACAGTATCATCTAGTGGCTTATCCTTCATGCTACTCTATGGGCCTTATGGAGCGAAAGAAATAATAGAATCTTCAATAGAAAATCTAGAACTGACGATAGGGGCGGAGTGGCAAAACACTTATGTAAAGTGGAGGCACATAACTCCTCATTTTTCCTTTTGTTGGGTGGCTAATTTGGGGCACACCTCCTTGGTGTGGGGGTTTTTGTATAGGGGTTTTGGGAGCTGAAAGCTGATACTTGGACATCCCTTTTCTATTAATACATTTGTGGTACCATCCACTTCTCAAAAAAGATCAGAAAAGTGTAAGATGGCACATAGTTATATCATAGTTAAGCTCAACAATACAAGTACATAAGCAGGTCGGTTGAAGTGGAAGAGTGCGTCTGGAGTACTTTATGTTTGACAGATCATTTAAAGCCCAAAAGGAAGTTTTGTACAACCATTGTAGGACCTGCTATATTGTATGGGACTGAATGTTGGATGGTGAGGAAAGAACAGACATGGAAAATGTGTGTGGCGGAGATGAGAATGTTGGGATTGATACACAAAAAAATAGAAAGGATAATTTTTTGATTTGAATGTATATGTGGAGATTTAGGTGTAGCTTCAATTGACAGTAAGCTTGCTGAAAATAGCCCTTAGATGTTTAAAAGGATGCATGCATGTAGATGAGAGTCTTAACATACTCTCCTCAATGCTTTTACCATATAAGATCACATAATCATGCTTATTTTTCAGCTTTTATACATACTTGTTCAGGTTTCTCATGCATTTTTCATGTACTTGTTAATTTCCTATTTTCTGAGGTCTAGATTGACTTCCATGTTAGTATGTAGCAACTGACCATGAAAATTTTGTAGTGTATAGTGTGCACCAACATCCTTTCAACTCATCACATGAATGTGGAAGTCACTTGCTTTGCCAATCATGATTGGAGTTAGAATCACTGCTTTTTGTTCCATAATTATGAACCAACAGATCTTTTGTCATCTGTTTACTTGGTTATGATCCTGCTGCCTTTCTGCAGACCCTTCTGGAGAGACTTGCCCTGAGAAAAAAGTACTATACAAGCTCATTTCAGGTCTGCATTCTTCAATTTCTGTCCACATTGCTTCAGAGTATCTCCTTGATGAAGCCAATAACGTGGTGAGCCATTTTTTTACATTTGCTGATTTTTTGCAGAAAGGATTGTTTCTTCATAATTTTGTTCTTGACGACACCTTATTTTGCAGTGGGGCCATAATCTTGAGTTGTTGTATGATCGTGTCCTGAGACATCCAGAACGTGTTAGAAACCTGTACTTCACCTTTCTTTTTGTTCTTCGAGCAGTGACAAAGGTGAGTTTTCTGGGAGTTTCTTTCCAAACTTTTTACAGTTCTATAATATTGATGCTTATAAATAGTTATCACATTATGGTTGGTGATCTTATCATATAATCATGTTTTCATTTTTTTTTTGTTTTCTTCACTCTTTTCTTATTAGAAAAGTATTCTCAGAAAAAGTAAATTTGCCATGGTTAAGAGTTACTGGGAAAAGTTAACTCTCATGCGGGATGAAGTTAAATCTTGCTGTTGCTCATATATATTTAGAGGGTTGGGGGTGGTGGGGGAGAGAGAGAGAGGAGGTTCGTTTTTTATCCCCGGAGAAAGGGTTTTCTTAGGTATAGAGATAGGAAAATTTTCTGGAACTAAGATAGAGGACCCACAAGAAGTGCAAAGTCTGGCCACCACTGCAAAAAACTCCAAACACCTCACGATGCTGATCCGCGCCCGCCCTTCTTAGGACCTACCCACATCTACGATTTTTCCCCATAACTGCCTATTTTTCCTAAATCTTTAACTTTGGCAAAAACATTGTTTTTCCCCATAAAGTAGACCTTTCTATCCTATTTCCTGGGACCCCTAGCCCACTCAGTTTTCATGAAAAAAAGTTCAGAAAAACTATTTATCAAAGTGCCTCTTTGATAATTGAACGAGGGTAGAATATGATGAGTTATCCAGTTTATTCGAACTAACCAAGTTTGGTAATGTGGATAAGTTATTCTTGGTAGTATGAGTTAGTCTAGAATAAACCAAAACAACTAGTTCGAGTAAAAAGCTAGAATTAGTTATTCTAGCACTAGGATTAGTTTTGAAAATTTTTGCAAATAAACCATTGTTAGAAGTGAATTTGCAGAAAAATCATTCTTGAAAATACATTAGCAGGCATACCACTACCTACAATCAAATAGTTCATAAATGCCATCGTCGTAACCGCCCGTTACCATTTGTTAGGTTAACCATGGTTAATTTTAACTAAATCTATGAAAAGACCAAATTATCCAGAGTTATCAAAATACCCTATACACCCCTCCCCTCCCTCCCGCCGACCCCCTCCCTCCCCCTGTCGGAAACCCCCACCCCCTGCCACCGCCACCCCCCTCCCCCTGCAGCGCCCCCTCCCCCTCCTGGAGCTGCCATGAAGCCCCTTTCCCCTTCCCCTCCCGTCGACACCCCCTCACCCTCCCCCTACAACGATGAAGCTCCCTCCCCCTCCTGGAGCCACCATGAAGCCCCTTCCCACCTCCGGCGAAGCCACCCCCTTCCTACTGCTCCGCCTTCCCACCCCCCCACCACCCCTGCCACCTCCGGCGAGCTTCCTCCCCCTTCCTGCTCCCCACCCCCGTCCCACCTCCATCGAACCCCCCCCCCCCCCGTCCCTGTTGCTCCCCCCCCTGTTGCTCCGGTAAATCACCCCCCCTCTCCATGTTGCTCCCCCCTCTCTCCTCCGGTGAATCCCCCCCTCCCTGATGCTCCGCCACTCCCACCTCTGGCAAACCCCCCCCCCCTCTTCCTCTTCTAGTTTCCGTCCCCGTGGCCGCTAACCTCGACCGGGTTTGTAGACTCGTAGAGACTCTCAAGTGTACGGCGCCACTGCCTCTGCATGGGGCCTCCTCGGACCTCATCCAGTGGTGTTTGAGGCTTGTTGGTGGTGATGGTGGTTGCGGACGGAAGGGCAGAGGAAGACATGGCACCAGTGTTGAGCAGGACGAGCTCTCGAGCCACTGCTCGCTCAAAGTCGGTGAGAAAGCGGAGCCACTTGTTGTTGGCGCCAGTGGGAGAGCCGGGGGAGGCACAGCAGCAGGAGCCAACGCCGATGGCTGAACTGGGACTGCGGGGCTTTGCCTTGCCCACGGCCATCTTCTCTCTCTTTGCTCTCTCTCTACAGTGAATCGAGAGTACATTGGCCATTTAACACTCACATAATGGGAATATATGAATCTTTTTAGAATATTCGCTCTCTTGTCGACGGAAGTTAACCACGATGACGTTTATGCACTATTTCATTTTACGTAGTGATATGCCTTCTAATGCATTTCCAGGAATAATTTTTTTGCAAATTCACTTTCAGCAATGGTTTATTTGCAAAAATCTCATTAGTTTTCCCTTATTTTCCTCTATTCTATTTTTTAAAATTGTGAAGTAAGCAGTTAGAATGGACAATTTGGGTTTTTACCCAATTTTTAGACTTTCAGGGGGTACAGTGTAGTTTACCCTTTCTTTTATGGACAACCTCTCAATGAGGATATTTCTGTAATTGTTTTTCTTCAAGTTATATAAAAATGATGAGAGGGGAATCGGCCTGTTGTTCAAAACAGGCCGATTTCTGCTCCTTTCTTTCTTGACCCCTTTCTCTCTCTGGACTGATCTCTCTTCTCCCTCTTTCTCTCTCAGTTTCAACAAAAATATTTTACCTAATTAATTTTCTTATTCAAGGTATAATAGGAATACTGTTAGCAAAGCAAAAAAAAAACAATAATCTCTGAGATGTTACTTGGACTTATCCTAACCGGTTATCAACGGGGCCCTAAGGCCGACTTTGCTAAATGAATAAGGCCCGGGTAAGGTGCTTTATTCGACTTTCAGTGCCAAAACCCAGCTTTGGAACTCAAATACGGTGCCCGAGGTCGAACACGGGTAAGGCCGGTTAAACTCGTGTAAGTCGTTTGAGTCCTCACCCCCGAATGACATATTCGGGGTCGGTTAGGGAGATTCGCCCCAAAAAATTCAAAAACGCCTTCTCTCTCTGGGGTGGCGTACCTGAGCGGAGGTCGGGCGGCGTATTCCTACCCGACAATCAAAAGTTGGCCTAAAGGTTCTATCTGACTGCCAAAGATCTGAACATTGTGCCACCAATTTATGATGTGGTAAGCATGATAACTCTATGATGTGGAAGATAGATGAGAATGGTATTTAATAGTCACAATTGAATAACATTTGTGCAATTTGAGGGTAAACACCCATGGGTGGTGTGCCATTTTAAAAGGTGGCTGCCTAAGCACCCAGGCTTGCATCCTCACCTAGGTGCCTTGGTGCATCGACTGCCTCAGCCATGACCACCTTAGCCTTGCCTCAATGTTTTTATCTAATATGTTTTTTGATCCATCGTATAATTATAAGCCCATAAAGTATTGGAATTTTTTCATATAAACCATTGTTAGAGCAAAATTACTCACAATGTCAATGGTGTGGAAAAAGACTTCGGTATGGCCCTTTTGCGCTTGTTCAAGCGGTCTTTTTGAATACAAAATGGTGCAAAAAAGGCCATTCTGTGGTCTTTTTGCACACTATCGGTGTTTTTAATGATATATGTAGTATAGCATCAATGTACGTTTTCAAACATCATGTAGGACTATTGACTGATATAACTTGATATGATTGCTCCATTTTCATTTTTGCCCTTGCTTAGGGCCACGTCGAAAGAAAAGAAACTGCACTAACTCTGATAATAAACAAAAGAAGGAACAATGTTGGAAATCATCATCTTTTAAGACATTCTTTGTTTCCTCATGCTGTCACCTTGCACTCTGTTTGGAACCTCAAATAGTCTTTTTCTCACTTCACAATCTTCTTTTTCCATTTCTCTTGGTTTACACACAGCGCCAAGGCACATATCTCCGCTATATCAGTGATATTCTTTAATGTTGATATGTAGTTCACATTTTCTTGAAATAGCTTTTTATGTCACACTATAATCCTAAATTTATAGAAAGTGCAATGACATTAGTGATGACCTCAAGTCTTACTATGTAGTTCGGTGTCACATTCTTTTATACTTTATTCGAAAAAGTGAAACAAAGCATTCTTCCTTTGTGAAGCATATATGTAGTCATTTTTAAAAGACCTATAGAAATAAATATGCATTTAGTTCAATCAAGTGTGCCCGAGCCTTGCTTAAAATGTCAAAAAATTGACAAAAGGTAACCACCCTCATTGAGGCTGCTGCCTTGCTGATTAGGCAGATCTGCTTAGGCGGTTTTGTGTGTGTTGGGTTTGGGGCTTGGGGTGGGTTGTGCGATGTGTAGTGTCATGGCTCTGCAGATTGCCTGATGTTGGACTCGTATTTACAATGTGTTGCACAATAGGCCAATGTACTAAATCATGTTCCGTCCAAACCCTGTTCTTGTACAATTTCCTCATGGTCAACTCATGTATTTACAGCATGTTGCATAATAGGCCATTGAATTAAATCACGCTCGGTAGCCCAGTTGGTTCTTCACCTCGTGGGGAACCATGAGTTCCCCAGTTCAAACCTTGGCTCCCCCATTACTTGGGGGAGTGTAAGGCCCTGGGTTTTCCGGGTCCCAGTGGGTGACCTGGCCAAAAAAAAAAAAAAACGGTCAGGCTAAACCTTGTTCTTATACTTGCCCTGTGTACCACAACAATGCCTTTGTGCCCTCTAATATTGTTCATTTTGATCCTACTTGATTTTGTGCTAAAATATTGTCTTGTTGATGGAATTCCTGATTTTTCTTTTCTTTTCTTTTGGGTGGGGGTGGGGTGGCAGGCTAAAGATTTCTTAGAACAGGCTGAATATAACACTGGAAATCCTGCAGAGGATCTTACAACACAATCACTGGTGAAACAGCTTCTCTACAATCCCAAGTTACAAGCTGCATGCCCACTGCCATTTGATGAAGCAAAGCTTTGGCAAGGACAGAGTGAACCAGAATTGATGCAGCAGATTCAGAAACAATTCAGAAACATTAGGTTATCATCTAAATTTTATGACTTGATTCATGTTGTATCCCAGCACACAGGAACCACCTGAGCTCACGCATCGTTCCTTTATTGTTGTATTGCAGTGCTATAATGGACTGTGTTGGATGTGAGAAGTGCCGTCTCTGGGGAAAGCTTCAAGTTGGTGGTCTTGGCACTGCATTGAAAATCCTTTTCTCTGTGGATGGCCAAAACAATGCGAATCACCATGTATGTTCATTTCTTCCCGCTTTGCAATTTAGGAAAGCAATGGTTTCCGATGTGACACCAAGACCTTACTCTTATGTTTTTAATTACTGTTTTGTTTCGAATTCCATATTTGCATTGCCAGCTACTGGGTGTTTCATATCCCCAACTGAGATTCTTATCTTGAGACGACTGTGATTTTCATGTAATTCTACAAGAGGTGTAATAATGCGTCGCAGTCCCAATTAGTCTATAGACATCACTTGGAAAGAAGATTGGCATATTTTCATAACTCGTCTCACTTCGCTGTTTCTCGTCATTCCTTTTTTGTTTAATAAGTGAATGTTGGTTGTTCCATTGTGTGCTGCATACCATAGTGTTTATTAACAATGAATTCCTTGTGGTCCAGCTTCAGCTGCAACGAAACGAGGTCATTGCCCTGGTGAACCTTCTGAACAGACTGTCCGAATCTGTCAAATTCGTCCGAGAGATGGGTCCTTCAGCAGAAAAGATTATGAAAGTGGCCTCACCTTCACACACGAGTACCGCATGGCTTAAAAGCCTTCTGAAATTATGATTTTCTGAAGTATCTATTCCTTTACTTGCCTGCAAAGGTCTGCCATGGTAGGTTCTCACTGTCATCTTATTCCTTTGTACTACCCGGATATCTGTATAGAAGACATTACATGCAGATGACAGCTGACACTAATGGTGTTTCTTTTTGCACAGTTCATAATGAGAACGCAGCAACGTTTTAGGAGCGCACTGGGAATGGTGTATTTTCCCCTCTTGAGATGGGAGAATACGAGTTAATGTGTACCATACCCAAAATTTTGTATAGCATCTTACACAAAACTTGAAACCGTGACAGGATGATGCTGGGGGAGAAAAGCATCCCAATATCATGTTATTGAAGGAATAGAAAGAGGAGAGCAGGTTGGGGTGGGGGGGGGGGAACCCCTTGTTGCAGAATACTATGTTTTTTGTTTTCAGAAATTTGGAGCATCAACTATTTGACCAACCTACCTTTTGAGTTACCTGCATGGGCTACAAGTTCCTTATGCATGATCTCCAAGCGAAGGCATGCTGAGAGTGGAGGTTTTTTTTTTTTCCCCAAGGAAGGTAGCAAAATTAATAATATCCCGGCTTCTCTTTTCATTTTTGTCATAGCCGATAGTTTTTTTATATGTCAAGGCAAAGTTGGCCGGCACTCAGGTATGTGTCGGATCGGGCCGACGCAGTCCATCTCGGCCTAAGAACTATACTTGTCTGAGAGACATCAGTATAAGAGAAAGGGCCATTGCATAGTCAGGGTGGCACATCTTGTGTGTGCAGTGTTTTTAAATTTTTTATTTTTAAAAAATAATTAGAGTAGTCTTCAAGATATCTTAATTTGAAATGTAAGTCACGTTATCGTCGGATTGAATTATCTAGAAAGAAATTAAAAAAAAACAAGATTGAATAGATAGTGTTAGATCTATTCTTTTAAATTTTACTTTGTTTTATTTTTAATTTTTTAAATAATCAAATGTTGATGTGATTTATATTTTAAGTTAAGATCTTTTAAGAATTATTTTTAAAAAAATTTAAAAATATTACACAGTCAGAGTATGTAGCACATCCGAATGTGCAGCAAGTTTACAAACGTCTGACGATTTATAAATGTCTAAGAATTAGAAAAGCCCAAGGGGTCTTCATGACTCGGGCGATCCAGTTCATACCTGGGCTCGATCTGGTTCAGATACAATCTGACTTGTACGAGTCAGGCCAAGTCGGTCAGAGACGGCGAACAACGGATTAAGAAGTTGTTATTATTATTTTTTCATGGTAAGTGCGCAAAAAACAGGGGATCCTCAGTGAAACCATGGCGCAGGAAGGGTCAGCTTGGGTTATTTGTTATGCTGAGGCTGGAGTTCTGGTTTGATTTCTTGCCCAATCACCTTGTGTAATAACCTGCCGATTAACACTTAATGGGATTGTTACTAGTTTTGTTTTTCCAACTTCACAACTATCTGATCAAGAGAGACTCAACTTGAGTCTTCTCCTTGGAAATGTCCAATCGATATTCCTAATTTTGAGAAGGCCGAAACTAAATTTGACACGGCCGCATGGGTTTGATTTAAAATAGACCACAGTCACATTTATCGCTTATCAGTTTTTTTTTTGGACTTTACGTCAATCGATTAAAGAGGTTGAAACTCTCCCATATAATGACAAGCTGACGACTATAACTTTGTTTTAAAAATTCTAAAATCTAGAAAAGACATTTTTATTTACTTGATCAGTTTATACTTTCAACTTCATCTGGAATCATAAAACTTAGGGGGCGACGAGATGATGTCGTCGGCACCTGATGTCATCACCCACGTCCTCACCCTCGCCTCTCACACTCTCCCCGGGTGAGGGTGGTGACATCAGGTGATGACGACATATACATATATACCCTCGCCCTCTGTTTCTCATCACCAACGGCTACATGAGCTGCCTCTCCCGCCTATTTGAAAACGTCCTCGCCGCGCAGTGGCGCCCCCTCCGCCCCTTCTCCGCCCGCCCCCACGCTCACCGCTGGAAGAAGAAGCATTGGCGGGGGAAGCCTGGCGAAGAGGAAGAAGAAAATGGAGCGGCGGCGGCGGGCGAGGAGGGCGGGTACATCCGCTTCCACAAGAGCAGGGGCCAGCACATCCTCACCAACCCCCGCGCCCTGGACGCTATCGTCCGCAAGGCCCGTATTCTCCCCAGTGACACCGTCCTCGAAATCGGACCCGGCACCGGCAACCTCACCCTCCGGCTCCTCCAGGCCGCCCGGCGGGTCGTCGCCGTCGAGATCGACCACAGGATGGTCGAGGTCCTCTGCCGCCGCGCCTCCGAGGAGGGGGTCGGTGATCGGCTCCAGGTTTGTGCACAAACTGTTTGCTTTAATTCCTGCTAGAGATAAAGGTGCCAAATGACGAGAAAACCGCACGAAATGCTAATGGGTAATGGGTTTTGTTTAGGTGATCTCTGGCGATGCCCTGAAGGCGGAGTTCCCCCCGTTCGACCTCTGCGTTGCCAACATCCCGTACGGGATATCGTCTCCCCTCGTGGCAAAGATCCTTTTTGACGGCGCTGCTCCCCGCCGCAGCTTCCGGAGCGCCACGCTTCTCCTCCAGAAGGAATTTGCCCGGCGCCTCGGGGCCGGGCCGGGTGACTCGGAGTTCAACCGGCTGGCCATGAACGTGAGCTTGGTGGCAACGGTGGAGCTGCTCATGGACGTCAGCAAGAGGGACTTTGTCCCTGCGCCGAAGGTGGACTCCTCCCTTGTCAGGATCCAGCCGAAGCCCGAGCTCCCGGCGGTCAATCTGGAGGAATGGTGGGCGCTCACGCGGGTGTGTTTTGGCCATAAGAACAAGACACTTGGGGCGATATTTAAGCAGAAGAGGAAGGTTGGAGAGCTCTTCAAGAGGGTACAGGCAGATGGTGGAGCCAGCAACCTAACTATCAACAACAGAGTGGAAGAAGTAGAGGATGATACTGATGACGATGTAGAAGTTGATGGTAATGGTGGTGGTGGGGGTGATCGGACAGCTAGAGCTGGGGACGAACGACATGCAGAAGGTGTTGGGTTGTTCAAGGAGAAGATAATCAGCATCCTTGAAAGGGGAGGGTTTCAAGAGAAGAGACCAACGAAGCTGTCAAACGACGATATGCTACACTTGCTCTCACTGTTCAACCAAGAAGGAATACATTTCCATTAGAAAAGGCGTCTCTGCTGCTTTGTGTTTGCCTGTCCTCCGGCAAAAGTGTCTCTATAGCCCTTCACATCAGCCCCTTGTTGATCTTTGCCATCCATCTGCTTGAGCACGAGAGAGGAGAAGAGTGCCAGCTCCGAACGGCTGCTTACCCTTGGGAAACAGGGGAAGGAAGCAAATGACCAGACAACGCGGTACTAAATATAGCAAGCATCTCTGTCTCTTCCCATGTAAAGTAGTGTTGGCTTTGAGTTTGAGAAGATAAGGCACTGAAGCCAAGCGGTTCGGACTTCACCTGGGTCAAATTTATTGAGAAGGGAAAGATGTTTGGTGTTTGCCCTAATGATGGTTCCATGAACCTCATCAAAGAGGTAGTGATCGCCTGGTTTGGCCTCGAGGAACATGATATGAAAGGAATTCCTGGATTTCAAGGAGGTGCAAGTCATTGGTTCATTCTCTGCTGGATCTGTTCAGGAAGGAAAGAGTGTATTTTCCCACTTCCTGGTGACTACTGAAATGATTGACCAGACCTTGATGTCAATACTGGTAAATGTGGGAGGCTGATCTTCCACTGGGGAGTTCCTGACTAATATTGATAGCTTCAATTCATATTCTCTGATGTAACCACTATGCTTGATTCTTGTTGATGATACAGGCATATTATCATTTTCAAATATGCCCTTCTGAGGAACCTTAGATAGAGCATCTTGTTAGAGATCTTAGAGACGTGTCCTTCACGGACTGACTTCTTTTGGCTGTCATGCTAGGGATTTCTCCACTGAACTGGCTTGATCAAAGCTTTCTATGATAGGTTCTCTCTCCATGGTGTTGACTTGCTATTTGGTTGATTGGTAAACGCATTTTTACTACTTACTGTCACAGATTGATATCATCGTTTCCATGATAACCAATATTTCTACTAGACGGAAGCTTCGTGCTATTAACCGTTGCAAAAAGAACAATTAATTAAAAAAGAACATTTAATTAACATTTAAGACCAGATTAATAAGTTAACCGAAATGTCATGCCACCAACGACCAAAACTACCACAATGTGTCAAACTATACGATGAAAGATAAATAGCAACAATCATCTCCTCGGAGAAATATGAACCAAAGATAAATACAAAAAGAGAAGAAAAACAAATAACAGGCTGTAGCCGGTGCACACCCCTGCTAATATGTTTGTTGAAAAGGACCAGGAATTCACTCGGCCCCTCATACACAAACGTGCTTAGCGGCAATTACCCGAAGGAGTCATGCCCTACTGGTAGTAGCAACATATAAAATCAAGTAGAAGCACAAAAAATAAAGGCCTAATGTGCAAATAAAAGCAGCTCATGCAATCACATCGCATGGGAAAAGTATAACTTGCCATATCAAGGACATATCAGGGAGAGAATAACACCTGCCTATGAAATAAAAACGCCCCAAGTAACTAGGTACCCATATTATAAAGTTGCTTAAATCATCGTGCCGGTAGCAAAAAATACAAGATATCTGAAATATCAAAGCCCTCCACCTTGCATATGCCTGTTGAGCTCACCAAACTGCTCATCATTTTCTTGGGTATCATCAGACAGGCGAACTGCGTCCAGCTTCTGTTTCAAGACTTGTATGGCATTGATAACCATTTGATAAGCAGTGATTGCACCAGTGGATTCGACGGTAAATATGAAGCTGTCTTCCTTGGCATAGATCTCAACCAGTCCTGGCTTTCCCATAGCTTCTGCCTTCTTGATCACCTCGTCATCATAGGTGTAGGCTTCGGGATCAACAACTACCACCTGCACGTAATTTTGACAGACATCCCATGGATATGAACGACGTGAATTAAGAGACCCCACAGAATTTGAACGCGATACAAACGTGAATGCTAGAATGATTTTAGGTCGTGTTTATGTCTGGAAGAAAAAGAAAAGGTCAAGAAAAGGAAAAGAGGTAGACAGCAAGAGATAATATGCTCTACTGACCCATAAAATCCGACACCTAGTAACCAATGAACTTACTCATAGGATAAATTCAACTATATGTAAGAACTAGCAAATATACATCAAAGTGAATAAGGTTTCCGGGCAAGTTGTCCAAATGCATAATCAAATTCAGTCTTAACTTCAATTGTTTTTTCCAGGAGAAAAAACTCCAAGCACTCCTCTCACAATTCACAAAGTTACAATCTCACTACACAATAAGCCTTCTCTCATTCACTCCCAAGGTGAATCCTAACATACACAAGAAATTGCTAAAAGTCACATAACTGCAAAAACATTACATATCCGTAGAAGAAAAAGAGGAGGGCAGGTGGGCATGGTCTCCCATTTAGGGAATGTAAATCGGATCAAATAATCGTAAGTCCAAACATGACAAGTATGCAGACTTCTGAACACACACTCCCTGGTGTCTAGCAAGTCAAATTTCAATGTATGGCAAGCCCTCATGTATGCAACCGATGTTCCACCACCATAGTTGTCAAGCGACAAGGCGATTCGAGGCATTCAAGGGGGATCCTAAGCACTTAGGCGATGCCTCCTTGACATCTTTTTAAAAACCTAAAATATAGCACCCACCCATATCTGAATCAAGAATAAAATATATGAAAAAACAAAAAATTGTACAAATTGCATAAAATTGAATTGCGTGTAAAAAAATGCACAACTTGAATTGCATGAAAATTGCAGAAAACTGCAAAAAAAAGAATTGCATGAAAAATTACATAAAATTGAATTGCATGAAAAAATACAAAAAATGAATTACATGAGACATTGCAGAAAAATTGCAGGAGGGAGAGAGTGAGAGAGAGAAAGCGGTACCATTGGCCCCTCTGCAACCCCGTGGGAGAACGGACACACAGAGAGGATGGGGACTGCAGCCCCTTAACAGAGACATACAGGGGAGACAGAGTGTGCAAGAGAATGAGAGAGAGAGGAGGGACCGCAGCCCCCCCCCCCGGTGGAGGCTTAGACAGAGACAGAGAGAGTGTATGAGAGAATGAGAGAGGGGAGGGGGGCTGCAGCCCCCTTGGGGGGGGGGGGGGGGCTTGGTCAGAGAGAGCGGGTGTAGCCCTCTGAGGGGGCTCGGATAGAGACAAAGGGTGAGAGAAGTGAGAGAGTGTGAGAACAATAGGGGGATGCAGTCCCCTGTTGGGACTCAGACGGGGAGGGAGATAACAGATGGCAGCGCCAGAGGACAAGGACGACAACGACTATGCAAAGGACAAGAATGACGATGGCACCAGAGGCAATGGCAGCAATGCAAACCCTAGAACGGGGGAATGGGGAGGTGGCTGGTGAGAAGGGTTTGGGGGAGCGGGGGGATCAGGGTTGGGGGTTTAAATCGGGATCATTTAGTAATGGATCTGGTGTGGGTTTGAGCCGCTCGCAGGCCAGGGGGATCCGAAGCGGCTAAGGCTGCATTTGGGAACTTTCTTCGAAGTACTTCATAGTAAAAGAGTTTGGAAATGCAAAGTGGATACAATTGTTGGAAGACCTACACAAAAAATTGACCAAAATACCCCCATCCTATTTACTTGAATTTTATGTCCCTGATAATTCATAATATATAATAAATATAAAATATATTATTTTAAATAAATAAAATATATCATATTATTCCTTTGGACAAAATATATAAACATAGAATATATTATAATATATCAATACAATTATCCAACTGCATATTATAAATGCTCTCTTCTTCAGGAACAATTAGAAAAACTAAAATTTCAAGTACAAAATAATCAAGTTTAACCCTTCACATAGTGAAGTAGGCAGCCATTTATCATAAGGTGTCCAACCATAACAGGAAAGAAAAAAAAACTTTCTATGGGCTACAAGTGAGCTGCGTGAGAAGGGCAATGAGGCCATTTCTTACCTTTTCTCTCCTCCTGCGTCGAGGTGAAAATCGCTCTGGTTGGAAGGAGATAAAATCTCCTTCAGTCAAGAGCGGATTTTCTACTTCACGGGAGAAATTGAAATGGGAAAGTTCCCCAACGCATCCTCTTTTTAGGGAAGTAATTCACAAAGAAGTAGAAGCCATTTAGAAGGACTTCTCTAAGTCTCCCAAGTGCACCCAAGTGGGCCACCTTGCCCGACTGGGTCGCCTTTTCGGGCCAAAACAAGGCGGGGCCTGCACCTTGGCTTGTCAAGAGCACCTTGGCACCTAGGCAGCACCTAGGTGTCCACCTTAACAACCATGTCCACAACATCGCGTAATCCATACTAATGTAAATGGACCATGACAGTGGACAAGGTACCACAGCTACAATTTAATGAATACAACTAGCATCGGTCAGGGAGCATGTAGGTAAATCTACAGGGAGGAGCATCTAAAGTGATGCTCGGAATGGCAAGCAATGGAATCGGCATCTTTTTTCGTTTTGAAAGGTGGCAAAATGGGAATCGGCATCTGCCAACCTATGCCCTAAACAGTGGCAGTCATACCAGCCTCTTCATGTGTGTTGAAGCAAACGACTATACTAAACACAATGTGTTCAGTTAGTTTCCATAATTGGAAACTTTGCAGAGGTCATTCACCCAAAGGAGCAGTGACACCTGAAGCAATCCATCTCATGTTAGTATACGTCTGGGAAGAAACAGTAAAAGGGTGAATGTGAACCCTATCAGACAAGGCAATCTCTTTGAAACTATGTCAAGTTTTTATTTTGTTGGGGGGGGGGGGGGGGGGGGGAGTCATTGGTACCATGAATTATATTAAAAGAAAAGAAGGGATATACAAGTATAGTCTATGTGCTCTCAAAGATCCCTATACGAAATGACCACGCCAAGGCAGTGAGGTACCCATTAACCCCCCAACAAAGCCAAAAAGGAGGAATTCTGTGAGTTCACATTACAATAAGTCAATGTCCATTCCCTCACCCTCTCCAAAATAAAAGCTACAATCCTATCTACAACTCTTGCTTCCCTCCTAAAGATCTTGTTGCTTCTTTCTTCCCAAATAGCCCACAAGGTAGCATGTAGGATGAGCCAACCAATGTGCCGATCACCCTTTGTCTGACACAGCCTGTGCCATAGCCTAATGAGGGTATGTATACTATCCTGAATCATCCCTGCACCTGGGAACTTGCTCAACACCTCGGTCCATATCTCCTGAGTAAAGGCGCATCCTGCAAACAAGTGATCCATCGATTCTTCCTTCTCCCCACAAAGTGCACACAATCTGGGATCTCTGTCATGAAGCTGGCCAACCTACCACACGTAGGTAGCAGACCTTGTGAAATCCTCCAAATCAACACTTTCACCTTGAGTGGGCTTCTAGGGTTCCAAATATGTGGTGCCAATTCATATCTCACACCTCCATCTGAGATAAAATCATATGCAGATCTGACTGAAAACCTTCCTTCCTTATCGCACCTCCACCACCATCTATCAACCATATTGCCTTTCAGTGCAAAGTCTAGGAGGAAGAACAAGAGCTCCTGGAGTTGATCCATCTCCTCCACATGCAAGATCCTTCTAAAGGATGGAGCCCAAGTACCTCCTCAAAGTTGAGACTTGAAGACCTAGGAAACGGTAGCCGCTTAGATAAAGAAGCAATGGCGAAGAGCTGAGGAAACCTCTCCTCAAGGGTGAGGTAACCACACCACATGTCCCTCCAGAACAAACACCTCTGTCCGTCTCCCAGGTCGATGCGAGCAATGGCCACCATGATATCTGCACACTGTAATATACCCCTCCAGATGGAGAGATATTATGCAAAGAGGCAGGGGTCACCTCCTAGTCCCTAGCCCTCCAGTAATATCTGTGTTGAATAACTTGCAGCCATAACCCACTATCAGTAGCAACCAGCTTCCCTAGCCATTTGTAGAGTAGGGCCATATTGAAATCCATGCTGTTTCTAATACCCAAGCCACCCTCCTCCTTTCTTTTGCAAATTCTGCCCCAAGCTACATCATGCCACCTCCTACGCCGGTCTCCACTGCCATCCCAAAAGAATCTTGCTTGGATAGAGTCAAGCTTCCTCGTGACTGTCCTCGGAATCTGAAAGATGGAAAGATAATATATGTGGAACCAATTTAGCACTGATTTGCAAAGCACCAGCATTCTTTCGTCGGAGAAGAGCCTCGTCTTCCACCCTGACAGTCTAGATACATATCTCTGAATCACACTGATCCAATCCCTACAATGGATGACCTCAGGAGAGCACGGAAGATCCAAATAGGAGATTGGGAAATCTCCCGTATGACAGCCTAAGATGAATGCTGCTCTCTGCATATCTATGTCCTCCATGTTAATCCCCACGATCTGACTCCTATTAAAATTAACAATAGAAAATTCATATTGCCTCCCTAAGGAAATTAACAACACCGATAGGCAAAAAAAAATATACACCATTCTTTTGCAGCATGAAAATATTCGTTGACAACAGGTTGCGTCTGCTTGAAACTGCAGTATCAAATAAAACAAATTAAAAGCACATATCCCTTTCAAAACCAACTGTTCTAGTCAGCAAATGGACTAGCAGACAAATGGCTCAGCTTTTGATTTCATTTACCAGTAAGAAAGTTCAGCCCTCAACCTTACACACATATGCATGTAACCAGAGCTATACCCAACATGTCAACATTGGACCATCTACAACAAATTTGGATGAGATACACAACTCTTGACATGTTTATAGGGTGTTTGGTTGCAGTTTTTCACCTATTTTTTCTCTCAAAATAAAAATTAGGAATGGACAACCTACTTGACCATGTTTGGTAAGACTCTCCAATTTTTTAGGATGAAATTTCATCCCGTTGTAACTTCTTCCAAAATAAAAACAAGTCTTTTCATATATTTTTTAAGAGAGCCGCGACCTCTCTCTCTCCCGGTCCCCTTCTCCCGGCGCTCTCTCTCTCTCTCTCCCGGCCTCTCCTTCCTCCCTCTTCTCCCACTGTTTTCTTCTCCTCCCTCCGTCTTCTTCTCTTCTCTGGGAAACGACCATTTGCATAACCCACCACCGCAGTCAGCCCATCCGACCACGCCCACGCTGCCACGATCTGTCGGGCACACGCCACCCTCCCTCCACGCCGGTGCCACGCCGCCGGTCCAGCTCCTCTGCGACCCTCCCGCCGGTGCCGCCCACGGGTCCCTTCCCTGGTTCCCACGGCCCCACCAACGCCCACGCCGCGGCCGAGTTCCTCCGCCCTCCGTCGCCCCTCCGGCACCATGCAGATCAGCTCCAGCCAGCCAACGCCGCTCGACCATCGTGGCCCCCACGGGCCCCCCATGTCGCCGCAGTCCATTCCGCGCCGGCCAACCCCGCCTCCACGCCGGTGCCTGCCGCCGCGATCCGCCTCCCTGCACAGATGCTACCCCATTCCCCTCCTTCTCTCAATCTCTTTCTCCCTCTCTCTCTTTTTCTCTCACACTCCGTCTCTCTATCTGTGCTTTGTCAGTTCTGCTGGAACAGCAGGGGGAGAGGAAGGGAGGGGGAGAAGAGAGAAGAAGACAAGGAGAGGAGGAAGACGGGAAGAAGAAGAAGAAGACGGGGAAGAGAGGGAGATTAAGAGGCTTGGCATTCAAGACGATGGGGAAGAGGGAGTATCTCCGTCAAAATATTGACTGCACTTTTTGTCTAACAAACAAGTTTACTTAAAATTTAAAAATTATAGTATTTTTGCCAAACAGAGAGTGCCTTATTTTTATCAAGTTTAAAAATTAGATTGAAAATTGATATGTCATAATTTTTAAGATAGAAAGAGTTTTTTAAAAAAAAGTGTTCCCAAACACCCTATTATCCTTTTTAATACTTAAAATTGAACCTTTTGCAACACAGTTTTGCATCAACAAAATGGTTACTACCGAAATGAATAAAAATATATATTAACAGCAAATACACTATTAGACACAAAAGAGTACATTGCAGTGTACAAAATATGAGTCTTTGCATCTATATGTGCACATGTCTGAAGAAAAAAGGGGGAGGGTATGAAGGAGAAAGAGGCAAAGAGAATGCTAACCTGCCCAGTTTTTTGATCAATGTCAAAAACCTTTGTTGGGCTACTTTCTATCCAGCCTATTTTCTCCTCGAGAGTCAGAGTTTCCATCAGTTCCTCATTGATATGAATTTCAGGTTCATACATAAAAGTGACAGTTGCAGCCGGGGACCATTTTGCATGGTCCTTACCAATCCCTTTTCTGGCTATTGCCCTCAATCTTAACTCTTGCCCACGTCGTAACTTTACAATGATTATGCCCCTGAGGTTAAAAAAAGGTACCATTAGAGAATGCCAATTCCAAAGAATAGCATAGTATACAAGCCTTTTTGCCCCAGCACTCCACTGAAACCTGCTGTATTTAGTGATGTATCCCAGACATATGATATTTACCTATGTACCTGATCTTCAAAAGTTAGCCATTCTAATCCTCTCTCCAAGTAGACGTGAAAGTTCCATTTCACTTTTATGGACAGGAAATGACAGCAGTGATGCAGTATTAAGAGTGAATACAGCCATGGTTGAGCTAGAGAAGTGGCTAATGATGGTAGGAGCATATACACGTGTATGCCTATATGGTGCATGTCAGGTGATAGCGGCACAAAGATCAAATGCAAAAGATGTAATAACTAGTAAGTACTTACATTTAATATATATATATATATATATGTAGCATTATGCCATTATAGAATGTAGGACACAGCTAAAAAGTTGCATGCAGATTAAGAAAACAAGATGACAGAAAATGGGATTCCACAAAATGAATAAATAAGACTAAGATGTTGTAAAGAAACTAAGAGACTATACAGCTGATAGTAGTAGAAAAGTAAGTAACAATATGTAATTATGGGACCTGAAAGTTCACCATATATTCAAGTCACTGGCTTTCTAAGACCACGTAGAGATATTCTCAATGAATCACACGAAATGCTAACTTCCATCCAATCAATGGACTAGCATTGCACCTATTCAACTTTACAAAGAAAATCACCAAGTTATTTGGATCGAAAGGCAATTCCAGATCAACTTAGACATGAACCAAAATGAATAAATATATCATATGTGGCTTTTCAATGCACTTCAAAATTCAGTCTGTTTTGCAGTTCAGCCATATACAAGGTGTCAATGAACACTCATCAAATACATAGAACTCAAGACTCATTCATCTTTCAAATGGAAATGGGGGATACATATAAGAATCATAATAAAATTGCCACTTTTAAGACAGGAACAAGCATCCTAAAGCTACTATTCTCTTCTAAAATTGCCAATTCTGCATCCCACAAAAAGGAATCCCCCTAGCAAGGAATGAAAAATACATTCTATATATATATAGGGAGATGATCCAGCAAGGACGTCCTTACTGAATCATTCCATGCGAACGCCTATGTTAACTTTTATGTGCCTATGTTAACTTTATGCGCCTATGTGAACCTTTATGCACCCATATTGCACTTAACATAGGCGCATAAAAAGTTCACATAGGCGCATAAAAAATAACATAGGCGTTCGCATGGAATGATTCAGTAGGGACGTCTTTACTTGATCATCTCCCATATATATATATATATTATGTTCATTCTGCATATACACCAGTTACACAGTATCGTGAATATCAGTGGACTCCTTTATTTGGAAGGTTACCTCTCTTTTGTGAAAGTGTATAGTATCACATATTATATAAAAAGAAAAGAATTTACAAGTGACAAGGGAGTGCTCCCTGAAAACTCCCCTATACAAAAGAGGCAGCAGGATGTTCTCTGCCCCTGAAACAAAGTAAAAAAGGAGAATTACAATATTCCTTTCTACCAAAAAATACACCCCAGACCATACACAGAAAGGAGCTCCAAGTCTATCCATATAACGGAGCTATCTTCCTCACCCTGCCTTGGGACCAAATACACCAAAGAGCTCCTAAGTGAGTCTGACCCATAGACTGCGCTAAGTGTAAGAAATAGCAGAGCAGTCCACCTGCCCTTTGTCCACCCACAGCTGTAGACGACACTCCCCTATACCATTGACACCCCCTTGATCTCATACACCACTCTCCCCGTCCCCCTCTTACCTACCCCATGAAGGTCCCCATCTCCCTCTTCTCCCCTATTCCTCTACCGGCTCCTTACCTCTCTCTACCCTCACCTCCTCCTCTCTTTTACTAATTTTCCCTGCCTTAGCATCCCTTGCCATACCTGCTTGCCATCTTCTCTGAATTTTGCAGAAAACTGACCTCACATCTTTATCAACACCCTCAATGGACACTCCAATCAGACTAGCTACCTCTTTAGCTTGATCCCCCATGAAGCTCTCCACCATGGCTATGATTTCCTTCACCTCGTCTTTACCAAGGCATCCTTCCCCCTACCCAATAGAATTCCCTCCCTCGTGATGAGGGTCCTCGACAAAATTCACCACCATCATAGAATCACCCCCTCTTGAAGGGCATTGGAAATCTGCGTGAATTTGGGAGGTGCACGATGCCAGGTATGTTTCTATCTGGCTCCCTTTCCCACTGGCAAAAGCCTCGGTCTCCTGAAGACCTATCTCCAAACAGCCCAGCCGAATGCACCCCCCACCCTAAGAATAGGTGCCCTTCGGCAAGGCCTCGCCTCCAGGAGCGTCTCCATTCACTCACCTGTCAAGTAAGATGGTCCCACCCTCACCCTCATTGGAGGGGAGGGCTCCTGTAGGGCCCACTCCCCTATCTGCCGCCGGTTGCTCTGATTCCCCCTTCCAGAGATCTCCGCATTGCCAGTCACCAAAAAGATTGAGCCTCCCAGGCCCGCACTGCTATTCCCATAGCCACTGTCGGACGCACCAAAGAGCCTCTGTTGCAGTCCCGGGACGTCGGCTCCCACCATCTGCGGCCTTTCCACTCGTCGTTGCACTTCCTGGCAAGATTGCCTGTCGAAGAGAATGTGTTTGCCATCGCCCGACGTACCGAAGCGAAGAGGCTCTTCAGCAGCCCCAACTGTTGAGGAGTGCACTGAGGCATCTTAGAAATGCCAGCTCCCATCGCTGATGACCTCTCCACTCACTGCCACTCTTCCTGGAAAACTCTCCAGCCGAGAACAGTGTGTCTACCATTGCTATCAGACGGAAGGGGTGGCACTATGCAGGTGCCATCCCACCCAACCTCGACCCCCTCAAAGCGGGTAAGTCATGGGCCTGGGCCCGTTCGGCCCCCTGGTCCCACTCTTGCCTGGATCTGTCACCGTCTTTTGCAATTGACGATCCTACCCAATCGCCAGTTCCGATTCTTCCAAAGAGGATCCTGCCCGCCACTTCCGATAAGGAAGATCCGAACCCAGCCAAGGAAGGCAGTACCGGTTTCGGCCGGGTCCGAAACCGAAACCGGTTTCGGTTTTGGTTTCGGCCGAAACTAATTAAATAATTTTTTTTATAAAAGGGTATATTTGGTTTCGGTCGAAACTGGGCTTTCGGTACCGTTTCGTTCCGGTCCGAAACCAAAACGTTTCGGCCGAAACGTTTCCGTCGAAACGTTTCGGTTTCGGCTGAAACTGCCTTCCATGAACCCGCTTTGCACGGCAGGTTCAAATTTTGAACCCCCACCCAAACCGGGTCCTACTCATCTTCCACCTCTTGCTGTCTCCCTCAAAACCCTAGTTTCACCGCTACCGCTGGTCTCTTTCTGTCTCTTCTCCAAGACACTCTTATCGGGAATATTTCCCCTGCCAAAGAAGCTTGAATGACTGTCGGGATATCCATTATGGGCGACACTCGCACTCGAGCTTCAACGGCAACTATCGAGTGAACGACCTAAATAGAGACCCTCGTCCTCCAACACACCAAAATCTTCCACCAGCCGATGAATCCCCTCCCATCACACAGGGTAATAGGGACCCCCCATAGGACTATGTGAGCGCAGACAATACGGGGGTATGAGTAGGTACGCAGTCTACTATCCCATTTCACTGCCCTGAGTAGACATTTGCTACCCCAGAGGATACCTCCCTCCGCCACCCTACTCACGGCTGCAGCAGATTCATCGATGGCTAGGAATCCTTAGGATCCCATAGAATGGATCTGCCACCCTTCATCTCCCCCCTGCTTTGAACAAGGCATCCTTCACCACCTCAGAGTCTGCCTTTCCTACTAGGGGGTAAACCCATAGAATGCTCTCCACCCAAGCGGCGCTCTCACCCATTCTTCTTGAAAGGACATAGCAATCACCCTCCCCATGCTTGAACCTCTCGCCAAAGGAAGTCGGGGCTGGACAACGACCTCTGCATACGAGCGACAATCCCTTCCGGCTCCCGGCTAGGTGTAGTTTGCTAGCTGGTGCCCTTCCTCCCTGCAATCTCTACACCTGATATTACCTCTACAGGAACTTTGCATGTGTCCCCTCCTGAGGCAGCGGAAGCACAAGACACCCTGAGAGGTAGGAGGGACAAGAAGCCGTCTGAGACGGCCGCCATCCACTGTCGCCCTTCTGCCTGCTGGGATCCGATAGGCACTGGGAGCAACTCCCATCCCGCCCCGAGACCTCTCCCCTCTCGCAGCGTGCCCCTCATCTCGCTCATGATTTGGACGATTACCTTACCATATCCTAAAACTGCCAATTCTCACAGTTACATGGAAAATGCGCTTCTTTTGCTCTAAGATCTTCCTACAAGGACTTCAGTAAAGCACAAAATGCAAAGTAATGCTGGGTTTCATGGATATGACAAATATTTGTTTACTTATTATTAACCTTGTAACAGCAAGTAATGAATAGGGGGGTTTTGGTGTTGGTGTTTTGAAGAAAGGGGGGAGTAATCTGTCCAAAAGAACAATTTGGAACATGAAAGGTGACGCATCTTCAGTTTGCATACGACAATATTACTATCTACTCCGGGGAAGGATAAGATTCTTAATCAAAATATCTTTCTTAGGATGTCAGAAGCAACCACTGGTCTGAAAGTAATATTCTTCAAGAGTAACCTTTCGATTGAATGTACCAGAGGACACTAATGGGGTCCAACTGGACGACCTTTCCTATCAGGTACCTGGGGCTGCTGTTGACTGATAGCACTCAAAATGTTCTGATTGGGAAGGCATTGTCAAAAACTCTGAGAATAGCTTGGAAACAGGGAAAGAGAAGTTGTTATCTGCAGGTGGGAAATGGGAGCTTTCTAAAACAGTGCTCTCAAGTCTGGCCATATACCATCTGTCCATTTTAAGATCCCAGCTAGTGTTTGCAAGAAGTTGGAAAGCATTAGAGCATCTTTTCTCCCTGTAATGGCAAAGGACCTAAAGCAGCCTACATCATATTCAATGGAAAAATGTGTGTAAGAGCAAGGAAGAAGGTGGTGTGGGATTAGTTCCCACTGAAATTATGAACAAAACACTTCTCACTGAATGGCTCTGGAGATTTGAAAGAGAAGGACAAGCATTGTGGGACAATGTGGTAGGACATAGGTATTTTCACAGTGGCAGCACTGGTTAGAGAACTTTCACACCTCCTTATCTTTGTTTCCAGTGTGGAGAGAGAATTAGAGCAACATGGATTTCTCTATATGCCCTTCTGAAATCATAGTTTATGGAAATGGTCAAGCAACTCCTCTTTGGGAAGACCGTAAGGCAGAGCACATAACTTTTAAGGACAGGTTTCCCGATCTCTACAAAATCACATACTCCGCTAACAGGAGAGTTATCAATTTATAGATACACTCAGGCCAGAGATATTCAGATTCAAGGTTCTCCAGGAATATCAATCAGGCCAGCAAACATGATTCGAACGGATAGTTATAAGGATACTCCAATAAAATATCTATCACTATTCACTAAGGCTATGGGATGTAAATGAAGGGAACAAATAAGTAAAAGTCTGACTGAAATAAAGGAAGTGAAAGTTAAAAGAGCTCACAAAACATGGAAGCTAAAGAAGTCCTGTGAGTTTGATTCCAAAAATATTTCCTCAATATTATAGTTGCCACTTGTTGCTAATCATGCTTCATCCTTGTTTACAAAAGTTCAGCACATTAAATACCAAACAATTTACTTAATATTACAGTTATGCTAATCATGCTTCATTCTTGTCTTGTTTTAATTTTCCAACTTTGCCTTATCAGTTCTTCCTTGTTCTTGATGCAACAACCACCTTCCTTGGTGAAATAGAGTGCTGCAGTACTGGGAGTCATGGGATACCTTAGGAGTATGGAACATACCCCACTAATCTGTTAACCAATCAAAATGCCGTAGACACCTTTTTCTGAAGTATATCCCCATTTTAAGTTTAAGTCTAGTGAGATATTAACCTTCTATTGCCTATACCGTGTACTTAACAAATTTCATTCATCAAACAGAAGTACATCAATATGCATGTTTACAGCACTCATAAGCAATCACAACTTTCCCACAAAAACAACCCTTTCAGGAAACAAATCTTCGGTGAAACTGTGAAATCAGTACAAAGTCATTTCTCAGCTTTCAGCAACCTATAACCATTCAGTGTAGCACGCAACAAAACATGACTAGGAAGTAAGAGATAGAATATGGTAAAAGTCACTCTCATGAGTCATGGATTTAAAAAGGTGACAAAGAGCTGAGAACATTTACAACAGCAGGTCATTCCCCCAACCCCCAAACAAAAAAAAAGGTGATATTGCAGACAGGTCCAACAAACTCCTCACAAAAAGTTGGTGAAGTAGGTCTATCCAGGCTCCACCTAACGGCAAGCTTTTCTGTACCATGGATTGAGGATGGCACAGATAATATCAAAGAACTGCTGTTTAATAATGCAACAAAAAACATGGAGTGACATAAATTAAATCACCTAAAGCTACTAGAGACTTATCGGTTAAGTCTCTGTAAATCTCCATTGGTTAGCATTACCCAGAGCTTACCGTCCCCATTTGACCCTGCACAAAAGAATGTAAATAGGGTCTACCTCAGCTTTGAAGGGTCAACACAGCCATGGCCACAGAAGTGATCATGGAACAGAATGAAGTCTAGCACATACCGACACATTTTATAAATAGCAACACTGAGACTAGTATCATATGGCTCAGTTCCACACCATAGCCCTAGATAAGAAAGCTTGATATTGGGTTTGATATTAGTCAACCCAAAAGAATCAGTGTCACAGATCCTCATCCAATCTGCCCACTCCAAGCTAATCCAATTCAGGAAAGGATACACTTTTTTTTTACACCTCCTTCCTGCCAAGGTGCAACGCAGTGACCCATCCTTGGTACAAAAATTGTAATTCACAACCTGATAAACCCGACTGATACTATCATTTCCATCAAGCACCATGTCATCTTCCCAAATATCAATTCTCTACCGGTTCTCCTAATAGTCAGAAGACGAGCATCTCCTGTCCTTAAGCATAGAAAAAAGCTGATAATACATGGATGCATTTGGCACCATTCCAAGGACATCGCAACAGCAGATTTGCTTTAGGGACTTTCTCTATGCAAAACTTAATCAACTTAAAAAAAAAATCAAGAAACCTCTTGATACCTTGAACAACACATTGATCTGAGAAAATGAGAATATAAGTGAACCAAGAAATGTATTCATCTTAGGAAACCTCCTAGCATCTCTCATCAGTCATACTCATCTGAGAAAACGATGATATAAGAGAACTGAAACATGCCATTGTCAACAATCACCGAATCCTGCTATCAATCTTTGATTTCCAAAAGCAGCCTCCTTTGCCTCTCTGCTAGAAACAAGGGGAAGAAAGAAAGCCATAAAAATAACAAAAGAACGGGGCTCGCATACAGCTTTGTGCCCGACATATGCACTGCAAAAGACTCCCAAAATCACACTTATCACCCATTGCTATATGCGGAAATAAACAGCGGATAACCTATAATGCAATTGTGAGTTTCTTAAACATGTCGAAAAGAAAGTTTCAGAAAAAAGGGATGAGCGCAGATGAGAAACGGATAATATAAAAGCACTGTCACAATCTTGCTCGTCTGGGGAAACTGAAAGTGGAGCTAGAAGGAAAGAGGATAAATAGGGAATGGAGAATAACGCTGCTTCCAGGGATAAAAAAAAATGAAAACAAAAATAAAGGGGAGGGAGCAGTAGACGGAAAGTGGCAAGCAGAAGTTTGCAATTTACTCTACGCGGGCGGAAAAGACGCAACTTTTTCCCCTCTTTGTAGTACCACTGGGAGGAAAAAATGAAGATGAAGTTTGCTATAATTCTGCTCCGCCTGGGCTCGTATCCAGCCCAGCGGAAATCGTAGGCCCCCAATTGGCAGTTTAACGCAAAAATTGGAGAACAACCGAGATTAAGCCGTTCACGTGATCATCAAATTTACAAAGCAGATTTAGTATTCCATAAAAAGTCTGGGAAGAGTTTTGAAGGTGAAGAATAAAACACCATTTTTCCCCTCTTCTGACAGACGCCGCCACTCCCTAGGGTGAAGAATATAGGTGTATCCAGCCCAGAGGGTCGAACACGGTGCCCGACCCCGGATAAGAGTTGTGTGTGTGAGGAGAGAGTGTGTGGCACCCCCCCCCCCCACATTTCTCTCTCCTCGGATGGGAAACCCGCGCGGCGCTATTCCGATATCAAACCGGCCGGGATTCCCCGCAGAAAACCCTATATTCCCAGTCGACAGCTCAACACACAAAGAGGGGAAAAGATCAGAGATAAATCAGCACACGGGGCACCACCAGCATTACCTCTGCTCTGGGGCGTCATAAACGGCGGACTCGGAGGCGCGGACGGGCTGGACGGTGTCGACGGGGAGAAACCTGATGTCCCCGCACTGGAGGTCGGCGCTGGTGACGTCGAGCGTCTGGTCGGAGCCGCAGCGCGCGACGAGGTGGAACTCGACGGAGCAGAACTGGCACTCGCCGTCGCCATCGCAGGCGTCGCAGTCGCGGGAGAAACGCATGTCCATGGCGCGCTCGGAGCAGAGGGGAATGAGACCGAGGCGGTGGGCGATGAACTCGTCGTTGAGCACGGTCGAATTGACCTCAATCTCCACCAGGTCGATGGCAACGGTGGGCACCTCCGCCAGCATCACCCGGCGGAGGGCGTTTGCCATGCTGGCGTCCGTATCCCGTAGCTCGAACTTCATGTAGTCGTCCTTCATCTCCCGGATGTGCACCCGGGGGAAGCGCTGGTAGGAAGCGCCTCCCCCGCCCGCCCCTCCCACGCCGCCTACGCCGACACCGTCCATGACCCTGCTACTTCTACCCCCCTCCCTCCTTCCCACCTCTGCTGTGCAGCGCTCTGCGGAATAACCCCTCGGAACAGAAGGGAGGAATCCAGAAGGTTTATAAAACCCCGCTCTACGTGAAGAGAGAGAGAGAGAGAGAGAGGAATTTTGAAGTTAATTAACCATGATATACCGCAGGGTTTGTCAACCCACTTGTACCGACTGTCTCGATCTTTGATTGGGATGATACAGTACGAGTTAATACAGCTACATATCGACATGGTAAATCATAATTTTTTATATATATATATATAATGGGAATTAAATAATTTAAATCAAATTCTATCTCGGTTGATTAGTTGTTACGCGATTTATCGAGATGTCCTAAGTTTGAATCTCAACTTCATCACCGTCTTAATGTTTTATTTTAAATATAACTTTTCAAAAAAATCAAATAAAAAAAATGCTACAAATGTGTTTCGAACTAGAGATCTCACGGTTTAACCGTGAGACCCTCAACCAATCATGTCACAAAATTATTCTATTATAAATAAAAATAAAACAATATTAAAGCGTCCCGGTTGCGTCCCACAGATCAGTCGTCCCGGTCTGTGATTGGGACGGGACGTGACGGGCGATACGATCCGTCCCGGAACGGTTTGGCAAACCAGGGTTTGTCGTCCCGCCCCGACCCGCACCGACTCGCACGACCCGACCCGACCCAGGCGGGCGCCGGGTCGCACGGGCCGTGGGTCGTGGACGGGACGCACCGAACCGCTTTGTCCCGTGCGTCTCGCCACGTACCGGTGCGGTGCGAGGCGGGACCCGGCTCGGTACGAGCGGGTCGGGGCGGGTCGGCCATTTAACGGGCCGACAGGAGGGGAGGGGGGGCGCCGGAGGTGGGAGAGGGGGGTGGTGGGGGGCGGCAGGAGGTGGGAGAGGGAGGGGGCGGTGGGGGCCAGGGGGGCGATCTCGGTGGTGGGGCCGCCGGAGGTTGGGGGGTAGTGGGGGAGGGGGGAGAGGTGGGGGGGCGGTGGTGGCCGCCAGAGTTGGGAGAGGGGGGCGGTGGGGGGCCGTAGCAGGAGGGGGAGGTGGGAGAGGGGGGCGGTGGGGGGCCGCAGTAGGAGGGGGAGGGGGAGGTGGGAGAGGTGGGCGGGCGGTGGTGGCCGCCGGGGGTGGGAGAGGGGGGCGGTGGGGGGGCCGCAGCAGGAGGGGGCGGGGGGTCGCCGGAGGTGGGAGAGGGGGTGGGGGGGCGCAGCAGGAGGGGGCGGGGGGGCGCCGGAGGTGGGAGAGGGGGTGGGGGGCCACAGCAGGAGAGGGAGGGGGGGCGCCGGATGTGGGAGAGGCAATGGGGCGGACCGGGTCGCTATGAGACCCGCCCGACCCGACCCGTCCCGCGCAGAGACCGGGTCGGCCGGGTCGGACGGGTCGGCAAACCCTGTGGCAAACCCTCGTATACCATACCTCAAAAATATTTATAAATAATCTTATATCTTTATCTAATTTATCTATATACCCCTAATGGTTAGATTTCATGAGTTTGCGAAAATTATTGTTGCTTTTTTTTCTTTTTAATCCCTACAAATAAGAATATTTTCTTTTAAATCCCTCAAATGTAATTATTATTTTTTAGGGTTTTTTACATATTAGTCCCTACAAATATGACGAATTATTTTTTAGTCCCTACAATCTCTCTATTGTTTAAAAAGTCCTTGGAAATCTTACTGTTAAACTAAAAAGTCCCTATCGTTTTTTATTGTCGACGATATTAAACGCAAGGTGAGTTAACTTGACCGTAGTTGGTGAAAAGATCAACCCACCCTCGATTAATCGAGGTTCATGGCCGTAGTAACCCTTCTGCCGTGCCACCCTCCTGTTTAGGGTTCCCCCCGTACACAATCGCCACCCTCCTCTTTCCCTTCCCCCCGTACACAGTCGCCATTGTCGTCGATTTCACTCTTTGGTCGTCGTGACAACAACGATCGCCGGCCACTGCCAGGGTCGATTAGGCACCATCGCCATTGCCCAAACCTGCACGTAACAACCGCGGCGCTTCACGGCACCCCATCTGCCGCCGCAGACGTACGACCGCCCTCATTCAGACGCCGCATCACCGGAGTCACCACCCCACATCCAGGTCTGGGCCACACACCTCCGTCTCCACTCCGGTACCCGTCAGGCGCTCCTGCCACCTCACACTCAGTATGATCTACAAATATAAATGTTTACTCATGCATTTTATATGTTTACAGAGTCGAAATATTAAGGACATAAATTTTTATTTTCTTTCTATATGGTTTAGGGATAAGATTGTTGTTATGTCGTTTTTTGCTATAATGTTGTTAGATTATTTAATGCTCTAAAAAGTTTTGTTATTAATTGTACATGTCTGAATTCACGGGTGCAGTTTCTTTATGGTTCTGTCAAAAAAAATTTCTTTAATATTTTTCAGTCACTCAACTCATATTAGTTAAGAATGTTATTATTGTACTCAAATTATTGGGTATGCGTGCTGATTTTGTAATGTGGATAACTGTTCTAGAGAGTTTATTTCTGTCTTCAGATTGTTAGATTGTGAAAATGGGGGAACGAGAGCCATCATTAAAGTTGACATATAAGTTTGGTGGTTATTGGAAAACTCTTCAGTCTGGGAGGAGGGCATATGCACTAGGTCAGAGCAAGACAGTCGTGGCATATCCTGATTACTACAGTAGATGCATATTAATTGAGGATATGGGACATCTATCTAAGTGGGAAAGTACACATTGTTTAGAATTTCATTATGAATTACCTAATAGCAGACCTGTTCAGTATGAGGAAATTATTTCAGATGCTCAATTATATGAGGTGATGAAAGCCCATTTGCCCGTAGGGAAGATGACCATATATGTTAGCACATTGGACAGTCGGCCATTAGACTTATAGCCAACCAATATTCCACAGAAAGGTATGGCCAGCCAGTCTACTCAGGCTCATTCCCAGACATTTGTTGACATTGATGAGATGGATGATGATGCTGAGGTTGGTCAACATCCTGAGTTTGTTCATGATGCTGCAGTTGTTCATCATGACGAGGTTATTCATGATGTCCCTGCCCCTACCCCTGCCCCTGCCCCTGCCCCTGTAGTTGATGGAGATTATCATATTTTAAAGAAGAGGATATGTTCTGAAGCTGAGCACAATGACTCAGAATATGTTGCATATGAAGATGAGTACAGCGAATCTGACGAGAGTGTGACTGATTCTGATGAGGTACACACTGAGGATAGCTATCATTCAAGGTCATGTCCCTCAGATGAATCTGATATTGATGGAGGAGTTTCAGATGATGATGGAGATTTGTTGGAGGCTGATGAAAAGACCCCAGATATATCAGTTGGTTCTCTATTTGTAAATAGTCATGAGTACAAGATTGCTCTACGTCAGCATGTTATTAAAAATCAATTTGAGTTCAAGCAAGTGAAAAATGACAACATGAGAATTACTGTTGTATATGCAAATGTTAATTGCAAATGGAGAGTGCATGCCTCAAGACTGCAAGATGGAGTTACTTTTGCAGTCAAAACAATGCAGGAAAAGCACACATGTTCAGCCACATCTAGGTGTGATAGCAGGATGGCATCCAAATCTTGGATTTCAGCCAGGCTATTAGAAGCAGTGAAGGAGAATCCTGACATACCTCCAAGAAAGTTACAAGCTGATTTATTGAAGGCTTACAATATTTCAATCCCTTATCACCGCATTTGGCGTGCACGAGAGTCGGCAAAGGAGAAGGTGTTTGGGAAGGTTGAGGAAACGTACAAGCATTTGCCACAGCTACTGAATGAATTAAAGCAGAGCGACCCTTCTTCAGTTGTACAGTACAAGATTGGATTGGATGGTTGTTTCCAGAGGGTGTTCATTGCCTTAGGGACATGTATTAGTGGTTTCAAAGATGGCTGCCGTCCAGTGCTGGGCATAGATGGATGCCACTTGAAAGGGTATTACACTGGGATCTTGGTGGCTGCAGTTGCTCTTGATGGGAATCATGGTTTGTTCCCAGTTGCCTATGGTGTTGTTGAGGGGGAGAGTATACACTCGTGGACATGATTTTTGCACAAGTTGAAAGACGTCATTGGAAATCCGACAGGGATTACATTCATTTCTGATATGGAAAAGGGCATTGAGGTAGCTGTCCCAGATATCTTTCCAGGTGCCGAGCATAGGTAATTAAGTTTCTCCTTTTACAATGTTTGATCTACTGCTATTTTTATTTTCCATAATGTATGAATTGAGTGACTATATATTTTAATGACATTGACTATAGGTTTTATATTAATGATGAGATTGTAATTTCGAATTGCTTGTAGGTTTTGTATGCGGCACCTTTACAGGAATTTTAAGAAGAAATGGCCCGGCCCAGGTTTCAAGAATGCTGCATGGGCAGCAGCAAAATCTTACACTGTTTAAGAATATAAAGCAGCTATATTTGAGATGAAGAAACTAGATCCACAAGCTGCTTCCTATTTAGAAAGTTTACGTTGTGCCTGGTCAAGATGTCATTTTAATGACAAGGGTAAGCTAAACTACATCACTAACAACGTAGCAGAGTCATTCAATTCATTTGTTGGTGATACGAGAGGCCTACCACTTGTAGACATGTTAGATGGAATTAGGCAGAAAATTATGGTGAAAATGGATCACAAGAGGAGACATGCACGTAGGATCAAAGAAAAGTTTGTGCCACGGGCTGTTGCCTATTTAAATGTAATTGTTAGGAAGTTGGGAAAATATGCAGTCAGATATTCCACTGATTTTATGGCTGAGGTGGAAGGTCCGTATGAGAGGTGTGTTGTTAAATTCGACGAGATGTATTGTTCTTGTCGTCAATGGCAAGTCAGTGGGCTGCCTTGCCAACATGTTGCTGATGTTGTTGATGCACGTAGGGGCCTCCAAATTAATAATTTTGTTGATATATGTTATTCAATTGAGACATATAAAGCCACATATGCAAAGTCAATACAACAATTGCCAGGTAAGAGCATGTGGCAGACTGTAGAATCTGTTGAGGTGCTTCCTCCTCGCTGTCAAAGACCCCGAGGTCGCCCTCGGAAGAAGAGGATTAGAGATGCTGATGAAAATCAAAAGGCACTTAGGAGATCCCATAAATGCAAAAGATGTGGACAATGGGGCCACCATAAAAATACTTGCAAAGAACCCCTCCCAGGACCAGAATCTGCAGTTACTGACATTGGCACTACTTCCACAACTGTGGCACGGAAGTAAGTTTGTATTGCAATTATGATTTGTATTTTGTCTATTTGATTTACTTTGTGCATAATATTGAAAGTTATGTTGTAGGCAAGGCCCAAGAAGACCACCCAGGTTCGTAAGTGGTAGGGTTACTCAGGCTCAAACTAGTGATGGTGGTGAAGGGCCACAAGTTACAACTTCGGTTGGTCCAGGTCAGACCCACGGGAGGGCTAGGAGAGGTACCAGCAGGGGCAGCACTGAAGGAAGCAGTCGGGGGAGAGGTAAGTTAGCACACATGTTAAATTTCTAAATTGAAATAAGAATTAGACTGATATTAATACAAGTATAACTCATGTAGGTCGCACAATTTCGGTGGAGGCACCGGGCTCCAGCAGCACTAGCGGAGGAGACATTCGTGTGCACACGGTGATAAATATGGACAGTCAAGCATCCATTAACTTTGATCAGCATTCCTCCATGTTCAACTTCCAATAACTCTCGCCAAATTGTGAGTTTAAAATATACTTTTTAACTTGTAGGTAAAGATTATGTTATTTCTAATAGTTAACATCCTCTCTTTGTCACACCTACAGGACATTGGCTGATGTGAAGAATGTTGTTGCCGACCGGATGTGAAGAATTATATTGAAGAACAATATTTCATATCCGTTTTATGTGTTGTTGTCCTCAATGTAAACTCTTATGGATTGTGAAGTTTTGATGTAACTGATACAAGTATCTATTTATTTGTTGGTGATATGAATGATATTTGTAGTTTTGTGCTGGGCTTAAACCAGGTTTGAATGATAGATGGTTTGTGTTGGTTTGAAATGAATGATACATAGGTTGTGATGATTTGATATGAATGATACAATGGTTGCAAGGGTAACTAACTGGTGCAGGTGCTGATGGTATATGCAAAAATCCCTAATGAGAATTAGCCAAGAAATAATTATGTGATATGCAAATAATGCTATTGACAGCAGCTGGTGTCATGCCAAAATCCAAACCCTCCATGAGAGGTCGACACTTCAAGCAAGAGAGGTCGACACTTCCTATGTACAGACTTTGCAATGTATAGACTTTGCTTAGTTCAGCAAGAAATGTATAGACTTTTGGAATGATGAAAATAATGCATTTTCAATGAAGATGCCCTGCATCTTTGTGTTACATGTGAAGAGGTCGACACTTCAAGCAAGAGAGGTCGACAGAGAGGTCGACACTTCCTATGTACAGACTTTGCAATGTATAGACTTTGCTCGATTCAGCAAGAAATGTATAGACTTTTGGAATGATGAAAAGAATGCATTTTCAATGAAGATGCCTTGCATCTTTGTGTTACATGTGAAGAGGTCGACACTTCAAGCAAGAGAGGTCGACACTTCCTATGTACAGACTTTGCAATGTATAGACTTTGCTCGATTCAGCAAGAAATGTATAGACTTTTGGAATGATGAAAATAATGCATTTTCAATGAAGATGCCCTGCATCTTTGTGTTACATGTGAAGAGGTCGACACTTCCTATGTACAGACTTTGTAATGTATAGACTTTGCAATGATTTGGTCCGATGTATAGACTTTGCAATGTATAGACTTTGCAATGACTTTGCAATGTATAGACTTTGCCAATGTATAGACTTGGCGTTATGAAGCACAGACTTCACCGATGTATAGACTTGGTCTGATGTACAGACTTGACCGATGTACAGACTTGATCCGATGTACAGACTTGACCGATGTACAGACTTCACCGATGTATAGACTTGCTCAGTTCAGCAAGAAATGTATAGACTTTTGTGTATAGACTTAGAGTGAGTGTGCATGCATAACGATGTACAGACTTGTGTGTGCGTGCATGCAACAATGTGTAGACTTAGTGTTTGTGCAGCTAGCCAATGTAACAAAGCTTATGTTACATGTCAAGAGGTCGACACTTCAAGGAAGAGAGGTCGACACTTCAAGAGGTTTTTACTTTATTGTATGTTAAAACATGTGAAAGTATGCCTCCCCAAAATAGTTATGATGGTGCCTTGACTGCTGATAAGTCTCCATTTCTTATGATAATACATCGCATAAACACCATTTTATGTGCATATAATTAGGTAATTATGCATATTTCATAATTAACCTCAACTCCGCATTTAAATTGGAGCTTTCACGTAAATTGATTAATTTGATAATTTTATCTAATAATTTGAAGTTGAGGGCCATGAGCATTAATTATCCATTGCATAACTATGAACATTTGAGATTGATGTGCACATTGTGGTAATTTTTATGGACTAAAGTGTAATTGTGTGTGTGTAGGACACCGAAGGTAATTACAAAAGAAGCCGGGGACAAAAGGGTCATCACCATTTTGACCAAGTCAAATAAAGAATTCAAAATATTTTAGTTGGAGGGAAAGAAATGTTCAAAATTTTGAATTCAAAGTTTGAAAAGGAAGAATCCAAAGTTTAAGTTTGAAAAGGAGGAAAAGGACATTCAAAGTTTGAAATAAAGGAGAGACATGATGAGCCTTGGGAAATGGGGTGCCTAAAGTCCATGAAAGGGGGTGCCCACCTACTTTTTCTCTTCCCCATGCATCATATTCCACTTGAATCTCAGCCATCCATCTCCTTTTGATACAATCTCCACCCTCAATCTACCTAACTTTTCCTATAAATAGCACATGACAAGGAGGAGAAAGGGTGTTCTTCTTTTGGCAATTTCTCTCCCAACCTTAGGCCTCCGAGTTCTCCCTTTTTATCCTCCACAACTCCCCTTTCATGGCGGCGTGCATATCAAGACGGGCGACGTTCCAAGGCTCGTGACGTGGACGGCGACGACTTTTTCATCCACCTCTTTCCACGGCGATCTCTTTCAAGGCGGAGCGATCCTCTCCAAGGCTCAGCAAGGAGGAGACGACGGCGTCATCACCATTGCTACTACCATCTTCACACCTTAGGCTCCTCTTTTTATTATTGCTTTAGTTTTATTTCACTTCATTGTAATCTCATTGTGTCATTAGTGTAAACTTGTTTCACATTTCATGTACTCTTTCTTTTAAGTTAATGAAAGTTGTTCTCTTGATCTTCTTCCATCTTTACCCCCTTCTTCTATCTCTTCTTTTCACTTCATGCAATTAATTTCTACAGCATAGGCGCATAATCATAGGTGTTTTTAATTAAGTGTTTGGTTTGTTCTTCATTTCACTATTTTCTTTAAACAAAACAAAATCACAAGTGTTTTCTAAAGGACTCCAAGGTTTTTAACTTTAAAAATCTCTTCTTCTCTGTGGATTCGACCCTTCTCGCCACCTTATTACGCCTTACCTTCATCTAGTGCGAGTTGGAAATTTTAAGATTGATACGCATGTTTTAAACGACGAACTTTTGCGTTATCAACTGCTTTGTTCATCAAGGTTGGAATTCCATTGGAAGATGAACCTGTTCAGATAATTTCAAGGACCAATGTCTACTGTCAGAAATTCATTGGCACGTTTATGCATTACAAGAAGAAAGGAAACAGGATAGTAAGAGATCTTCCAGGCTATGAGACATTATAAGGTCCAACAGTTCCCTCAACCGAACCTCAGGCTACTCCAGACACACACATTGGAGCTATAGTTCCTTTTGGAACTTCTCCACCCTCTTCACCTCCTCAGATGTTCAGAGAGTCAGATGCACCTCCAGAGTTCCATACACAGACATCTGCACCAGATCAAGCCGGCACAAGCTCCAATCATTCTCTTCATTCCCATATGATGAAATATATGTAGGAGCAATTTACTGTCATGAAAAGTGAAATTTTTAAGCTAAACTCCAATCAAGAGCTTATTCATACCCAACTAGTATGAACCGGAGTACCCATAACAGGAGGACAAACAGCAGAGGAGGAAGAAGAGAAAAAACCAATCACACAAGAACACACATGGATTTTTACGTGGTTCGAAGGCAAGATGCCTTCCTACGTCCACGGTCGCAACAGGATTCCACTAGATAATCACAGACTTGTTGTTGTTCCAATACAATGAGAGAGCCCATCATTTTATACTAGGAGATTATGGCGTCATTAGTCAGGGTATTAAAAATAATAATACCACGGTTAAACAGAAACCCTCTTCCGGGATACATCAGTCACGCATACTCGTCTATCCCCCCGGATGCTCTCCTGGGACCGAGTATGCCCTCCAGCGACTGCAGATGCTCCCCCACCAGCAGTCAGGTTAATGCATTGCCAAGACAAGTGTCGACACCTCTTCATGCATTACCAAGATAAGAGTCGACACTTCTTCATGCAGGTCGGCCTGCTCCAAGTGACATCAAAATGCCTTGAGCCCGCAATACATGCTTCCCTGACGCCAGTGATGCTCTCCTGGGACAATGAATGCCCTCCAGAGATAGCATGTGCTTCCCTGCTAGACCCGGACAGCATATGCTCCCCTGGAGTAACGAATGCTTCCCTGATACTGAAAGGATGCTCCCCTAGAGCAGCGATTACTCTCCAGCGACTGAAGCATGCTCCCTTGGAGCAGCGAATGCTCCCCTGGAGATGCGATATGCTCGCCATGCTCCCCTGAGCTGAGGAAGCTCCCCTAGAGCAGTGGATGCTCCACTGGGGCAGCGATTGCTCCCTTGGAGTAGCGAATGCTAGCCATGCTTCCCTGATGCTGTGAATGCTCCCCTGAAGCAATGGATGCGCTCCTGAGGCAGAGTGTGATCCCGTGCAGAGGCGCACGAGTGAAAGAGTTCTGACTCCACACTCTAACAATTCACATCTCCACGTAGCTTAGTTCCTAGCATCCAGTCGGCTCCAGCTCTGATATTCCCTCTACAGTCACAGCTCACTTCGATCATTTATTGAACACTATGCAGCAATGGGCTACGGACATAAATACACAGATTGCACATGTTCAAACATCTGTCAAGCAGACAAACCAACTCATGAATAGCAAATTTGCCTCACTGGGGGTTAAGGTATCAAAGCTTATTCGAGATGTTCCAACAGCAATCCCTTTGAATAAATCAAGAGGATCCGCTTCAGGATCTAGGTCAGCACCGCCTCCTGCTCCGCGTTCGTGAATGGTACCCTTTTGCTTGATGACAAAGGGAGAGACATACATAGTTCTACATGCATATCATGTATTAAGAATCTTTTTGAATCATATCGTTTCTATTTTTGCACTTATTGTAACAATCCTTTGTGATTGAACGAGATGCCTCTTTGTCAATGCATGAATTGCCGTGTTTTGTCCATGTCTGGAATCACCTATTGAGAATGAATGGAATGGGTTTTTAATGAATACACCGTTTTGACTATATGTCTTGATTATTAAGAGCATAAAAGGTCGACCTCTCCATTAGGAGGTGTCGACACCTCTCCATCCTCTTCTGTCTGGATCATGGGCTGCAAGCTAACAGAACGTATATCTGTCTGCATCCAACCACCATAGTCACTTTGAACATCTTTTAATGACGATGTTCATTCCCACAAGCCTTTATTTCGTTTTGGATGATGATGGCCAGAGATGCTGATGATGATGACACATCACTCTTCACACATGTCTGTGAAACATGGGCATGAGCAGGTGAAGCATGCACTGGCAGGCATTTGGTCTGGAAATGAGCTGGTGAAGCATACACATGGGGCATATAAGACTAACGATAATAAGTGGCATTACATTCTAGTAAAGACGATTACATGTCCAATATAGGACTTACATTGCATACGTCTCCCTTAAACACGGTCACTTGAATAGGCAAATGACAAATAGTACAAATATGACAAAACACATCAGTAATTTTAAGTTTTTCAATTGCAACTCTATCCTTTCTAATTTCTTTGTCATGCATTCTTCCATCGCCTTCAGTTGATATTTGACATCCACAACATTATATGTAGTATCATCAACCCACTCAAAGAAACCGCAATCCCCGTCAGTATTTGCATACGGACAACAATAGAAACGCTTGCCTTTCGACCTCTCACGATTTGAGACGTAAACCCGATAATTACCCCTTCTACAGTTGCATTCCATCGGCGGCACACGAGATGCGACGACAGCTCCTCGAGACAACTGCATTCCACTAACATTTGATGACTGCATACGACACGAACAAGTTCTTATCACTGTAAACATAGATGTGGAGAATAATCTAGCGATCAAAATAGCATACCATTTCAGACATGGGGAGAATAACAAGGGTCGATTTGTCATGTTGGGCGTGATGGCAAGGGCCAAAGGTGGTCGGTGGGCCGTCGGCGGTAGGCCGTCAGCGTCGACCGGTGGGGCTTCTGCGGCTGGTGTAGATGGCAAAAGAGTGTCATCCACCCTCGGGGGAAAGAAACAATGATGCAAAGTAATGATGAAAATGTGATTGTCAGATAGGTGGAGACGGCAAGGGACGTCCACCCTCGTCTGTCCTAAGAGATGGAAATGACGAGATCAACTCAAGAAGAGAAAGAACATAAAGGAGAGAAAGGAAAGAAGGATGCGAAACGGACTCCGGTACGTGGCGGAGATAGGGGTCGGAAGACCCTCTCGCGTAAACTGACCCCTTCCCGGTAAGCGTGACTTACCGTTCCACGAGCAGTTTTTTATATACCGGAAAATCCGAGACTCTAAGTAACAGAAATGGGGAGGCACGAAGACTCAGAAATTGCAATGGAATATCATTCTCCAGACAATTACAAGGATAATACGAACCAAGACGCACCACCATAGGACATTGGTCTTTGTGGGGTTCTAACAGCAATATAATACTATCAGCAATAATGAATGTATATGTATATATTAACACCACCGCAAGACATTGGCCTTACGGGATTTTTATTGCAGCATAAATAATAAATATTATATGTACATACATAAGACCACCGCGAGGTATTACTCTCCGCGGGGTTTCGACAGAAATTAAAGGAATAAAACGACAGAATGAAAAGGCTTCGTGAGGAATTACTTCCGTCACGTGCACCTTCGCGAGGAATTACTTCCGTCGCAGGGTTTAGACAGAAATTGAAAGAATAAAATGACAGAATGAAAAAGGCTTCGCGAGGAATGACTTCCGTCACGTACACCTTCGCGAGGAATTACTTCCGTCGCAGGGTTTAGACAGAAATCAAAGGGAAAAAATGACGGAATAAAAAGGCTTCGCAAGGAATGACTTCCGTCACGTACACCTTCGCGAGGAATGACTTCTGTCGCAGGGTTTAGACAGGAATTAAAGGAATGAAATGACAGAATAAAAAAAAGGCTTCGCGAGGAATGACTTCCGTCACGTACACCTTCGCGAGGAATGACTTCCGTCGCAGGATTTAAACAAAAAGGAAAATTGACAGGAAAGAAAGGGGGAAGGGGATGTGATCGCCAGGGGCTGAGAGCCCCACAAAAAAGAACTGTGATCACGTTCGCCGTCAGGGCGGGAGCAGAGCGGGTTCTCTCTTCCTCTTCTGTCGGCCGGCCGATGAAGAGGGCTTCCTTCGGTTACCCTTAGACAAAGAACAAACAGAGTAGAACTGGTTGGTGAGAACGACGATGGTGTAGTACCGATTCTTTAGAAAATGACACTGAAAATAGCATAGACGAGTACGCACCTGGTTGGTGGTATTTAAAACCCCTTTTAGACGCGAAATGGTAGATAAACAATATGATGGATGAATAATTAAGATTCTATCTCAGAGAGAAATGTTCTGGGGATGGTAAATGATGCTTGCATGCAACTAACTGAATGAAAATGAGACAGCAAAGAGGGGGAGAAAGCTTATTCAGATATAGATGATGGGCTCGAGGGTGAGCTTCTTCGGCAAGGTGGGAGTGAAGCAGGCATGTAGCGCAGCAGAACGACTATCCTAGTACCCTCGAACGGCCAGGAATTCAACCTTCTTTATTTCACGGGCTTCAACACTGGTTGGATCCAATTCTCTCTTTTCCACTTTGAGTCGACACGTGCGTGCACTCACAGACACGTACCCCTACACGAACACACACATACACATATACATGAACATAAACATATAGATGCTATATATACGTAAATAATATATATATACATATATATATCTAATAGGTGCAGAAGAGGGAAGAAAAAGACAGAAAAGGAGAAAAAGGGGGAGATGGGCAGAGAGGGAAAGAGAGATGTGAGGCCGGGAGAGAGGAGAGAAGGGAGAACAGAGAGAAAAGCAGAGGGAAAAGAGATAAAAAAAAGAAAAAGAAAGGGTGAGAGGAAGTAGAGGGGAAGAGAGAGAGAGAAGAATTAAAGAGAGGAAAATGTGTACAAGAAGAGAAAGAAGGGGTCGGATGGTGAGAGAGAGAAAGAGAGAGAATAGTAAAAAAAATAAAAGAGTGAGGGGGGAGACGGTGAGAGAGAGAGAGAGTGAGAGAAACAGGGAGAAGGGGAAAGAGAGAGAGTCAGAGAGACGGTGGTGAGAGGGAATAAAAAAGAAAGAAAAAAAGTGAGAGAGGGAGATCGATAGAGAGAGAGAGAGGGGGAGAGGGAGAGTGAGAGGAGGGTGGTGAGATGCAGAGAGATGAGAGGGGGAGAGAGAGAGAAAGGGAAATAAAATAAAAAAAGAAAAGAAAGTGAGAGAGACGGTTCAATGGAGGGGGAAGAGAGGACAGAGACGAGGGAGAGAGAAGAGAGGATCAGAGTGAGAGAGGGGAAGAGAGAGAGAAAGCGTGAGAGAGAGAGAGAGAAACTGGGAGAGGGAGAGAGAGTGAGAGGGAGAGAGAGAAAAGAGAGACGAGAGGGAGAGCAAGGAGAGAGAGAGAGAGTGCGGCGGAGAGGGAGACACAGAGAGAGGAATGAGACGGGGGAGAGACAGAGACGGGGAGAGAGAGAGACGCCGGGGGGGGAGAGAGAACAAGACAGGGAGAGAGGGAGAGAAAGAGAGACAGAGGGAGAGAGAGATGGGGAGAGAGAGGGGGGGTCTGGCGGCGCAGGCGAGGCGGTAGCAGCGGCGGAGGAGGCCGGAGGCAGGGGGAGCGGCTGCGCAGACGGGGCCGAAGGTGGCCGGGGCGGAGACGGAGCCGGAGACGGGAGCGGCGGGCGAGCGGGCGGGGTCGCGAGGGCGCGGGCGGCGTCGCGGCGGTGGCCTAGAACGGCAGGGGTGCTGGAGGCGGTTGGAGCGTGCAGGGCCGGCAGGGCACGACGGGTTTGCCGGAGGCGGGAGGCCGGTGGCAGCGTGGTGGTGAGCGGTGTGTAGCCGGAGGGGGGACGCAGGCGGCGGCGTCGTCGCGGGGGGCGACGCAGTGGGGAGGGCGGCGTCAGGGCGCTGGCGACCGGCCGTACGACGGGCGGCGACGGTGTGCAGGGGGGCGACTACGGCGAGCTGCGGCGAGCTGTAGGCGGCGGCCGGGAGGGCGACGTCGGTTAGCCGGAGGTGGTGGCGACAACGGCGGGCTTGCAGCGGCAAGGGTTGCAGGCGTTGGCGACGTCTGCGGCTTGCATGCAGGGGGGTGGTGGAGCGTACGGCGGCAGCCGGAGGTGGAGATGGCGGACGTGGAGCTGCCGTTGGGGGAGGTTCACGACGGACACGAAGGTGGTGGGAAGGTCACGAGCGTGGCTCTCTCTCTCACGGTGGACGTGCGAGGGTGTGAGAGGGAGGATCAAGGGAGCGCTAGGTGTTTGTTGGTTAGAGGACAAAGGAGGGAGACCGGCGGTGCAGACGGGTGAGAGGAGTGGTGGGGGTGGTTAGTTGCCGAGGAGGGGGTGCTGTTGGTGGCATGAGGAGAATAAGGCGGAGGGGGGGGTCGGCCGCAGTGAAGAGAGAGAGGTGGTGAGGGAGAAAAAAAGAAGGTTCCCCCGCTGGAGAGAGGCTACGGGAGGGAGGTTTTTACGTGGGTTTGCGGAGGAGGGAGATGGGAGATCGAGGAAGGGTGTTGGTGGGTGTATGCAAGGGTGGCTTGGAGATCCGAGTGAGGGAGAGGGTGGAGTGGAGGGGGAGAGAAGGTGGCCTCGTCGGGTGCATGCAAAAAAGGGGGGTGTGTGTGTATTGTGAGGGGCCTCCGATGGGGTGGTGGGTTACGGAGGAGGTGAGAATGGGAGAGAGAGTGTGTGTTAAAGAGAGGGGGCAAGATCCGGATAAGGTGGGAAGAGAGTAAAGAGTAATAAAGGATATGGTCAAGTTTATTAAAATTTGTTTATTTATTCTTAGAATAAGAAGGGGCCAGGCCCATGATCACATGAGCCCATTAACACTTAATAAGCTTCCCTTTATTTATTTATTCTTAGAATAAGAATGGGCCAAGCCCATTAACATTTTTGTTTTGTTTTGTGTAGGAATGGTCACAAACCCATTAACAAGAATTACCATTCAAGAAGCCACAGATTATTAGATTAAATTAGAGATTACTCAATTAACTTAACCGTGCGAGCTGCTTTGGGGCGTCTTAGTGTAATACGGTATCTGCTCAGCATAATGCTAAAATGTCATGTCTACAACTGCCCCGCCTTAGCGTCTGCTTTGCAGGGGAATGACACGGAGTGGAATGAAATAGAAGTGTAATGAAGTGGAGTGGAGAATGGACTGAAAAGTGGATGCCAAGGCGTGATGAGACACGTTTTTAACACTACGTGATTGGAATCTTTCCTGAGTTTCAACAAAACAACCTTGAAGAAGGTACTCCGAAATCAACGACTGTTTGGCTGGACATAACAAAAGACTAACAGAAAGAGGGACCAACTTCTCGGCGTGGAAGTACCTGAGTCGTAGACCCGCAGGTTTCACCTTGGGGAGCGGTTACCAGCCAATGTGGAAGTGCTGCGACCAAGGTGGGTCCAATGGAGTAAATAAAAAGGGTAGCTGATAAATCCAAACAAAGGTCTCTTTCAGCCAACCAGCCCAAGATGGTTTCACAGAAACTCAGTACTTGATTCAGAATGGAATATCCCGTATTAGTCAAGAATTTAAGCACAGCGGCCCTCACAACCGAGTTAAATGAATGATCTTCCATAGTGATATCAAAGTCCTACATGAATGCATGCTGGGTTTAAAGGAAAAATTAAAATAAACTAAAAGTAGAAAATAGCCAAGGATAATATTGTTAAGTTGCTTAGGACGGGTCAGGATACCGATTCGATGAGACGATACTGAGCCGGGGCCCGTTTATCCACTCACCGATTCACCGAATGGAACCATCGTTCCCATGCTATCACAACCTAACGGCCTATCCGTACGTCCGGAACTCCTCTGGAGTTATCACTGTTTTTGTTGGAGGGGAACTCAAACTCCAGATTCATCCAAGGCATAAGGTCCTTGACGTGCTCTAATAGCGTAAATATCATATAGTATGATGCATGACACAGTGGGGTCAGTCACCGAGGTGACTGATGGTGGGACATGGTAGGGCAATGGCTCCCTCTTGCTTTCTTATTTTGTTCTTGGAACCTGCACCGAACATCAAGCAATGAAGAAGGATTTATTTCATAAGAAGTAAGATTACATTCAAGTGTACAGGACATCCGCATATCAATACAGGAGCAGGGGAAAACACGACACAAATCAGACAAGATTTATTCGGTTAAAATTCACCACGGTAACTTGTCATAAATGCTTTACATTTACCTTTTTACCCCCCCTTTTCACTATAAGTACCCCTTTGCTCCTTAGCAAAATATCATCCATTGGTGGTTCAGGGAGTCAAACTCTTTTTTGAGATGGGAGAGAAATCCTGCCCTTTTGAGATGGAAGGTGGGCCTTCCCGCCCTGCCAAGAGGAGCAAGTTCGGCCGCGAATTCAGGAGGTTGACCGACATTGAAGGCCATCTGAGCGAGAGGATTCTCTCACGAGCGGTAAGTTGACTTTTCATCCTAGTTTCCTTCATAAGCTCTCCCTCGCTTTTTTATTCCTTTCTTTTCCTTCCTTTCAGCCGTATCCTCTTTTTCCGGGCCCGAGAAAATTCTCAAAGCTGCCCTGGCTATCGAAGCTTACGTCCAACATCACTATCGGTATGAGGGCCGTTATTTCAAAATGGCACCTCCAGGGGTTGGTGGTCCATGCCAAGCATTATGACAAGATCTCCATGGATTGGGCGGCCCTGGGTGCATTGGCGGAGGTTTGGCATCCGGAAACCCATACTTTTATCTTCCCTACTTTTGAGGCAACGGTCCTCCTCGAGGAGACAGAACTTCTGCTAGGCTTAAGAAGGTCGATGAAGGATGACAAGATAAAGGTTTCGCGGATGCGGAAGAGGGTATCTACCGAGGAAGTTCTTGGAAGCTTTATGCCATCTGGAACCATAAAGAGCGTTCAGACTCAGAACGGAGTCAACTTGCAAAAGCTCGCAGACTGGACCGTGACTGCCTTAGAAGGGTTGACAGATGATGAACATTTAGAAGGGCTTATGAAAGGGTTCACAATTTGTTTGGCCGGAGCTCTCCTCTTTCTTTGCACTGACAACATCGTAGAGGAAGACCAATTGGGAGCGATTTGTGGACTTTGGGAGGGAAGGAGAGTGGGGCCTGCTGTCCTCGCGCATCTTTACAGTGGTCTCACGGCTTCCAGCATGGGTAGGCCTCCTCACGGGTGCATGCTTCTCCTCAACTGCTGGATTGATCTTCACTTCAAATTTCATAACTACGAAGGGGTACAGACCGCCTCTAGGATTTTCGAACAAAGCTCCCTCCATTACATGGCCGATGTGTTGGGCTTTAGTGGGAAGGTGGCCAATCGCATGCCCTGTCTGAAGACACGCGGCGACTGGCGTACTCACTTCAGCTCCTTGGCGCGAGAGATGTTCACTTGTGTGCCAGCATGTTTACTTTCACGTGGGCTTCTCAGGCGATCTTCTCCTGATGCGGAACTCCAGCTTATCGGTGCAACCAAATTTGTTCTTTACAGCTCGCACCGGTGCTGCCTACAAATTGGCCTTCCTCGGCACTCTCTTCCCATGCCATCCAACCTTCCTCTGATTAAGGAGAGAAAGCTGGGCACGGAGGATGATGCGAAGGATGTGAAGGCGATCAAAGCTTCGTGGAAGGTAAGCATCCCGAGGAAGGTGACGGTATCTGTGAGTGAGGATCGAGAGCTATGGGAAGCTTATGTAATGGAGCTCAGGAAACTGAGGCCTGAGGTGCCCAAACCCTGATGTATGTTATCTTGTTTTGAAATAAATGCGAAGCCTTAATGCCATTACATGTTGTTTCAGTCTCTCTCCTCCCCTTTTCTTTGTGACTGGAATGGCGGACGTCGGGTGATGGTCGGCCGTTACTGGATAGGATCTGGGGGGCTGAAGCAACTACAGTATGCGGAGATGCCCTGAGATGTCATGGAGCTGAGGATTTCTCTTCAGGTGGCGATGAGAGAAGTAAACTGGGAGAAAATAGAAAGAGAGGCATGGATAAAGCTACATCGGGATTGAGAGGAGAGGAGGGCACGTGAGGCCCAAGTGATGAAGCTCCGGAAGACACAGCGCTTGGACACGTCACTCCTTCAGAGTCACTGCCGATTGGAGGAGAGTTGGAGCTCACGGTGGAGGAGCTCCGGGGGTTGGTGTAGTTTCCCTCGCAAAGCAGGGGGCGGCTCAGCCAACAGCCTCGGGTTCAAGAGCTTCGCGGCCGTCGGGGTCGCGAGAGAGGCCAGAGGAGGGCGAGGAGCGCTACCAGAGAGGGTGAGAATGCGCGATATGATGAGACAATCGTAACGTCGCAGAGCTCTAGATGACCTCCCAGGGACCTCCCTCTTAGGAGAGGAGAGAGACGATCAAGGAGGTAGTGCGAGATTTAGCAAGTTGCTCATACACTCGCTCTCTGCTCACGGTGAACACGACAGTTTATATAGATGTATGAATGGAACGACATGCTCTCTTGTGACGGGTTTGCCCTCCATGCGTTCCTTCTCTTCTACGCCTCTTCTTTTTATGCCGTCCTCATGTGACGTGTTTAACAGATCTCTCCTGAGATAACGGATCGTGTCTCAGACTCATTGGGCGTTTATTTCGGGAGAATCCATCACAAATTTTAATGATGTACCACCGAATTCAAAGATACCAACCGCCCTTCTGTCCTCTTTCCATGTAGACGAGTCCACTCCCGGATTCAAAGATATCGACTTCCATTGTCCTTTCTCCTGTGGATGAGTCCACTCCCAAATTCGAAGAGGTCGACCTGCATTGTCCTTTCTCCGTGTAGATGACCTCATCTCAGATTTATTTGAATCATGATGAACACAGGGAACCTAGATGTGTAGGGTGTGAATCAACCCGCTACGCTCCCGACCTCCTTTACTTCGAGTGAAAGATGGGTGCTTTGTTACAAGGCCCATTGCAAGAGGAAGTGGGAGAGATCTGGATCATATCCCTTCAATCCTATAAATACTCCCCCCGCCTGCTTCACTTGAAAGCACGGAGTTGTGGAGACTGGTTAGAAGAGTGAAAAGTCGACAGGAGGGAGTAAGAGTTTCTCATTCTCTGAGATGGAGGGAGAGTCCAGTTTCAGGGTGGAGGGCGAGTCTTCCCGCTCCTCGAAGAGGAGCAGATCCAGTGGTAGTTCCAGGAGACTCTCCGATGTTGAAAGGCCACTCAGTGAGAGGACCCAATCGGAGCTTGTAAATGAGCCAGTTCTTCCCCATATTTCTTCATGATCCCTTTCTTCCTTTCTCATTCTCTTTCTATTTTATTTCAATGATGCACTCGCTTCTCACTTCCTGTGTAATCCACAGAGTATGACGAGGTCACACATCTCATGGGAGTTAGTGGTGGCCGCCTATCGAGGCTTGCCTGACTTCCAGAAAGCTCGATTAGATGCGATGGGGTTTGGTGCATTCCTCCGGATCGAACCCATTAAGCTCGACCTCACCCTCATCCAAGCATTGCGCGAGAGATGGGACCCAGAGAGTCGTGCCTTCTTGATGCCCTGGGGGCACATGGTGCCCAGTCTCGAAGATGTGGCCCGAATCACCGACCTTAGAGTGGATGGTGAGGCGGTGACCGGGGTCACCTACCCCGATTATCGTGAAGTGGCTCAGAAGCTTCTTGGTCTGGAATTAAAGGACCAAAAGAATAGGTCAATAGCCAAGGCGTCTATCATGGAGGCACTGGGGCTCACTGACACTCGTCACCATGATAACGAGTACTTGGAGGAGTTCATGGAGAGAGCGGAAAGAGGGTCCCGCGCTGTGTACTGCGTGGATGCCAGTAGCTGGGAGAGATCAAACATGGACTTGAGGATATTCCTCCTCTTCCTGCTGGGAAAATTACTGCTGGGTTCCAAAGGAGACGACATCCATTGTCGTTTCCTAGAATTTTTGGTGGACCTAGAGAGGGTAGGACAATATGCCTGGGGAGCCGCTGTGCTGGCGCATCTGTTCTCAAGTCTGTCCCAAGGGACAGATCGAGAGGTGACTGTGAGTGGCTTCATACCATTTCTCCAGGTAATTATTTGTTTATTTATTTATGCAACTAATCTATTTCGTAAAATGCTGATGACATGTGACGACACAGGTATGGAGTTATTACTACATCCCAATGGGGCGAGCTCGACAGTGGCGTGTGGCTGTGGCACCACTAGCTCGGCGGTGGCAACCCATTATGAGCACAACCTCTTTATCTTACCAGCTGATGGTATTAAGGCGTGAGCTGCAAGAGTTCCCCGCAGAGATGGTAGGACTCCATTTTTTTGTCTTTTCTTTTGTCTCTTTTTTTTTTTGGTTCTTTTGAGTGATTAAGGAGATACACGCATGCCAACGCAGGTGATCTGGAGGCCTTACTCGGGCTTGGTCGATGTCGACCAACCGTGGGTCATCGCAGGTCGCCCTCGATTTGGTCGGGACCTTTGGGTCCACTGCCTGAATGAAATCGAGCCACTCCGGCTACGATTGGTCATGAGGACTCTAGGGCTTGCCCAGGAATGGGTAGATATGACCGCACCACCCCGCGTCGGGAGGAAAACACGTGGGCCGGTAACCTGTGTCGACTGGCGGGTGCGCTTCCCCGAACAATATGAAGATTGGCAGCGGGGTGGCACGCTCGTGGAGTCGCACGCCCGGGATAGTGAAGATTATCTACGTCTCTATAGGGCGATGTATGCAGAGCGACTCCATCCTGAGGGACTTGTGGAGGTATATCTCCTTTCTCACTTTTTGATCATTTTTTTCTATTTTTTTTATCATTTTTCTAAATGTAATGCTGACTCTATGACATGGGTTTAGGATGCCCGTGATACCATGATAGCGAACTTGCGGGCTCGATTGGCGAACACGGAGGGAGAGTTGGGTGACATCCGTGAGGCCTTACATGTCTCGGTGAGTATGTATGCAAATGCATATTCCTAATTATACCCCTAGGTTTTGGTGTTTAGCCACTCACTGTCACTTCTTGCCATCATAGCGCGCTCGGCTCGACGCAACCCTACCAGTAGTAGGGGCAGAGGGTGCCTCTTCCAGTCTATGGATTCCTTTGTCGGAACTAGATTCGCTCCATGAGCAGCTTGCCCGTGTAACACAGTGCGCCGCGGAGGCAGAGGGAATACTTTCTGTGCAGGTGGAGGTTCCTCTTATCCGAGCTTCTTTGTTTATGTCTCATCACACCCCTGAAATGACGGATATGGCAGGCCGAAGAGATGCAAGAGATGTTTGCTCATGCATCACAAGGGAAGGCCAGGATAGCAGAACTGGAGGAGGAATTGCAACGTCGCTCAGATGACAATTTTTCTCGGGACGCCATGGAGCTGAGGATCACCCTTCAGCTGGAAAGGGATGACAGAGAGAGAGAACGTGCTGAGAGGGAAAAGGACAGGGAAAGAGAGAAGGCCAAAAGATCAGTCGAGAAAGAGGAGAGGAGGGCCTTGGAGGCCCAACTATTCGAATTGAGGACCAGTCTCGGTCTCGCCGAGCAGTGGCTGAAGGATGGCGAGGAATGCTACCGAAGGGCACGAGAACGTGGCTTTCATGTTAGTAGCTTCTTTGCTGCTCCCGCAGATCGACGTCGGGGAGTGGAGATAGAAAGAGGACCCCAAAGCGGTAGAAGTACCACTTTTCATGGTTGGATAGCACCTTCTAGAGTTTCTCGTCCAGAAAGCGGCGAGACGAGTAATGTAGAGAAGGAGGGTGGGAGCTAATGTAGGCTCTCTCTTGTTGTTTGTTTTTGTTGAGTGGGAGTGGAATAAAATGTTTTGTGCTTGGTTCTCTGCTTCTTTCTGTTCTCCCGAATTCCTGCATACATCTATGCAAACAAGTCAGTATTTCTGTTCTGACTTGCCCCTTGCTCAATGAGCAAATATGATGAAGAACCATTCTTGATAACGAGTCAAGGGGCAAGCCTTTATTAACAAAGGCAATAATAAAGGATAATGAATGCGACAGACAAGCACACGGATGCAAACGAGAATTTAAAATGAATGGTGCATACAAATGCGATCATGCGAAGATGTGATTTTCTTTGTTTTTGTAGGTGTGTTCATTTTTTTGTATTTTGTTGTTTGTTTATTTTTTTGGTCTTTTATATTTCCATTTTTTTTTTGTGCATGTACATTTTTTGCTTCTTCTTTTTTTTTGGATTTTGGATTTGTTATTTTTATTTGTTTTTGATTTGTTTATTATTTTTTTTGTTTTTGCTAATGCATGATGACCACTTGATATAACATCTAACTTGCATGAGAACGAGGGTTTCTTGCTAACCTCCCAGGCATCCTGAGTGCATGTCTAAGTTGATTTGGGCCTCTAGACTCCTCGAATGATAATCCCGCCGGCTAAGACTTACCCTGATGACAATACCGTCATACCATGCTTAGGCTCCCAGTTGCTTCCGACCACAGGGATTCACCCAAAAAGTGTTCAAGGTAAATGATTTGCCCGACCCGGGTCTATTTCCTCACAACTCTAGACGATATGTAATGGAACACTCTGGAACCCAAATGACCAACCGCGCGACGCTGACCAGGAATCAGACGCCGTCGCACCCATAGGTGACGCGCTTGCATTGGTCTAAGCCCGAGGTTAGGCTTAGAAGACATTAAGATGGTAGATAAGGGTCTTGACACGCTAGAAACACGGAGACTCTGACAATGACTTCTGCTTTCCAAGATGGACAACCATACGTTTGTGTCGAAAGGTGGTTGCAGACTTTGGTGAGTTTCGCCCTTCAGGAACTCCATTGAGCCTTTATCTTCAGGGGAAGAAGGAAGAGTATTAGGGGCAAACCTCCTGAGAGGACCGGCAAAACCGTTAACCCGGCGAGCCAGTAGGGGCACACTTAACTCCCCCTTTCGGACAACTTCAGACCAAATCTCGAGCATTTACATCTCATGGCCCCTCTTGTATAGAATTTGACTTTCAGTCAAAGGGGTTTCATTTGTGGGATCAGGCACGGTTACGACCAGGCTTTTCACTTGACTTTGATTTTGTTCTTCTTTTCTGATTTTTCTTGACAGATTTTTGCGAGGGACATAGTATCTTGACATTATGGAATCCCTCTTGGATGCCTGCGGGGACACTGCCCTCTTCTCGTGCTCTGACCCATGCTCGAAGAATTGGGCCCTACTCTTGCCCTAGGGGTTGTGTTCGTGTTTTCCATGCTCAGCGTTTTAAGGGCGCCGGCTGTCTCATTCGGTCGAGAAGAGAGAGAATAAAGATTTAAGCCTTCTGGAGACCTTCTGGGTGAGGCCTCACCATGAGTGATGCTACCGATCTTTCATAGAACACATGTGTACATGTATGTTGCCCCTTTTGAGGGGGGCATAAGCCGAGCTAGTCGGACAGGGATCCCCACGGTTCTGGCAAACCAAGACCCGGAACCTACCAAGTCTTAATAGGCCCTATCCCAACACGGAGGTTGAATGCAATGACTTAACTGCACGGTGATCTCCGGGCATTAGCATTTTGAATTTTCTATTTTTTTTTCTTTTCATTTTTATCTATTTTTTTGTCTTTTGTTGTTGTATATATACATATTTTTGTTATTTTCATTTTTTTCTATTTTTTTGTTGTTTCATCATTTTTGACACTATGTACACCTATCTAAGGGTAGTATTTCTTAAGATAAAGCTCATTTCAAGGGTGGGATAACTCGATCCCCTCAGCATTGACTAGCCTATAGGCGTTGCCAAGATGCACAGTCTGAATCACGTACGGTCCTTCCCAATTGGGTTGGAGTTTAGAACGCGGCCCACCAGGTTTTACAAACATTCTTTTCACTACCATTTCACCGACTTGAAATTTCCTTTCAATGACCTTCTTTTGATAAAAACGTGTGAGTCTGTTTTGATATACACGTGCATGCTCGGCAGCGGCCAGCCGTTTCTCATCTAAGAGTTCCAATTGGGCAAGGAGTGAATCACGACGTTCGTCGAGGGGGAGGTCCTTATCCAATTGTACTCTCAGAGAGGGGACCAGAATTTCGTACGGAACTACCGCCTCCATCCCATAAGTGAGGGCGAACGGGGTTTGCCCAGTGGGAGTACGGATTGAAGTGCGATAGGCCCATAGAGCTTCAATCAGCTTTTCTGACCAATCCGAGAACTTGTTAGACTCACATGTCTTTTTTATGATTTTAATCGATGTTTTGTTAGTGGCCTCTACTTGTCCATTACCTTGTGGATAATAAGGTGATGAATGATGCAATGTAATTTTATACATTTTGCAGAGGTCCTGAAGGTCCTGAGAAATGAATTGCGGTCCATTGTCGGTGATGATCGTGCTTGGAATGCCGAACCTGGCGATGATGTTCTTCATGATGAATTTGCAGACTGTTGATGCTTTAACCTCCACGTAAGCTTCGGCTTCGGCCCATTTGGTAAAGTACTCCGTTGCGGTAAGGATGAATGATTTTTGCTTAGTGAGGGAGTAAGGATTACCGAGAGGACCAATGACATCGAAAGCCCACATGGAGAAAGGCCATGGGGAGGATACTGGATGAAGTGAAGAAGATGGGGAATGAATTTTATCGGCGTGAAGTTGACACTTGACACACATGCGGACATAGACGGCACAATCTTCTTCCATGGTGGGCCAGTAAAAGCCTTGCCGAAGGATTTTTTTGGCAAGCATTTGGCTATTCGATCACATGGCCACCGCACACACCAGAGTGTGCTTCCTCGACGCATTTCCAGACTTCCTCTTCGTCGAGACATCTTAGAAGAACACCAGTAAGACTTCTCTTGTATAGCACTTCTCCGACCAGCACGTACCTCTGTGCCACCCTCCTTATGGCTTTTCTATCTTCCGATGTGGCTTCTTCAGGGTAGGATTGATCTTTACAATACTTGGCAATTTCGTAAAACCATGGCTTCTCCTCATCAGCCAATTCTTCTTCTAATTCTGTCAACATAATTTCTCTTTTCTCAAGGATTTCTTCCTATAGGGCCTTTCTTGCTATCCTGTCCTTGATATTTACGTATGAAGCGTCATCGATTGCAGGGGCGTGACTCTTGTAGACGTGAATGGTATCAAATCATCTTCCTAGAGGGAACCTTAGAGATGATGCCAATGAGGCGAGGGCATCGACCAGAATGTTCTGATGACGAGGGACATGGACAAAGATCAATTTGACGAACAATTTGACAAAGGCAGTAGTGAGTTCTTGGTATGGCTTGAGCTTGGGATCGCGAGTGCGATATTTGGTGAGCACCTGGCGAAGAATGAGTTGACTGTCACCTACGACTCGCAATTCAGTGATACGAAAAGAATGAGCGAGTTCTAGGCCAGCTAGAAGAGCTTCATATTCAGCTATATTGTTGGTAACGGGGAATTTGAGCTGATATGCCAGTGGGAATGTAAGGCCTTCAGGCGACAGGAGGGCAATGCCGATTCCTTTCCCTTGGGAATTCAGAGCTCCATCAAAATATAACGTCCACATGCAATCATCTGATTGGTTGATGGATATTAGTTCCTCATCTGGAAACTCCGATTGGACAGGGTCGAATTTCGGAAGAGGATGGTGAGCGAGATGCTCGGCTATGGCATAACCTTTGATCGCATTTTGCTGAATGTAGGTGATGTCAAACTGAGAAAGAAAGCTTTGCCAGCGTGCTAATCTATCCGTAAGGACAGATTTTTCCAAAATGAACTTGATAGGGTTCATTCGGGCGATCAGATGGACTTCATGAGCTAGAAAGTAATGTTTCAACTTCTGCACTACCCAAACAAGGGCGGCACAAGTTTTCTCCATAGCCGTGTACTTCTGCTCACAGGGGTTGAGGAGTTTGGACAAGTAATAGGTCGCCCTTTCCTTGCCCGCTTCATCAGCTTGTGCTAGGACAGCTCCCACGGAGTCGTCCAAGACTGAGACATAAAGGATTAAAGGTCTACCTGGCGTGGGTGGAATTAGAACGGGTGAATTGGCCAGATATTCTTTCAATCCTTCAAAAGCTTTTTGGCATTTAGAATTCCAAAGGAATTCTACTCCTGACTTAGTTAACTCGTAGAAAGGTTTGCACCTTTGTGAGTGCTGCGACACAAATCGACGAATGAATTGCAACCTTCCAATCAAACCTCGAACTTCTCTCAGATTTCTCGGAGGTGGCATCTCCCTGATTGCTTTAGCTTTGTTGGGATCTATTTCAATACCCCTCTTACTCACAATGAAACCAAGCAATTTGCCTGACGAAACACCAAATACGCACTTTTTTGGATTCATTTTCAAATTGAACTCTCTGGATCTTTGCAGCACCTTAGCTAGAACTTTCGGGTGTTCTGCCCTAGTCCTAGATTTGACCAATAAATCATCCACGTATACCTCTAAATACACATGCATCATGTCATGGAATATTTCCATCATAGCCCTTTGATAAGTAGCTCCAGCATTCTTTAAACCAAATGGCATGACCAAATAGCAATAAGTTCCCCAAAGTGTGGTGAATGATGTTTTCTCCTGATCTTCTTCCGCCAAATGGATCTGATTATATCCCGAAAATCTATCCATAAACGAGAGAGTTTCATAGCCTGCTGTATTATCAACCAACACGTCAATGTGAGGCAAGGGGAAATCATCTTTTGGACACGCGCGGTTAAGGTCCCGAAAATCGATACAGATTCTCACCTTTCCATCCTTTTTCATGATCGGGACAATATTTGCCACCCATTGAGGATATAGGACGACTCTAATAAACCTGACTTTGTGGAGCTTATCGACTTCCTCCTTCATCTTCAAAGCCACCTGGGGGTGGAAACGTCTTAACTTTTGCTTTATCGAGACGGACCCTCGTTTTAACGTTAGGCGATGTTCGACCAGGGTGGAATCCAATCCTGGCATATCCTCGTAGCTCCATGCGAACGTGTCTCTGTACTCCTTTAGAACCTTGATCAATTCCTCCTCTTCAGATGTCGGCAAATTATCGCTTATGAGGATGATCCTAGGGTCTTCCTCGGTCCCCAGATTGATCTCTTTGGTGGGTTCTTCTATAGCGGCTGATGGTTCGTCAAACCTCCTCATTCCGCTAGCATATGCGTCAGCCGCGTCCTCATATTCTTCGTCCCCTTCTTCAATAGGATACTCTTCATCTGTGAGCTCATAAACTCCATACCCTTCATCGATTATGCAATTCTCCTCACATTCTAACTCCGGCAGATGGATGAGATTTTCTAGCAACTCAGGAATAGATAGAAAAGTTTGACACCTATTGGCTAAATCTAGAATAAATCGACGAGGGATTTGCCTACCCTTGGACTTCCTTCTAGGAACTACCCTTGACTCATTATTTCTAACCTGACTGACCTATTCTACGGACGAAGAAGAAGTTGAAGAATGTACAGGAAGAGACCCCTCGATAGAGGGGTAAAGAAGGCCGCTCAAGAGACCTTGAATGAGTGGCCCGTAAGTCGGGGCACACTCGTGAGAGAGGTAGGAGGTCTCCTCAAAGGAGATGCACTGTTGAGGAGTTTGAAAATCGACGTTTTTTTTTCATTTTCATTTTCAATTACAAAACAATTGAAAGAAATTAGAGAATGGGAGGAGGGAACTATAGCTAGGGGGTTGCATGGCTCATTGAGCAGATCCTGGTTGAAAATTTGGCATGGGCTGAAAGACCCACGCAAGAATGTGAGTAGAGAAGGGGACCTGGGAATATCATCAGATAAACGTCGGGTCCAAGAAAGAGTCAGCAGCAACGGCTGAGGAGAATGATCAGATAGAATGACGGAAAGCGATCCGTCAGTGGCAACTTCCTCTCGGCGAGGAAAACTTGAAATTTCGGCAATGTCAATGACATCTTTTGGTACCTCAGAGATCAAAAGTGGACCCTCTAAGTCTGGAGACGAGAACATCTGTTGTAGTGCCATGGAAATATCCTGTATATCAAACCACTTGTTCCACTCACAATCCGGGTCATCGTGTTTTCCCTTCTTTGCATCTCTCGAGCAACTTTCAGCTAAGTAGGCAATTTGCAATTTCCCATGTGATTGTCGCGGGTAATCCCCCAACTGTATAACCGGACCCTTTCTGAAATGAGAGTACAATGTCCATGTAAGAGGTCCCTCATATGCTTCAAGTGGCCCTTCAAAGCCTAGGCCGGCTCTAAGGGTTAACTTTGTCTTCTTTGGCAATTTCAGTCTCCCTTGTAATTGTGCCCCCAAACCTTTGCCCTGTTAGTAGCCAATGTTTCTCATGATCTCCCATCCCTTAGCATGGGAAGTGTGACATGACTTTGGTGTTGGAAGTGGCTTTTGTGTAAAATGGGTGCGACGAGGGTCACACACATCTAGCAATGAAAGAATTGGCCGGTGAGTTGGCCAAACAGAAGGCAATGAGGTATTAATAGCGTCCACTGTAGAAAAGATAGGCATGCTATTTACCTTGATAATCCAAGCCTTGTATGGAAACTTTAAGCACTGATGATTGGTGGAAGGCACCGCATTCATAACCTCAATGTAAGGGCGGCCCAGTATGGCCTTGAATGTGGTATCCATATCAAGGATATGGAATTCCGTGAAGACTGATGCATGGCCCAATTCTACATTCAAGATGACCATCCCCATTGGCGGCTTTTTGCTATTATCATAGGCCGTAACCGTGATTGATGAAGGCCTTATCTGTTCCGTGTCAACCCCACATGATTGGAGGGTGATCATAGAGATCACATTTATAGACGCACCAGTATCCACCAAACATGGGTCTACGGGCGCCCCATTGATCTTGACTGCAATACACAAAGCATATTTTCGAGCCTCCTTGGGGGCAAGCTCATGGTGGTGAAATATAATAGCCGGTTGTGTATCAGTTGGCGTCAATACTGACGAGATTTTCTCCACTGGGAGATCCTCATTTACCATAACCCTCTGAAGATACTCCATCAAGGCGTCTTGATGGGTTTTCGACCTCTTGATTAGCTTGAGAATGGAGATCCGAGCTGGTGTTTTATCTAAGTGTTTCAACAGGTCATATTATGTCCCGGGTATAGACTCCTCTGTCTGTTCTTCGGTGTCTTTCTCCGGCTGAGATTGCTTGGGGACCTGACTGTTTTGGGGAAAAATCCGATGGAACATCCTTCCACTACGGAGCACCATGGCTTGTGATTTTGGCGGCACCTTTATAGAGTTAGATATGGGGTTTAGCAAGGGTTCGAGGGGTAGTGGTGGAGGAACAATTGATGAAGCAGGGGCAATAATAGGTGTAGGGGCTCTGATGAGTGGTTTGTTAGGTGGAGGAATGGTGGGAGTGGATGAAGCCTCAGATGGACGGCAAATGATAAGGGGTTTAAAAGGTGGAGGCATAGTAGAGGTTGATGGTGTCCCGGATGGGTGATGAATAATGAGGGGTTTCGAGGGTAAAGGGGTTGTGGTGGAGGTAGATGGTGCCTCGGAAGGGTGTTGGACAATAATGGGTTTGTTTAGTGGAGGCGGAATGAAGGTGGATGATGAAGTGGAGGCGTGAGAGATAATGAGAGGTTTTGGGGGTAACGGTGTTATGGTGGAGGTGGAGGGCACCTCGGAAGGGTGTTGGGCAATGAGGGGTTTGTTTAGTGGAGGCGGAATGAAGGTGGATGATGAAGTGGAGGCGTGAGAAATGATGAGAGGCATTGAGGGTAACGGTGTTATGGTGGAAGTGGAGGGTGTTTGCTGGAGACTCGAAGGGAGGTCATCAGTAGCGACGCGGATGAGAGGACGCGATAGTAGTGGAAATGAGTGAGGTATCACTGCGGGTTGTGCTCCGGGTGGAGGATAGACAGGTGCGGGACGAATAAGGCGTGGGGATTGGATAGGAACGTGATTGGTGACAAGGACAGAGCCGCTTTCCGTATGCCAATCCTGCCCTCTTCCAACCTCCAGGAAGGAAGAGATGGGGTTGACTTGGTGGTTAGGTTGTTGGTGCGCCGGTAACGGATTCTGGAGGATGCCCATATTTGGCTGTTGTTGTGGTGCCTGCTGAGGCTATTGTTGCTGTTGTTGTTGTTGTTGTTGTTGTTGTTGTCTAAGAGGAGGTCTCCTGACCTTCATCATGGTGATGCATCGCCTCATTTCATCCCAATCTATTTGATGTTCATCGTTCATATCATAGATATAATCTCTGAAATGAAAACAGTTTTCCACTGTATGACCCGGCTGTCTATGGAAGACACAATATCTGGAAGTGTCGACGTTCGTGGGCCATATGGCTTTTTCCTTAGGCAAGGTGAGGAAATTAGCAGCCATGAGAGCATTAAAGATGTCCGGCAATGACTCCGGCAAAGGTGGGTAATGAGCTCTCCTAGGGCCGATCAGCCTTCTCTGTTGTTGGAGGCCATAATCCCCGGGTGGTGGAACCTGATTATATTGAGGAGGTCGCTGTTGTTGTTGTTGAAGATGGAGGGGTTGAGGCATATTGTTTTGGAAGAGATTATTTTGTGGGGGAGGACGATAGGGTTGCTGACCTTGTTGCTCCTGATGAAAGGGGAATTGTGGGGGTTGTGGGGGCCTAGGATTGGCTTGCTGGTTGGGATAGCCAACTGCGCCCACTTGTTCATTTGTTACAACCCCTTCTGTTACCCCACCTTGGGCACCCGTGCCCGGCTTCCTAAACACCTTTGGCTTTGGTGGCTCGAACATATGCATGAGGGGAGAATCTTTCAGCTGTGTTTGGATATATCAAGCTCTCTCATACAGTTCCTCCATAGTAGTGAGCTTGTTCATTGCCAGAACGTGTCTAAATTGTGGAGTGGCATTAGACTCGACCATCTTTACTTGCTCCGATTCTGAAATTGGGTCTCTCACTTTCGCTGCCAAGGATCTCCATCGATCGGCAAATTGGGTGAAATCTTCGTCCGGCTTCATTTTTTCAGCCACTAGGTCGGTAATAGAGAAGGAGGGACCGATCCTATCCCGATATTTCTGTGTGAATTTCCGTTGCACTACGTCGAAGTTCTTAGCCTCACTCGGTTCTAGGGAATAGAACCATTCTAAGGCGGGACCATCCAATGATCTCCTGAAGAGGTATGCCAAGGATCTTTGATCGTTCTGCCAAAACGAGGACTCATACATAAAGTCCTTCAGATGAATGAGGGGGTTGCCTGTGCCGGTGTACCGTCGATACGTTGGCATTTCAGAAGGAGGGAGATGGAATACTGGAAGGATTGGTAAAGAGATCTCAGGCGCGGATTTGACATCCACGATCTTTTTGAAATCTCGGAATTGTTCATCCATCTTGTTCATCCTATGAAGGAGAGATTGAGTGACCTCATTGTAAGGAGCAGGTTGTGGTGGCCACTGAGGCCTCGCAGAAGCCTGAGAAGGGAATTACGGATGAGAGAGACGTTGTGACATATCAGCAAATGGAACTGACTGAAATGTCGTATGAGGAATTGGTGGAACTTGAGATTGGGGAGGTAATTGGAAAGGGGGAGGTTGCAGATGTGGCATATCAGTAAATGGAACTGACTGAAATGTTGGATGAAGAATTGGTGGAACTTGAGACTGGGGAGGTAATTGGAAAGAGGGAGGCTGCAAACTTGTCTGCACAAGAGGGAATGAGGGAGGGATTGGCTGTGCGGGCTCTTGAATAGAGAGAGCAACGGGTGTTGGATTTTGAGGAGTAGGATCAACAGATTTCCCTTTTAAGACGGCCTGAAAGGCTCGGATCTGATCGGAATTGAGCTGTGTGTTCGCGAGAACACCTAGCAAGGAGGAAATATCTTGTGGCGGGGATGCTTCCCCGACGGCGGCTCGCACCTCATATGAGGGCTCACGGGAGGAACCTGCGTCCTCAGCAGGGACATGTGTCGCCTGGTGACTCGGGGTCGGATTCTGACCGTTCCCGGACATTTCTTGATCTTTTTCGGAATGTGAAATTTTGCCGGAACGCAATATCATACACACTCAAACCAAGAACAAAGATTAACAAACAAGTTGATGTTTAACGCCTTTTGTGTTTTCTTTTTGTTTCCCCATTTTTTCTTTTTCTTTCTAATTAAAATGTAATAACATACACACTCAAACCATTAGCAAAGATTAACAAACAAGTTGATGTTTAACGCCTTTTTTTGTTTTCTTTTGGTTTTCCCCTTTTTTTCTTTTTTTTCCTAATCTAATGTTCACACCACAGGAGGGACCTTAGTTGCAATATTGATTTTTGCCGTGTGATCTAAGGACACTCGACTCACCACGAATGGGTTAACTATCTCCAGGGAACTTAAGTGGTACAACCAGCCCAGTGAACGAAGAGGGAATCCTTCGATGTCGGGGACTTACGGAGGTCCCAGTGGAGGAGATCCTAGTCCGTCGAGAGGAATTCCCGACGGAGAGTCCTTCCTTCACCAGGAAAAGGTGATCCTAAAAAATGGAACAAAAGAAATAAAAATAAAAGGGAGATGATATGCAATGCAGTGCTGAATTTAACAGGAGATATATAAACAGACAACAAATATATGCAATAAAAGAAATTAAACAAACATCACAACACTCCTTTTCTGCAATGATACGAATCTCTTCAGACTTCAAGGGGACTCTGAAGTAATGCACGTAGTGCACGAGGGGTGAAATTGGAATGCCAAGAGTGATAGCGGGAACACAAATATAGCGCACGCGGGCGCAATCAGGAGGGGCACACGTGGGTGCCAAGTGGAGGGGGTGCTACTGAGAGCACAAATGTAGCGCACACGGGCCTAATGTGGAGGGGCACACGTGGGTGCCGAATGAAGGGGGCACACGTGGGTGCCAAAAATATTTGGGTAACCAGAGGAAACAAAAGGGTGTCCCACCGTGATCGTCAAAAAGGTGTAGACGGCAAAAGAGTGTCGTCCACCCTCGGGGGAAAGAAACAATGATGCAAAGTAATGATGAAAAGGTGATTGTCAGAGAGGTGGAGACGGCAAGGGACGTCCACCCTCGTCTGTCCTAAGAGATGGAAATGACGAGATCAGCTCAAGAAGAGAAAGAACATAAAGGAGAGAAAGGAAAGAATGATGCGAAACGGACTCCGGTACGTTGCGGAGATAGGGGTCGGAATACCCTCTCGCGCAAACTGACTCCTTCCCGGTAAGCGTGACTTACCGTTCCACGAGCAGTTTTTTATATACCGGAAAATCTGAGACTCTAAGTAACAGAAATGGGGAGGCACGAAGACTCAGAAATTGCAATGGAATATCATTCTCCAAACAATTACAAGGACAATACGAACCAAGACGCACCACTACAGGACATTGGTCTTTGTGGGGTTCTAACAGCAATATAATACTATCAACAATAATGAATGTATATGTATATATTAAGACCACCGCAAGACATTGGCCTTACGGGATTTTTATTACAGCATAAATAATAAATATTATATGTACATACATAAGACCACCGCGAGGTATTACTCTCCGCGGGGTTTCGACAGAAATTAAAGGAATAAAACGACAGAATGAAAAGGCTTCGCGAGGAATTACTTCCGTCACGTGCACCTTCGCGAGGAATTACTTTCGTCGCAGGGTTTAGATAGAAATTGAAAGAATAAAATGACAGGATGAAAAAGGCTTCGCGAGGAATGACTTCCGTCACGTACACCTTCGCGAGGAATTACTTCCGTCGCAGGGTTTAGACAGAAATCAAAGGAAAAAAATGACAGAATAAAAAGGCTTCGCGAGGAATGACTTCCGTCACGTACACCTTCGCGAGGAATGACTTCCGTCGCAGGGTTTTGACAGGAATTAAAGGAATGAAATGACAGAATAAAAAAAAAGGCTTCGCGAGGAATGACTTCCGTCACGTACACCTTCGCGAGGAATGACTTCCGTCGCAGGATTTAAACAAAAAGGAAAATTGACAGGAAAGAAAGGGGGAAGGGGATGTGATCGCCAGGGGCTGAGAGCCCCACAAAAAAGAACTGTGATCGCGTTCGCCGTCAGGGCGGGAGCAGAGCGGGTTCTCTCTTCCTCTTCTGTCGGCCGGCCGACGAAGAGGGCTTCCTTCGGTTACCCTTAGACAAAGAACAAACAGAGTAGAACTGGTTGGTGAGAACGACGATGGTGTAGTACCGATTCTTTAGAAAATGACACTGAAAATAGCATAGACGAGTACGCACCTGGTTGGTGGTATTTAAAACCCCTTTTAGACGTGAATGGTAGATAAACAATATGATGGATGAATAATTAAGATTCTATGTCAGAGAGAAATGTTCTGGGGATGGCAAATGATGCATGCATGCAACTAACTGAATGAAAATGAGACAGCAAAGAGGGGGAGAAAGCTTATTCAGATATAGATGATGGGCTCGAGGGTGAGCTTCTTCGGCAAGGTGGGAGTGAAGCAGGCATGTAGCGCAGCAGAACGACTGTCCTAGTACCCTCGAACGGCCAGGAATTCAACCTTCTTTATTTCACGGGCTTCAACACTGGTTGGATCCAATTCTCTCTTTTCCACTTTGAGTCGACACGTGCGTGCACTCACAGACACGTACCCCTACACGAACACACACATACACATATACATGAACATAAACATATAGATGCTATATATACGTAAATAATATATATATACATATATATATCTAATAGGTGCAGAAGAGGGAAGAAAAAGACAGAAAAGGAGAAAAAGGGGGAGATGGGCAGAGAGGGAAAGAGAGATGTGAGGCCGGGAGAGAGGAGAGAAGGGAGAACAGAGAGAAAAGCAGAGGGAAAAGAGATAAAAAGAAAAGAAAAAGAAAGGGTGAGAGGAAGTAGAGGGGAAGAGAGAGAGAAGAATTAAAGAGAGGAAAATGTGTACAAGAAGAGAAAGAAGGGGTCGGATGGTGAGAGAGAGAAAGAGAGAGAATAGTAAAAAAAATAAAAGAGTGAGGGGGGAGACGGTGAGAGAGAGAGAGAGTGAGAGAAACAGGGAGAAGGGGAAAGAGAGAGAGTCAGAGAGACGGTGGTGAGAGGGAATAAAAAAGAAAGAAAAAAAGTGAGAGAGGGAGATCAAGAGAGTGAGAGGGGGAGAGGGAGAGTGAGAGGAGGGTGGTGAGATGCAGAGAGATGAGAGGGGGAGAGAGAGAGAGAAAGGGAAATAAAATAAAAAAAGACAAGAAAGTGAGAGAGAGGGTTCGATGGAGGGGGAAGAGAGGACAGAGACGAGGGAGAGAGAAGAGAGGATCAGAGTGAGAGAGGGGAAGAGAGAGAGAAAGCGTGAGAGAGAGAGAGAAACTGGGAAAGGGAGAGAGAGTGAGAGGGAGAGAGAGAAAAGAGAGACGAGAGGGAGAGGAGGAGAGAGAGAGAGTGCGGCGGAGAGGGAGACACAGAGAGAGGAATGAGACGGGGGAGAGACAGAGACGGGGAGAGAGAGAGAGACGCCGGGGGGGGAGAGAACAAGACATGGAGAGAGTGAGAGAAAGAGAGACAGAGGGAGAGAGAGAGAGATGGGGAGAGAGAGGGGGGGTCCGGCGGCACAGGCGGGGCGGTAGCAGCGGCGGAGGAGGCCGGAGGCAGGGGGAGCGGCGGCGTAGACAGGGCCGAAGGTGGCCGGGGCGGAGACGGAGACGGGAGCGGCGGGCGAGCGGGCGGGGTCGCGAGGGCGCGGGCGGCGTCGCGGCGGTGGCCTGGAACGGCAGGGGTGCTGGAGGCGGTTGGAGCGTGCAGGGCCGGCAGGGCACGACGGGTTTGCCGGAGGCGGGAGGCCGGTGGCGGCGTGGTGGTGAGCGGTGTGTAGCCGGAGGGGGGACGCAGGCGGCGGCGTCGTCGCGGGGGGCGACGCAGTGGGGAGGGCGGCGTCAGGGCGCTGGCGACCGGCCGTACGACGGGCGGCGACGGTGTGCAGGGGGGCGACTGCGGCGAGCTGCAGGCGGCGGCCGGGAGGGCGACGTCGGTTAGCCGGAGGTGGTGGCGACAACGGCGGGCTTGCAGCGGCGAGGGTTGCAGGCGTTGGTGACGTCTGCGGCTTGCATGCAGGGGGGTGGTGGAGCGTACGGCGGCAGCCGGAGGTGGAGATGGCGGACGTGGAGCTGCCGTTGGGGGAGGTTCACGACGGACACGAAGGTGGTGGGAAGGTCACGAGCGTGGCTCTCTCTCACGGTGGACGTGCGAGGGTGTGAGAGGGAGGATCAAGGGAGCGCTAGGTGTTTGTTGGTTAGAGGACAAAGGAGGGAGACCGGCGGTGCAGACGGGTGAGAGGAGTGGTGGGGGTGGTTAGTTGCCGAGGAGGTGGTGCTGTTGGTGGCGTGAGGAGAATAAGGCGGAGGGGGGGGGGGTCGGCCGCAGTGAAGAGAGAGAGGTGGTGAGGGAGAAAAAAAGAAGGTTCCCCCGCCGGAGAGAGGCTACGGGAGGGAGGTTTTTACGTGGGTATGCGGAGTAGGGAGATGGGAGATCGAGGAAGGGTGTTGGTGGGTGTATGCAAGGGTGGCTTGGAGATCCGAGTGAGGGAGAGGGTGGAGTGGAGGGGGAGAGAAGGTGGCCTCGTCGGGTGCATGCAAAAAAGGGGGGGGTGTGTGTATTGTGAGGGGCCTCCGATGGGGTGGTGGGTTACGGAGGAGGTGAGAAGGGGAGAGAGAGAGAGTGTGTGTTAAAGAGAGGGGGCAAGATCCGGATAAGGTGGGAAGAGAGTAAAGAGTAATAAAGGATAGGGTCAAGTTTATTAAAATTTGTTTATTTATTCTTAGAATAAGAAGGGGCCAGGCCCATGATCACATGAGCCCATTAACACTTAATAAGCTTCCCTTTATTTATTTATTCTTAGAATAAGAATGGGCCAAGCCCATTAACATTTTTGTTTTGTTTTGTGTAGGAATGGTCACAAGCCCATTAACAAGAATTACCATTCAAGAAGCCACAGATTATTAGATTAAATTAGAGATTACTCAATTAACTTAACCGTGCGAGCTGCTTTAGGGCGTCTTAGTGTAATATGGGATCTGCTCAGCATAATGCTAAAATGTCGTGTCTACAGCTGGGGCCTTGCGGTGGGGCGTCTGCGGCGGCCGGTGGGGGTAGTCCGCAGCTTGCAAATGCGGTGGGGCGTCTGCGGGGGTGAAGGGTTTCACTGGGAAAGGGTCATGAGTAAGGGTAGTTTAGGATTTTCAACTTTTTTTAATGGGAGGATGGAATATTCCATCGAATATCTAATTGTTTTAACGTCAATGAACTACACGGGCCTTTCTGTAAGAGTTACATGATTTTAAGGACCTTTTAAACAATAGAGAGATTGTAGGGACTAAAAAGCAATTCGTCATATTTGTAGGGACTAATATACAAAAGCCCTATTTTTTAATCTCTCAATTCTTCGCTCTTACTGAAAAATCCATGTAATTTAAAAATGTCAAGAAAATAGAATATAATGAAGCATATTCCATCCCGAGTATAACTGAATATTAAAAAGTTCAAAAATATCCCTACTCTCACCTCCTCTCCCTCTCACTCGGCAATAAGGAGAGAGTTCACCGACCAACTTTATGGGGGGAGCACCGAAAGGGAGAGGGAGAGAAGGTTGTCAGCTATCGGGTAGGGTGGGGTTGGGCGTCTTAGAGAGAGATCTAGATAGAGGGATATTGGAGGGGGATTTCCCTCTTCGGCACGGGCATCGGCCACCCACCTTCGACAGTGATAGAAGAGAGAGGGGGGGAGAGCGAGAGGGGACGAGATGAGAGAGAGAGAGTGAGTGCATGAAGGTCCCCCTCCGACAGTGACAGAAAGAGGGAGAGAGAGAGTGCATGGAGGCGAGATGCCAAAGGCATCTCTCCTCCGGTGGTGATAGAAAGAGAGGGACGGGATGGGGTGAGAGAGAGTGTGTGTCATGTGTGTGAGAGAGAGAAAGTGATCCATGTGAGAGCGACTTCAAATGGTGTGTGTGAGAGAGGAAGGCAGAGAGTGAGAGAGTAAAGTGCTCCGTGTGAGGGCGACTTAGCGCTTTCCTCTCTCTCTATCCCTCTGCCTTCCTCTCTTCCTCTCTCTCTCTCTCTCTCAAAGCTGGTTAAAGCGGAGAAGGGGAAGCCGCAAGAGTGGATCAAGATGTGGGTTGCCAGGGAGGACAAGAAGGGCACGACGACATAGCAAGGGGAGCCGTAGCAACAACAGCAGAGCGAGTCGCAGGCGCAACATGCGAGTAGGGGACAAGGGAAAAAACTACAAGGGAGGCCTTGGTTCACGTTGGAGTTTGACGATCTCCATTGTTTTGAGGCCATCGTCTCCCATTGATGCATCTATGCGCGTGTGATGGTGTGAGATCGATGCCCCTATGTGCGTGTGTTCTTAGTGTTCTTCTTTCTGGGGCACTAAGGGGACCCCATATGATCAGTTCGTTTGTAAATTATATACTGATTGACATGTGATATATAAAATATAACGCGATTTGTTTAGCAATCCATGATTATGCAAGAATTCTTTACTCTTTTCCTATCTAAACTTTGAACAATAAGAGAGAGAGGAGGAGGAGGATATTATGATTATGTTGTAGTTGTGTCATATGCTTCTTGGTTTTGCCATGTTTTCTTAAAGAAGGTTTCACATAGATATGTGGTCATGAAAGGATTTGATTTGTTTCATTCCCCCTCTAAGCACTATCTCTCACCCCCTTCCTCTCTTTCTCCCTCTCCATCTCTCTTTCTATCACCTCTGAAGGGGGAGATGTGCCCGACGTCCCCCTCCCTACACTATCTCACCATATCCCTTTCCCCCCTCTCTCTCTGATGTGACACCAACCCTTGGACCTATGATGATGTGATGAAGATGTTTTGATACACTTGATGTGAGACCAACTAGGATGCTATGATGATGATACCAATTGATGTGAGACCGACCTTGGACCTAAGTATGCAAGCATTCGGGTTAGGCAGCGCACTCACACTAGCGACTCACTCGCTTGGCGCACGTTAGTGCCCGAAGGCGACTCGGTGATGATGGAGAGGGTCCGAGGCGGGACCTTGGTTCTCCAAGGGTCGGCTAGCTTATTGCGGACCCCAAATGGGCCAAGGGAAGCCCAAATCATGGGCGGCCAACACACCAAGGGTGTGGGTTGAGTGGAAGCTCTCACAACTCGCCCGCGGTGTCACTCAATTTGGTGGCAATTTAAAATCGGACACTCTCTCACCGCCGACAGAGTAACTATAGCAATACTAAACTAAGCAAGTCCATTACAGCAATGAGAGATGTTCAGGAGCTCACCTAGCCGGCATGAAGATGCCGACTCCGACCGGAGACGGGGGCGAGCGGGGAGGCGAGGGTATGCACCCACACGCCGCGTCGGTGTCGCTTCAACCTGAAATTGAAAGGAGTACAGCACTACACCCCATGCAAGGGGGGGGGGGATCTTGGGGAAGGGAAACCAAAGAATACACCCAATTACTACCTCCACACAGGGAGGGGCCTTCAGCCGGCCAAGCGGGGAGGGGAGAAAGCGATGAAAACACAAGAGAAGAAGCCGATGCCGAATCTGTCCAGTTCTGTGAGTGCTGACAGGGGACTGAAGAATTGACTGATGCAACTGCTATCGAATTTTGTTGGGGACGAGACCACCTGGAAAATCTTCGTAGGAGGCCGGGGAAGTCGTCCAAATTTTGTTAATTTCTTCTGTCGCCGCTGCTGGTCTGGGTGGAGGCCCGAACAGGGAGGCAGAGTCTTGGACTGGCAGCTCCTGGTTTCCAACAGCATGTTGCAGAGGATGCGCCGACAGCTCCCGAATTCGGAATCAAGCACCGTCAGAGTCGTTGGAACCATGGATGAGTCCTCTTCGCAGAAAAACTGACAGGGAAGCCAAAAAATGCCGGAGAAGACCAGGGGACTCTGAACAATGATGACAGGTCGGTGCAGACTGTGAGTAGCAGACCCGCGTAGCTTAGGGAGAAAATTGATAACTCTGGATCACGAACGCCGATCGAAGTTCCGCTTCCTGATTTTGAAAGTAGACAGGGCGAGGAAGAACTTTGCAGAAGTGCTCTTGAACTGATTCTTCGAACGTGGTGAAGCTTCTACTCTGGTTCTGGTACTCAGCAGGGGCAGTTCTGCGCAGTTGTGGGAGAACGGAGCTCCCGGGCAACACACAGCTCGGATGAAGATGAAACCACTTCCGTTGCGAAGAAGACAGGAAGATGCTTCCGTGGATAGCTCTTGGGTCTTCAAACTCGCTGGGATGTGGTCGGAGTCGCTGCTGCAAGTTGCTGGTCTTCTGCAGGTCGCCAGCTGCAACCTAGTAGTATCAAATGGTGTTGGAGTGGGGCAAGGAAGAATGGTGGAGATGAGAGAGAGAGGGGGGGTACGACCCTAACCAAGGGGAGGGGTCTTGGGGGTGCCCTAGGGCTGTGGAGGGAAGGGGGATTTGTATTCAAATGGCCTAGGGAAGTGGTGGGTTGTATGGGGGAGAGGGAAGGGTGCTTGGGGAAGTGGGTAGGGTAGTTGGGGGTTGGAGGGTGGCCTAGTGATTGGGGGATTCCACCTTGGGGTTGGGGGGGAGTTAAATGATTGTATGGGGAAGGGGAGGGGTCTTAATGAGAGGTGAATGGGGAGGAGAGAGAAAATTATGAATTTTGGGGTTGGGGGAGAGAGAGAGAGAGAGAGAGAGAGAGAGATAGTGGGATTTGGAATTGGATTTCAATATTCATGTAATGGTTCATTAGTTCAAAATGAGGGGAATGAGGTCCTATATATAGGCAACCCACATTTTTACAAAAGTCCCTGACATTTGACTCAATGACAAATAACCGAAGGGGTAGGGGCGCCCTTGGGCCAAGCCCAATGAATTGGGCCCAATAGCCTAACAAACCAACCTAATGACACAATACTTAGGACAATGACTCACTAACCTAGGTACATGACTCAAATAAAGGGAAAATTATATGATATTGACTCAAAGAAAATGTGAAGATTACATGACTAGACTCAAAAATACATGACTAACATAATGGCGCTTGCCGACGAACAATCCGAGTCCGGAGAAAATGTGGAGGGGCAAGGGATGCCCTCATCACTCTCCCTCTCCCTCTCTTTATGTCACCATTGGAGGGGGAGATGCCTCCGGCATCCCCCCTCCCTGCACTCTCTCTCCGTCTCTCCAAAGTGTAGGGATTGCCAACCTTTATTTTCTCGGCCCACATCGACATTGTTACTTGACCTGCTCCGAAGAGGGTGGGCTTTGCTTCTCCCCCTGCCACTGCTTCGCAGGTGGATGCTCTGGTGCCCTGCCCAGCAAAACTATGGTAGGCTTCCTCTGCCCTTCCTACGGCTAAGTAGGACCTTCCATCTATGCCATGGACTAAGGGAGAGAGGAATAAAGCTAGAAAGAGAGAGAGAGGGGGGGGGAGGGGGTAGTTTAGTATTTTTCTCATCTTGGGTTAATTTAACCCAGGTTGGATCTCACTTTGGTTATCGGATCAAATGTAAGGGATTAATAGGGACAATAGTAAAGATTTGAGAGACTAAACAAATAATAATTGTATTTGAGGGACTAAAAAAGAAATACCCTTATTTGTGGGGCTAAAAAGAAAAAAACTCTTTATTTTTTGTAGCCTAGTACAGGGTTTAGGGGTATACAACATTGTTGGTTGTATCATACTGGTGCGAGTCGACCAAACTATACAATACCTGACGAACACTAGGTCAACAAGTCACCGGCACGACACAAGTCAGGATTGAGGCAACAAACGCGGTGAGCAAGGGTGAAGGGGGAGGTCGTGGCAAAGCGGATGTAGTCCTTATGCATGTCATAGATGCTTAGTAGTGTCGTCTCAATTATCACATCCTAGCAGTTGAGCAAGACGTTGTCATCATAGGAGAATAGGTGAGTCTTGTCAGGAGAATACGAGTAAGAGGAGGCATCAATAACGTCATCAAAGTGTTGGACTCAAGAGAAGAGTTGTGGGAAGAGATCACGGGAGGCAACACCAATGTAGACTATCGTAGGAATAAGAATGTATTGTTCATTCTTGGAGGAATAGTAAAATTGACGAATGAAAAGTACCCTATGTAACTAATTCCTCACTTTTACTATTCATTCATTAGTATTCATTCGAGAGAGAATGAATAAAAAAAATTAAGTCTCACCTAGTTGAATGCAGCATGGATCGTGCCCTATTGTGATGCAGAGAAATTGTGTCTGCCTGACCTAGTGGCATGGCGCAACTATAGTCCTAACGATTTCAATACTACATAAATAAATTAAATAAAGATATAGAAGTCATTTTTAAAGATTTGAGGAGTGTGTGAGCAATTTTTAACACCTCTCAAACGATGAAGATGTTCTCTCGAATCAAGGGTTTAAAATGAAAATATATGTGAAAGCTGGCTAACAAATGATCAATTTTGGATGTTTGGAAGGATAGCATAATTTACGAAAAATATAATTAGAACATATAAGTAGAAACATATGAATGATAATAAATAACAAAATAAAAACTACGTCCAAACTAAACAACTAACAACACCCGTTAGGATGAAAATCATTGAACATCTTAAAGGCTGTAGATGTATGTTGACACAGGCAGTCCGAGTACTTAGTTGAACTGTTAATTCAGTCGAAACATCCTATTGAACTCTTCTATTGGAAATTCATTGGCTACTGTGTCAGAGCCCGCTTTAGCAAAAACACACAATGCGGTACATATATGCATATACCTTAGAGTAGTAGCATTGTAAGTATTCCACGACATAAAATCATTTATCAATAACCACACATTATGAAGAAAAAATAAGTAAAGAATAATTCTCATTCACAATCTATAATTAAGTACATAAGTGTCTTGGTAAACAAGCCCACCCGGAAAACAAAAGTTATCAAAACGTAGACCGATATGACGCAACTAGCCTCCAGTCACGAGACCACACCTAGAAACTCCCCACTCGCGTAGCACTTCCCAAATTCCCGAGCAGCAATAATGGCCACTGGATCTCCTCACGACTCGAAACTTAAAACGGATTACACAACAGGCTGAGTATGATACTTATTAGAACTCTTAACGCCAACCTAGCGATCACGAAAAACTTACGCTCAACCTGTATGCAGGTCATGCCATCTTATTCATAACCATGATACAAATAAAGTGCAACTATTTCAAACATGATAAAAGTTAAATATTTAGGTAAAATTGTAAATCAATTGAGCTTAAGTGGACCAGTAATGGGGCGTCATAAACCACCATCCAATGTAGATGAGACCAAGGGAGAAAACATGAAAGCTAACATGATAACAACATATAATGTGGCAGAAACGAAATTTGCAATATGATTTGCTAACATAAATGAGAATCATAAACGTAATTGGCACGTAGAAGAGCATAACATATCTTATAACATCTTATCATTTTAGTGCTTGAATAGAAATTTGTCTTTCCATATTCTATTATCTAGAAAGCTAACATGTGATGTATGTGGGTGAGCATACTTGCATGTACATACATATAGCATGCATATATTTGCATGTCATATTCATAAACATAATCATATCATGTAGTTTATACCGACAATTTTAATATATTAACCAGAGTAATTGGAGCTTAAACATTAAACATATATCATAAACTAAACACAAAAAGAGCATGTAACAATGGCTTCACGCTCTAGGCAGTTGTACCTACGGGTGGCTCCATGTTGGATCTCCCCTCCAGAACACCTAGTTCGGATAGCACTTTCCACTGATAGCCATTTCCACCGGGTAACCCTTTCATTTACACATTCGAGTAGAGGTTTTAGGAGAAAAAAACATGACTTGACTAGACGACAAAGTTTAGTTTCAAATTAAATCGTGACATGCGGTGGACCTTCTATATGGATCGCCCTATACTCATGCAATGCAGGGTTTATCATTTCTATAAACAACTTTAACCAAAGACCGATACGTGATATAACGTGCTTTCTTGTCTCATTACATACTTACATAAACTCATCTTAACCCTTATTAACGTATCTATGTTGTTGTGTATCTTATCATTCATGGAAATCTCCGTAAGCGCTTTAGAGAAAATTTAAAGACATCGGGTTACAAGTCTCATCTTGATCTAAACGCATATTATGTGGTTCGTACTTATTGGGAAACGATTTAGAACACATGTCGAAGAAGTTAGGCGTAAAGCTTGTGCCATATTCATGCTTAGAAATCTTACCTTAGAGAAGTCTGAAACTCTAAGTTTCTGTCATTTTCTTCACACAGCTCGTCCTACTCTCTTCTTAGTTAGCCCTAAAGATAAGAGGTTGGAGAAATATAGAATCTAAGTCTCATAAAAAATGAAGGAATTGGATAGTGATATGAGAAGTTCGTAAGAGACTTACCACTGTAAGACAGTAAGTGATGAGGGCATCTCCCGACACCCCTCTAGCTTTGATCGCCTACACACTCTTGATATGGATTGATCATGATCTACACTTGTTATCTTCATTTCCCAAGTTTCAGTTTATGTATTTTCTTTTTATTGAGTCCTATCTTATGTATTTTCCTTTATTGAGTCATATGGTTTTAGTCCATTTCCCTTGTTATGTTTAATTGGGCCTTATTACTTTAGTTATGGGCCCATAGGATTGAGTCTAGGATATGCTCGGTCTTTTATCTTATTGTCAAGGGTATTTTGGTCATGTAAAGAATGGTTGCCTATATATAGGCCCCATCTCTCCTCTTGTATTCAACTTTTGATGAATATTGAAGAAAACCCTTTCAAACTCTCTCAATATCTCTCTCTCTCTCATTATCTCTCCATTCTCTCTCCTCCTCTCTCTAAATTTCGAAATTCACTCTCTCTCCTCCCCCTCTCAACCACTTCCAACCCCCACCTACCTCTATTAACTCCCCACAACTTCCCACAACCCCTCTTTAATCCTCACCTAGTCCCAAGGAAGTTCCACCACTCAAAACCCCACCCTCCAACCACCACCTACCCCTTTCACTTCCCTAAGCATATCTCCACCTTCCCAAGGCTGAATTAACTCATTCCAAAGCCCAAATTCGAATCTCCCCTTCCCTCCTTGCTCCCTAGGTCGCACCCCTCCTCTCCCCTCAAGCCAAGTTCACCCCCTCCTCTCTTCTCCACTCCAGCTTTGTGTGCAGGTTGACCTGCAGTTTAGCACTCTGTTGCAGTGACATCCACGACTGCATCCTGGTTCTGCTGGTGGCGTGGCCTAACTTTCTGGAAAGGCCTCCCTGTGCTCTTCGCAGGCGAGGTGGAATCACTCCATTCCGAGTTCGTGGCCGTCCGTGAAGGCTGTTCTTCCCCGACTGCGCAGAACCTCTCAGACCAGGAGCTAGAGCGGCAGAGAAGACTCTCCCACGACAAACCTTGAAGGAACCAGTCTTCGAGGTCTTCTACAAAGTTCTTCCTCCCCCTGTCAGCATCCAGGAACAGAAGGCGGAACCCCGTTCGGCATCCGACAGCCAGAGATACCAATTTTCTACCACACCCACGCCGGTCTGCCTCCTCACAGTCTGCACCGACCACCGTCCACTTCTCTGGACACCCAGCTCATATCCAACATCAGAAGACTTCGTCGTTTGTTTTGCTGCAAAGTAGACTCGTCCACAATTCCAACGAGTCTAGCGGTGCCAAATTTGGAGCTCAGGAGTGATCGTGGCAGCTTCTGCAACCTGCTGTGTCAGACTGAGCTCGGCCAGAGACCAGAGCTGCATCCATCTTCCAGTCGCTGGAGCAGTCAGCCCCCAGATCAGAACATCATCCAAAAAATTCAAGCCACACCCCTCTCCGGTTAGCAAGCTTTTGGCGCAAGTTTCATGAGATTCCAAGTTCGGTGGAATTATTGGCAGCATCGACATCGGCCCTCTGTCCAGAATTACAGAAGCTAGGCAGAATCGGCAAAGCTCAGAAAGTCGACTCTATCTCGCTCGTTCCCCTCCCCGCTTGGCCGGCTGAAGGCCCCTCCCTGCGTGGAGGTAATTTTTGGTTGTAATACATTAACCCCCACCCCAAGATCCCCCCCTTGCAAGGGGCGTAGTGCTGTACCTCTTCACATTTTCAGGTCAAGCTCCATCGCCGCGGCGATCGGGTGTATACCCTCGCCTCCCGGCGCGCCCTCGTCTCCGAACGGGGTCGGTGTCTTCACACCGATCAGGTGAGCTTCTGATCACACCCTTGTAGCTTCATTTCTGCAAATGTAGTATTGCCTTGAATGCCCGTCGGACGGTAAGAGAGTGCTCGGAATTCATTTTAAGCAATATCGTGCCCACCGCGGCCCGTGAGTGAGTGCCACCCCACACCCCGCCTTGCGGGCCAGCCACCCACAAAGTTGGGACTCCCTGGCCCATTGGAGGTCAGCCTTAGCATTGTAAGTCCATTAGGACAATTGGGTCCCGCCTCGGACCCTCACCATCATCTCCCGGACCCACCGGGTGAACGTGTGAACCGAGTGAGCAGAAATCGTCGTTGTGAGAATCATTGAGCGCTTGTATGCTTGCGGGTCTAAGTCCTAGGGTCACCTTATCATATTTAGTGGTCTTTGGGCTGTGCCACATCAGTAAGGTTCTCTCAATAACACTCTGGAGAGTGAAATAAGTCAAGAAAATAAGAATGACATGGGTAAAAGGGATGAAAAATGTGAGATCTATACGACTCTCTCTTCCATGGGTTAGAATTTGCCCCTCCACGACACATTTACTTTTAAAATCATATTGTGAGACCACTCCCCTACCTGCAGACTCGCTCCATGCCCTAGCATTCTATTATATTCATTTCGCCATTTCGCCCCATATCTTGTGATTTCCAAATACTCCTAATATGTGATTTCTAAAGCAGTTGCACTCTCTTTACGGTGACAGTTTATTGACTAAACTACTTAATTCACCCTCATACTTAGTCAAATATAGTTTTGTCTTTTTTGTATCAATTGTTTGCCACAACCAAAATGAATATCGACACTAATCATTCTATTTAGCTTAAAAGAAGAAATACTTTGATGTACTAAAAAATAAATTCAAACACATAGTATATTTTTCATGCAAATCTTTGATATATCATATGATAAAATATTCAAAATAGATTGCATCTAATGATCTGATTGAAGACCATCAAAACGAGCATTTTTCAAAGATTTTGACCAAAGATAATTCCATATTACTTACATAAATCGTGTGATAGATAAAGCTATTTGAAACGTAGAGTTACAATTTGATTAGGGCGACAGAACCACAACTTCCTTACAACAAAAAAATCTGAGCTAATGGCATTCTCCATGGGCCGTTTTGAGAGCGGCTTGGTCGGTCGACTGTCGACGGATAAGTCACCCGCGATTACGGTGGGCCCCGCCTCCCCCTCACACAAATGCGCCTAATCGACCTCGAGTGACTTAATCGACCCTTCGGAGTCGATTAACCTATCCCCACCCGCTTATCAAAAAGGGCCCATGAGTTTAGAGATCATAGTCACACTAAAACCCCCATAGATTATGTTTCAAGATAGCTACGAGAAAATGCATGTGACGCAACGGCTACATTGGTTCTCGCTTACGCTATGTGACAACCAAAGAAAAATATTATCGAGTCTTTAGAGACAATATGAAGTTCTCGCTTACCTCACTTCAAGCTAATGTCAAACGGATAGCTAACGAGGAGCGACTATAAATACGAGACTTTAGAGACAAGATGAAGTTGACGATGAAACGAAAGAGATTCTAAGTATCTAAGCATTATCGTCCAGTGTTAGTTTGTGAGCTATTAATTCCATATTATGAGACACTTCATCGAAGGAATCTACTTCAATGAGTACGGCCTATATCCAGAGAGATCTAAAGTGGAGTCACTACAAGCTTAAAGCATCTACACCCATCTTTCTTCATTCTTACATTTCTCGCACATTTGTTCTACTCAATTTTGTTTTTGAACTTTAACTTTCTCCGCATCTATCTAGTAATGAGACGTATTGTTAACGGGGGTGAAACTCTTGTGTACCAAGAGTTGGTGTGATAATCTATGACCAACTCTCTCAGCAAACTTGATGTGTCAGACACCTTATAAAATCATATGTCGATGGGCTGAACACTTGATTAAAGTTGAGCTAGTGTGGGAGTGGTGAGAAGATCACATGAACAAAAGTCACTTGTCCTACATATCGAGGGAAATAGTGAAACTATAGATAATGAACGTAAGTTATCATGAAAGATGTCTGAACTCGTATAAAATCTTGGTCCCTCTTGCAATTTGATTTGCACATATTGTTTTATTCTTAAGCTCTCGTATCATCTCAAAGTTTCATGTTTCTATTTGCATAATACTTCTATTGTCTTCTACTCTACGAACGAATGTTAGGGGATGATTCTTTATTCGGCACTCTGATTCACCTCTATTGAGAGTTGCTTTGATATTAATAATATTGAAGAGGCGTGAGCCCGTGTTAAAATCTGAGCCGTACGATCTTTGATAGACACTGATCCTTGATAGAGTCTTGTAGTTGGATGCCGTTAATCTTACCTTTTCAGAGTTGCAGGAGAGATTTTTCAGATATTAAAGAAGATTTGAGTGGCTTAATAATAAATATAAATTTTTACACAAAAATTATTATTAAAGGTGAATTAAAAAGCATAAAAATATATTATCAGATATATCATTAGGTTAATTTAAATAATACATAAATAATATTTAAATGTGATTTTTTATTTTTGACAAAATAATTAATATGTATATAAATAAATATGATATTTTTACACAATTAAGATGTACGTAGTGACGTGTAAGCTAATATATTTATTGTAATGATTTTTTACATTTTTTTGTTTAACAATAATTTTTATGTAAAAATTTTTAATAAATGTATAAATTAAGGGGTTAATTTCTAATGTCGACGTTTTTAGAGGGCAAACAAAAAAAATCATTGTGAAAAATATATTATGAAATTTTGTTGTGTCTATAATCGGCTCAAATATGTTTATAGTAAAATAATTTTTAACCATCCACATTAATATTGTAACGGATTTGAATAAATTTATATATTTTTTATGCTTTACATTGAACACTTCGTAAGTATAGTAGCCAATGGCGTTGAAAGTGTTAGATTTAATGTTTTATAATTTTCAAAGTTTGAGTCACTGTGTAATTTTGTGTCATGTTGGAAAATAAAAAAAAAATTTATCTACTTTTAGTTGGGACTCTTAACTACCTTATGTGCTCTTTTGGGGAGACTATGATAGTTGGACAATTTGATTATTGCCTTGCCTTGTTGATACCATGTTCTGAGTGCGTGTGATATTCATCTTTTTTTAATTTTATTTTTTTACCGTTTGATCGAACGTCTCTTATATTCTTTTCGCGTCTCCACAAATTCTCACTCGCATCTCTTTGAGAACGAGAGCATCCGTTAGTTTGTTTGACTTGTTTTAGACTTTAGTTGAGAGTCTATTTAGAAGAGTGATTTTTCATAGAGTTAGACTCATGAGAACTTATTTTCTCTCGTTTCTTCCTCTTTGTCATCTTTTTCTGCAAAAATTTGAAGTGATCTTTCGTGATGTTTGTCCCGACGTCGTAACTTGAAGTGTATCTTTACGCCGCCATCGTTTGAATCGTCGTATTTTGAAAAAAAAATCGTCGTGAAATTTATTACATCGTGTAGGGGCAAACGACTCTAAAGAAAGCGACGTCGCGTTTCGACCCAAATTTGATCATTCTAAAATTAAATTCCGTTTACTATTTGTTGATTCGTCTGAGAGAAATCTATCGATTGTGTATCCATAGAGATATATTTATTCAACAGAAATTACATGATTAACTTAGTTGGAATGCTGAGTATTTATGAAAACATCGTACACAATATACCATGCGGGAAAACATTTCAACCTCCTTTGTTAATAGGGTAGGATAGCGCATTCTACCTCTCTCGATCGAATGCGATATCCGACTCCGAGTAAAAGAGTTATATCTGAGAGCTGCCGGTGGTCCCCACACACTCTCCCACCCGGTGGAACGTATTTGCGCTATCCTACCCTAGTAACAAACTGTGACTTATGGAACTAATTTTAGAAACACAATGAGAAGAAGACACTGATATTACACAGGGCACTTATATTTACGAAAAGATTGAATGAAACACGTTTAAGTGGAACATTCACATGAACTTATAAGCAATTACAAATGGGTCTCCTACAAACCTTAATGAAGTTCATGGCTACGCTATCTTTTCTCTTATCACCTACAAAAAAACTCTTATAGCTTACTTTGATTGAAATGTATTTTTTTAAACATTAAAAAGGATGTCCATTTGCTCTTGGTTTCTGGGCAAGCTCACTTCTTGTAGAAGATCGTACAAAGAAAGTACAAAAACTGAGAAAAACTCTCCAATTATATAACATGAACCTAAGTAAATATTCACTAATCATGAATACCCTTAATCACCTTTTTTTTGTTAAATTCAACTTCGGAAAATGTGTTATTGTTGAAGGTGCTTTAAAATATTCTAGTTTCCATTTGACTGAAAATAAGTTCACCTTCATTGGTATTGAAGGAGGGGGATAACTCAATGCCACCCCACCACCAAAATCCTTTAAAAAAAATATATCCTCACTGCATGCAAAGAATATTCACGATATGCAGATAATAAAAAACGGTGAGTGTCATGTCACCGAGAGATTGACTCGTTAAAAACAATACTTATCGTGAAACATATCCAAATAATCTACTGCCCTAATGTTCTCATGGTACGGAAATAAGTTTAGTTGGACCCTAATAACATGATGAATATAAAATATTATGAAATTGAATATAAATATTTAAAAACAAATTAAATATGGTTGACAGGTAAATCACACGGAGGGGCGAACATAATTCGGCTTTAACCCGTAATCCAAATCGAACCGATAAAATTGGTTAGATTTAATTCGAGTTTAAATTTTAAAAAAATGATTTGCTTTAAAATCAAATCGTACTTAAAAATTTGATTTCATTCGGTTTTCATTTTCTATAAAATAGACCAAATCGAATAAACCAATTTATCCGGGATATTTTTGTCAATTATGTGAAACCCTAAAACCTACCTTAACACATTCACTCCCGCACACCGAGGTTGCCAAATCTTCAACTCCCAATCGCCCTCCTAAGTCCCCTCACCTCTCGCCCTCGCCCTCACCCTTGCTCTCGCAGTCGCAGACGCTCCTCCTCGCCGCCGTCCACCTCTAATCTAAGGGTGGGGAGTCTGAAAGATCGGCACTGCCGACGGACCCTTCGTCCTCACCCCTCGCCCTAGTCGGCCCTTTACCCTCGCCCATCGCCGAGCTCACCCTTGTAGAAGACAGACGCTCCTTCTCCTCCTTGACATCAACCGCCGTCCACCTCTAATCTAGGGGGGAGGGGAGATCAGCGCCGCCACCGGACCTTTCGCCCTCACCCTCGCCCCATGTCCTTCTCGCCGCCAGACCCTCCCTTCTCCTCCTCGCCTGGCCGTCGGCCGTCATCTGCCAGTCCGCAGTCCATAGTTGCCACCCGACCCTTCGCCGTCACCCCTCTCCGGCTCTTTGTCCTTGTCCCTTCTCCTCCTCGCCGGGCCGCTTTCTGCCAGTCCGCTAGTTAGCCAGTCCACAGTCCGTAGTTGGTCAGTCGTACCCAAGTCCGCAATCGGCTAGTCGTCCGCCAGTTTGTAGTTGGCCAGCAATCCCCTCACCCCTCGCAGTCTGTCAATTTGCAGTTGGCCAACCGTAGTTGCACCGGCCCTATCTAGCAGCTCACAACTGCAGCCACTATCATACAGTGCCTCTCCCGTCTCCCCCTCTTTGGCTACTATCCAGCTCGAAGCAAGGATCACTGTCATCGGACGCAGACCCTCTTTGTTTGGTACTAGCTCCTCCCTCTTATCTCTTTCTCTGATGCGTTGATCTTTTCCTCTGATGTGTATTGACACAACTGTAATTGACGCGGCGGCAACGTGGGAATGGATCGACGTCACTCCGGGACGCGAACGGGACGGGATGGATAACTGCTATCTCACACAGCTCGGCCTCACGCCGGACGGTCTCACACCGGGTGACGCTCAATCCTCACAAAAGAGAAGAGAGAGAAGGGGAAGGCAAGAGGGAATGCTCTTACACAAAACAACACTTCATATCTTTCATTCATTCATAACATACGTAACAAGCATTGCCTTCCTTTATATAGGAGGAAAGCTATAACAACAAGACCTTTCTAACTTCTACTAATTATGTTCATACTCTTAGCCTAACAAGACAAACCCACCAACCAATATTTGACTTGTGGGTTTTAACCAAATAATATAAAAATCACACACATGTTTATTTGACTTAGAGTAGCCTAATAAGACGAAAGAAAAATACATGTACTAATACATGTATGTTACACAAATACGTACGATACAAATACACACACGTACGATACAAATACACATAAATAAATATTATGCTCAGGACGCTGAATCTTCGAACGAGTCACCGAGCCATAAGCTCGGTGCAGTGGCGGTGTGGCGGTGCGGCGTCGGCTCCGATTAGTGGGCCCGGTAGTGGACCCGGTGTCCCCACCAACCCTCCCGGGGCGACTGGAACTCGACTCCGTCGAGTAAGGGGGAACACAGCTGTGGTAGTGCTCCAGCAGATCTGGATCGAGGCGCTGGAGATCTTCCCGGCTGATCCAGGAATCATCTGATGGTGGACGGTCGCGCCAGCGGACAAGGTAGCGCTGGTACACCCTGCTCCGTGTAGTGGTCACCTGCTCATCCAGTATCCTCTCAATATGCTCGCGCGGTGCTCTCAAGGATGTGGGACGCACAGGGGTGGGCTCACTCTCAAGGGGAGGAGAAGGCTCGAAAGGGTCACTAGGAATCGCTGTGGGTTCCTTGTAGGCCACGAGGTTTGCCACATTAAAGGTCGAGCTAATCCCCTCTTCGGGAGGTAAGTCCACAACATGGGCATTGGCGCCAATCTTCCGCATGATTGGGAAGGGACCAGCACTACAGGCTTGTAACTTTTCAACGGCTCCCGAGGGGAGTCGTTCGGGCCGGGCCCGTACCATAACCAAGTCACCTTCTTGAGATTCATGGTGATGCCTATGCGAATCAGCTGACTCATGCAGACTAATGACGTGTTGTGCAAACTCTTTGGCTGACTTGGACAGTCTAGACTCGAGGGGAAGGTCGGGTAGGGTGGACCCAGGGGCAAGCTTAATAGCGTGTTGTACATCACGCATGGGAGGGAGTCGAGAAGGTAAGTCCTCGGGGACGATGCCTTGGGAGTCCTGCAGTATTACCGGAACTTCAGTTGTGACTGAGACTTGGGACTCCTTGGATGTGATGATGACGTCAACAGCCAAAATAGGAGCACCCTCAACAACCTCTCTGTTTAACTCACCGACATTTATGGAGTCAAGGCGCCTAGCTAGGTTATGACTAACCTTAGGGGCCTCAGAAACGGGTGTGATAGATGCAGGAGAAGAGGGAATGGGAGGTTTCTCTTCAGTGGGAGTTTGGGGATTCTCCTGAATTTTGGGAGTTCTAGTGGGGGTGGAGGTAGAACTCTTTCCCGGGGTCACCTTTGGGGGTATCGGGCACAACTGAATCTTTTTCCCGTTGTAGGAGAAGGAACACTGATTGGACCGACCAAAGGTAGCGAGATCTACATCATAGATCCATGGTCGTCCTAAGATGACGCTCCCGGCCTTCATAGGCATTACGTCACATAAGATTTGTCCTTGGTAGGACTGGAATTGGATGGGGATGACACATGTGGTGGTGACTGGGATAAAAGTGTCATCGACCCAAGCCACGTTGTACATATATGGCCTTGGATGAGGGTGCGTAGGTAGACCTAAACGGAAGACAAAGTCTGAAGAGACTGCATTGATACAACTCCCGTTGTCAAGGATTACCTTGCAGGGATGAGAGTTCACCAAGATGTAGGTTTGGAAGATGGAGGTTCGACGTCAATCGTCATCCTGGGGTGTTGAGATACATCGAACTCCACCCAATCTTTTCTGGCTAGAACTCTCGGTAATGTCTCCTACCCGCATGTACTCGACATGCGTGCCATCAAATATTGTATCCATTCCCTCCAACTGGGCGATGAGGTCAGGATCGGTCATATATCTTTCATGTTCCATGCGTTCTAGACGGCCTGATGAATTCCTAGACCGACGTGGCATGCACGAGCTCGGACCTAGATGGTGCAATCCTGGGACCGACAATTAACAAGGTGTAGACCCAGCTGATATGCAAAGGGTCAATTTGAAGGGATCGGTCGGGAAAAGGTGCTCGCCCGTAGGCGAAGTAGTTGTGGAACTACCTTCTGACAGCTAGGGTGCCCTAATGTGACAGTCTAGGGCCTAAAGGACAGGTGCAAGCAAGCACTCTCTCACCGTCCACAACGATGCACTCAGAAGACTGGCTGCATGGATCGGGCTCTCTCTTACTTCGTCGCGCGGCAATTAAAAAGATACTAAATGAGCAAGTTTGGAGCACGTACCTAGCTGACTGAAAAGTCTAGCTCCGACCGGAGACGAAGGCGAGCGGGGACGTGCGAGCCCGCACGGCGTCGATGAAGCTTCGTGGTTACAATGAATTCACTCCACGCAGGGAGGATTTAATTATTACAAAATCACGTGACTTAAAATTTTCCACGCAGGGGAACAAATCACTCCAGACTTTCTCCGCGCAGGGAGACTTAGGGGCACTCACACTCCGTGAATTACGGACTGTGTGTCAGCGATCGGACGACTCAACCGTTGATCGAGCCGTAATTGTAGACTTCGGGTGCCACCTCAATAAGTTAAAAGATATATATAAACATATATATGTAGATAGATTATATATATCTCATATATATATATTATATATATTCAACTATTTTTTAATCAAATAATATATATAGATATATATATAAATATATATAACAATATATATATTCCATATATATATTATATATATTTAATATTTTTTTTCTTTCAAACCACGTTTTCTTTCATTTCAAACTTCAATCGCCGTTTTTGACTTTTTTTTCCCAACTCTACCTACTTTTTTCCCCTTCTTTTCACACCTTTTTGTTTTCAATTTCCACACCTTCTTCTTTTCAAACTTCTCCAATGTTCTTCTTACGCGGCTGCGGCAGAGCTGACCAAGGTGGGCTCGACGGCGTGGAGACTGCAGGGACGTCGCCGGTGGGGGGGCGACCGACTGAGGCTGTGGTGCGGCCGCCGGCGTTGGCAGGGCGGCAGCGGTACTGCTGGCGGAGGTGAGTGGCCGGTGGCCTCGGGCGTAGGGCTCTGGCGGCGGCCGGAGGTGGGGGAGACGACGCCTGGGGGGGGCTCGCGCGCGGGCGGTGCGCGCTAGCGCACTGCGCTGGAGGGGGCCGGACGGCGGACGCGTACAATTTGACGCGGCGGCAACGTGGGAATGGATCGACGGCACTCCGGGACGCGAACGGGACGGGACGGATAACTGCTATCTCACACAGCTCGGCCTCATGCCGGACGGTCTCACACCGAGCGACGCTCAATCCTCACAAAAGAGAAGAGAGAGAAGGGGAAGGCAAGAGGGAATGCTCTTACACAAAACAACACTTCATATCTTTCATTCATTCATAACATACGTAACAAGCATTGCCTTCCTTTATATAGGAGGAAAGCTATAACAACAAGACCTTTCTAACTTCTACTAATTATGTTCATACCCTTAGCCTAACAAGACAAACCCACCAACCAATATTTGACTTGTGGGTTTTAACCAAATAATATAAAAATCACACACATGTTTATTTGACTTAGAGTAGCCTAATAAGACGAAAGAAAAATACATGTACTAATACATGTATGTTACACAAATACGTACGATACAAATACACACACGTACGATACAAATACACATAAATAAATATTATGCTCAGGACGCTGAATCTTTGAACGAGTCGCCGAGCCATAAGCTCGGTGCAGTGGCGGCGACGACAGCGGCGCTCGGAGGAGGGGGCGTGGCCGTTGTGGCCACTCCTTCTTTTGAAGTGGGCACGAGCGACGAGGCCCTGCCCACGAATTGAATTTTTTTTTTAATCCTTCTTCTTCTGCTGTGTTGAACAAGAGAAACAAACAGAGAGAGAGAGAGAGAGAAAAAGGCCGAGACAGAGGGAGAGGAATTAAGAGAGAGATTAAGCAAGAGAGAGAGATTAACGGAGATAGAGAGTGAGACTAGTGAGAGAGAGATTAACGGAGAGAGAGGGATTAAATGAGAGAGAGATTAAATGAGAGAGAGAGAGATTGGCGTGTGAGAGAGAACAGAGAGGGAACAAGAGATAAAGAACACCCAAAAATTTTTTTTCCTTTGCTAAATTTTTTTTCTCTATATCTTTTTCTTCTCAATCACATATCCTTCTGCTATTCTTCTTCATTTTTTTTGTTTCTTTTTTCTTCACTTCTAACAATCTAGAGAGAGAAAGAGAGACGACGAAGGCGTCGGGTCGTCGGAGACGCCGTTGTTGGACTCTGATACCAATTTGACGCGGCGGCAACGTGGGAATGGATCGACGGCACTCCGGGACGCAAACGGGACGGGACGGATAACTGCTATCTCACACAGCTCGGCCTCACGCCGGACGGTCTCACACCGGGCGACGCTCAATCCTCACAAAAGAGAAGAGAGAGAAGGGGAAGGCGAGAGGGAATGCTCTTACACAAAACAACACTTCATATCTTTCATTCATTCATAACATACGTAACAAGCATTGTCTTCCTTTATATAGGAGGAAAGCTATAACAACAAGACCTTTCTAACTTCTACTAATTATGTTCATACCCTTAGCCTAACAAGACAAACCCACCAACCAATATTTGACTTGTGGGTTTTAACCAAATAATATAAAAATCACACATATGTTTATTTGACTTAGAGTAGCCTAATAAGACGAAAGAAAAATACATGTACTAATACATGTATGTTACACAAATACGTACGATACAAATACACACACGTACGATACAAATACACATAAATAAATATTATGCTCAGGACGCTGAATCTTCGAACGAGTCGCCGAGCCATAAGCTCGGTGCAGTGGCGGCGACGGCAGCGGCGCTCGGAGGAGGGGGCGTGGCCGTTGTGGCCACTCCTTCTTTTGAAGTGGGCACGGGCGACGAGGCCCTGCCCACGAATTGAATTTTTTTTTAAATCCTTCTTCTTCTGCTGTGTTGAACAAGAGAAACAAACAGAGAGAGAGAGAGAAAAAGGCCGAGACAGATGGAGAGGAATTAAGAGAGAGATTAAGCAAGAGAGAGAGATTAACAGAGATAGAGAGTGAGATTAGTGAGAGAGATTAACGGAGAGAGAGGGATTAAATGAGAGAGAGATTAAATGAGAGAGAGAGAGATTGGCGTGTGAGAGAGAACAGAGAGGGAAAAAAAGAGAAAGAACACCCAAAAATTTTTTTCCCTTTGCTAATTTTTTTTCTCTATATCTTTTTCTTCTCAATCACATATCCTTCTGCTATTCTTCTTCCTTTTTTTTTGTTTCTTTTTTTCTTCACTTCTAACAATCTAGAGAGAGAAAGAGAGACGACGAAGGCGTCGGGTCGTCGGAGACGCCGTTGTTGGGCTCTGATACCAATTTGACGCGGCGGTAACGTGGGAATGGATCGACGGCACTCCGGGACGCGAACGGGACGGGACGGATAACTGCTATCTCACACAGCTCGGCCTCACGCCGGACGGTCTCACACCGGGCGACGCTCAATCCTCACAACAGAGAAGAGAGAGAAGGGGAAGGCAAGAGGGAATGCTCTTACACAAAACAACACTTCATATCTTTCATTCATTCATAACATACTTAACAAGCATTGCCTTCCTTTATATAGGAGGAAAGCTATAACAACAAGACCTTTCTAACTTCTACTAATTATGTTCATACCCTTAGCCTAACAAGACAAACCCACCAACCAATATTTGACTTGTGGATTTTAACCAAATAATATAAAAATCACACACATGTTTATTTGACTTAGAGTAGTCTAATAAGACGAAAGAAAAATACATGTACTAATACATGTATGTTACACAAATACGTACGATACAAATACACACACGTACGATACAAATACACATAAATAAATATTATGCTCAGGACGCTGAATCTTCGAACGAGTCGCCGAGCCATAAGCTCGGTGCAATGGCGGTGTGGCGGTGCGGCGTCGGCTCCGATTAGTGGGCCCGGTAGTGGACCTGGTGTCCCCACAAGTAATTTTTTAATTTGAAAATTAAATTATTTTGTTGAAATTTGTGAAATCCTTCTTGTAAGTTCTTGTTTTAGACATCTCTGTTTAACCTGAACAAGTTAGATTTAGTCGGTTGATGTTTTTAAACAAGATGTTGACTTATGATGTTCAATGTTGAAAACCTTAGGTAAATATTAGTATTATTGTGTTGTTTTTATACATAATTGTACCGCCAAGTCTCATCTTATTTTGAATCTTATACTTGATTTTAAAAAGTGGTTGTTCATTTATATTGCCATATGTATTCATGCATAAATTAAGATATTAAGTTGTTTTAGATGTTATTTCCATCATTAGTCTTGTTCACCTAGAACTTTATGACATGTTTGGGTTAATTGGATTTTTTGCATATTAATTGAATTTTTGTAATAAATTATAAACATCAATGTACAAGAAGTATATGGCGTAATTCAAAAAAAGGTATAAAGCGTAATGGGCCTAGGTCATCCTAACCCTACCTATGTTTAACTTTGGCCCAAATCAATGTGCAATTATGATTAAAATCGAATTAAACTGAATTAATTCAATTTGGTTTGATTTCAAAGACATTTGGTTCGGATTGGCCATTTAATTCAGTTTGATTTGAGAAAAAAATTCTCCTCAAATCTAACAAAATCAAACCGTACTCACCTCTAATCACACATTACTTTCGCTCTCATGTTCTACTTACACTATAAAGAGATGATGACAATATCTCTTTATACAAGGGTAAAGTTAAAAAGTCAAAAAAGGGCACTTAATGCTAACATTTAACGGCGACTCTGATAACATGTTAGCATAAATTAATCTGAGTAAGCACGAGTGAGTTATTTCTTAGATTTTTATATATTTTTTGGTAATTTATCCTAATCAGAGTATGATAGAATATTCCACGTGAGAAGATAAAATGAGTTAACCCCATAAGTCTTAATCTTAACCAACCTCGGGTATAGTAACCCTATTACCAAACTCCATTAAAGATGAGTAGACAAAATAAATCACCTTAACCGACCCTTATTCGGTTATCAACGTGGGATAAATACTTGCCCTCATTTTTTGGACGGTGGAGATATAAGCATGCACATTAGATCGTGTTTTTTTTTGCAAAATAGGTTAAGGAGTATATTATAATCAGAGTTAGTTTATTATAAAGAACAAGAAATTCTACTTTGATCAATACATACCATAATCGAGGTTAATTTATTATACTTGTTCTCTCAAGTAGCTTAATCAAATCTTAACTCAGATATGAGATATTCGTAATCAAATCGACTAGGTGGATAAGGGTGAGTTATTTGAGTTAACCCGACCTTATTATGTAAGACTTTGTTTGACATTCACATGAGATAAGATATTCGAGGGGGTGAACATGAATGTGATATTCACACCCGATTAAGTATTTCCCTTTGTCTCTGATATATAATATATAATGGGGATTAATTTTCTCTCACCTCTGTTAACTATTCCTCTCTATTCTGCCCCTATTTCAAACTGTGCCTAAACAAACATGGCCTTAGTGCATATAAGGTTATATCCGGCCTAAACGTGTATAATAGTCTGTCTAAGGGGGCGTTTGGTTAGAATGGTGGTCTTAGGGATTTGAAAAAATCTCTGACAGTATTTTGTTTGAAAATAATATATATTTAAAAAAAAGTAAAAGTGAAAATCTCATTCGTACATTTTGTGCTCCAATTTGAGAGGGGAGACCTTAAATGACCTAAATATATAATTTCCTCTTTTTTATAAAATCACGTCAAAAAACATCACCTATAAAAAGGAGGGGTAGAATAAAGATTTTATCTCAAAATCTCTCTAAAATTTGTTCATGCAAATATTTTCAAGAGTTTGAAAATGTCATCTTCACATGTTTACACTCTCTTTCGTAAAAAAAATCTAATGCAAAAGATGAGAGATTATTATTACATTTCGTTAAGACGGTATGAATGTGAGATATTATAAAACACTCTCTTCCGTCAAAAAAGTTAATGCAAAAGATGAGAGATTATTATTATATTTCGTTAAGATGGTATGAATGTGAGATATTATAATAATTAAAATATCAAAATTTATCTTTATCATCTCATCTAAATGCGCACTAAATAGAAGAATGAAAACCCTAGAGTACGATGGAAGCATAGAGGAAGATCATGGAGGAGGGACAGATCCGAAAATCTTGGCCTTCATCGGGGCGGGAAACGGAAAGGTGAATTTGATCCGTAGGAAGGGCACGGGGGTTGGGTTTTCAAGGAGGCTAGGTTAGTTCATTTTCCTTGCTTAACCTAAGTACGCAACCAAGTTACGCTGACAGAAGGTAACGATAGGGGCAGGTGTGGCAATACAAAGATTTTATAGGTATATACTAGAATAAGTAACGTTGTAGGGGTAACATGTAATTATCCATTATAACTATTAGACAATTTAGGCTAGATAAACTGATAAACACATGTCTTCTGCCACTCCTACGAATGACATTAACGTGGGTGCCGATAGTCTTTCTTCTCGACACGTTTTCGACCTCAGCCCCTCATCAACGCGTATATCCATACATAAGTATGGTAGATACATAATTATATATCTCAGACGGCGAGTTTTGCAATCTACTTCATTAAAACCCTCAACTTTACCGTCATCAACAAAAGAGATTAAAAAAAGGAAACAAAAATGGCAAAACGGGGAAATTCCTTCTCGTACTGCGGGACTTCCAGTCTCTAGGTCTCATCCCCACGATACAAATAAATTTTGTTATTAAAATATCAGCTATACATAATAATCTATAAATATAAAACCATAACTATCAGATCAAAAATGGGCAAATTTTCTCTCCCTATCTTTTTATTTTTCGTATCTACCTATAGAGTTATCAATGAGTCTGAGTTCAGGTCGAATTTAAGTTGACTCGATCTAGATTCAACTTATCAATATTAAAATCCGAGTCTGACTCGGATCCGAGTGATGTCGGGTCTGGCTAAGTCGGGTCCGACATTATTAAAAAATTGTAAAATCTGATATGACCTGAGAACTTAAATAAAAAATAATTAAATTTAATATATTCAATAATATAAAATTTATAATCTCACTAAATTAATTAAAATTTTAATATCAATTACATAATTTGTATGAAAATAGAATTTTAAAATATTTAATTAAATAAAATAATATAATTTTAACTAAGTAATTTTTAAAATTTGAAGGAAGAAAAAAATAGAACGACCTGACCTGCGGGTTGAACTTAAAACTCGAGTCCGGCTCGTGAACTTACTCGGTCAGACTTTTAAGTCCGACTAAAAATCTACGAATTGAAAAAGACCTTGCAACCCTGTCTTAAATTAGGGCAGAGTCACGAATTTGTCAAGCTGACCCGACTGGTGACAGTCCTATGCCCATCTCTCCACTTTTCCTCGAAAAATACTTAACTTTTAACAGCTGACTACAATAATATGTAATATGTAAACTAGACGTATCAAATTAAAACATAAGTAAAAATTCTCTCGACTCCTCTTCTCTACGTCTCCAAATTTTCTCCGCTCACTTTAAATAAATATTTAATACTTAAATATACTAACTATACATAAGGCTAATTTTACAAAAAATATAACTATAGATATTAAATAAAAATAGGTACTTTTATCTCTCCTCTTCTTCCCGGGGTGGCCCCCCTGGCTTTTACTGATCCAATCCCATTCTCCTTCTTCTCCGCCCTCTCTCTCCTCTCCTCTTCTTCTCCCCCTCTTCGCCCTACTCCCCCCACCCTCCTCACCTCCATGGCCGCCCCCCTCCTCGCCTTCTCGAGCAGATACGTGAAATAAAATAATAAATAATTATATTCGTGTGAATCGTTTTTGTGGGAGGCCTAGAGAGAGAAGAGGGGAAGAGAGAGAATTCGAAGGGGCCCATATATAAGAGGTAGAAAGAGAGGATTTTTCCCCCTTTCTAATATATTTCATCATCTGCGTCGGGTCTCTCCCTCACCCCGGCTTCCCGTTCCAGCTGTTGCCTCCGCCGCCAGCTGCTGCCGTCGCGGGGCGCCGCCCGATGCTGCGAGGAGGTAAACCCCCGGTCGCCGCCGCGGGTGCCCACAGGGGTTCCCGAGGGTTTGCCCAATTATCGGCCGCCGACCGGCTTCGGGGGCTCTTTTTTAGTTCCCGATGGGTTTGGATTTGGCGGCGTAGATGCGATCTCGTGGGCGGTCCGTTAGGGTTTTGGCGTTTCTTTCTGTTTTTCTGGGCGGGTTGACTGCAAGTCGTTCTTTTTTTGTTTTCATCTTTTTGGGATTCATCTGATAGGTCGGTTCAGGCGTCTGGGTGGGGTGGAGGCATCTGGATGCAGATTTCTGTTTCGGTATTGGTTTATATTCATTTTCTTTGTTTGCAAATTGGATTTGAGATATGAGAGAATTTTTTCTACCCATGAAACAATTTCATGGCTGCCGTGGATTTTCCCATTCCATATTCATATGGTTGACATGTATAGGAATCGCCCCACTTTTTCGCTCCTTCAAGTTTAGCTTTTGCATGATGCCATAAAAAACGACTCTTTTGTCTGCGTGGTTATCCGGTTAGCTCCCGGAAGATTGGATTTGTGTGGTTCTTACGTTTTTTTGATATGTTCAGGTGCGAGATAGGGGGAAGGAGACTTTGATTCTTCGAGGGGCCGTACATTTGACTGTAACTGGGGAGGTTAATGGCCGGTAGCACAGGTGAAGAGTATGGTTTGGAGAGCCAGTCTTCATCAGTGGAGGGCATGTCAAGTGGGCAGGGTTGCCAGACTGGTGATTCTCTTGTGGAGTGGCGATCGTCCGAGCAGGTTGAGAATGGGACCCCATCCACTTCGCCCCCTTACTGGGATACCGATGACGATGATGATTTCGGTATGTGATTGTCATTCCTCATCTGATTGACATAATCCTGCACCTTTTCATCATCACGTTATGAATCTTCTACAGGGTATTGGAGTGGAATTTATGTTGTTTCCTTCTGATTTCTGTCATCAGTCGTCTTTGTTTCCACACAACTAGGCTTTTGTTGCACAACTGTGTGCCAATATGTAGTCTTCCTTTTGTCCTGGCTCCCGTTGCATGTCACTACATGTATCCTGAGCCATGTGCTTCATCTAAGGGGATAAATAACATTGGTTGTATCTTTGTGACATTCTCTTCTGAACTACCCTGTATGGTCGTTCTGAATCGTCATGCCATATGGTGCTTTGGGTGTTGATCGGAAAAACTAACATTTCTCATCCAATGACTGCAAAGGATTTCAAAGATGTTGTGTAATCCATTTCTATACAATGTCACTGTCATCATAAAACTGATTGCGGAAAAAACATGATTTTTTATAATTTGGCCATTCGGTATGATTAAATTAACACAATAATGGCAAGTACGATGCAATAATGCATTTACATGTATATGAGGATTAATTTTTTGAGATCTCAGTGTCGTTTCCACTTTCCATGTGTTGGAGAGGAGATCCTTCGGGTGAAGAAATCTCGGAAAGATTAAGAGATAGCCTCTCTCTCTCTCTCTACCCCCACCCCCTTTTCTTCCTCCCGTTCCTCATCCTCATCTGTTGTCAGTTTCATCTCCTTCATTGGCATCCTTTCCTCCCTTTCTTCCTCCTCCTACTTGATGCTACTCCTCCCCATCTTTCTCCTCTTATCCATGATTCATCTTGGAGCCTCCTCGGAGAGATAGAGATACCGAGAGACCTCGAGAGATGGTAAACCATGATTGAATGCTTTTGCTTCTTCCTCTTCTATGCTAACAGTTAACATGCCCATCAATTTAACAGGTGATTGTTGAATATTGATATCATTTACGTAATATTTGTTGGGCTCATGTTACTTTGTTATTAGAGAGGACTAAAGGCCCAGGCAGCACGAACCTATGATTTTTTTAACCTTTTTCTGCATTGCTTTATTGTTGGTTCATTTTCTTCAGATTGCAAATTTGCTGCCTGTCTTCTTGAAGTCCACCGGTATGTGTTGGCTTTTCATCCTTATTTGTTTATTCGAGCCCTTTTGCCGAGGTTGGAAAAGAACTTGTTTTTTCTGCAGTCCTGAGTTAGCAAAATTGTGACATTATCAACCCATTGTTAGGTGGTATTTCAGATTATGATTTACTATGACACATTTCAGATGATATACTATTGTTACATGGGTTTGTGGAAGTGATGGATAGTTTTTGTGGCTATCAAATTTCAGACAATGGGGAGTACTCATGGAGTGCTGTATGCTAAGATGAATGGATGGGAGAGGGCAATTTTTTTTGCTGGAGAAGCTTTTGGCATGTGGGTTGACAATTACTTTGGAAAGGTTTGAAAATTGAAAGCTGGAGTTTTCCGTTGAAACAAATTCGATCATGAATTATTGCATCACTATGGAAGATATTCCATCTTAATAGGATGATCAAGTGATGCCTTAGTAGCATGATGCTAGATTGACTCAGCGCTGAGCTTGGCTAACCCATCTGATCCCTTATCCGTAGTAGTTCACCAGCTGGAGGTTCAAACAGTTTCAAAACCTTAAAAAATTGAAGTGGATTGATCCACAATTTCATCTGATTTACAGAGGTAAGTCGGTCAACTTGTAGTCCACGATTGGGCTCCAAGGACAATCTAACAAGACTTGGTCGATCTCATGGAGACTCGTGCGTAGTTGTTGACTGATGGCTGCAACTCATATGAGACTAATACATATAAATGATAGCAAGTTGGCCCAGGCAGTAGCCAATAAGAATCTCAACTGGCGCAACTGAATGGGCTATGAGGGCCGGAAATCCCCAAAAGATGAGCTAAATAATCCTAGTTATACTGGGTTTAACTAAGCTGGCTTAGCACCTTCAAGCAAGATTAGGTAGGAAAAAATCCAACGAATTGCCAAAAGTTTGAATGAAGCTTGCAAATTGCATGACCAGCAACCATTGCAACTTCTGATATACAGGCCTTTGTTGATTGTTGGTGTCTGAGGACAATGGTTAAACACTTGTCTGGGGCAGTAGTTTCTAGAAAGTGATCATCAAGTATGACATTGGATGAGTAGTATACACAACGAACAATAGGTTGGCCAGCAGTATGAACATTTTTCATTTTTAAATATGTTGATGGTTGGAGTAGGTCTGGACTGCATCTGTGTGGCACTACCTATCAAGGCTCTTAACTTTGTGCTGCAATTCCTCTGTGTTCATGTGCTGTCCTTGATGACATTGTCCGCCATCCATTCACCACCTTGTTCATGCATCCAGCACCACTAATCTCCTTCCCCAACTTTTTTTTCTGTGTTCTTTGATGTCACCAATGAAACTTGGTTGTTATTGTGGACTTAATGGAGGCCAACGAGGATCATGGTCCATTATGCACTCTACAATATTTCATTTTGGGTCAAAATTGATCAACATTTAGTCAGGTTCTTTGGTTATCTATCTGGGTCAGATTTGACTGACTTCTGAACCATAAAGCTTTTCCCCATCTGCCTTCCAAAAGAAAGGAATGCAAGTATGAGGCAGGTTTATGTGCTATCCTATCTCCAAAAAGATTGACAAACAAAAGAGATTATAAGGTGACATTAGAATTGTTGGGTGAAATGCCCTGGACAATAAATTCTAAAAGGTAGTAAGTTAAGAAAATATTAAATTAACACATGAGATACAATGGATCAAAATATTTCCATAGAAAGATCCAAAATTTCTTGTTTTATTAAAGTGAAATAAACAAAAGAAGTTTTTTAATAACTAATATTTAAAAATGTTGAATAGAAGATTAGTGAAATCAAATAAGCATGTGTTGTGGAGATAGATAAAATTAAACTCGATTTTATTCTTTTTGGTACCCACAACTATTTATTTTCTTTCCATAGCCTTTTTCTGCAATTGCTGGGATGTGCCTTATTGTTTTTGAAAAGACTCAGAACCTAATGTGCATTTTCTCTTTCGCAGGTCCAAAACCTTCGGATTTATATGGAAAATTTACTTGGAAGATTGAAAACTTTTCTCAGATTACCAAGAGAGAACTCCGAAGCAACGTTTTTGAAGTTGGTGGTTACAAGTGGTATGAGTCCTGATGTATACACATGAAAATATGCATATTCATCATCTCCTTTTCCTCTTCTTCTTGTTATTCCAAAGAACGAACTCTCTATGAAATTCTGGCAAGATGCGGCTGCCGACTGGTCACTCTTGGTTGTGGAACATGTGCAAGTTGTTTCTGATTTCATGGTAAAGGTTGGAGAACATCCCTGGATTTCAGTCTTCTGCATATGTATAATGACACTTTCTCATTGTTTCCCGTATCCCCCCCCTTCTCGTCTTTCCATCCACAGAATGTGAGGTTTTTGTTTTTGTTTTCTCGATTATTTCTAATTTTATTAACTTGGAAGTCCTTTTCCATGTTGTAAGTTCTTTTTCTACCGAGTAATCAATTCCTCAGATTTTTTGAAAGATGAATCAATTCCACAGATTGTTCTAATTGTATCTTTATCCATTTCTATTCATTTATCATCATTTTCCCCTCTTGTGGTCCAATAGCTGTCTGTTTGGAACAGATTCTGTAGAACAGATTCTGTACCTAAAGCCAGTATGTAATTGTTATATGTGCTATCTTATCTGGATGTTGTGTTCTGCGGGACCCTTTTTACCAACTTTGGATGCTTCCCTGTTCACTTCCCATTTTGGATGAAGAACTTCCTGGGTCTTTTTGTTGATCTCCTGGGCTTCTCATTGTGCTTCTCTAGTCACTTGGCTCCTGCAGTTGGTGACATCTTCCCTGTTTCAACACTCTTTATTCTGCCTTTTTTTTTGCATTTTCAGTGTGCAATTGTAATGAAATTCCTGTGTTACTTGTGGGCGTGTGTTATCTTGCAACATATATTTGCATAACTTTTTGTATGTTAGATCCTTCATGGAGAGCAAAATTTATTTTGATTACCAGACTGGTAGGCTTATGTTTGGTATTTATCATAACATTTTTGTGTAATGCCTGTTCTCGATATTTTTCAATCTTTAAATTAATTCACTCTCAGCATTCTTTAAGTTAATTCAGTTTAGTGCACTTTCAGAAGAAAGTTAATTCAACTTGGTGGGGTGTGATCAAGTTTGGTGGAAGACATTTTGAACCTCATGCTGCAGTTGTCATGTGTGATTTATGAGACTTTTGGAACTATCCTGTCATTCTCTGTAATACTGGTCTTTGTTACTTCCTTTTCATAGAGAAAAACCCTTGATTAATTGCTAAACTATCATGAATGGCAAGCCTCTGAATAGAATGGTAAAAAATGATATAACCTAATCTTCAAGTTTAGTTGCCAATTACTCTGTAGTCCCTAGTACCATAAGCTATCATTGGCGATCAGTGCGCCAAAGTTTGATTTGGACTTGGTTGTTGGTATGATTTGGATGCCTTTTCTGCTGTATTGGACTTGGTTGATGACATTGCTGATGGCCCATTTCAATTAGGCCGGCAACTTCTCATATTTGGGTCATTTTTGGATTGTATTTACGAGTGATGACTCATTTGGGTAATACCACTGACGTTTTGGATGAAACTGCGATGTTGCTAATGGCCTGTTTTGATTGGGTTGCCAATGTCATTGATGCCCTTTTGCTATTGGGCTGGAATTACCATTGGCGGCGTATTTGACTTGGATTGACAGTGTAATTGGGTCCCTGGTTGCCAAGGTTTGCAAAACAGGTTCCTGTTTCGGAACTGGTCAGGGCCGGTTCCAGTCCTGGAACCGGTACGAACAGGTACTGGGCAGTTCAGTAATTTTGGGACCGATTCCCCCTATAGATAGATGTGTTTAAAAAGTGAAGAAAAATTAAAAAATCAGAAAAAATGGAGTTTTCTGGCGAGAAAATGGCTTGATCTGGTTGCCGGTGGCCGGGTCTGCTTGTCGGTGACAGTTTAGGTCGGCGACGGGTGGCGATCGCCATGGTTTTCAATACTGCCTGGTACGTACCGTACCAGTTTTAGCCGGTCCGGTTTTACCCATTTTCTACCGGTACCGGCCGGTACAGCTTCAAAAAAAACCCGGATGAACCGGGTTGTACCGCCGGGTTCATCCATCGGGACCACCCGATATGTGAGCACAATCTTGGGACAATGGAATGAAATGACAGATACATTGTTCAGTTATGGATATGTATCAAGGGACCAACATGAAGATGGATCTTCAAATTATCCACCATATTCATATGGCCCTTATTGAGTATGCATTTTTATGTTTCAAGCTTTCAAATATCCAATGTATTATGGTGAAGAAATGATGTTTTTTTTTGGTTTTAAACTTTGAAATCTCTGTGTTAAATTATTTATTGTGTCCATTCACATATGATTTTGCATTCTATTATTTTTTTCTATTTTTATGATTTTAACATTTTTTAATTTCTAAACGTATATATAAATACATAATTATATATACTTATATAAAGGGGGGATAGGGAGGGACCGGTACTGTACCGACCGGTACTACTACTGGCCCTGCCAGGTACCGAAACTGGTACCGGAATTGAAAACCTTGGCGATCGTCATTGGCGAGGTTGCTGGCGTGCTCTTGGCCCTGGGCACTGTGGCCTGCGGCTGCAGGTGCTCTCCTCGGCCTGTTGTGGTTGCGGCTGCCGTTCACAGTTGCGGCAATTGCTGGCGATGAGGGTGCCCAGGGCTCCGGCTCCTGGTTGCGGCTCTGCAGGTGCTCCAGTTTGTCTTTTTTTTATAAAAAAAATTATGTACTAGCCGGTTTCTTGATGAAATTGGCTGAACTGTCCCGGCACTGGTTGGGACTTGTATGAAACTACTGTACCGGGCGGTTTTGCATACCATGCTTGATGCAGAACAATCGAGCCATTTTTTTTAATTTTCTTATGTATTTTAACTTTTATGTGAGTCTTAGCTTTAGAGTAAAAAAAAGATGTTATCTTTATTTTGGTATGTTGTAGTTATTGGGCCTCATATATGGCCTAGGTAGTATTCTTTTGTTACTTTTGTTTAAGGGTATTCAGGTCTGAAAAGGAGTCTTGTTAGGGTTAGGGTACCACTATGAATATGCTTGTAATCCTCTTTTCAAATTAATGCAGAATTAGAGTTGCGAATTTTGGGAATTTCCCCCCTTCTCTGTGAAAGACATGTTGTAGTTTTGAGATGAGGCTCCATGGTGGTCCCTGTGGAAGGGACAGCGAGAAACCTACACCCCCACCTCTATCTGTTCTACATCAATGCTAGGTAGTGCTGCCATTATCATTAGTCTTTGATTAAGGTTGCCTTCTCCAGACAAGTTGATCCTGCCTCAATAGATGCTAGTAGGATCTGAGTTAGCACTAACATGCACATTTCCCTCATGGTGAGGTGGTTGTTGTTGGTGGTGTGACCTATTTCCCACCTTGAAGGAGCTCATGGAGAAATTTTCCTGGTAGGATATGGTGCTGGGGAACAACTTAGTCCGGTGTCAAACTTGCCAGCTTATCATCACTGTAAGGTGATTTGGAAGGCGAAGGTGCCAATTAAGGTCTGGGCTTTGTGGCTCGTCTCAAAGAGGATAATGACCATGGTCTATAGAAGGAAATGGGTTCCTCATCGTGATGTCCTCTGTTCTCCATGTTACCAAGAGGTTGAAGATGTTGATCCTTTTCTTTTTCCTGTACAGTCAGCTGGCAAGTTTAGGGTGTATTCAATCACCTAACAACTAACAGGAATCGCTTTCAGTTTTCATAACCTTCAAGATATGAGCTCTTTCTTCAGTGCAGTTGAGCATATGTAGTGACGACCACCTGCGAGATTTGGCAATTGTTGCCTCATGCCATCTGCTGAAACATGTGGAGGGAATGAAATGGCAAAGTTTTTTTTTAGGGAAGTAGGTTTTATTTGGAAGATATATGTATTTGAATTTTACATCTCCTTCATTTTTTTTGAAAGTGGATGGTACCACAAGTTCCCAAAAAAATTCCTATACAAAATATACTTCGCACCAAGATGGTGTGGCATCCCCAAACCCCCTGACAAGGCAAAGAAGTAAGAGTGTGGGAGTCCTCACTACACAGAACCAAAGCCCACTCTCTCACTCTCTCATAGATGAAAGAGACCACCCGTTCCGTGTCTCTAGCTTCCCTTCTGAATATTTTGTTGTTTCTTTCTCCCCTTAAGGCTTATAGAGTGGCATGGATATTTTTTTTTTGAAGTGGATAGTACCTCATTGTATTAAATGTAAAAGGAAGGGATCACAAATATAATCAATAACTTTCCAAAAAATCTCTATACAAGAAGATACTTCTGGTCACAACAGTGTGGCTGCTACCATCCCCCCAGCAAAACAAACATGGAAGAATTTTGTGAGTCCTTACAAAGATGACTTGCCTATGCTCTTACTCTCTCGCAGATAAAAGAGACTACCCTTTTCGAAACCCTTGCTTCCCTCTTAAATACTCTGGTGTTCTTTTCTCCCCACAAGGCCCAACAGGTGGCATGAAGGATAAGTCACCAAATGAGTTTATCGCCCTTGAGCGTCCACCTTCCTTGCCAATTCCCTAACAGTTTTGCATGCTTTCATCTTGTTTGGTTGTAGCCTGGGTCCTTGCAATTTATGACCAAATCTTTTGAGAGAGCGAGCACCCTATGAATAGATGGTCCAGGTCTCTTCCTTTAGCGCACACAAATAGCAAAGTGGATTGATGTTTGTGAGAAAAGGGGTGAGCCTATCACAGGCAATCTCCCATGTGAGATCCTCCACATGAGTAGTTTCACTTTAAGGAGGCTTTTGGTGGTCCAGATTTGCAAGGCAGAACAACTTACTTGTCCATCAGAGATAATTCTGTATGTTGACCTACTTGAGTAAGAGCGGTCTTTCTCCCATCTCCACCACAATTGATCCTTTTTAGTAAACTCGGGAGCATAATCCATCGAGAAGTGAAGAAGCCCCTCCAGCTGGTCCACCTCCTCTATCTTGAGATTCCTCTTCAAAGGAGGGATCCAGACTCCACCTGAAAGAGAAGAATCAAAGCACTGGGACACGAAGGCCATGGGTGCCGATGATATGGTGTAGAGTTGCGGAAATGAGTCCTCAAAGAGTACGATCTCCGCACCATCTAATTTTCCAAAACAAGCACTTCTGACCGCTCCCCAGTCGGATGTGGGCCTCAGAAATAATGATATCTTTACACTGCAGAATTCCTCTCCAGAATGGTGAAATATTATGTTGTGAGGATGGTAACAAATCTTAGTCCTTGGTCCTCCTGAAATATCTTTGCCTGATGACAGCCATAGCCCATTATCTTCTTCATTGACCTTCCATAGCAACACAAGGTTGAAATCTCTGGTACTCTTACTGTCCACTCCTCCCATGTCTTTGCTCTTGCAGACTCTACCCATGCAATATTGTGCCAACCCTTGTTTCTATCGTCACTCCCATGCCAGAAGAATCTTGCTTGAATACTCTCTAGCTTCATAGCAGTCGTTAGTGGCATCCGAAAGATAGAAAGAAAATATACGAGGAGGCCATCCAACGCCGATTTGCAGAGAACCATTCTCCCTCCATAGGAGAGGCGTCTCGCCTTCCATCCTACCAATCTAGATTCATACCTTTAAATCACACTGGGGCAATCATTGCAATGTAGGATACTAGGAGATGGCGAGAGCCCCAAATAGGTAAAAGGGAATGTGCCTATATGGCATCCCATGATGAATGCTGCTCTCCTGAGTGCCGTATCTTCCATATGGATACCCTCAATTTGACCCTTGTTGAAGTTCACCTTGAGGTCACCGACTTCTTCCAGCAACTCCAACATTAGCCTAGTAATATAGAGTTATCTCTCATCCTTTGCTAAAAAAGGAATCGTATCATCAACATATTGTAGGTGCGTGATGTGGGTATTCTTTGCCCTAATCTGGAAACCTCTACTTAGGCCTTGGGATTCAGTCATCAACCACATCGTGCTCAATGTATGTCTCACAAGGACGAAAAGTAAGGGGGATAGGGGATCTCCCTATCAAAGACCTCTACCACTGTGAAAAAATGAGGTAGGCTCTCCATTAATCAAAAGTGTAAATGTGGCTAACGACACACAAGCTCGGATTCAGCTAATCCACTTCATCCCAAAGCCCATCTTGAGAAGGACATCAAATAGGCACTGTCAGTTGACCCGATCGCATGCTTTTTCAAAATATAATTTGACGACTACCCCTTTCTTCCTTTGAGTCTTCATGACATATAGACATTCATGAGTTACTAAAAAAATCTGTTGAATGTGTCGTCCCTGATAAAAGTCCCTTGATATCCACTGACCAACCTGTCAATCACATTATTTGGTCTCGCGGCTAAAAGCTTGGATATGATTTTGTAGACTCCATTTAGCAAACTGATAGATCTGAATTTTTGAAAACAATATGCTCCTTATTTCTTGGGGATTAAGACTAGGAATGTCTTGATGATACACCTCACTAGAAACTCCCGAACTACAAGTATCAGGTCTGCCTTGATGACGTCCTAACATTTCTGAAAAAAGATGATAGGAAAGCCATTTGGACTATGGGCTTTGTCACTTACAAGAGAAAATATAACCTGATAGACCTCCTCCTTTGTGAAGGGCCGGGAGAGGGCACATCTCTCCTCTGAGAGACGTGGAATGAGATTTTCTTTAATCGTTGGTTTCACCATGTCATCTTTAGAGAAGAGTTTGGAGTAGAAGCTTCTTGCATGCATCTTGGTGACTTCATTTCTGGTAAAGATTTGGTCCCCCACCGTGATGCCGGTAATGGAGTTGATCCTCCTCCTCCCAGATGCAATCTGCTAAAAGTATGCAGTGTTTTTATCCCTTTTCTTGATCCATTTCTCTTTGGATCTCTACTTCCAATATGTTTTTTCCCTCATGAGAATCTTCTCAAAGTCTCCCCTGAGCTTGTCTCTAAGCTATTTCTGTGATTCAATCAGCAAGCCTATCTCCTCCAAGCAGTCAATTCTCTCAAGCTGGTCCAAAATTCTATCTTTAATCTCTTTGTCATGAAGGGTCTTACCAGCACTCCATTCCTTAACCTCCTATGCCACATGCCTCAGTTTGCACACAAATCTAGCCATAGGAGACTGTTCCTGCCTCAGGACATTTCATGCTTGATTGACAATATCCATAAAGTCTGCCTCTCTGAACTAGTACCTCTCCAGTATGAATTTAGCCTTCTTCGGGTGCCTGAATGTAGTGGTGAGTAATATGGGTTTATGATCCGACACGATCTAGCCAAAGAAGCAGCCTGCACATGTGAAACATGGTCCTTCTATGAGACAAGAAACATATCCATCTTAGAACACGTAGGCTCTATTGTCATATTGGACCTTGTGAACTGGGATTTGTTAGCTTGATATCAATTAGGGCAGCCTCACTAATGAAGGCAAGAAAATCCTCCATGTCCCTTGTAGGAGGGTGATTGCTTGTCCTCTCATGTGGATCAACAATTGCATTGAAATCGTCACCCACACACTATGGTCGGCTTGAGTTGTGATGGTACATAAGCAATTCCTCACATGGTAGGCACTTCCCTTCGCTGCTTTGTGGCCCATGCACTCGAGAAATCCCATGAAAATCCATCTCCGACATTCTTGAAATGGAGGGTGATTGCCCCTCTACCCACCTGCCTGTCCTCCTCTATCTCCTCTACCTCATACTGATTCCACAAGATCATGATACCACCTGTCCGCTCTTTAGTCGGAGATGTCACACCCTTGCCAAGTCTAACTCTCCCAATTTCTCTCATGATGGACTCTTCATTCTCATCACATTTCTTTTTTTGAAAGTCTCATCCTCATCACATTTAGATTTTTGCAATCACAAGATGTCAATCTTGCATGTTCTAATTAGCTACTTCACCGGCCTCCACTTGTAACTCTCTCAAATTCCTTTTACATTCCATGAAACAATCCTCACGAGGACAAGGAATTGTCCCCTGCACCCTCTCTCTTTTGCTCATTTCCCTTAACCTCTCCTCCTTCCCGTTCCCTTACCACCCTTTTTTGGGACTTTCGCCCTCTTGCTTCCCTCGTCATGTTTATTACCCATCTCTTTTATATCTTGTTGAAGACTCCTTTAAGGGTCTCTCTCTAGGCCTTCAAAGGATATTCCCATTCTCTCAGCCAACTCTTTCACTTGCATCTCTGTCATTCTTTGCACCATCCCGACCATCTCTTTTACCTCCTCCTTCCCCAATCTGTCCATTACCATCACACCCTCTTCACCAAACTAAGCCTCCTCCGAGACCCTTGCCCCACGAGGTGTTTCCGAGATGATAGCATCACCCTTGTCAGATTGGCTGTCCAGTTCCTCAGTCTGGGTAAGGCCCGCCCCCTAGGCTTCTCTGTTAGAGGGGGACTATATTGTGTGAATAGGGACTTCTCCGTTTGGGAATAGTCCAGCCGCCACGGTGTCCTGTTCCTATAGCATTCACCCCTCCGGGGGTTCAGCAGAAGGCTGCTGTAGCTTAGCAACTTTTGATGTCTCCAACGACCGGCCATGGATGCTCTGCACTCGTCCCCCTATTCCTTCTCTGGTCGTTCCACCTGCGAGTGGGGCTAGGTTAAGCCTTCGGCCTATAGAGATTCCCAGGGATCACATCTTGAGGTGATGGCCCTCCACCACGCTTGTTGTAGAGCTCGAGTCGGCGCTAGAGAGGTTGGCTGGGACCACTTCGACAGTGGCTCCATCTGGAGAGGTATCTGCCCAACTGTAAACGCTGGTGGCCGGAGTGGCCATCCGCCCTGTCTTAGTAGAGTTCCGCCGGCATGTACAAGGAGCTGTTGGCAGCCAATGGTCAAAGTAGCCATCCCCTCCTTGTAGTAGCCGAGTATTGCCTGTGTGAGCAGGACCCTTTGTCGGGCCGGGGGGATGAGGCATATCGGTTCTAGGTGAACCGATACGTGCGTCGGGTTTGGACTTGGGTAGATAAGTGTACCCGTGTTCTGAGCTCGACCTGTTTCCTGCACCCGTTGGGCTAGACAACGAGTCTGGTTTAACTGGCAGCCCATACACAGCCCCATGGCCCGGCCCAAAGGCTTGTACGGCTGGAACACATTCGGCCCAATAGCAGCCCCGGGCAATTTGAATTTTGAACGGGGGGCTGTGGGGTGTCCACGTACCCCCAACCCCCCTCGTCATCCTCCTCGCAACTCGAACAGGGATGCACTAACTCATCCCCCAGTCAATGATAGGCTTTTCCACCCTTGGGTCCGACGATGACCGCAGCAGCTGTTCTGGCCTCATAGTGATCCACATTGGAAACATTTCTTCGACAGTCTTGACGGTAAGGACGACAAATCTTTACCGGGCACTTCCTGTGGGCCGCTCACCCGAACCACCGCTTCCATTACTGTGAGCTACCCCCTATCCACCAGCCTCACCGATCCCCCACTAGACTCCTAAACGGTCGGACTAGGAGAGAGGTGCCTAGCTTATCACCGAGAATGAGGGGCACTCCAAAGGGGGCGACTTGGACTCGGCACCTGCTGGGGTCGGGAAAAGTGCCTATCTGCAAGGATCACCTTGTTAGTCGGAGCAATGCTCCCTTCGCCACAGCGAAACCGGTCTTGGCTCGTGGCATGGAGAATAAGCCACCATATGAGTCTGTTGCCCTTAAAGAGTCCATCTCTTGTTCCAATCCCCAATCAGTTGTTGCACATTGTCGCATAAGGTGGGTGCACAACGAAACCTTCTTGCAATGTGTCCATATTCTTGGGAGAGGGGGCGGCTTGTAAAGAGGTGATCCAAGGTCTCCTCCTCATCTCCACCAAGGCAACAATGTGTAGGGATACTTGCTGTGAAAGAGGCCAGCCTATTGCAAGTCGGCAACCGTCTGTGTGAGATCCTCCAAATTAGAAGTTTCGCTTTGAGGGTCTCTTGGGGGTCCATATGTGTGAAGCAAAGCAATGGCACACTCCTCCATCTGAGATAAAAAGTGTATGCTGATCTGAATGAGAAGAGAAATTTACATTCCCTTCGTAGACTTTACATTTGTTAAAGTCAATCCAGAGGATTGGAATCATATTGTCAGTGCTTTGAAATTTCTTTGTGTTGTTTATTCTTTTGATTGTACCACTTCTACATTACTTTGTACAAGAAAAAGTAATGTGGTGCAAACCACTTAAAAAATTCAGGTATAAGGAGGCTTCTAACTATCACTTATGCTACGTGAGGAATGCCACTATATTTATCTAGAGTTTTTTTTTTTAAAAATGAAGTAACCTGAATGGGTAAAACACTGGCTAATGATTACTGTATGTGCAATCACCTCATTGTTGGTTAATTTCCTCTCTGGTTGGATGAAAGATATTGTCTTTGCATGAGAGGTAACTCCTTGGAGGGTTTTCACATGTACTAAAACACCAGGAGGTCTGTATGTATTCATATAGTTCCTTCGTGTTTCATGGTACATCGTTTCTATATTCTTTGATCACATTTGACAGAGCAGTGTAAGAGAAGGAATTGTTCATGAGAATTCATGAACCGATGAAGATAAGATGAAATACCTATTAATGAATTTTCCGGTTATATTAGTTTCTATTATCAGTCTCTATTTTAATAATTTATTTATCTTTTTGTTAATAAAAAGTGCTATCAATCGTTTTAAAAAGAGGATGCGAAGCTTGTTTGCTGTCTGAAAGAGGTAACCTGGGAAATCTCAACTAGTTGAAGAATTTTATTGCTATCACCAGTGATTTGTCTTGGTCACTAATGTTGGCTTTTAGAGATTTAGTGCGTGAAATCATGGTCTTCTTTTGCCTATTTTCCTTCTTTCTTACTCAATGCATGTGCTGCTGTAATTTTAGGCTCTTTCACTTTCATTCCCACATGCAAACTATGCAGGATTCAAGTTCTTGCCATAGGTGGGATGTACTTTTTGTTGAAATGTGGCAGTTTATGAGAATACTCATTTTTACTGGTAACCATTTTGGTAAATTTCACATTTCTTCTGGATGTGTATGTCATCTGGTGACTTCTGCATGGCGTTAGATATACTTTGGATTATGAAAAGTCCCTTTTATTTTCAGGTATATTTTAATCTACCCACAAGGATGTGATGTATGCAATCATCTCTCTCTTTTCCTCTGTGTTGCTAACCATGACAAATTGCTTCCAGGTTTGTGCCATTGTTTTTGGTCTTTCTGCTATCACTGTGCTTTAGTGTTGCTTTTACTCAAAATTTTCATTTTTATAGGTTGGAGCCATTTTGCACAATTTACGATAGCCGTGGTCAATAAAGATTCAAAAAAATCCAAATATTCTGGTCAGTGAGTGAACATGTTGCAATTCCTTTTGATGCTTCTAGTGTAGTCTGCATCTGTGATTGGCTATTTCATGCATTTAGGAGCTTATGGCCAAAAGTTTGCAGATACACTACATCGATTTTGGAAGAAAGAGCATGATTGGGGGTGGAAAAAATTTATGGAGTTGTCAAAGTTATCTGATGGCTTTATTGTGGCGGATGCTCTTGTGATCAAGGCCCAGGTTCAAGTTATCAGGTATTGATATTTCAGTTAGGGCTGCTTTGATAACCGGTTAGCGTAAGGTGGTTAGGGTAAGCCTGGGCAAGTTATTCCAGGATTAAGCCTAACCGAGTTTAGTAACTAGTTTCTTATTCTACCTAGAATAAGAAAAATAAAATAGATAAAATAATTAAAAACAAAATAAATAAGAAAGCCACATAACCGTACCCTACCTGACCTAGAATAGCTAATTAGACCTTGTTGGTCGAATAAGCTACTCGACTTTAACCCCTGAACAACACACCTTACCCTGATTAACCTACGCATGCTGCCAAACCTGATTAAGCGAAATAACATGAATAGGCCCCCTTATTCGGTTATCAAAGCAGCCCTTAGTGCATTTTATGTTTTGTTTTTTGCTAGGTACTCTTTTTTTCTTTTTAATGGGGAGGGGGAGCCCGGGACCTCCCCCAAAGGTGGGAGGGGGTTGGACCACCACGGCAAGCCCTGCGCTCCATTTTATGCTATCACTTTCTAAAGGAAATTGATTAGGTTTCAGTCTTCTTTTTTTTAACTGGTCTTCATTCACTTTTTTTTCTTAGAAAAGGCAGTTTCTATTGTTTCATTTGTGGAAGAGCTTGACATGCAGGCTTTTCTGTTCCTTGACTTATGTATATTTGCCAAAGAAAAAGAACTTGCATCATTGGCAATTGTCTTTGTCGAACATGTTCAAATTGCTGTACTTAGATTAGAATTATAGTCAGAACAGAGGTAGTATGCTGTTAGTGTTAATATCAAATGAGAAGGCGCCTTCCAAAATAACAAATGGGAAAGGTGCTGACTGTGGCCATTTCTTCATGCTATCTGGCAGTTAATGAATTTGGCATTGTCATTTTCTTGTTTCCAGGGAAAGAACACACCGACCTTTTCGTTGTCTTGATTGCCAGTACAGAAGAGAGCTTGTTCGGGTGTATCTGTCAAATGTAGAGCAACTATGCAGACGTTATGTTGAAGAGAAAAGAGGAAAGTTTAGCAAAATGATAGAGGACAAAGTCAGGTGGTCAAGGTAGAATTAACTGACACAATCTAATACAATTTTAACCTCTGTCAGCTTTAGTTTTCGTAAGTGTCATGCGTATTAATCGCTGACTTTTGTTATTGGTTGACGTCTCATTTGCTTATTGCTTCTTCGTTTATTGTTCCAGTTTCCGTTCCTTCTGGTTAGGAGTCGACCAAAATGCTAGGAGGTGGATGTCAAGGGACAAGACAGAAGCTATCCTAAAAGTAGTTGTTAAGCACTTTTTTATAGAAAAAGAGGTTACATCTACTTTGGTTATGGATTCTCTCTACAGCGGTCTGAAGGCTATTGAGTGCCAGAACAAGAACAATAAAGGGACATCCATATTGTTAGAAATGGAAGAAATGTCTGTGCCTTTTGTCCATGTTGAGAAAGATATGTTTGTTTTGACCGATGATGTGCTGCTGCTACTTGAGAGAGCTGCTTTGGAGCCTATATTACCCAAGGATGAGAAGGGTTCACAAAACCAAAATCAAAACCGTACAAAGGTAGTAAATGCATCCTGAAATAGAACTTTTTGCTTGCTTGATTCAGAAACTGTTATGTTGCACTAGGTGAGTACTTGTATTACATATGCATACAGATGTAAGGTGTTTATGTCAAGGAATGTCGTGGTATAATGGAGTGTCCATGTTGTCTAATCATCTATCTCATCAAAACCCAACATTAAACTGTCCTGGTAACTTTGGTTATCCACCTGTTCTCTGCTCATGATATACATGGCAATTAATCATCCGATGATTTTTCTATCTGGTTGCTGCAGTTTTAATAAATTCCTAGTCTGCCATCTTTTGCTTTCATATATAGTCATGGAACTTTGATGATGAATTGTCAAATAATTAATCTAATGATTTCTCATATTTCTTTTTGTTCGAACTATTTACATTCTGTCTGAACTTTGGAAACATAATGTTGTTTTTTTAGGATAGCAGTTCTGGAGAAGAATTCACAAAAGATTCAATTGAGCGCGATGAAAGACGGCTTACAGAGCTTGGGCGTAGAACTGTAGAGATATTTGTCCTGAATCATATTTTCAGGTAGCCTTCTTATTATTTCTTCTCCCCCCATCATTTCCATCTATTTCTCAGAAAGCACCTGGCCTTTTCATTGGTACTTACCAAACATAAATTTTTATTAGAAAATTGGAGTTGTTAGACTTATTAAGCATATAAAAATTTAAGTAGATTTTTCTTGGTGTCATCGTGTGTGAAAGTTAGCAAAATTGCGACTTAGTGAAAACCAGGCCTTGAGGTGGAGAAAGAACAAAGCTTAAGAAATCGGCAAGGATTGGTTGATCCTCATCATCTTTTGGCTGGGCAATCCACTCCCAGCTAGCGTTTAAGGGTATTTATGTATTACCTTTGCTTAACAAGGTCATTTGTAACAGTGGAAAAGTTATGGGGGCTGTTTTACAAGTTGCCTGCATTAACTTTTGAATCCAGCCTTCTCTTATGTTATGTTTGATAGGCTATTGGAGGATGGCGACAGGCCAGGCATGTCACTGGATTGCACCCCTGCCATCTGCATGCCATCGTTGTTGCTGTCAATGTGCATCGTTGTCTTTGTCACCACTATGACTGAATCTTGGCACCACTTTATGCCATCATTACTATCATCATTGTGTGCATCATCATCTCAGCTGCTACTTGCCGCTGTTGACCATGGTCCAGCCTTTTTCCTCCATTTTTTCTTTCTCCTTTCCTCTGTCCTTCATCTTCGTCAATCTTCTTCTCATTCTATTCCATTTTCTTGTCCGCTTTTCTTTCTTCAACCAAGGTCAAAAAAATTATTGGCAACCTCTTGGAATTGGCCGGCTAACACTGTTTGGGATCCAGCTGGATCCAGTCAAAATTAGCCGACCCATGTCTACAATGACCTATCCTGAGCCTGTTTGATCCTTCTAAACCTTTGTTGTAACCACCCTCAATGCAACAGGGGTAAAGAACCAGCATATTTTACCGTAATTCTAATGAACAGTGCCTTTTAGTCACCTTCATTTTCTGTGGCTTGTGAATTATGAGGAAAAGAAGATGGCAGACAAATAGAAGAAGGATTTCTCATTCAATAAGAAGCTTTTTTGTTTTATTTCTGCTCTTTCATCAACTGACAAAAAGATCAGTGTATGCATGCATTGGCGAGTCAATAGGCATCTTCATGTACATAAGCTCTGTCTTTCCAAATGGGAGATCTTTGTAGACATACTAGAGATGAACTTGCACAACACCATTTCCCCCAATTTTATGATCTCCATTTCTCAAACCCCCCCCCCCCCGAGGCCACACGATCACACTTGTGAAGGACTTGAACAAAGCCGTGTGGGGCGCTTTTAAGTTGGATTGTGGTATGTGAGAGGCAGATAGGAAGGGGTTAATATGAAAATAACACTGTTTTATATGATTAATTTAACACCAAATGCAAAATTTTGGGCATAACAATGTGGGAAATCATTAATGACCTACATTTTTTGACATGACTTTTCAAAACCTATCCATGCGAGAATTTAGTGGACCCAGTTCTAGAAGGAAATTACGTTATAAGCATGACTGTAGAAGAATGAAGCCATGGTGTGAACTAGTTGGGATCCAATATGGAGCTCGGAGATAGAGGTCAATTAAATATTTTAATCTTTTTTATTTTATTTGTCTTACAAGTCTCTCATAACATACGAGGCTTTGGTGTAGTAGGTCTGCATATGCATGGGGTTCATTGCGTGTTATGCATCAAACAAGTTTATGCAAGCAGTTTCTGCTTGCAGAAGGGAGAAAGATCTTCACATGTATTGTCTTGTTGTCAATCTTTCTTCTTATTTTTCTTCTCCTTTTACCATATATTTGTGCTGACAAAAGGTTTTGCAACCTGAGGGAAGATAGCACTCATGCACTATGTGACTGTCGCAAGACATTTTAGCCACCAAACAGTTTCCTTTGATTCTGATTCACGCATTTGTGCTTAGACTTTATCAGGGACTTGACTTTTATTCAACTGGATGGGGATGTCCACCTAATTACTTCCATACGAATGGCAAGTTAGATTACATAAATGGGGATTAGTTGATGCCTATAGTTTCGTCAATCAGATTACAAAGGAGTCGCTTGAGACTCCAACTTTGTGGATCATCTTTACACACTTTGCAAGTGAAAGTTCTGAACGTGTATCCTAATATCATCTATAACGACCCAAGATCCGAGTACTGTAAAGTAACCGGCGGGACCCGAATCTTGACCAATCACTCACGAGCCACAGAGCTCAGAAGGGTTAGATTAATGCTGTGGGAATGCATCAGAATTTAAATAAATGTAGGAAATTAATTACAGAATTAATTAAATGACCAAAATAAAATTTATATTTCATAATTAAATAATTACAATATAGAGTCCAAGTCTACTAAAGTACAGTCAACGAAAGAGAAACATACACAGTCACGGGGCATACCCTGGCTCTGGTAAGTTGGCAACTACGAACTACCGTTGGCGTCGCACAGGATCTTCGAACCGCGTGGAGGTACGTCACACCTGAAAAAGACGGGGTGAGTCTCATCTCATTGGCTCAGTAGGGGTTACGCATATCCCCACGACAACGCAACAACAATAAATAATAGCAACAATAGCGGGTAACAGGCCGAAAGGAGGCAAGCACAACTAAGCTACTTGTGAACCACACGATACCTCGAGTCCTGAGGAAACCCCGTTCCTCGGCAAGTCACACTCACACACGCCGAAAACCCTTGACCACCATGGTCGGAAGAACCTTGACCTTGCTGTCGGGAAAAATCTCGGTCTCAACCGGAAAAAGAACCACGACTACATCGTCTGGAAAGTCACAACCTCGTCGTCATGGAGACACTACCTCGCTCGTCGGGAGGGCCACGACCTCGCTGTCGGTAAGCTCAACCTCAACCGGCATAAAGCCCATCACTCACACATAACCAGGCCAGATGCATCCATCGACGTCTTATACTGCACCCACGTCTCATGCGCGCGGCCCACACCCTATCCTCGAGTGGGGCAATGTGACACACACACGCCTCTCACGGGAACTGGCTAGGGTCTATGTCTCTGCACCCAACAACACGGCCGTGTCTTGCTACCACGACACGGGGTACGCATCTCTGCGTCCAACAACAACGTACTCTAACCTTGACTAAGCGTACGCACGCACTAGATTGTCCTCGTCTAGGTCCTGCCACGACATACCCACTAGACCAACTGTCTCACGGTAAAACACTAAACCATGCAGTCCAACGGGAACCACTGGAGTACTCACACACGCCATGGTTGGTAGTTTCGGCCGAAATCGATACGTTTCGCTCGAAAGGTATCGGTTTCGGATCTAACTGATCCAAAATCAACCGGCCGAAGTCGGGCAAAATCGGACGTCAACTGCAGGGCAAAAAATAATATTTTATTTGGTTTCAGGTCGAAATCGAAATCGAAACTGAAACTGCCATCCTTGATACACGCACCCGAACTGCAGTAGAACAAGGCCCTAGGCATACAAGGTCGGATGACGGAATCCAGCGATTGCTGGCTCACTCAACTCACGCGGGAACGACTCTCCGCGGACATACCCATTCATGTGACAATGACCCTCCGTAGATACACGGACTCACGTCGATACACAGAATCACGCGGGCATACCCTCCGCGGAACCACATTAGCAACGGACACCTGGAAACACAAATCCGAATTGACGGGGGTGTTTGGGTTATTGGTAATTGGGTGGCCAACCTGTTGGCTGCCCACCAGGGCTGGGCAACCAACCCTTTGGCCGCCCTCTTGGCGGCCAGTGTTGGCCCCCCACCTGGGCACACTTGGCCACCTGACCTGGGCGGCCAGCCCTTTGGCCCGACGGCCATCGATTTGACCACCTTCTGTGGGGTGATTCCGGACAGAACACCTCCGCGGGTGCTGGTCCACTCCCCACTCGCCTCGAAACGAGGGGGAAACATTCCCCGACATTCTAGGCATAAAATAAAAAGGATCTAGCTACAAATCGCGGCCCGGATCGGTGGAAATCCGTCATTTGAACCCTGAGTATGATTTTCTCCAAAACATGAAATAATCCCTCTCTCAGCGTCACCGTGACACGAAAGTGCGGGGAAATGACAAAGGAGGGTGCGGAGTTCATCCCCCTACCTTTCACGAACTTTATCGCGTTGGAAATGTCGGATCGTCGCGAAATCATCGATTTTCTTGCGGCCGGCTCGCGAACTCCGCGAATGCACCGTCACGCCACTCCATCGCCGTTCCTCGCTCCCGTCCTCCCCGCTCGCCGCCACCGTTGCCCCGTCGCCTCGCCTTCGCGTCGTCGTCAGCTGTCGGAGGTGGGAAGGTGAGAAGGGGAGAAACGGGGGAGAGAGGAAGAGAATGAGAGAATGAGAGAAAGGGGGGTTTGTAAAGTTTTGATTTTGGGATTTAAAAGTTCAAAAATAAAAAATTATCAAATTCAACCCCATGATCCTCGAAAAATGCGTAACTCGTCTGTTACGCCACGACGACCAAAACCAAATTATTATCTCATATTTAGGGATCCGAAGATCCAATATTTAAAAATTCGATTTTATTTTGTAAACACGATGCGAAACTCTCGAAAACACAATCGAGATTCGCGGACCCGATCTGAAATCCCATGATATTACCTTCCCCCCTTAAAGAAATTGTCTTCGAAATTCGAAACAATGTATCACAACATAGGGGAAGGACTCATTCAGCTGGCAAAGCCTTACTGCTCCAACACAACCCTTCATACTCACAACACGATACCTCCTGAGGGACACGGCCAAACCATTACGACCAGAAAAATCATCTCGCTCTACGTTCACGACTCATGCTAATATTCAGAATGAGTGAGGCACACAGAACAGACGAGTCTGGCATCACCTTAGTTTCTTCAAAATCTCAGGAAACGAGCATCACCTGACACAACCTCACATATCAAGGAGGCGTGACCGTGCCACAAACTTCTGCCACCACTGGGGTAACCACACTTGGCAGGCTAATCAGGACATCAGTTTTCACGTTCACATAGCCTTACACCCTTCACAAGAGACGCCTTCACGAAACTCCATCCCCCAACTCAGCTCAATTCACATATTCATCTCGGTTGACTGCAACTCTTTTGTTGGCTTCACGCCACCAACATCCTTTATAGGGTGTTTGGGAACACTTTTAAAAAAAAACTCTTTCTATCTTACAAATTATGCCGCATCAATTTTCTACTTTATTTTTAAAATTAATAAAAAGTGTCGTGTGCTGTTTGGCAAAACTCCCAGTTTTGGGGGTTGCGAAGGACCAAGGGGGAGGGTGCGGGAGCCGCCGGAGGAGGGGGCTGCGGGGGAGGGGAGGGGGCTGCCGCCGGAGGAGGGCGGAGAGGGCCGCAGGGGGGGGAGGGTGCCGCAGGACCGCCGGGGAGCCGCCTGAGGAGGGGGAGGGGAGGGCGCCGCCGGGGGAGGGGAGGGGGCTGCGCGGGGGGAGGGGGGTCTTCCCCTCCAGCGCCGGCACCCCCGGCACTTGCACACAGAGAGAGAGAGAGAGGACGGAGTGGGAGAGAGAGAGAGAGAGCAGAAGAGGGGGGAGGGCGCCGTAGGACCTCCGGGGGAGGGGAGGGCACCGCAGGGGGAGGGGAGGGCACCGCCGGGGGAGGGGGGTCTTCCCCTCCGGCAGGCTCGACAGTTACAGAGAGAGAGAGAGAGAGAGAGAGAGAGAGAGAGGACTGAGTGGGAGAGAGAGAGAGCAGAAGGGGGGGGGGCGGATGATTTCAAAAAAAAAAAAAACTCAGGAGTTATTTTGTTTTAGAAAGAGATTTGAACATGGTTGATTTTTTTTTTAAAAATTAGAGAATACTTACCAAGCACCCCATTAGTGAGTTCTCTCTCTCTTTTTTAAATTTAAGAGAGAAAGAGGGGAAAAAACTGCAACCAAACACCCCATTACCCTGTGAGTTGAAACACCACCGAATATCGCTGGATTGACTCTGGCCCCAATACAACTTTCTTATCAATCTCGATCTGCTCGAGCGGGACACAACACAATCGGCCACCCGAGGTCTCGCAATTCCACGGCGCACGCCACTCTCCAACTGATCCCGTTGGTCAACAACTCGGCTGCAGAAGTCCATCCGCCAGCCATCAAACTGCAAGTTGGTCGCCCAGGTTCCAGTGTCCCGGACACCTATGTTGATCCAGTTCTGTGTTTTTGGGTGTTCGTAGTTGATGTGATTTTGGGGAGGGTGTGCCCGCGTGAATTTGTGTACTTGTGATTCCATGTGTCCGCGGAGTGTCATTCTCGCGTGACTTGTGTACCTGTGGAGGGTTGTTCCTGCGTGAGTTGAGTGGGTCGGCAATCGCTGGTTCCTGTCATCCGGTCTTGGGTCGTGTTGTACTGCAGTTCGGGTGCGCGTGTGAGTACTCCGGTGGTTTCCCGTGACTGTGTGGTTTAGAGTTCTCTCGGAGTAATACCCCGCTAGCGTAGCTTATTGGGTGTTTTGCACGTACTGACCGCGTGGCTGAGGGTAGTAGCTTGCTGAGTGAAGGGCATCTCCCGACTGCGAGGTCGAGGGCTTTTCCGTGAGACGGCGTAGGCTGGTTACTGTGGGACCCCCTCTTTTGTTGCGACCTGAGTCTGGGCCTGGGGGAAAACCGGCTGTAGGATCTTAGACGGTGGGTAGTCCGTCTGTGTGTGCACACATGGTTGGGGGCTTCAGACACTTGTTGACGAGTACGACTCCAACTAGTCCTAGTGTTGTCGTGTCTCTGCTGCGCTCTTTGAGGGGGGGTGGACCAGGCTTGAGATCCTTGTTTCTCTGCCGTGCTCCTTGAGGGGAGGTGGATCAAGCGTGAGATAGGTGGTTCGGTATAAGACGTCAGTGGACGTATCCGACCCAGTTCCTCTGTTGCACTCCTAAAGGGAGGTGGACTAGGTGTGGGACAGTAGGCGTCAGCCACTAAGGATATGCAAATGTTCCAAATGCATGAAGGTCAATGAGAAGCTAAGAACAAGGGAAGCAGAATCTGATTGGATCGGCAAAACCAGCAAAACGATCCGGCCCCGCTCCGTCGATCCCCGATCCTTCATGGAGATAAGCCAGATTAGGCGAATCGGCCATAGATCGTGTGGGATCGGCTGATCACGCACTAGGATCGGCTGATCCACCCGATCAGCGTGAGGTCCCAACCGTAAAAGGGGAAAAACTAAAACAGGAGTAGGAGGAGGAGGCAAGGCCCAGATTGTTCGCTGGTTTTTGCTGGAGATGATGAAGGCGGAAAAAAACACGAAACTTACCTGTAGTCGCCAGCCGCTAGAGCCACCATCGATGGTGCTGTTGTCCGACGTCATTGCCGGAGACGATGAAGGCCGCCAAAGAGGAGGCAAGGCCCGGGTTGTTCACTTGTTTTTGCTGGAGATGGTGAAGGCCAAATAAAAAAAAACATGAAATTTACCTGTAGACGCCGGCTGCTGGAGCCACCATTGATGGTGCTGTTGTCCCCCATCGTTGTCGGAGGCGATGAAGGCCGCCAAAGAGGAGGCAAGGCCCAGACTGTTCGCTGGTTTTTGCTGGAGATGATGAAGGCCAAAAAAAACGAGACTTACCTGTAGTTGCCGGCCGCTGGAGCCACCATCAATGGTGCTGTTGTCCGACGTCGTTGCCAGAGACAATGAAGGCCGCCAAAGTCATGGACTTTAGAGTGACCCACGTTGAGGGTGTCACCCCTGCTGTCCGCTGGAGCTGCAGCTGTCCGCTGATGTCACCGCTGCCGAGGCCGAGGCCGTCGCCGCTGCTATCCGCTGGAGCAGCAGCAGTCTGGTGCCTCCTCCTCGGAGGGGAGGAGCCACTTCCTGCCCACCTCCCCCGTAAACCCTAAGAACTATCTAGAAGACGGTGGTGAGGGAGAGGAAATTGGGGGGCAAAATTATGAAGAAGCCCTTCCCCGTGGTTTAACCCCTTTTTTGGTAAAATAGGGAAAATGTCAGCTTGGCTGCAGATCGGGCTTGGATTGCCAGATCTGGATCAGATTTGGGCCGGGCGACCTGAGCATGATCCCTGATTCTTCACACCTTGGTTAAGAGGGGGCCCTTGGGGTTTCAGTGGTAGCAGTGCTGGATTTTACCTGCTCTGTGGTGCTAGCATATAGATGGAGAGGGAGGCAAGAGAGAGGGACAAGAAGAGAGGCAGGAAGGGAGAAGGAGGTGGGATCTGAAGAGTGGAGCTTAGTCAAGAAGGCCAGGAAGTTTAGTTAAGCTAACAAATTTGGTAGACAGAGCATTATCTCATAGTGGCAAGCACATCAAGAGGATCGAAGGAGCACAAGCTGGTGCCAGTGCAACAATATCTATGTATTAGATGTTTGGATAGAGTGCACTGGGCTAGAGAGTGCAGAAATGCAGTGAGGTGTTTGTACTCTAAGGGAGTCAGCCATAGGAAAAGGTTCTGCAAGAAGTATCACACTGGGAAGGAAATCAGATGTCAGTGCGACCAACAAGAAGCTCCAGAGAAAGAAGGCAAACAGGCTGGGGATTCTTCAGGGGGGATAGGAAAACAAACCATCATGGATATCCCTTGGTCCCCTTCAATAGTGGAAGGCAGGAAAAGGTTAGAAGCTTGTGGGGTGGTGCCTGTTCAGGGAGAGATACAAGATAGGAAAGGAGTTGTGGAGGAATTCTTGAAAAGCTTATCTGGAAATTTAGCACTTGGTGGATCAGACAGTTGAAGAATGATGATTTCTAGTATGGTTCCCCAAACCAGAGTGGAAGCAATCGTGCCTTGAAATAGGAGTGATCCACAGTAATGATTATAGCTGGGTCTGGAAGCCCTGGGTGATGGAAATTGCAACCTGAGGAGTTCCACAGGGTAAGCTTCTCTGGTGCTTCATCTCTGGAATCTTGAGACATTCCATGGTGTAGTGTCACCATTTGGATTCTTGAGGAGGGTGGATAAGGAGACACTCGATGGGGACAACTTAAGGTATGCAAGGCTATTTGTAGAGGTGGATGCGTTGTTGTGGATCTCAGAGGGAGTGCTCATCAGGTTGGGAGGGAAGAAGTTCTGGATAACTGTTATTGTGGAGCTTGGGGATGCTAGTAGGAATGTGCAAAATGAGTCCACGGACTGGACATGGGCAGGGGTTGTCTCAAGCTTCTGGACCTTCCCGAAGCTCCATCACAGAGATTCCTCCAAGACAGATGTGCCAGAATCGAAGAACAAGATCGTGGAAGGTAACGAGTTGGAAACTCGGACACAACCTGTACCAAGTGGGTAGAGTCAAAATCAGAGTTCCAAAGAGAAGGCTAGAAGATTGTGGCATGGATGCCAAAGGAAGTCATCATGCGCTCTACGATGCGTGCTGGCAAACAGAACAAAGTTGGTCCTCGGAAAGTGGAATTTGAAAGAAGTTACTGGAAGAAGATCAAACCCAGAATGTTGCTGGATATGGCGCAAGGTTCCGAAGTGGCTGCGCAAGACAGAGGGGTGCATCCAGCCTCGAGCCACCGTCGGGTGAGGTAGAGTTACAGTAACGGGCACATGATAGACCCGGGAAGACTGGTCTGGATTCAGATTGGGGTTTAATCAAACCGGGTAAGTCATCAGGGTCTATCGGGGTCTTCAGATTCGGGCATTCCACTACTGGGTAAGTTGTTGGGACCTCCGAACCTGACACCTAATAGCAGTCTTCGTCTTCACCCGGCCTCTGCCCAATAAAATGAAGCCCTTCACCGTGCTTGCGGAGCCCTTGAAAAATAGATGGCGATGTCTGCCGGAGCATTATTGCTTGAGGAAGACAGCTGCCCCACCGACATTCCTTGTCAGAAGGGATGGCTATTTCTAGTGACATTCTACTCTGGAAACGACAGTTTTCAGTGGGAGGGCAGGCTGCAGGATAGAAGCAAAGGGAAAAGTGGCAAAAAATGGAGAGGGAGGGGATCTGAGAAGGTCATTTTGCCCTATTCTTCCAGCAGAAATTAAGGAGATAACTATCAGCTTTCAGAAAGGTTTGAAACTGCCAGAGGAGGGTGGTTGCATGGATTCTTTTCCAGCAGAGTGGAACAGAAACATGGCAGAATTGATGAGGGAAAGACAAGGTGAGCCAGAGCTGAGGAATGGTCAGATTAATCATCCTACGGTGACAGGTACCTCGAAATACAGTTCATCAAGCAAAGAGTTTAGTCTGCAGGTCAACGGAGTGGAAAATAAAGATACAGAAAACAGTGAAAAAGAGGAAAAAGAAGATGATTGCAGCAATGTAGTGACAATCTGGGGTGAGAACATCATTGGTAACGAGATGGGTTGGAAAATGTCAGACTTTGGCTATGGTGAGACCCGTAACGAAGGATCAATGGTTGGTTGAATATATAAAGCAACTGGGGCATTTGGTTGGAGTATCTTGATGGGAGAGAAGAATTTGCAAGGAAAACTCTAAGGAAAATTTGGATGGACTTGAATTTGCAATTAAGTCGGAAGAAAAGGTCTAGGGATGGGAGAAAATAGGCAGAGGAGAACTATTGTATTTGCAATCAAACAAGATAATTGAGGGGCTAGGACCAAAGAAGCAAAGTAACAAGGGGAAGATGAAAATTTGTCAATGAAGATAGTCTCTTGGAATTGCAGAGGTCTTAATGGGGAAGGCAAAAAGAGAGAAATCAAAGCTATGGTTTTCAGGGATCAAATGGATATCCTCTGTATCTAGAAAACAAAAATGGAGTCATTTTGATAGTGATGGGATAAGGAAGTTAGGGGGAAATAGATTAGAGAGATGGTGTTTCAAACCTGCCGAAGGGTCTAAAGGAGGTGTTTTGGTACTCTGGAACCAAGATGCCCTTGAACATTGTGGTGAACAGTGGATCACTCACTATTTCTGTAAGATTCAGAATGCAAAAAAGATGGGTTTCAGTGGCTGTTCATAGGGGTATGTGGGCCAGTACAGAATGAGGATAAAGGGAGCTTCTTTCAAGAACTTAGTACAATTTCCAGTGGAAAGAGAGAGGCTTGGTGGGGGGGGGGGGACTTCAATGCAGTTAGACACCCCGAGCAGAGATCTAATCAAGTTAATTGGCCTGTGGAGATGTACTTATTCCGACAACTGATTCAAGAGGCAGAGGTCATTGTGGTACAGCCCAGTTCAGTTTACTTCACATGGATAGGCCCGGGGGAGAGGAAATCTCAATGACAATTGGATAGAATTTTCATATCAGCAGAATGGCAACAGAGATTTAGCAGTTTTCCTAGAATACTTTCTGATCACATACCTATAATGCTGAGCACAAACGATCAAAGAAAATAGAGCAGACTATTCAGATATGAAAGAGCTTGGGCCAGGCATGAGAATTTTAAAGAACTGGTAGAACAATGGTGGGAGGAATCCCCAAACGGAACAAATGCATGTCATCCACTGGTAAAGAAACTTCAATGGGTTAAAGGGAAGGCGAAAGCATGGAGCAAAGAAACTTTTGGTCATGCTGCAAAAATTAGGCAAGACCTCTTACGATATATTGAAGATTTTGACATCAAGAATGATCAAGGAGTTTTATCAGATGAAGAAAGGAGGAAGTGGGAAGATATCGAATAGAAGTATGAAGTATGGTCAATTAGAGAAGAAATTAAATGGAAACAAAGAGCCCAAGAACAATGGCTCAAGGAAGGGGATAAGAACACAACATACTTTCATGCAATGGCCAGTTACAGAAAAGGAAAATATACATTGCAAGTGTTAATGTGGGTAATACAAGGGTTGCAGAGGAGCCAAACATACATGAAGTTATAGTGGAGCATTATGAAGCGTTGTTCAAGGAAGAAGAAAAGTGGAGCCACAAATCAGTAGTGAAATGTTCCAGAAAATTCTAGAAGAAGATTCTAAGCATTTATTCAGGCCTTTCTCAGAAGAAGAGATTAGAGCAATGTAGTCAAAGGCATGGGGTGACCGAGGTGACCAGGGGGTCGCCTCTCGCCTCAAATACCTAGGTGTTGGCGTTTGAGGCGACATTTTATTAAATAAAATATATAATTCAAAATATAAATTATATGTCTAAATATAAATAATTTAAGCAGATAACATGTCAAAAAATTGATTGTTAATTTTATTGTCAATAGTAGTTAATTTTCTTGCGGGGCTCAGCCCCTGTGTGAGAGAGAGAGAGAGAGAGAGAGAGAGAGAGAATGAGAGTGGGAGAGAGAGTGACACAGTGTGTGTCTCTATGTGTGAGAGAGACAAAGAGGAGAGGGAGATATAGAGGTGCATGAGAGAGAGAGAGAGAGGACGCTGGTTGGAGGCCGCCGCTCAGCGCTACCGCTCGCCGTCGTTCGCTGGAGGCCGATTGTCTTTGTCGTTCGCTCAGTGTTGGCCGCTTGCCTGGACGCTAGGGTTTTGGGGGAAGAAGGGAGGGAGAGGGATGATTGGGGAGGGGGGATCAAAAGGGAGAAGAGGGGTTTTAAACCCCGGACCCGAAGGGCAAAGGCGGAGCGGGTCTTAAGAGACCCGATACGTGCATCCGCTCGCAATTGCTCTGGGCCAAGGCGGCAAAAATGGCGAAACGGGCTTGGGGCAAATGGGCCGAGGCGAGGGAGGCGGCCCGAGAGCGCCGAGGCGGGTGAGGTGACCATGAGGCACTCGTTGAGGCGAACCGGGCGGCAGCGAGGTGAGCTGCCAGCGCCTCGCCTCGCCTCGCCTCGCCTCGCCTCGCCCCAGCGCCTAGGCAAGCACCTAGGTGCTCTTTTGATAACATAGGATTAGAGGTCGTGTTTACAATGGATCCAAACAAGTGACCAGGCTTGAAGGGTTTCTCAATGGGGTTTTGTCAACAATTTTGAGAATCAATCAAAAAGGATGTTATGTAGCAGTCACAGAGTTTCAGAGGAGACCTTGGAATGTTTAATGGTTCAATTCAATGTTTGTGTTTCTAATTCCAGAGAAAGAGAATGCCGAGACATTGAATGAATACAGACCAATTGGTTTGCTCAATGGCACATATAAAGTCCTTTGAAATGTTCTTGAAAGTCCTTGAAAGTTCTTGAAATGGCACAAAAGCCTCTGAAATGTTCGGGAAGTGTGTACAAGTCCAGCATATTTGTAGAGAAGTTCTGCAAAGTTCAAAATTTGTCGAAAAAGTCTTGTAATTGCAAATGTTGTAAAAATGCCTTGTACTTTTTTTGAAGAGTTTATGGAAAATACCCAGGGTTTACAAAAATACCCTGGATCTTCAGAAATTGCATAAATCTCCTTTCAAAAGTCTATCCCATTATGCATGTATTCTTATTCGATGGAGACACGTGTGAATTCAACTTCTGGTTCAATCAAATGATGACGAAGTTTGAAATCAACTCAATGATGCCGATCTTACAATTAATTGAAGATAAAGTTCGAGTTTACCTTAATCTGATGATCGGATCGAGGATCAAAGTCAAAAGCCACCATGTAACGGCAGCCAAACCCTGGCCAGCACTAAGCCGCAATTAAACCTTGCCAAAAGGTCAAATCGCAAATAAACCCTGAACTTTTCAAAAATCACCCAAATGCCCCTATTTAGTCCAGAACTTACAAAAATGCTCTGACGATCCAGAAATGACACATAGCCCTGCCATATCTAGAAATTACCTCCCTGGCTTGTTTAAAAATCCCAAACAAACCCAAAAAAGGTTTAGGAATAACCCTGGCCTTCCTAGAAGTTGCATAAATCCCATAGGTATAAAGGGATGCTTGGCGGCTATTGCGAGCATGTCCTAAGTGTCACAACTGATACTGTAAAGGTCAACGATTTTCTTTCGCAGTCAATCAAGAGTATTCGGACTTTATGCCGATGTAAATAAATACCGATTGTGGTCCGTGGGGAATTGTCCAGTACCCGAACCTTGAATCGTCTGCTAAACTTAAATTCACGGAATTAATGGCGGACATGTTATCTAAATAACTTTCAAATGTACATGCTTGTTCAATAAATGAACCCCCTATAAATTTTCTCGATTAATTCCGCGTGTTAAACACAGTCCAAGGCAAAGAAGACAGCAGGATATGGAGATGGGAGAAATTAGGTAGATTCTCAGTGAAATCACTGGTTAAAATGTTGGTGCAAGGAGGGAAGAAAGTGGTCAGGCATAAGTAGGCCTGGAGCAGGAAATTACCCATCAAAATAAGGATTTTTCAATGGAATAGCATGGAATAAAATTTCAACAACTGACAGAGTGAAGAAATACAGGCTAGGCATCAGAAACAGTTGTATCTTCTGTGGATACTATAAAGAAACTATGGATCATCTTTTTCTGAATTGTGGAATCATTCAAACAGTCTGGACCCAACTCTTTAAGATAATAGGGGCTGATTGGATCAGGGAATATAACATTCAAGACCTCATTATGGAATGGAGAAAGATTTACCTGGGGAATGATAATAAGGAAATATGGATGCTGTGGCTTCCAGCTATGGTGAGGTCCATCTGGAGAGAGAAATAATAGAATTTTCAGACACAGAGTTCAGACATCCGTCTACCATTATGGGGGGGGTGTGTGCTTTTAGGGGGTGTGTGCATTAAAAGGCATTCATGATGGGCATTTTACGTCATACGGTTCTACTGTTGAACAATCAAATCTGTTGTATAAGATGGGAGGGTGGAAAAATTGACCTTGTAAAAGATTCTACAACTTCGGGAGACTCAGGCCTACGGGGGGGGGGGGGGGTTGACACTACCATTTTGGTAGAGCTGTCTGACATTTTGCTTTTTATGTACTCTTTTTTACTTTGCTCCTAATAATCCATTTTAATGAAATGTGACCTTTTGGCCACCTTCCAAAAAAGAAAATAATGCTCACACTTTCTGAAAGCATTCCTTTAAGCATCCTCATATCTTTGGTTATTGTTAAGCATATTATTGAGCCTCTTTCTCTTATTATAGCTAGTGTTTCTGTACGCTGAAGTGGCTGGTGTATATTGCTTTTTTGGTATGTTTCTGGGTTTTCATTATTTAGTTTCTGGTTAAACTTACTTTCAGAAAATTTTCTGCTTAATCTTATCTCTTCCGGTATACAGTTTAGACTGCTGTAAATCTTTTTGTGTTCCAGCAGCAGAATTGAGGTTGCCTACCAGGAGGCAGTTGCTTTAAAAAGGCAAGAAGAGCTTATTCGTGAGGAGGAGGCTGCAGGGTTGGCTGAAAATGAACTCAAGTTGAAGCGCAGTGCTGCTGAAAAGGAAAAACGAACAAAGAAGAAGCAGGTTTGATATTTCAGAGATATTTTCCCCTGGAATTGTATTGACCATTAATTTCATTCTGACTTCAAGCTTTTTTAAAAAATGCATGTTATTTGGCAATAAGCTTTCAAAGGAAAAAAGGTCATGCACTTGATCTGCAACCTAACTGGCAGAAGTTCTTGGAAAAATGGTTGACGCATGGGAACAATATGAACTAAAGTTTTTTTTCCACAAATGCCAAAGCTTGTACCTAGGTTCACTTTTATAAAGCTTTTTTGAATTCTGTGCTTTTCCTTTTGCTTGAAATATGCTCACTGCATAGTAGGGTCATTCATTGAGGTAATTTTTTTATTTCTTTTTTCTTCTTTCATTTGGATGCTTGTGGCGCCAAAATATCTTGACTATGAACAAGTGAGATTTGTCCCCGAGTCATCCCATCTCTTTTTCCTTTACTTGGGAATTGTCTTAACACAGGAAAGCCTTGCCCTCTGGGTGACAAGGAGACTAAATCCGTTGTTACAACCAAGTACTACCACTTGCCCTTTTTCCTGTGATCAGAAACCCACTGACTGACTGAATTGGTGCACTCGCTAGCCTGTTTGCTACTTGTTGCATCTCTTTTGTTAAACATTCAGTGAAATCTGGTTGACACTGTTGATTCTGATGACTTCTAACTATTCTGAGAACAGAAGTATTTGTTTAGCTCTAGCAACTTTGTAGTCAGCTTTGACATCTTTCACCCATCCATTTTGTGAATTAAAGCTTCTATGGTGTTTCATTTGTTCTACCAATAAGGGCTTCAGAGTTTAGGTTCCTTTCTGCGAATGCATGCACATGTTCATGAATGTTCATATGTGGCATCGACATGGATGTACGTCTGAGTGTGATTTGTCACACATGTGTGCCCTGTGCATTTGTGCATATGCACACATTATGGCTTGTGCATGCATCATTTATGCATGTTCATTTTTTGATGAATTGTCTGTCCCACTTGCCTTGCCAATTTTATCAAAATAAGCAGAGGCAATACAACAGGTGGTGGTACAAATCTTTCTCAAACTATGTTTTCACTTTTTATATTGTACCTATTTTACTTTAGTGGCTTTTTTCTACATTGGCTCCCTTACAAGCAAAATTGCATGATAATTTTCATGCTTTCACGTCTGCATGTATACCCTTGTACAAAAATATTGCCATGTATATCCCTGTGGTGTGGTCTACATCTGCTAGTTTTTGGAGATTATCTCCTGTATATTTGTTCAGAATTCCTGGTTTCTGTGCATTTTGGATGAACGTTCCTACTCTCTTTTCCTCTCTTCCCTTTTTCCCTGTATCCATATGGTGAGGAGCCGCTACCTTGGCCGCAAAGTGGATCTTCTCTTGAAGGTGTCAGTGGTAGCCCCTTGCTACCAAGCCAATTTCAAAGACCCAATCCCGGGAGAAAAAATGGGTAAAAGGAGAATTGATGGAGGAACAAAGATGAATTCCCTTGGGCATATGTTATGTCCAAGAATGGTGTATGGACCTTGGTAAGGCTGCAGCTTGAGATCATCTGAAGACTGTCTTGAAGATTTGAATTTTCTCGGCTTATTGTTGGAGTTTTGTTGGGATTTCTTTTCTATTACTATCCCGTTGACTTGAAGGGAGTGAAATTCAAGTGGATTGAACATAGTGAGAATAGTTCTAGGAACCTCAAGTTTCACCCATGTCAGCTAGTCCTTTCATTACTGCTGGATCTAGAGGTTTTCTAGTATCTGCAAATGCCTGCTCCAAAGGACTTGACGTATGGATGTAGGGTCACATATGTATGCCTCAAGTTAACTCAAGCCAATCATGCCAGCTCAAACCAGATGAATTGAAAATAGCTGACACATGCTTCGAAGCTATCAGTAGTGGTGTTTGCCATGAAACTATGGAGTTGTTATCTTTATGGTGAGAATTTTCAGGTATTCACTGGCCAGGAAACTTGAGGTGCATTTTCTATGAGAAAAAGGATGGATGTAGTATTTTAAGGATTATCGTTTCCTCGTTCCTATAACCTGGTTATAACCAATGTGGTTGCTGATGCGCTTAGCAAGTAAACCCTATTTGTCAGTCTGGTCTGATGGTCTGTGAATTCAGCCTATCGACAAATGCATAGTTTTCAAGGATGAAGGGAAGTTCTCTCAGCCAAGCATCATGTTGTTTTTTTTTTTGAAGGTAGCAAAGCAACCACATTTCATTAAACAAAAGTAAATGATACAGTCTCTAATGAGCAAAAAAACAGAAAGGAAATGTTCTACCAAGAGGGTAGACCCCCCCCCCCCCCCACCCCAAACACACACACACACGCACACACACACACAAACCATACCTCACAAGAAAAAAGAAAATTACAGGGTAAATTGTTTCCATCCTACTAATATAGAAAAAAAGAGGATTGATGACAAGATAACCCTCTTACTGTGAAATGTCAGTCCAATAAGCAGTTAATGCAGTTCTGGATAATGGTAGGTGTTTGAACTCCTCTCTAAACACTCTATTGTTCCTCTCCTTCCGGCCAAACAACATCTTACGGTCCTCACTGTACTGTATGGTAGTGGAGAGAGAGGGGGGAAGGGAGTGGGTGGGAGAGGGAAGTTGGAGGTGGAGAAGGCCCTTGGTACTAAAGACCTTTTTAGGATTTCCAAACTGTTGGAGAGAGAGCTAGGGCTGGTTGACTTTAAGCAATGGTAGTCTGGAGGGTCTTCTCCTCCCGTCCTGTCTGTACTACCACTGTTTACCTTCAAAATTGGTGGTACATGCCACATTCCCTTCGAAAAGAGGCATCTAAGAAAAAGTGTCACCAGAAAGGGCGGCTTTCCCCCAAAAAAGAGCATGACATAAAGGGTGTGCAATGGTAGTCTGGAGGGCCTTCTCCTCCCGTCCTGTCTGTACTACCACTGTTTACCTTCAAAATTGGTGGTACATACTACATTCCCTTCGAAAAGAGGCATCTAAGAAAAAGTGTCACCAGAAAGGGCGGCTTTCCCCAAAAAAAGAGTGACATAAAGGGTATATGGCAATATAATCATATGAAGTGGTTACACAATTTTTTAAGATGCGTTGATATACAATTTGCATACACATTTTTTTATACATATTGGTTCACCTACTTACAGTCATACCCACACATGCATCTATTTGGTAGTAAGAATCAATTTTATATATATACATGCATCCATTTGGTAGTTTAGAATCAATTTTACTCGTCCTTATTTTATCTCGTGTCTTAACCATGTATGCCATGGAATAGGTGGTTGATGTTTTTTTGTTCACTAATGTCACGGCATCAAATCTATCTATGTATGCCATCCAAAGACTGGTGGCACTGTTTTCTTTCTTTTTACAGTACCTATCCAGCTGCCCATTCATTTTCTATGTTAATAGAGAAAGCAATGGTAATTGGACTCATGCTTTGGCAGTTCTGAAAAATTTCTCTCTTAAATAATCACAATTGTCTGTCCTTTGTAGGGAAAACAAAAGCGTAATAGTCGTAAGGGCAAAGAAAGAGTTCGTGATGAGAAGACTGACACAATAGTTCAGGAGAAGGGCCAAGAGGGCAACATTTCCAGTGAAAGAATATTAGAGGAATTATCTGAAAATCAGGCTTTGTCCATTCCGGAGAATGCAGGAGACGTTTCTGATGTGTCTGATAGTGTAGATGATGTTGCTGAGACACTTCAACCTGATTTGGATGAGAGAGATGCTAGCCCCGTCAGTTGGGATGCAGATATCTCAGAAATTCATCCTGCTATGGAGCCTACTAGTGGTGAGATGCAAAATGAACAAGCTGAGAAAAAGAGTTCATCTGTTATGGATGATAGCTCATCAACTTGTTCAACAGATTCAATTCCTTCGGTTGTGATGAATGGACCATACAAGAGGAATGCCATATCAAGCAACAAAGCGTCAAGCTCACCTTGCAGGTTTGTGCAAGTCTCATTTTTTCTTGCTACTGTAAGGCTTGTTAACTTTAGTTTAAATGAGGTTCATCCTTTCAGGGGAAAAACTCAGCAGTATAGGAATATACGTGATCGGACTGGTCAGGCTTATGGTGACACAAATAAGCTGCAACCTGACTGTATGACTGATGCTAGTCGTCTGCGAGATGTGACTGTCACTTCTAAAGCCACTGCAGCAGAATCAAAGGGTATTGTTATCCCATCAAGGGACTGTATACAACAGCTGGAGCAACACGCTGTTGAGAAGGTATGCTTTATTATCTTGTCAGCTGTTGTGCATCTGCCCGAGTGCATGTATGCTGCATATTTGTTAAAATTTTTCGTTTTTTTCCTTCTAAGTTGTCATTTTACCTGTATATACAAATATTTAATCTATTTCTAATGGACTCACTTGTCAAAGATGGCTGTAAGTGTATTGTTTTGGCTGTTCAAGAGTATCTAAATTTCTCTGTGTTCTGGTTTGCTGACTAAGACCAACCCAGTCTGACTTGTATTACTCCTATCAGCTTCCATAATTTGTGAGTCTCAAGTTGGACAGTATAATAGAATGAGTCAAGTTGACATATTATTAATTACAGAAGTTCTCAGCAAGAGTTTTATGAGTCCTTTTGAGTTGGTCTCAGTTGTGATATGATTTGGTCTGAGTCACTATTTGCTCTTCAGGGTTCTGAGTCATACTGCTACGATGACATGACTACCTCTTTGAATGTTCTTAATGTGATCTTACAACTGTTCTTTTTTTTGCTAGGTACTTTTTTTTTGAAATGGGGAGGAGGAACCCGGGATCGAACCCGGGACCTCTCCTAAAAGGGGGAGGTGGTGAGACCACAATGGCAAGCCGTGGGCTTGTCATCTTACAACCATTCATTTGTGAGGAGTTGCAAAATCCTATAAATAAGCTTTTCCATCAAAGGAATGATTTGTGACCTCTGATAATATAAATATGCTCATCCCTTGCCATTGGAAACCACAAGTTTATCCTTGAGGATTGATTCTGAATCGTCAGGTTCTGACATCATCATTATTAGCATTGTCATCATTGCTTGAAAAGCTTAGTCATCGTGCTTCTTGAATATGCATCTGCATATAGGGTGTCTGTATTATTGCATTCAAAGCACTGGGCTATCCTTCAGAAGTGAATCCCCACCATTGGGAAGTGGAACGAGCAGCCTGCTACTGCCACTCATCCCTGTCCTGTCACCCTCATCTTCGTCCATCCATACCCAGACTTCCCTCTCCTCCTGATTGTTCATGACATCAGCCATGGCCTGCTGCAATCCTTTGGCACTTAGCAGCCCTTCAAAAGGGTGGCCAATGGTCATCTGACTGTCAGTGCCTCTCACTTGAACTACCATGTCGAGGCAGCAGTGAACTGATCTGTCCAGATAACAAAGGTGAAGAAAAGAAGGAAACGGGAAGGCATAAAACAAAGGAAAGTGTGCTCTCTGTTTTTGTCATTTTCCCCCCACCTCTCTCTTTTTTCATTCAGATTGGCTGGTTTTCCCTGAGTTGGCCAATTCCACTGATCTGATCCAATTCAGACCAGTATTGTCAGTGATTGATTTGGCTGGCTGATCCGATATCAAAGGCCATGGATTCCTCTGGAGTTTAATCAGAATGACAGCCTTCCTGATATTGCCAATAGATGCTCATGCCATACCACTAGAAAAAAGACCCAGCTATCTTTGGAAAGTGATTCAGAAAAAAAATTGATTAGAATGAGATAGCAGTTTTTAGTCTTAAGCTTAAATAAGTTATGCCGCTATATTGGCCTCATGATAAAGTTAGTCTATATTCAAAATTCATGGATCTTTTTGAGATTTTAACTTGCCATACATCTGATAAATAAATAATTGCAGTTTGGAGTTTTTACTCGCTATTTTTGCGTAATTGCATGATTTGTGTGAGTTGAGAATTTCTCTGTTTAGTGTCTGGTTTCAATTGGAACTTCATCCTGATAAAAGCTCCTATGTGAACTCATGAATAATTCACATACCTGCAACTGAAGTGGGGACACTGGTGGTGGATTATTGTTACCTGCAAGTCCATGATTTATTGTTTATAGATTGTAACATCGATCTGTGTCTGATCCCCAAAAACTATGGCTTACATCATCAAATGCAGAGTCATTTGTTATGAGCATTCTTTTACTAACAGGAGTGCCATCATTTTTGTAATTCATTTCAGCAGGAAGAAGTTGTGACCCTGCAAAAGAAAGCAACTACCAAGGACCAAGTTGACGAGGACAGGCCCTCCAAACCAAGAACAACTGAGCAGTCCTCTCCCGCTAGCCCTATAAAACATCAACCCACTTTGCAACAGCCAAAGCAGACATCAGAAAACGTCACTGCACCTGAAGTTATCCCTATTAGGGAACCATCCTCTAATAGTGAAAACCAAACTGAGAAACTGGTTTCTCTTTTATCAAGATCACCCTCAAGCTCCAAGCAGGATGTAAAATCTATAATTCCTACGAAAATTACCACAACACACCAAGGTTCTGCTGTGTCAAGGCCGCCAAGTGCACCTCTCATTCCTGCTCCGAGGCCAACAGTGCCCCTTGGCTCGACGGCTCAAGCTGTGCCTTTGTTATCACGTTCTGTAAGTGCAGCTGGTCGACTAGGAGCTGATACATCTCCCTCAACCCAAAGTAATGTTCCCCAGTCTTACAGAAATGCTATCATGTGCAAGACAACAATGAGTGCCAGCACCCCTAGTTTTGCCCCCCGCCCTTCTCCAAGTTCTGCAGGCCCCACTCCTGCATTCGCCCAGTCTGTGCCTGCCTTTGCACCATCTCCATCTGCTATTCCACTTCAGAAATCTGCAAGAATGGATCATGCGTCAGTTAGACCTGGGCTGACTTTTGGGTCTGTTAATCCAGAATCCTTGCAAACTCGACGCCAGTGGACAGATGAACCATTACAGTTTGAGTCTACAAGTAGCATTATGCACAATCCCAATCTCGTTAATGATATACAGAGGCTTGATATCAGTGCGACCCGACCCTGCTCATTCTATTTTGATGAAGCTGCTTCCATGCGTCAAGCACTGGGTGTCGCCCAAGATGAATTTCCTCACCTTGATATCATTAATGACTTGCTTGATGAGGAACAAAGTGTTAGCAGGTTGGGATCAAGTGAATACCATCATCCCCACCACCCTACCCTGAATCGGCAGTATACATTCCCAGGCGATATTTCAACTGCTGCTGATATTGGCACGTCGAATGGCAGCGGCTACTTTGACCGGATGGGTCAATACTACGATGATGGAATGGCCAGATTGTATGGTTCTGCTAGTGGGCGCTTTGACCTTATTTCAGACCAGTTGGATCTTTCACCCTATGTGAGTGGTCAACTTGAGGGGATTAATCGGAACCAATGGTCAATAGACTCTGTGAATCATTCTCTTCTTGGCTTGGGCAGTGTGGAGACAAATGGATACCCTTATCAACTTCCAGATTCTTCAAATTTGACTTGCGGGTTGAATGGATACTCCATGTACCGTCCTGCAAATGGGCTCTAAAGCAATGCCACTTTGTCAACAATAACATCTTCGAGGTAACTTGAGGGTCTAAGCTTTTGGAATGGTGTAATTCTTACATTTATAGGGTAACATTTGTAAAGAGTTATTTTGCTTGTTTTCTGCCTGCTCAGTTTGTTGTCTGCTCTACCTCACTGCCTCGCCCTCACTTTTGAGGCATCTCATTGTACGGCCATGTGGGTTATTGAAGTTGTATATCAGTTCTGCAGCTTCTGCTCAGGCCCTGCTTAGCTGAATGGAGAGAAATTTCACCACCCTGTAGTAGCATAATGGTTTTGATTTATTTATTTTTCCTTTCTGGCATTGTGCCTGTGCCTTCAGGAGACTGAAGAGAAGGAAACCCAGTTTTATCTATTTCTCTTTCTCAGTCTCCTCCTGTTCTCCCATCCCCAAATAATTCGTTCCTGCTATTAAAGTTTTGTTTCAGCAGGAAGCAAAATGTCGGTAGCATCAGTCCTCCGTTGATTTTCATGATACATATTATCGGTTATGCAGGACGTCGTTAACTTGATGTCTATGATGCCGTTGTAATACCCAGAAAAGATCAACCCATGAAACACCCGATTCACGTGTCTAGTCTAACTTCGGACACAAGTTTCTCACTTGAATATTTGGATAAGGCTGTTAAAAATTCATCAGTACTCTTATTCAGGCTCCTGCCATTAAAGGGCGAGTGAAGGTTGTTCTTAAACATGTTTGCTTCCCAGGAAGGAATAGTAGCTCGTCATATTTAAAAGAAGATGAGCATATTGTGGATATGGTGCTGTTAACATTTAATAGTGGGACTTTCTGCAGAGGTTCGTCTGTCGAGATCTGTTCACTCTGGTACAAAGTTGCTGCACTTTTTAGACCCTGAAACTCTAGTGGCCAAGGTCCTTTGTTTTGTTTTGTAGGCATTGCCTGTCCGGGAGTTCTTTGCTACACGATACCGTGGGGTTTTTGGATAAGCCTTATCAGGTGCTTATTTTGTATGATGGTCGTAAAAGCTTTAAAGGGATCGTTGGTGCCTACCGCCATTTGGACAAGTGGAACACTTGCTGTGTGCGTCAATCATGAACACCCGGTTGTGTGGGTCATGCGGGAGAAGTGACCTGCGATGAATCCTTGCGGTTTCAGTTCCATGGCAGATCCTTTCACCTCGTGTTCACCAATCACAGCTAGTAAGTGCAGTAGGTATTTACCTTTTTGACAATGGTAGGCACCAACAATCCCGTTCATTCTTTGCAGCAGGTATTGCTCGTTGGGCAAATTAACTAATGGTGCATCTGGTAACTCAGTAGAGGGGGGGGGGATTCCTATCATTGGATAGTTCTGATTGTCCCAGACCATGTTGCCTTGTGCACCAATAGCTTTTCAAGAAGTATGTGAGAGACTGACTGAATGAAACAATCCAGGAAAAGCACGTTTGAGGCCGCTTTTTGGGCGCCCGAAGGGATTTCAAAAATTTATTCCAAAACTGTCGTCTCCCAGTCAAAAGATGAAGAGGAGGTCTGGGGTAAGTGGGTAATTTCGGTCTCTTACAATTGCTCTCGATAAACTGTGCCAAATGGGATTAATGTTGCATCGGATACACAACCAAAATCACTAATGGCTCGCAAGGGCGTGTTCGTCGTGTAAGAGGGATTTTCAATAATCTTTTTTCTTTCGTTGGTAAGTACCAAACACGTCTTAAGTGGGTGCACTTAAGCCACTGGGTTGGGCCAAGTAGCCCGTGATGTGTCATTCCGAGGGATCGGATTAACTAAAACAAACCGCTTTAGACACCGAAGTACATATTACCAGCAGTTTGGTGGGGTCTAATTGAATTGACGTGGAGACCATTTTTTGTTAGATTCTCTTTAGTCAAATGACAGTATGATGATCGGAGAGAGTGATCCATATGGATCATTTAATATACTATCTCAATATTGTCAAAATCTTAAGCACCGCTTTGTTTGGGAGTAAATATGAGAACCACCACCGACTAATCCCAAGTTAGCCCAAAAATTATCTTGACGGACTGGATTACACAACTAGGTTAGATTAGACTTAAATTTGAGTTAACCACGGGTTAACGGCACCACCTGGACAGGTGGGTTGCGTAACCCAGTGGCATAGCTCTCCCAATCATCAGAGCAAAAGTAAATTAATTCCAGGATACATTAACCCACTTTTACCCAAACTCCCAAACAAAGCTGTGCTAAAGAACAGATACAGATCTGACTGGTAAAATTATTTTTGGGGCTGACTATTCATAATTTTTTTCTCAAGTGACCTCGAAATTTGGGAAGTCCAATACTGATCCGACTTGTGCAAAGCAGACATACTCTGTCCGAGTGCACAAACCGTACAACATGTGTCCGTCCGCATTACTTGTGCAACACAGCAAACAATCGCAACTGCTGGACGTGATGCAGACCTTCCCTCTCACAACTCGAAAGATGATCCCGAATTATTTGCGTTAGTTACCGTGTTGAGTTGGTTTACTAAATATCGAACAGAAGCAGAAGTGGTCAGCAACTTTGAAAGAAAAAAAAACCTGAAACCCAAACAGCTATTCCCATCTTCAACTACTTTCCGGATTACAACTTACTCTAAGGTGGCAAAACCCTGCTCTTTATTGCCTACATAGTGCCCTTTCAAAGATCTATTTTACGTATGTTTAGACCTGCATATTGTTGACAAACGCGTTTGTTGGAAGGTTAAACCATGTAGCGTTCGAGCATGTTATGTATGTCAAAGTAGAAAATTGTACTTCATTGACTACAACTTTCTAACAGGGGTTAGAGGGGAAACGTATATGATAAGCAATGTTAACTGGTTAACATCATTTTGTCTCAATGCCCATGGGTGAATAAAGATCCTGGGACTGGGTAGGATCTCTGTCTGTAGTACATCCGAAAAGGAATGAAGGGGGTGAAGGGTAGAGAAACATTTTACCTCATTCCACTAGTTAATTGCCTCTATTCGGACAAACATTGGCGAAGTGTGATGGATCACCACAAACATAACATCTACCAGATACAGGGTCCCCTGTTGCAGTCACAAATGTAACATCCGCAGTGTTCTCTCTCCTCTGTCCCTGACTGCGGCTACCTCTCCTTCCACTGGAGGAAGACCTAGGCCTACTGCTGAGTCCACGAGGTACAGTTTGTCCTCGTGTCCCATCATTACCCAGTTCATCTTCCCATCTGCATTATGAATACAGGATTGTTAGTTTCCAATTTCTTCTGTTCAACCCAATATCCAAATTTACAAGCATGATGATGAACCAATAGCAGGTGCATAAACAATCGTCACATTTTATGAATATTTAGATATAACAGAGAACATTGTGAGAGAACAAAAATCATTTGCAATGAAACAAGGAAAATAAAAGGCATCTACTCGTGCATGCATGCTGGCAAAGAAGAAAGCATTGAAGGATTCTTAATGTTGTCTTTCCCAAGGAATAGGTAGTGTAGAAAACAAATCAGTGAAACACAGATCGTCTTTTTCCCCCTAAGAAAATAAGAAATATTGTTATGACGAACAGCAATTCATCTATCTTAGTGATGAAATCTGACTGACAATTTCCAGAAGTAAATTGACTTAAATTTGCCAATCTGGGATAAATATCTATCAGCAGCTTAAGATACAAAATGTGTCTTTTCAAATGTTGGAGATACAGGACAAGTCACTGGAAGCAAATGAAAAGATTATAAAAAAAATCATGTATGTGACTCAGCAAGAGGTTTTCTGAAAGTAGGACACATCAATGAGTAAGCATGGGCATCAAACTTTATGATCTAACAATTCTGTCATACATACATGAAAAAGTTGCATTCATGGGATTGACAGGTGTAGAATTTTCTTCCTCTGTTATTGGCTGTATTGGCAGTTCGCAATGCACATGTGGCACCACATTTATTACACATGACTGATGACCTCCCTGCATAGCCACAAACATGTAGAATGAGATTCCCAACACAGAAAAGGTTATGGAAATCAAGAAACATTAGTTGAGATTTATATTATCCACTGCCTTATACATACATTAGGTAGGTACGGGCAGGGCTCCCCAAAATCCAAACCCAATCCAAGCTACTAATAAACATCAGGTCCAGGTCCCTTTTTAGAGAGATGCCCAAGCCCAGCCTAAGCCCAACATTACTCAGGCTCGTGCTTCCGAGCTTAAGGCCAGGGCCTAATAGTAAATTCTTTAGAAGTTTTTGAAAATCAACAGTCAATATGTATGTTAATCCCTTAAGTTAAACTTAAAATAAGAGCCCTCCTTAAAGACCACATATTTTATAGAAAAAAAACTAACGTAGGACCTAGGTCTAATGCTGATTAATTTACATTAAAAGGTCACGATGGTCACAGTGATATGATAATCATGAAGATGTCTTAGAAATATGAATTTGGCATGGTAATTCTCACATATATGAGATGATGTCTTAGAAATATGAATTTGCATGGTAATTCTCACATATATGAGATTTGGAGGTACATGCTAAGAGCACTTTCTTTTATTTCAAGATCACTAGATCATCAATCTAATGGCCACACTTGATGTAGATTAATTTGTATAATATATTGGCACAATATTGTTGATATAAACACTACATACAACATACAAATAGAATTGTTATTCTTTATATTAAATGTTTACTGGCTTTCCAGGTTTTCAGGCTCGACATTGGCATTGTTCAAGTTCAGCCCATAGGATCAAACTTGCAATTGTGGCTCAAAACCATTTCAAAAATGACATGGGCACAATTTTAGTACCTGAGCCCACTTAACAAGGGTAAGGTTAGGCTGGGCTATTGAGCTTTGGGAATCCACCGACAATCCTATCATTAGGCAATTGGTACACCATAAATACTTAAAATAAACAATATACTAGAAAAAGGAAAAAATTGGAAAATCCATGTAATATCTCCAACACTGACCCTTTCCTCAATCCAATAAAAGCTATTCATAACATAAATTCCAGTAATCAACTAAGTGAAAATTGACGAGCAGCGCAAAAAACAATCTTCTCAATGCATGTCATGCCCTCCAACAACTTCAACATTCTTGTTCTTCTATTGCTTTAATAGCAATCCTCTTATTTTCCAAGTTGATTTCTATTGGAATTTGGGCATAATCTCTGGGCAATAGTCCTATATTGGTTAAATGGGTTGTGGTTCATGTGCTTATGACCTTGGGCCTGTGTATCTCAACACTGTGATTTTGTAGATTTCAACATGGTATCAGAGCATGGTCTTGGGCCCAACCCCATATATTTCTTATCTTGCCACCTCCACTCAATTAAATCTCCACGGCCCATCTTGGCCGTGAGGGGGAGTGTTGAAATTTGGGCATAATCCCTAGGCAATAGTCCCATATCGGTTAAATGGGTTGTGGTTCATGTGCTTATGACTTTGGGCCTGTGTATCTCAACACTGCGGTTTTGTAGATTTCAACAATTTCAAATGTCACATTTCTTACATGGTAGTTCTATAAAAAAAACCATGGCAGATATAACAATAACATACCATTTTGCAATCCTATGCCACCTGAATGTTGAGCATCATGTGAACAGGATACCCGCGAATCCTGTGTCGAATTCCTTCTTTGGCCACTATTTGGTGTCTCCATAGCCTGTGTTCCTCTTGCTGTAGATAAAGTGAAGGTAGCCAATTAATTTATTAATTTTCTGGAAGGCAAGGTTGTATTGTGTTTTCTATGTCAGGAATGGCAAGGACAAATAGACGAAAAGTCATTATATTACAAACATCAAGCATGAACAACAAATGCACTTTTCCTGCAGAGAAGAAGACAACTCACTAGTCAAGTACCAGTATCATATAACTCATTAAAAATAAAGCTTATACAACCAATTTTTGTTAAGTTATCAAAATAAGATGATTACCTAGAGAAAAACCATAGGCGAGTGTTTAACACACAGAATTTAAAGATCTGGATTACGACGTTCATTAGTTGAACGAGCATGCACATTTAGAAGTTATTTAAATAACATGTGCATGACTAATTCCACAAATTGAGTTTAACAGATGATTAGGGTTCGGCTACTGGACAATTCCTCACCGACCGTAATCGGTGTTTATTTACATCGGTACAAAGTCCGAACACGCTTGATTAACTACCAAAGAAAAATCGTTGACCAATACAAACATTAGTCGAGATGTTGAAGGCACACTTGTGATTGCCGCATAACATCTCTTGAAGGGATGGGGCTTTATGCAACTTTTAGGAAGACTAGGGTAATTTTTGAGGTCTTATGGGTTTATTTGGGGTTTTCAAACAAGCCAGGATATTTTGTGATCTCTAGACTTGGCGGGAATATGTAGATAATTTCTGGATAGGCCAAGTCGTTTGTGTAATGTTTGGACTAAGTAGGGGTATGTATGTAGTTTCGGGATAGGCCAGGGCATTTTGTAATGTCCGAACTAGGCAGGTGTGATCAAGTAACTTTGAGAAGTTTAGAATTTATTTGCAATTTGACCTCTTAGCAAGGTTTAATTGCGGCTTAATGTTGACTGGGGTTGAAGCAGAGTATGGCACCGACTAGGGTTTGACAACAACTTCACTCTATCTAGGGTTTGGTTACATCCCCAGAGCGGCTTTTTAACTCTGATCCTCAATCCGATCGTCAAACTTTGAGTAGGTTGGAAGTTTATCTTCAATAAATCATCGGATCGACATCATTGAGTTGATTCCAAACTTTGTCCTCATTTGATTGAACCAGAAAACACATTCATGATGAAACAAACCTTTGTGAGGACATTTATACAATTTTGAAATCCAGGGTATTTTGTAAACCCGGGACATTTCTATAAATTCTTCAAGAAAATACAAGGCAGTGCTATAAATTCCATTGGGCCTCACGCAGGCCCCATCGGGGTCAAATGACCCCACCATTTGACCCTGCTGGGTCCCCTGTGGGGTCAAGTGTAGGGTCCATTTGACCACAGAGGGGGAAGGGGGAGCACTAGGGTCAAATGACTCCCGGCCCACCAGGGTCGCACAGACCCCGTTGGGTCCCAGCGGGGTCAAAGGACCCCCTTGTAGGTCTTTTGGCCCCGGTGGGTCTCCTCCGGGTCTTGGAAAAAGGGGTGCTGCTTTTAAACCCTGCTCCAGTCTTTTTTTGTCTCTTTTACTCGCAGCGGGACACAAGGAGAAGAGAACGAGGCTGCCTTGCCGTTTGTTTGCGTTTGTTTTGTGTCGTCGGCGATGAGGAAGGAGCTTACATCCGTCTAGACCGCGTGATACACGACGCTTGGTCTCTTCTACGGGTGAGCGTAAGATTCTCCATCCTTCTTTGCTGCGACACAGTTTGTCGAGTGACATGATTGGGTTCCGGGACCCGACCGTGTGGAGATACTCCACAAAATGACGGTGATGACTTCAAGCCGTAGTTTGACCGTCAATTATCATAAAGGAAAGTGTCTCAAACTATTCGAGCAAGTTAAAGGTGCAACATCCGTTAAACTTTTATAGTTTTGGGGCCTTTGGGCAATCTAGAGGCCGCTTCTGAAACTGACGATGAAGAGGGTATGCCATGCTGTATAAGTCAATAGCAGCAACACCCTGGCCATGTTGGGCAAACTTAGCTTCTACAATTCTTTCAATCATTGGCAACTTAGACGCAACTTGGAAAGAACAAGGGTATATTTGCAATTTGATCTCTCCTAGGTTTATTCGTAATTTGACACCAGTTGGGGGTATATTGGCAATTTGATATTGGTTGAGTGTGAAGGCAATTTAAGTCTTAGAAGGGGTATATGTGCGATTATCCCAAATCAAAGAACGACATTCACACAATTAACAAGAAGTTAGGGTACTTCTATAATTCTTAAAAAGAATGTAAGATATTTGCATAAATACAAAACTTTTATGCAAATACAGGACTTTGTCGGCGAATTGAAGATTTTACAGAGCTTGTTCGCAAAATGCGGGACATATCTACAATTTCTGAAACTTGCAGGGTATTTCTACAATTATAGGACATTGTGGGAATTTTCTAGTAATTTGAGGGTATTTTCATAATTTCTGATTAGTTCAGAAAATTATGCTATTTTTACCGCCAAATTACATAATAAACCCCTAGGAGCATAAATGCAAAATCCAAGAGTATTTATAAACCATAATCCTATGTGGGCCTTCACAAAAACCGAAGAATAATTGCTCCAAGCACTCCGAGTGATGTCTCCAAGTGTGTTGGGATGTGTGTCAGAATGGGGGACCACGGGACCTATTTATAGAAGTTAGGGGCCACTTGGGACCAGATAGGTCCCTTTGAGGGCCTATCCACTCTAGATAGGTTCCCTTAGGAACCTATCCGGGGCCAGTTGGCCCCGCAGAACCCCCTGGCCCCGAATAGGCTTGTGGGGCCTATCCGGACCATATAGGTCCGATGAGGACCTATCCGGTCTGAATAGATCTCCCATGGGACCTACCCAGTCCTACTAGGCCGGAAGTAAGAAGAGAACGGGACGGCCTCTATAAAAGGCCCCCCTTTTTTATTTTTTCTCCTTGGGTCTTGTGCTTTGCCACGTGGAGGGGAGAAAGCGACTTCTCCTTTGTGCTTTGTACTTGTCTTTCTTGCTCTGTCTGCACCGTTTGTCAAGGGAGGAAGTCTCCATCCTGCTGGACCGTCTTCCCGACATGTGCCGGACACTCCACAGGTGTGACAAAGATTCTCGTCTAATTGTTTCCTTGCTGCGAGGAATTTTTCTTTAATGTCGGACATCCGGCGGGATTTCCCGTGGTTTGGAATTTGTCAGGAATTATGATGAGGCTAGGCTTTGAGCCATTTATCGGTCGTCATCGAACGGAATTAATTCTAAATATCTCAATTAATTCGAGAAAATGACAGGACATCTGACAAGGGTTCTCGGGGTTCATGAATGGCCCGCCGGGGTGACGGTGTTAGCTTTGTGCTTTTTTTTTGACCATCACCAGATCAATTTAATTTCCATTTATCTCGATTAACTCGAGAGAGAGAAAAATAATGGGCTCAACAACAACATATTAAACTAGGGATTATAGAGCCAATCGTAAGACAAGTTAGATAAACTCAAAGATTGCTATAATTAACAATTTAAACAATTGATTAAGATGTTTTTAGCAGAAAGAGTGGGAGAAAAGAGGCAGGTTGGCATAAATATAATCTTTCCATAGATGGAAGTGATCTTTCAATTTACATTTTCATTGAAATATCCATACCAGAGCCGTTATTGACATACCTGTTGTGCCTGAAACATTGCGAGGACCGGTTCCACAAATTTCAATAAGATCTCTAAGTATCATATCACATCCACCAATACAGCCTGTGAAAAAACCATATGGAATTAATCACTGAACATCTAGAAATATCTTCGTAAAGCCTCAAAAGTTGTGACGTCAAAATAACAGATTTGAGATGGCATGAGATGTGGGAACTCTAACTTATACTTGCTATAAATTCTTCGGATCACCAGTTCTACTATTATAAACATCTAAATACCTTGTTACCTAATACCTCTTGCCATAAATTCAGACCACCAGCTTTAGAAGCATCCGAGAACCCTTGTTAGCAACCTAGCATGTTCTCAAATATTCAAGAAATGTGCATACACACAATTGAAGTCCATCAGATATGTTTTCTTAAACCTCACTTATGTATCCATTTTTTACAACTAAAACCTAATAAATTGTAAATGGATATGAACTAAAGGTTTCGTTTGGTATTTCCATTATCTTAAAATATCTAAAAAGAATAGGCCCTCAATATCATTTTACTGCATTCTTCTTTCCTAGAGTACCCAAAGATCCTTCACCTGTGCATGGTTTATGGACTCACATATATGAGTTCATTCAATTATTAAGTTGTAAGGTTTATACCTACGTGTACATGTATGTGACTGACTCATTCATTACCACCAAAATTCTCCTCCAAAATGGTTCTCTTTCTAGATATGCCAGGTGAGATTCAGAGGTACCCTCCCCCCCAAACCAATGATAGCATGGAAGAAAAGTTGGTCAGATTGTGAAGATTTTCATGGTCACATGGTGGTGGAGGAAGAGAAGGAAAAGAGGAAAAGAAGAACAGGGAGAAAAGAGATTGTGCAAGAGAGGTGGCAGCTGTTTGTCTGCTGGCTGCCCCGTCCTCATCCCTCTTATTGGGTTAAACTGATCAAGACAATGACATAAAAGCCCCAGCCACATTAACTTAAACCAGGGGTATTTCTGGAAACAGCTACATAAGACTTAAGTTAAATGGATCCAGTAATGAACCTACAGAATAACATATCTAATAGGCCCTGAACCAGGCCGTCAAGGCCATGAACCGGGTTCATCCTCAACAGATTGGGTTTGGACCAGCTGGAGACAATCCACTTTCAGTACGCACCAGGCAGGATTGGCTGAGATCAGCTAGAAATTTTACAGAATGGGGTGGAATTGGCTGAAAAACGAGTGGAATCAGAGCAAGACCAGGTCAGTATTAGCCAGCCTTTTCCAATTAAAATATTACACCCAAACTTTAGCCACGCTGGTCAATCAGATCGATCATAAATAGATAGGAATGGCTCAGCCAAGCTGATTGAAAAGGTCAGTGTGCTTTTGCTTTCTACACGCTCACAGATTTTTGCTGTAGCTTTAATGCCCGGTATAACTTGGGGCTACATATGGAATTACAACCCCAACAACCCAATCTTATCATCTCCAGCCAACTGTAAGATTTGAAATTTTAATGAAAAACCCAAAATGTTGCGAGGTTTTACACATTCAATAAGAAGGGGATGCACACCATCCATCAGTACTTCTAGGAATTTTGAGGACTCCATCCCGGTAGCATCTCCTCAATATGCATTAGTCTACTGTCTACACAAGCTCATGTATCCAGGCTCATGCATCCAGACATAATTTAGACCCATTATGTTATCACTATCGAAGTTGGATATCTCCAGATCTAACTCTACTATCCTGTAATTCCCCGCAAGATAAAATAATAGAACTATAGATCCCTGCTTTCCTTCCACCTAAGTCTGCATTCCTTTGGCCATTCAACTAAAAACTGCGATCCACACTCTTGACTGTTTTCCAGTTCCCTTTAACTCTCATTATCTCTGTCAGGTCCAAGGAAGGCAGGATCACGGATCGGGCTTGGATCGGCGGACCAAAACCCGATCCAGATCGGCCAATCCAATCCCGATCCACAAGCGATCCGGATTGGGCACTATTTAATATGTTTAATGGCTTAAGTTTTAAAGTATAATTTTTTCAAGGGGTTTTGTGCAGTTTCTGAAGGAAACCCTACTTCTTTGCCTCTTCTGATTCTTTTTCTGGCACGATCCCAGGGAGGCTGCGGTGGCAGCATGGTGGAGGAAGAGAGGTGGTGGCGTCTGCTGCGGTGGCCGCAGGGGCTTCGGCGGCAGCAGCCGCTGATGTTCGCGACGGAAGGGGCTTCAGCAGCAGCAGCCGCCGATGTTTGCGACGGCAGGGGCTTCAGTGGCAGGGGCTGCCCATGGCTGCAGCTTCAGCGGAGCGGGAGTGGGAGCGGCAAGCCGGTGAGAGCTCGATCCTTCTTCCGTTGCTGCTGCTGCTGCTCCTCTCTCTGTTTTGATTTCCTTTTTAAACCCTGGGATCATAGTTCAGATCGATCTCTCCAGGGTGTTTTTTTTCAATTTAAGTGTGGGGATCGCGCCACATCAGCCGCTCCAACTGATCCAACCCTTGAATCGGGAACGATGGTGTTGGGATCGGATCGGATCGGATCCAGTTCTGCATTCCTTGGTCAGGTCCTGCTCCAGAGAGACATCTTCCCCCTTCACTCTCTTCTCCCTTTCTCTCTCTCTCATGCACACACACACACAAATAGAGACCACGCGTGCTTTTTTAAGACTCCAGGGGAGGGGGATTCCCCCCCCTCTCTCTCTCTTAAGAGAGAGAAACTAGAAACCCTGTTTGAGGCAGGGGAGGAGTCCCCTCCATGAGGACGTTGGTGGGTGTGGGGGGAGTAGAGTAAGAGAACATTAAATTACATGTAACAGTTTCAAAACATGATGACTGTAATGGCACAAATGAGTGAAACTTAAAGTTTGGAGTCCATTATTGTCATCATAGTCATCGTGGAGGGGGTGGGTGGGGAGGGGGGAGGCCCTGTTGTTACAGTTGACTTGTCAAGGGCCCTAAATAAGGTAAGACCCCTGAGAAGGATCGACAATAATTTCCCCTAAAATAGTTTACTTCTTATAAGTTATAAGACCACGCGAATAATCTTGTGATACTTTTATTTCTCCTCATATTCTACTACCTCTTATTATGTCACCTTCTTGCTATTTCTTTGAGTTCCAATACAGGCCCAGCAATGCCAACTGTTACTAGCTCTGATTAACTTTGTCAAATTCTCAACCAAATTTCCATGGCCCAATGATGGCCATAAGCACCTCCATGTTCTTTTCTTCCACCAAACACCCCTGGAGGTTCCTCGAATGGTACATGGTGAATCTGAGCTATACTCATGCTAGAATGAAGATTATCAACTCTGATCTCAAGTTGCTATTAAATTACTCGAACCCACTTAGCATCCAGAGCTCTAACCTAGATGAATTAGACTGGGCTGTAATGGGTTAGTGTGGTGCATTCCAGTACAGTGGTAAATACAGAATTCAGGGATATAATTCAAATAGCAAACATTTCAAAGGTATACAGGCAAACAATCATGTAAATGTCGTATATAAATCAGTAAGATGGAATTGACTACATTTTCTGACATGTAAGCTTCGCTAGGATATATCTATACATATTATGGCTATGAACTGTAACTCACGACGTGAAGTCATATAACTTTCTACGGTAAAGAAATTTTAGGTGTACAAAGGAAAATATTGAATAGCACTCTACATTTCCCTCCAATCTTAACACATATTTAATACATAAATATTATGAAAAATCAATTAAAAATATAATGTGTTTGACCATGTCCTATTTTAAACTGTAAAGTCTCATTGTGGAGATCATTACATTGCTTGATCATGTTTTCATTGCATTAATCCTTGAGTTTGTTGTAACCCTGTTAACTTGGTTCTCAGATAAATATATATATCCTTAACATTAGTCATTTTGTGTTCCTTGTTATTCTGGTTTTAACAAGTTGAAAAGATTATTATTTCCCCTTCAGCTAAGTGGTACTTCACCATAAAGGCATAAACTCGTTATATGTGATATGTTTTCAAGGATCAAATGTGCCGTTCAAATTAAAAGGGATGATAACTGAAAGAACAAACTTTAGCAATTTATTATTTAGAGAATGAAAGATTATATTTTAGATGATGAGATTAGGTTAGAAATACAGTTTGGATCATGGTGTTTACTGAGGTCTAATTTATGGATAACTGGTCTTTCTTACCCAGCTCATGGTGAAGCTGCATACAAATAATGGTCTACTCCAACTTTTACACCTTGAGTTTGACCCTCAACTTTTGGGCCAAAATATCTATTCAGTGCCTCAAATCTCTTCTATACCTCCTTCAAAACAGAAGGATAGCCTTACAACATCATCCTCACTTGAATACTCACAGTTCTCCATCAAGATCCCCTTCCACTAGACAGGCCCCCTTAATAAATAAGGGCATTGGCATAGATCTGGCAAATTTTCAACAATAGGTCTGGCAAACACACAACAGTGCAGAACCCCAGTGTATCCAAGGGACGGACTGGGCATTGACAACTCCATGTCCCAGGACCCTCTGGTAAAGGCACTGGCAATCCTAGGTACCAGCCACTAAGCAAGAATGCTCACAATCTGTGGCCTCCATCAAGGGGAACAATACAGCCCATACATTAAAGTGGCTTGGCATGAAGAAGATGGACCTTGAGAATGCAGTAGTTGTTCTAGAAATAATTTTATGAGACTAACAAGAACAGATCCAATGTGAAACCAGCTATAATGATGAAGATGCCTATTTCATACAACTTGATAGCTTGAAACATTGTGTGATTATGGAGACAACATATAAGTTAAGTGATTAATTGAATAACCAGAATTAAGGTGAATGGCTAGCCATACATTCATGTTTACTAAAGGATAACAAAAGGATCATGCCCTGATAATGAATGATGGGAAGTTATTGCTATAGAAGACATACATACCCAAGTGGTCAACATCATAGTTTGGCGGTATCTCTAGCCGACGAAACTTAAATTGAATCATGAAAACAGGACCTAGAAGCAGCATAATTAAAAGATGCCATGAATATAACGAGAAAATTAATTATCTCATTAAAAGCCAATTAAGCAGCCATAAAATGATGAGGTTCAGTTCTGATAACCTGGACTACAGGTATTGCAAGTATTGCTGGTTACAGCTGCTTCTGATATGGCTCCTGGAAGCCATACAACATTTCTACACTGTAGAAGGGATAACAAAAGGCCAAGGATCATAACTGTGTCACAGATAACAATTGAGACTATCATTCTTAAATTAGAAAGCTAGAAAATTTAAAGCGAACAGAATTCAAGCACAATTAAATAGAAGCAATTTGCCTTGGGGTGCTAATATGGACTATGTCTATTTACTGGACATTAATTTATTGAAGTTATCCAGGCAATGACTATAGCTTGTTACAATTGAAGGATTGGGATGCGTTTTTTACCTTGTGCATGGCAACGACTACAGAGCTCTTAACAGTAAACTTTTCTCTTTTTTTGGATAAAGGGGAACCTAGTAAGGCTAGAAAACCCTAGGCTCACATCCCTCGAGGATTAAATGTGAGCCAGGTAAACCCCCCTTGGAGTCAAACAGTAAACTTTTCTGTTATCTCATAACAGAATATATATATATATGTGTGTGTGTGTGTATTTATATATGGCTTAATAACTTTTCCCCCTTTCTGATGTGAGACTATTTAGTTCGCTATGGCCCCAACTTCCAGTTATAGGAATGGCTCAACACCATCGCATTAGACCATACAAGGAGCCTTTTCCTACTTCTTGGCTCATGGCTGGGTTAATATAAAATTAATTCTTTTTTCAGAACATTCTTAAGATTGAACCTTTTTGTCGAAGTAATATATAGGCACCAAGAATATACTGAGGTCCACAAACTGAAGATATGACTTCCTGACATGGATGATCTGTAAAACATGTAAACACAATATCTGCAGGGAAGACCACGGGTGGTCACATGTCACATGATGACATCATGCGATCGTTACTTTTTCATCTTTTTATAATAAGCTACTAAATACTTGTCCACAAATCTATGCCACACCTTGCAAATGGAAAAATCACTCAGCTACCAGAATTTAATGCACACATTTCAGCACGAATCCTCTTTTTTGGTTCTGTATAGCAATAGACATGGTATCTAGTATTTGTCCATAGTTTAAAAGAAGAATATTTCTTCAACTTTTCAGGTAAAAATAAGAGTATTTATGTTGTTCAACTGCAAGATTGCAAAGCCAATTCAGAACATGGTATGCAAAACACCTGATACGATACCGTTCCAGTACCAGCTGGTGCTGGGATGGTTCAGCCGATTTCATCCTGGAACCAGCTGGTACATAATTAAAAAATATATAAAAAAGAGAAACCGGATGAACTGGAGAGGAACCGGCTGAATCGGCTGGTTCGTCCATCGGGAGTGGCCGATAAGTCCTTAAGGCATTGTTTCACACAAAAAAATTAAGAATATTCATTTCTTGCTCATCAATGCACATTTATTAGCTATTTAAATAGCATGCACATTAGTGATTCCACGAATTGGGTTTATCAGACGATTTAGGGTTCATGTAGTGGACATTTCCCCACCGACCGCAGTCGGTGTTTATTTACATCGACATAAAGTCCGAATACCCTTGATTAACTGTTGAAGAAACTATTTTAGTCTCTATCGGTTGTGACATTATCTAATGGATATATCTTGATAATCGCCCATTAGAGATACTCTTGCAAGAAATTCAAAGACGTTCATTCATTGAACACAGAGAGTTTGAATTACAATTGATCTTTTGAGACCTTTGCATTTGGTCTCGATTATGTAATCGAGTCTTCGAATTTACAACTGGTCACCATCTAACCAGAGTGGGCTTCTGCTTACATTGGATCTCTGGATTGCTCCTGTTGACGATTAGACCATTGAAATGGCTTCGGTCCAAGATTGGACTATTGAATTTGTTCTATTCACGAGCGGACCGTTGAATTTGTTTCGGTCCTCAATCAAACGATGGGATTTGCTCCAGGCCATGATCGGGTTGCTGAATTTGCTAACCATTGGATTTGAATTTCATCCGAATCGGACCCCTTTTTGGGTGTATCTGCAATTGCCGACCCTTCCTAGTCTTTTTTGCAACTTTTGACTCTTTTTGGGTATTTCTGCAATTTTTGACCCTTTCTAAATATTCCTACAGCTTCAGATCCTTTCTGAGTATTTCTACAACTTTTGACCCTTTCTGGGTATTTCTACAGTTTGACTCTTTCTGGGTATTTCTGCAATTCTAACCCTTTCTAGGTATTTCTGCAGTTCTGAATCTTTCGGGATATTTCTACAACTTTTGACCATTTTTAGATATTTTCATAGTTTTTGACCTTTTCTGGATATATCTATAGTTTTTAACCCTTTCTGGGTATATCTACAATATTTAACTCTTCCTAAGTATTTCTACCATTTCTTGACATTTTCGGGTATCGTTGTCATTGCTTGACCTTCCAGAGTATTTTTGTCATTTGTTGATTTTTTGGGAGATTTATGCCATTTGTTGACTTTCTATTAACTTTATAACTTTCTTGGACTTTTCTGTCATTTCTAAACTTCCTAAGATATTTTTTGCAATTTCTTGAGTTTCCGAGTTTATTTGCAATTCCATGATTTCTCAAGCATCACTGTCATTTCTTGACTGTCCAGTGTCCAGGGTATACATGCACTTTTTTTAATTCTTCTGGAAATCCCTATCATTTCTTGACTTGCCAAGATGTTTCTGCAATCTTGTGGTTTCTCTGGACTTATCGGTCATTTCTTGACGTTCTAGGGTTTATTTGTAATTTTGAATTTCCCTAGGTTTATCTGTCATTTCTTGGCCTTCTAAGATTTATCTATAATTTCCTAATTTGCTTGGGCTCATCTGCCATTTCTTGACTCTCCATAATTTATTTGTAATCTCTAGATTTTCCCTAGGCTTATCTTCCATTTCTTGGCTTTTCAGGGTGTATTTAAAGTTTCCTCCCTTTTTTGGGTTTGTTTGCAATTTTATCCCCTTTCTGGGTATGCTTGCAATTTCTGAACATTACTGGTTTTCTGGGCACGGTTACCCTTAAGCCAAGTTTGGGAGAGTGCACACCGCTTTAGAGAAGATGCATGGTCCTGTTCCACTGAGTTAGGAATTTCAAGATAGAACAAGGCTTTGTGCAAGTTCTGAGCTGAGTAGGGTTCTTTTATGTAATTTCTGGACAGACCAAGGACATTTTGGTAATTTTGGAAGGCTCATAGTATTTTGGTAATTTTAGGAAAGTCCGGAGGCATTTTGACAATTTCGGAACTCCAAGGGCATTTTGGTAATTTTTTAAAAGTAGGGATATTTTGGTAATTTAGACATGTCAGGAATATTTTTGAAACATCTGGATTGAACAATGATTTTTGTGTAATTTCTAATTGTTTAAAAAAATTACAATATTTTTCCTCCACAAAATTACAAGGGGCAGAACCACATGGGCATGTAAGCAAACCCAAGGGCATATGTACAACACTCTTGTTGGGTGCACACCCTCTTTGGTGAAGGCACACAAAATGTAAAGAAACTAAGAGATTGCTTCTCTTCCTCTCGCTTCCATGGGCTTCAATCTGTGTGTTGAATGAGGACCCCCTAGGGGGTATTTATAGGCCAAATTGACTTAACTAGACCGAATAATCCCTTTTGTGACCTGCCCAGGCCGGATAGACTCCCATGGGAGCCTATCCGCATTGGGTAGCTTCCGACAGATGGGGCCCCCAGTCCAGACAGGCCGCAGAGGCCTATCTAGAGAGAATAGGCCCCTGCGGAACCTATCCGGGCCCGGATATGTTCCGCAGGGAACCTGTCTGGTTCGAACAGGCTCCCACAGGAGCCTATCCGGACTGGGTAGGCTCTCGCAGGAGCTTACCCGGGCCGGTTGGCCCTATGAGGGTGGAGGAAGAGAGGGGAGTAAGCTCGGGTAGGTTCCCACCCTTTCTTTTGTTTTCACTCAATTCAAAATTTTTTTTTAGGCTCCAACAGACATCCTCCTTCATAGGCACCCCCCAACTTCCTTGACCCCCCCTGACTGCATAAGTCAATCCGCCATGCGAGGCCGGGTCATAGGTAGATTAGGCTCCACACACTCCTCCAACACCCCTCACTCTCCCCCTCTCTCTCTGCCCCCTCTCTCTTCTCTCTCTCAGATGTTAATATTAAAAACTATAATTTTCATGTATCTTATTGATGTGCTACTATGACAACATCCGAGCAATAATAGGATGAACAGTGCTAAATAAAAGAACAAAACGAATTCCAGATGATATGATGATCAAAACAAGAACTATGAGAAGAAATTACTGTCACATTAAGAAGTAAAAGACAAACCCCAATGCGAAGTAGGCGTCATCTCACAAGTAATGTCTAGACAGTCAGTACAAGGCCAAACATGTGCGCACACACTCACGGTTGCGGGTGGACAGCAATCATGATACTATAATGAAGACAAATCGAGGTTCTATCGATTATTTAACCAAATAAAAAGGACCCGTGGGGAGGGAACGAGATTATCGACCGCACTCGAGTGCGTGGCGGTGTTGGCACAGTGCGTGGGTGGGCGGCGACGCATGGGTGGGAACGAGACATGAGCAATGGCGTCGGTGCAGTGCCGAATGAAGGCGACAAACATTGATGTGGTGGCAAACAACACCGATCCCCTGAATGCTGAGCAACGGCGTGGTTAGCACCCGACGGTGGTGGTGCCAACAATAATGGTGCTAAAGAGGGGGATGACAGCCTTACGCGGCGAAGAGAATAAAAGAGAGAGAGAAATGGGGCGCGGGCTGAGGGCACTATTGGCGATGCCCGATGGGAGATGGGAGAAAGGGGAAGATGAGGAAGAGGAGAGGGCAGTAGTGGGCTGTGTAGTGGTGGGAAGAGCAGAGGACGGAGAGGGGAAGGGGAAGTGAGGTGGTCGGCGGCGTTGGTACAGTAGGGGGCCGGGGGAAAAGAAAGGAGGGGGGAAGAGAGGAGGGCGGTGGATTGGCAGCGATTGGGGAAAAAGAGGAAGAAGAAGAGCAAAAGGGGAGAAGGGCGGCGGGCTGCTAGTGGCGGGAGGAGGAGGGGAAGAAGAAAAGGAGTGTGGCAGTTGGTGACGGTTGGGGAAGGAGAGGAAGAAGAGTAGGAGGGGAAGAGGGCAGTGGGCTAGTGGCGGCAGAAGGAGGAAGAAGAAGAAGAAGGCGACGAGGATGGGGAATTGGGGGAGCTTTGGCAAGATAGTGGCAATGGGGGAAGAAGAAGAAGAAGAGGGAGAAGGGATGCATGCGGGGTAGAGGAGAAGGCTCCGATGGACGGCAACGATGGCGGTGCGGTGGCAGTGGCGGCGGCTAGGGTTGGGATTCACACCCCTTGCACTCTCATAACACAACCAAGAAGAAAAGGCTCCTTTTCATTCATTTCAAAAAAATGACTATCACATTCATGTTTCCAAGCCTTTTAAAGGCTCCAACAAAGAGGACAAAAGACAACTATGCCCATAGATGACAGTATGACCAAAATACCCTCAAGTACTCCCTAAAGTACAAAAGAAGCAAAATAACACGAATTTAACAACATGACTAACATTGATAAAGCAAAATAACACCGATAAAACAAAATAACGACATGACGAACACCGATCAACCACGGGGTCGTCTACGAGTATAAACTCGTAATGGCAGTGTGATGTCCTCATCATTTCCCCAGGGGTAGGGAAAGCTTGACTCCGTCGACTGGTGGTAGAGGAGATAGCGCTCCGGAAGCTCCGGGTCTAGACGTTGCATGTCATCCTCGGTGATCCACAAATCCTTTGACTTGAGTCTGCCACTCCATTTGATCAAATAATGGCGAACCTCTCCGTCTTGGGTAAAGATGATTTTTATCATCCAAGATAGTATCAATGTGTTAGACTACAATGGGATTATTTGGGGGAAGTTGGGGGTAAAGGGGTCTCTCATCTGAAGTGCCTGATGTAGGCTCATCCATAAATGGATCATGTGGGGGAGTTATTGAACCTCTGTACGGAACTAGATCTTCAATATTAAATGTAGGGCCAATGGCAAAGTCAAGTGGTAGTTCCACCACATAAGCATTGAGATTGATCTTCTTTAGAATTTGAAAGGGCCCAATGCTGCGAGCATATAATTTCTTTACGATTCCCTGGGGAAACAGCTCAAGTTGCAGACGACCATGACAGTCCCCAACATTGAACTCTCGACATCGCTTGTAAATGTCAACAAATTCTTTGTACCTAGCATTGTTTTTATTATTTTTTTCCTGGATTTCTTCGTGTAATGTATGAAAGTGTGATGCAAATGCAGATGCAGAATCTGACACTCGAGATGTGTGGGAAGACATGCGTAAGAGATCTATAGGCTGTCTAGGTTTAAATCCGTGCACAACCTCAAATAGACTGAGACCAGTGGTCCCATTGACAGAAGGGTTATATGCAAATTCGGCTGTGGGCATGATTAGATCCCAATTTTGAAGGTTCTCCCTAACACGACACCTAAGGAAATTCCCTAAACTCCAGTTAACCACCTCAGTCTGCCCATCTATTGTGGGTGAAAGGCAATAGAGAATTGCAATTTTGTCCCTAACTGGTGCCACAATGTCTTCTAAAAATAGCTGGCGAATTTCACATCCCTATAGGTTACTATTGTCTTAGGCAACTCGTGGGGCTTGACCACATTGTCAAAGTAGAGTGTGACCACTCGAGACATATCGGATGTGTTTGGAACGAGGAATGAAGTGCGCCATCTTGGAAAATCGGTCAACCACCACCAAAATCGAGTCATGCGTCTTTATGGTTTTAGGCAAGCCCAACAAAAAATCCAGACTGACGTCTTGCCATGGGTAGTTGGGAACAAGAAGGGGCATGTAAGGACCTGAAATTTCCTTCCCTTGCTTGGCTAACTGACAGGTGCGACATTGCCCAACAATCTTGGCAACATACCTTCTCAAACTGGGCCAATAGGTGCTCAACAACTTTCAATGGTTTTTTTTCTGGCCGAAGTGGCGTGTTAGGCCTCTAGTATGCAACTCCCAAATGATGAATTCTCTCACAGATCTGCAGGGAATGCACAGTTTGCTGCGTGTAAGCAGAAATTCATCTTGGATGAGGAATCCTTCAATCTCGCACTTGTGTCCAAACCTGAGCTTGACAAAAACTTCCCCAAAGTCGGGACACGCCTCATAATCTTCCCTCATCAAATCAAAGCTGATCACTTTTGTGCTCATATTCGTGAGGATGTTCAACCTTCGGTGAGCGCATCGGCTGCCTTGTTTTCAACACCCGTCTTGTGTCTGAGGCCGTATGTGTATTCCTGAAGGAACTCAACCCATCGCTTATGTCATGAGTTTAGTTTCTTTTGTAAGTTGATGTATCTCGAGGCCTCATGATCCGAATAGATAACAAATTCTTGAGGCAACATGTAATGTCGCCAACGCCGCAAAGGTTGAATAACTGCATAGAATTCCTTGTCATACGTGGAATAGGACTGACGGATGTTGTTCAGCTTCTCACTGAAATAGGCAATCGGGTGACCTTCCTGACTGAGAACACCACCAAAGGCATGCCCTAAAGCGTCACAAGCCACATCAAAGACTTCGGAGAAATCAGGTAAGCGCATGACAGGGCCTCGATCATCCTGGCCGTGATTTCTTCAAAGGCCTTAGTGCCTGCAGTGGTCCACTCAAACTCTCCCTTTTTCATGCAGTCGGTTATCGATGCCATGATCTCGCTGAATCCCCTAATGAACTGAGGATAGAAGGTGGCCAATCCGTGAAAACTACATACGTCCCTGACGTTGTGTGGTAATGGCCACTCTATGATTTCCCTCACCTTCTTTGGATCTGTTAAGACTCCTTTAGTAGATACCATGAATCCGAGAAAACTTACACAGTCAGTGTAGAAGACACACTTCTTTGGGTTCGCATAGAATTTCTCAGTCTGAAGTGTGGTGAAGACTTGACAGAGGTGGTCTAGGTGTAGCTCCTGACTTCAGCTGTAAATCAAGATATCATCAAAATAGACAACTAGGAACTTACCCATGAATGGCCGAAGCGCCTGAGTCATGCCTCATGAAGGTGCTTGATGCATTAGATAGACCAAAAGGCATGATCGCCCACTCATAGAGACCATCCTTGATCTTAAAGGTCGTCTTCCACTCATCCCGGGGTTAAATCTAATATGGTAGTACCCACTCTTCAAATCAATCTTAGAAAAGATGGTGGTGCCAGCCATAAGGTCTAATATGCCATCCAATATGGGGATAGAGAAGCGATATTTGACTGTGATCTTGTTAATAGCATGGTTGTCAACACACATACACCATGCGCCATCTTTCTTTAACGTCAATAGTGCTGGAACTACATAGGGGCTCAGACTCTCTCTTATGAAGTTTTTCGACAACAACTCATCAACCTGTCTTTTAAGTTCTGCATGGTCCACAGGGTTCATTCGATAGTAGGGCAGGTTGGGCAAAGTGATTTCTAGGACGAGGTCTATGGCATGCTGGATGCCACTCATGGGAGGTAACTCGTCAGGTAAGTCCTTCGGGAGAACATATGTGAACTCCTCAAGAATCCCCTTGACAAATTCTGAGAGAGGTAGGGGGCATCCTTCTCAACTTCCCTAGCCATTAGAGCAAACATTGGTTGGCCTTTGTTCAAATCTTGCTCTAATTCTTTGGGCCAATCAGACTGACCACTTTCTTTTCCTTGCACTTGTTAGTCTTGCTATCAACATTTTTTTTTTCCAGAACTCGGGGGCTTGGGTTGGCTTGGCACAAGACTCACACGTTTACCATCATAGATAAATAAGCAAATGTTTGAACATCCATAGATTGTAAGGTCCAGATCAAACAATAATGGTCTCCCCATAATGATGTGTCCTACATCCATGGTGATGATGTCACACAACGCCTTGTCCCTGTACGTAGCAAATTCAATGGGAACCAGGCTATGCTCCTTAACCTGAATGGATGTGGTGTTCCAGGACACTTTGTATGGTTGGGGATGAGGCTTAGATCTCAACTTGAGAGTGGTCAGCAGGCGAGAGGATACAACGTTGATGCAACTCCTACTATCCACAATCACCTTATAGCTCTTCTCTCCAATTTTGGTGAATGTGTTGAAGATTGTTGTCTTCTTCTAGTCGTCTGTCAACTAGGGTTGTGTCAGGGTGCACCTAACCAGAACCAACCTAGGGTCTTCACAAAATAAAACTGGGTGACACGGGACAATGCTCTTGATGCACCCCACAAACTCTGTCTCATCAGCTGGTTCATCTGAGCCCTCGACTTGGTTAACAACTTCCTCTACATCCTCTAGCTCATAATCCTCATGCTCACCATCAATGTAAAAGGACTTGTTCTGACTTGGGCACTGGCTCGCCACACGGCCGTACCTTTGACGTCAGTAGCATTAAGTCCTAGGGTTGACCTTGAGCGGTTTGCTAGCAACTCTCCTCTTAGTAGGAGGACGAGGTTTAATATTGGTAGAACTAGTGACAGGCTTGGCAAAAGAAGAAGAAGGGCCGGGGTAGAAAGAAGTAGTCTTGTTCACAGACATAGGCTTGCCATGTGTGTCATGGGCCACAACAACTCGAGAAAAGAGAACGCCCTTGGATTCGTCCAAATCCATGACCAACTGATAAGCCAACTCCAACATAGGTGTGCCTCTGGTAATGACCTCCCGACAATAGTCATTTCGCAACCCAGGTCGAAAACTAGACAAAGTTTGCGTGGGAGTCTAGTTTCACTGCACTACATCGGTTCAAATACTCATCAAACTTAGCAACATATTCAACGATTTGTTGCCCTGAGTTAGCCGGTTGCATTAGTTGAGCATTCTTTTGCTGAATGAGAGGCGAAGGTACTTGACCTTTAATCGCTCCTTCATCTCATCCCAACTCATCACAGGGTCATCTCTCCTCAAGGCCATTTGGTGCTCCAAAATTTCCCACCATTGGCCTGCTAAGCTGGTCAACTTCATGACTACGAATCTGACTTTCCTCTGTTCTAACATGTCGTACAAGCCAAAGTAGTGGTCCATGCTGAACATACAGCCCAGGAATGTCTGGGGATCCAGACGACCATCGAAAGTGGGAGCGTCAACTTTCACGCTCTTAAGAATTTTGTCACCTCGGTCCTCTCTAGGGGGTAGATCTTATCCACCTCCTCTTCTGGGCGGGGTCTAATCACACCCTAAGAAAAGGTCATGGCAATAAGGTCTTTGAACTCCTTGCCTAGGGTTTCTAGGGATAGTTTGGGAGGCTTCATTGTCACTGGGATCTGAGATACCTCCGTGTTCATGCTCTATCCTATCAAGTTGAGCAATCAAATTTTCTTGGGTTTCTTTTTGCTTTTGCTCGATCTTTCCCAACCTAGCAACAATGTCTTCTAAAATCTTGGCCAAACCCTGGAAAGCCATTTGGGGTGTGTCAACGAGGTAGTTTCGACCAAGGAAGGCGGAATCGGGGTTCGGGATCGGATCGCCCGGTCCCAAACCGATCCGGGTCGGTGGGATCGGCCGATCCCGGACTGATCCCGTCCGAGTCAGGACAGCTGACTCGGCTAGGGATATAAGTGTCTAAAAAAATCTAAAAAAAATAGAAAAAGCATTCTAACATAGATATATATCAAATTTAATGTGAAATAGGCGACATTTGCTCATCATTTTGTGAAATAGGTGCATGCATTGATTAAGTGCATGTATCTATGTGCATTAGTCTTATGGACTAATTGGAAGTCTGCAGATTGTGTGACCCATTTATTGGTTGGGATTCAATAATTTAGCAGTGGAAAGATATGTAATGCATGCTCTTTGCTTGAACACCAAAGTTAGAGGGAACTATCAACAAGGCAATCTCAGATTTAGTTTGACTTTGAATATTTGGTATTCTAACTAATACCAGAATGGTTAACCTGTTTATCAGCAGCTTTACATATTTGCAAGCTTGAAAGAAGGAATAACCTAGGTTTCCTTCAAAATCTGTGCAGACACATCATTGAAAAATGATTTTTTATTTGCTTTTGGTAAGCTGAACATGTACAAAGGTTAATCAGAAAAAATGAATAGCAACAGAAAAAAAATTGACACTAAAAACATCATCAATTCTGTGCATGATTGACAATATGATAAAGCTTTTGCATTCAGTTAACCCCATCTGTCAATGTTGATTGAAAACCACATCTCAGATGATCTAAAATCTAAAATGAGTATGATGCATTTCAGAACAAGAGGCATTCCATAACTTTTGATAGCCAATTTACAAAAGCAGTGCATAGCAATGTGTTTTGGACACAGAAATCAACTTATAAAGGCACATCAGAATTTTGACAATCAAAGCACAACTCAAAAAGTTCATGGTTTTAGTGAAATATGAAGAAGTGATGCATTTGGTAATGGAATGGAGAATCGGCCTGGGATCGGCCGATCCCATGCCGATCCCGCCGATCTCGGGCATGGATCGGTTTAGTTGGGATCGGGATCGGATCGTTTCGCCCGAAATCCGATCGGATCGGGAGATCTGATCCGATCCCAACCGATTCTGCCTTCCATGGTTTCGACCACTGTGCAAGGACATGCATGATAGGAGGACTTGGGTGGCTAAATGATATTGGTGAACCTATGTATGCTATTAAATGATGATCAAACCTACATGGAAGAGTTCTAAACCCTAACCATGCTCTGATACCAAAAATGATGTTCTACCGTGCAAGATCCAAACAATAATAGGGTGAGGAGGGCGGTGGTTGGCGACAGTTGGGGAGAGAGAAGAGCGGGGGGAGGAGGGCGGCGATGACGGCGATAGTTGGCGGCGGCTAGGGAAGGATAGGAGGAAGAGCAGGAGAGGAGGAGGGCGGCGGGCAAGTGGCGACAAGAGGATGAAGAAGAAGAGGAAAAGAGCAAGGGGTCATGGGGTGGGCAAGAGCAAGAGCTCCGACGAGACAGTGGCGATGGGGGAAAAGAAGAGGAGGGAGAGGGGATGCGCATGGGGGAGGGTAAAAGGCTTTGGCAGACGGCGGCGGCGGCGGCGGGGCTAGGCCGGCGTGGCGGGGGCGACTAGGGTTGGGCTTCACATCCCTTGCACTCTCGTAACACAACCAAGAAGAAAATGCCCCTTTTCATTCATTTCAAAAGAAATGACTATTACATTCGAGTTTCCAAGCCTTTTAAAGGCTCCAACAAAGAGGGCAAAAGACAAGTATGCCCATACATGAAAGCATAACCAAAATACCTTCAGGCACTCCCTAAAGTACAAAAGAAGCAAAATAACGCGAATACGACATGACTAACACTGATAGAGCAAAATAACACTAATAAAACAAAATAACGACACAACTAACATTGATCAACCATGGGGTCGTCCACGAATATAAACTCGTAATGGCGGCGTGATGTTCTCATCACTTATTCTCAATGTGTATATGGGGGACATATATTTTTTGGATTTTTAAAGAGGAGCCAAGGTGTCACCTAGGCGGACGCCTTATCACCTAAGTGCTTAGGTTTCCCATGAACGCCTTGGGTCGCTTTGTCGCCGTGACAACTATGAGCTGCACTTAAGTTTCAATGCATTAATAGTGAAGAAATGAAGTGTTTTACAGTTCTAAACTTTCAAATATATGTGATAAATTGTTGATTGTCTTTCCTCATGTATGACTTTGCATTCCATAAATTTTTCCTATTTTTATAACTTTTATGATTTTCAATTTTTAAACTCATTTAAATGTATAGGGGGAACCGGTCCCAAAGTCCCTGAACCGGCCGGTACCGGTTCGCACTGGTTCCAGAAGCAGAACCAGTTTTGCGAATCTTGATTCAGAATATGCCAGTGGCACTGATCCAGAAACACTAGTTTTGAACACTAATATTTCGTCAAGCATCAACCAACAATTTACTGTTGTTAGGTGAATGAAGCAGTCAAATAGATTATGGACATGTTGCAACTGTTACATCCCTGATTCTGATGAACTACACTTAGAGATGACAAAAAAGGTGACAGTTCACATGATGTGATCAACTAGGATTAAGGCCAGCTTCCACTTTAAAATAATGACACAAAGGAGAAAAACACAACAGGATTGAAGCATATATATATATATATATATATATATAGGAAAAATTTCAAGTTGTTGATGATCATGTACATGTGAAAAATCCAAAAGCCAGCATAAAAAGTCCTTCCATATCCTAAACCCCCAATTATAGATTAATCACTGTTGACGGAATTTATATTTTCATTTCAAACAGGTTGAGGTGGTGCGTTTTCTTTTCAGAGGTGCACTTACCTACAAAGTGCTATCATCTTAGATGGACTTGAACCATACAAAAAATGTAATCCACCTTAGATGGACCCACAATATTCATCTCTAATAGATTAATGGATATTAGCAGAAATGGCATTGTCTCTGTGCACATTCTTTTAAATTGACAGCAGGTGTAAGATCCAATTTAAAGAATTGCATATTGTGCATTTGATGGATATATTTTGGGACATTATAATAACATGCATAGGAAACATCACATGATAGCTGCAACAATCTAAGGATGAAAATACGTAACTTTTCCTTCAATGTGAAAAGGATAACCTTCAAAATGGTCCAAGCTGTCATAGGTAGACCTAAACATTATACTCATGTAGTTTTTTAGTTTGTAACTGCAAAAACAGAATTTTAGTATTGGGGGGTAAACATTCCTTACAGACTGATGTTATATGAATTTTTAACCAGGGTGCAATTTGGTTGGTTGGATTGAACCACAAGTTATTCTAGGCCAACCCAAGATGAAAATAGGGAAGTCAGACAGCTACGCAGAGATGAAGTTCCTAGCCTCCGGTACATGTCAGATTATAGAAATCGACCTTCTGTTAACACATAATTTTTCAGAAGCCTAAGGTAGTTAATGAATACATATGAACAGCAAAAAATGAAACTATAGCCTTAGCTTATCCTTCAAGCATTACTAATATCAGAACATATATAAAACAACTTAATGTCAGGAAACTACCTGAGGGAAGCGCAAGCAACCAACCATGAAATTACCATCCTGCAAAAACAGAAAAGAATGTGGATGGTGTTAACAGGTCAATTGGAAACGAAGTGAAAATCCACAAGCTGGCATGGGACGGCAATAAAAGGAAAATGACAAATGGAGGATTGCAACAAAGTACAATAATGTGATGGATGCATTGTTTTCATGTGCACATGAAAGCGGTGACAAACTGAAACATTGTTGTTTTACCAACCAGATGACATGGACAAACAAACTAAGCACATTATGCCATGAAAAACTCAACTAATGAAACAAAGAAAGAGTTTGACTGACAGTTCAACTTTGGCAGAGAGACAGAAGAGGGGTGGGAGAAGATGACTAGATGATAATCGCATATGCCATGTATTAGAGTTTATTGGATTGGACCATCCAACTCAAAACCTTAAGGTGTTGAGTGGAGAGGGCTCCATTGTTAAGCACATCTTATTTTATCCTGTTTGCAATACATGACTATTCTAACACGCCTAGGTGAGTGAGGCATTTGCCTTTGATGGCAATATGGCATAGCGGTCAACAGACAACAATGCATTTACATAAAAAACCATAGAAAAAACATGGCTAGTGATACGATACCACATTTTTAAAAAGTGCAGAAAATATAAATGACTCCTACCGGTTTTCGCTTCAGCACCATATTGGACTCTCGGCACACACCACAAGGGCGCACCACCTCTGTGATATTATTCTGTGTATCTACACCAGATCTGTTGGACCTGCAATAAAAAAAAGGATCTAAGTTGAAAAATTACACAACGTCCATTGTTAAGCACAGAGGTACCTCTGAAAGAATATCTCCATGGCCTCAAACAGTTTCCCTTTATTTTGCCTTGCCTGCAATTGTATCAACAAAAAAGTTTGAGAAAGGTACGAATGTGTTATGCACATGCAGTCAGGGCAAATATCCAGGGAAAATGTAAAAAACTAGAACTGTATAATTTGACAGTCTACATGACAGAAATCTATTTATCCACATTTCATTTGACATCATCGTTACTAATTATTTTTTTAGGAATATCCTCAGTTCAATGAAGATGAAAGCAGGACTGGATGCTGGCTTTTTAATTGGATGAAGTAAACTAAAACTTAGTCAGCTGTACTATGTGAATAGACTGTTATTCCTCGTCAAGAAAATTAATCAATGGTCAAGAATCTATGTATCCTTCATAGGAGAGATTGGAACATAATGCAAACATCTCGGGGCAAGAGGTCTGAGCTCCATATCAAATACCTATGATTACCGCTGACATTTAGTCTCCAAGAGTGTGAGATAGAAAGGAATCATCAAAAGATTTGATCAAAAGCTAGAAGGATATAAGCCTTAGTTATTGTCACACGAAGGGAGGTGAACCCTCCCAAACTTTGTGCTTTCAAGCTTGGCTCTCAGTTATCATTCTTCAAGATCCCAACAACAATAGTTTCTTTTTTCTCGGGGGGGGGGGGATCCATCAGAAGCCCTTCTTTTTGGAAAGGTGATGATAAATGGATAACAGGATTGCACTTGGTCAGACAGACAAGGTTCAGAAAAACATAAATCAAGGTGATGTATATTTAGTTAAACATCTCTGGGGGTTAGCTGTAGTCAAAGGCAGCTCCACAACGGCAAATACTGACAGGTAGTGAGAGAGGGGACAGTACATCTGACAACTGGTGAAAAAGAAACCACATTGATGCTGAAAAATGAGCTCCTGCAGCTACAGCAGGTTTTATCTAAACAATTGTCCATCCAAAAGCCATCTTCTCTGAGTAAGTTTGCACACAAAATTTCCTCAGAAATAATAGTATCACAGCAGGTATTTCTGCTTATCCACATTCCAGAGAACACCATTGGATATTTAATTGCAACTTTTGATCAATGTTTTTCGTTTTTTTTTGAAAGTGGTTGGTACCACATTTATATTAAAAGTAAAAGAAGGGATATACAAGTGTAATATGTGAGCTCTCAAAAAATCCCTGTACAAAATTACCACGCCAAGGCGGTGTCGTACCCATCATCCCCCAACAAAGCCAACAAGGAAGAGTTTTGTGGGTTCACATTACATAGGGTCAAGGCCCATTCCCTCACTCTCTCCAAGACAAAAGACACAAGCCTATCCACTACTCTAGTTTCCATCCTGAAGATCTTGTGCAAGATGAGCCACCAGATGTGGCGGTCACCCTTCAGTGCCACCGCCTATGCCACCACCGGAAGAGTCCATGCACACTATCTTGCATCAACCTGTTGTTTGTAAATCTGCTCATGACCTCATACCATACCTCTTGAGCAAGGTTTGACGGATCAATCTGTAACGTGCTGTATCGGCTGTGCCGGATCGTGCCAACGCAAGATCGGCATGTCAATACAGTGACACACACAATCCAGCAACCAGGTCGCCGGCGACCGACGGTGCGATGGCGGCACCACAACTCGATCCGGACGCTCGACCGCAGGAAGTTGGCAATGGCGGGAGCATAAGAAGCAGCCAGGAGAGGACGCGCCCCTCTCAGACATCGGGAGCTCTGCCACGAGCGCAACTGCAGTTGGGAGATGGACTACGCAGGTCCGTCCGGCAGGGGCGAATGGCGGCGGGGCAAGAGTAGGAGTCCACGGTGAACAAGAAGGGGGAGTTGGAGAGGTTGATTTGGTGGGCAGGTGCCACCTCCCTCCAATAAGTCAGACTCCGACAAGGAGCCTAGTGACTCCACGAATGAACAACAAAAAGAAGTGGCACTTGAAGACCAGGATGAGCAGCTTCAGTCGTTCGTTGTCAACCATTTGGAATTCTATGATGCTCACCTCGCCAGGCCGGACGGCGACGAGGATTTCATCGATCTGTAGCCAGCTCCGTGCGAACTTGAAGATGGCAGACAAGCGACTGCAGATGAGTTAGTCGAGTGAAGTTAGAAGAAATGCTAAAGAACTTCTCATGCAATATGATATCAATACCTCCGCCAGAAAGTTTACAAACGCCAAGCGGAGACAGTGCTATTGCCCCGGCAACCGAGGATAAGATCACTATAGCAACATACCGCCGTCGTAACGCATAACTTCGGAACAGCGGTCACGGCAGAGGCCGTGGACATGGACGAGGAAGGCATCTAGGGAGCCATCCCCTCTACGAGAGGTCACAAGAGAGGTAGTCGCCCAATTTATCAAGCACTATATCATATATAGGTTCGGCACTCCCAGCCGGATTATGTCAGATAATGACTCTCCGTTTAAAAACAAAAGCATCTACCAATTGGCGGCAAAGCTTCACATCGACTGGAGGACCTCAACAATATACAACCCCCAAGCCAATGGACTGGCCGAGGCTTTCAACAACGGGGAGGGAGGAAGTGGTGGAGGCACTGAGGCCGCACCCGCCATCGGCCGTGCGAGGACAAGCAGCAGCAGCAACAACAAGAAGAGAGGGATGAAAGAAAGGGGAGGTGACGGAGGCCACGGGCAGAGGCGGTTCGCATTAGGGTTGGGAGAGGGATAGTTACAAAATAAACCCTATAGAAATCCATTTCTCATCATCTGGTGTTTAATTTATTTTTATTAAAAATTGTTCTCGATCTGGTACAATACCGTACCGTCCCAGATCTTATTAGAAAAAACCGATATGGTCAGTAGGATCGATCTGTCAAACCTTGCTCCTGAGAGAAGGAACACCTTGCAAAAAGGTGGTCTAGACTCTAGAGACTCATCCTCATCCCCACAAAGGGCACACATCCTCAGGATTTCTACCATGAAAGTGGCCAATCTATCACAAGTAGGCAACCGACCATGTGAGATCCTCCAAATCAACACCTTCACTTTAAGTGGGCTCTTAGGTTTTCAAATGTGTGGTGCTAGCTCATGACTTACACCTCCATCAGAAATAAAGTCATAACTTGAGCTAACTGGAAATTTCCTATCTTTGTCCCATCGCCACCACCGTGTGTCATCCCGATTGGCAACCGATGCAAAATCTAGAAGGAAGGAGAGGAGGTCCTGAAGTTGTTCAATCTCCTCCGCCCTTAAATTTCTTCTAAAAGCTGGAGTCCCAGTGCCACCAGAAAGCTGAGGCTTAAAAACCTGGGAAACAACCACTGACAGTGTAGAAGCGATGGTGAAGAGTTGAGGGATCCTCTCCTGAAGGGTGAAGTCACCACACCATCTATCATGCTAGAACAAACACCTCTGCCCGTCTCCCAACCGAATGTGGCAATGACCCTCGTGATATATGCACATTGTAAAATACCCCTCCAGACTGGAGAGATATTATGTGAAGAGGCTGGAGTCAGTTCCCATTCTCTCCCACTCCAGTAATATCTATGCCGAATGACTTGTAGCCAAATCCCACCCTTCGTAGTTGCCAACTTCCATGGCCATTTGCAAAGTGGCACCATGTTGAATTCCCTGGTGTTCCTGATACCCAGTCTGCCCTCTTCCTTACTTTTACAAATTCTGCCCCAAACTACATCATGCCACCCCTTACTCTTATCACCACTACCATGCCAAAAGAATCTAGCCTGAATAGAATCAAGCTTCCTTGCAACTGTCCTTGGAATTTGAAAGATGGAGAGATAATAAATGGGAAGACAGTTTAGCACTGATTTGCAAAGTACCAGTCTTCCTCCATATTAGAGTAGCCTGGCCTTCCACCCTGCCAATCTGGCTTCATACCTGTGTATCACACTATTCCAATCTCTGCAGTGAACAACCCCTAGCTTTTGAACATTGATAAAGTGTTGAGAATTACAATTTATTCCTATATTGGGATTTTCTAATAAGCTGACACACCCTAATTAGTTTTGAAGTTTGGAAATCCAAGTAAACAAATATTTCAGATTTAAAGATAATGTTAACTAGACAAAGGACAATAAAATAGTCAATATGGTGGTGGGTCACTAAATGGCTTAGAAACATTATGTAGACACAGAATATGCATATTTTAGGGGAGGGGATACGAAGTTGGCAGTCAGCAGGCGCATCAGCTTACATCTAAGAAACAAGCTTTCATCTCCTGCAAGCAGGTCTCTAAAACTTCATATTTTGTTTTTCTACCAACACTAACTTCTTTGGTGTCACATTCCATCTTGGACCTAAGATAGGGTTTCCAAAGTTCATAACTACAAGAATAAAAGAAATGTCATGATATAAAGAAGACAAAATGTTCATCAGTGCTTTAAGAATGATCATATACTGAGGAATAAATATTATTGATTTTTATATCAAATTCTGAAATTTAAACTGGAAAAGATAACATATTGGGAAATGAGAAAAAATTAACATGCAACAAATTATATATTATTAAATGAAAATGAATAATACACAACAACTTATACAAACTTTCATCGTAATTGTTAGGAATTTAGGATATCTATATGATGAACAAGCTTCCAGAAAGCATACAAGCTGGGCCATTTTTCCAAATCCCAAGCTTCATATTCTGCTTGGATAAGTAGAAAGGTTTTGAATTTATGATTATTGAAGAAATATGTTACAATATTGGAGTGCAAATCTGCAGGGATATTTATGCAATTCTGAAAGTTAGGATAAAACTATAACAGTAAACAGGTTAATTTTAAGGGTTCTTAGATCTAAAAGTCTGATTTTAGTGGGCCTGTTTTTCACTCAAGTGGAACTAAGCTCATTTAATGGGCAGAGACAGCCGATCATTGGGCTAGCTCCCCATGTTTTTGGGGTGGGGGGAATCGGATGGATAGGTGGCTGGTAGGCTAGTCACTTGCAGACCTGTAAGTGGCTGTTCAGGCCTCCAAATGGAGCCAATGGAACCACCACCTCCCTAGGGCAGCCTGCAGCCACCCTCGATTAGTATATGAGAATCGGTGCCAACGTGAGACATACAAGCTCTTGCTAAAAGGAAACAGGTCAGTCTGCACTACATGGATTCGCAGCGGTCGGGAGAAACCCAAGACTTATTTAGTTGCTAGTGTAGGTTGGCTGGCTTAACAGCCCAGATCTATCTTTCCCTTTACCTATTTTTTCACCATGAAGATAAGTTAAAGATTTTATATTGTTTTATGAGCGTAGGTTGAAAGGCTAGTTACAATCAGGTTTTCCCAAGTGTATGTTTGAAGGGCTTCTTCATGTTGAAGTTTCTTAATGACTAAATTATTGTCCTAGAATTCATGGTGAATCTGTTTTTTTGCCCCCTTGAACTTCAAAGTATGCACATGTCTTAACTTAATAAACTAAGGCATGCATTTATTAGCACACTTGTGCACCTTGGTAGCTTTATTTCTTGCATCTTTTAGTCCTATGCTTCCACCTCATTCATTTTCTACCACTTACGTGACACAGACAGCTATTCTGATGATCTCCATACGGGTTTTGTGACTGTTGAAACAAAAAAGTTGAAAGGAAAAACAAAAAAGGGGGGGGGGGACCTACGCGGGCTCACCCCCCTCTCAATCCACCCATTGGTCCCAGATAGGTCTCCTTGGGACCTATCCGGTCCCATTTCTCTCCCTCTCTCTCTTTTTTTGATAAAATAAAAAGGGTTTTTTTGCTTGAAAACCATTGTTAAATGGGAATTTGTAAAAAAATCATTCCTGCAAATATATTAGCAGACATATCATTGTATAAATCTGAATTGTGCAAAAATGCCATATTTATTTACAGATGTATCACTTATTTTTGCCAAAAACTTGCAAAAAAATCACGCTTAAATGGCATTTTTACACTATTTGAATTAACTCAGTGATATGCCCGCTAATGCATTTCTAGGAATGATTTTTTTGCAAATTCACTTCTAACCATAGTTTTCATGCAAAAATCCCAATAAAAAAAGAGGAAAAGAAGGTGGGGGGAGACCTATTCGGATTTCGGCCGGTCCAATTCTCCCTCTCTCTCTCCCGCTCCATTTTTTTTAAAAAGGAGGGAAAATAGGGGAGGTGGGGAAGACCTACCGGGACCGGGTAGGCTCCCCAAAGAACCTACCCGGACCGGATAGGTCCCCCAAGAGACCTATCTGGGCCCGGGTAGGTTCTCCCTCATACAGAGTCTATAAATATCCCCCTAGGGGTCCTCATTTGAAATAGATGGAAGCCCATAGAAGCGGAAGGAGGAGAAGCAAGCTCCTACTTTTTTTGTGCCTTATGTTATTTTTGAAGCGCAGCAAGGTTGTAATGCATATATGCCCTTGGGTTTGCAAAGATACCCATTGTGACTGTCCCTTATGTCATTTCTTGGAGAGGGATCATATTCTAATTTTTCTTCGAGAGAATTCCGCGACAGTACGTTGACGGACACATGGAGATGGATTACAGCCCATGGGAGCTCAAGAAAGAGAAACAATCTCCTAAGTATTTTTGCCTTGTGCGTCTCCACTAAGGAGGGACTTGTGCTTCATGTCAAAATTACACATCTACCCTTGTTCAGTCCAGATATTACGAAAATATCCCTGACTGTCCAAAACTACAAAACAGTCCATGTTCACTCTAGAAATTACAAAAATATTTTGGTCTGCCCAGAAATTACAGAAAAATCCCTATGTTGTCTGAAAATCACACAAATACCATTGTATTATTCAATAATTACCAAAATACCCCTGAACCTTTAAGAAATTATCAAAATATCTCTACAGATCAGAAGTTACCAAAATACCTCTAGAGTTCAGAAATTATCAGAATGCCTCTGAGCTTCCCAGAAATTGCAAACAAATCCTGGCCCATCTAGAAATTGCATAAAACCCCTAAACTTTGAAAAAATTGTACAAAGCTCTTATTTTGCCTCAAAGTTTCCAAAATACTGTTGTCCAAAGTTATGCCTCCTACACGACTCAGTGGAGCGAGATCATGTCACTTCACTGAAATGGTGTGCGGTCTCCTAAACTTTGCTTAAAGTTGATCAAGAAATGTCAAACCCAAAAACTCTGAAGCTCAAGAAAATTACAAGAATACTCTTGCTTGGAAAAAATTACAAATAAACCCTAAAAAGTAAAAAAATGACAGATCAGTCTAGGGAAATCTTAAAATTTTAAATAAACCCGTGAAAGTCAAGAAATGACAGAAAAGTCTAGGAAAATCTTAAAACTACAAATAAACATTGAAAAATCAAGAAATGACAGATAAGTTCAGGGAAATACAAAACTTGCAAATAAGCCATGGACAGTCAAGAAGTGATAAGAATGTCTAAAAAATCTAGAAATATTGCAAATATATCTTGCGAAGTCAACAAATGACAGAAGTACCCAAAAATGTCGAGAAGTTACAAAAATATTCAGGAAAGTCATCAAATAATAGAAAGATCTAAATAAGTCAGAAAAATTACAAAAATATCTTGAGAAGTCAAGAAATGACAAAGAAGCCTAGGAAAGCTGAGAAACTACAATTGTCCTGAAAAGTTAAGAAATGACAGAAATGTTCCGAAATGTCAAGAAAAGGCAAGAATGCCCTAGAAAGTTAAGAAATGACAGAGCTATCCCGAAATGTCAATAAATGACAAAAATACCCCAGAATGTCAAGAAATGACGAAAATACCCCAAAATGTCAATAAATGACAGAAATACCCCAAAACCTCAAGAAATGACAAAAATATCCCGAAATGTCAATAAATGACGGAAATATCCCGAAATATCAAGGAAGGACAGAAATGTCCAAAAGAGTTAGAAAATGATAGAAGTATCTCGGACAGTCAAGGAATGACAACGATGTCTAAAAAATTAACAAATTACAGATATATCCTGGAAAGTCAAGAAATGACAACAGTAGAGCCAAAAAATTGTAGAAATACCCAGAAAGGGTCAAAACTACAAAAATACCCACAATGGATTAAAACTGTAGAAATACCCGAGAAGGGTTAGAAACTGCAAAAATGCCCAGAAAGAGTCAAAAGCTGTAGAAACACCAAAAAAAGGGTCAAAAATTCCAGATGTACCCAAGAAAGGTTCGACAATGATGAAACTCAAATTCAACGGCCAGATCTTGACCATAATCAAATTCAACAATCCGATCGTGGCCGGGAGTAAATCTAGTCGTCCAATTGAGGACAAAAGCAAATTCAACCGTCCGCTAAAGGCCAAGAGCAAATCCAAGAGTCTAACTGTGACCAGAAGCATATTCAACAATCTAGCCGTCAACAGAAGCAATCTAGAGATCCAAGTGTAAGTAGAGGCCTACTCAATGATCAAATAGTGATAAGATCTAAACCCGAAGATCCGATTACATAATTGGGGCCAAATGTAAAGGTCTCAAGAAACCAATTGTAATCCAAACTCCACATATTAAAAGAATGAAAGTGTTTCGAGTTTCCTGCAAGAGTATGTTTCTAATGAATGATCATCAAAGATCATATCCATTAGACAAAACCCATAATATCACAACAAATATTATAGAGGGTAAATGTGTTCTTTGACAGTTCATCAACGGTATTCAGACTTTATGCCGATGTAAATAAACACCAACTACGGTTGGTGAGAAAATATTCAGTACCCAAACCCTAAATTGTCTGATAAACCAAATCCACAGAATTAAAAATGTGCATGTCATTCAAATAGCTAACAAATGTACAATTATGTTCAACAAATGAACACCCTTTAAATTTTTCGGTGCTAAATAGTGACCCACAACCACATTTTATTAATTCTTTTATTTGGGTGGCAAGGCCACAAAAACTAACGTAAAGCTTAGAGCTGAGCAGACAGGCATTTCCTTCTTCAAAGGACTAGAGCTTGGCTGCAAAACATTATACTATATATTTACTTTATAGTTGTGTTTTACTCTTGGGAGTTGTATAAAGCTTCATACTTTAGTTGAAAAGAGAGTGTAAACATGTTAAATTCTTAATGAAATATCTCCTATTTGCTTTTGTATCGTATATTCCTGGTGTGCGCTTCCCTAAATATTATCTGTAGTATATTGCACTTTTGACTTATGCAAGTCCCCAAACCAATTAATATATGCCCATGGTTGCAGATTTCATATGACTTATCACAGTCGGGGTTGGATCGCCATGGTGTCAATCTAATTGTATATTAACAGTATGCATGAGAATCTATATGAAATAGGGTGTAATGTATTTGTTTTAGAAATAAAATCTAAATGAAAACAGGACAACCACATGTGATAAACAACTAGTACTTTTATGTCTGACTGCAAAAGCTGACAGCTTGAGAATCATATGGAGCTTGCTTCAACCAAGGAAAGAAATTTAGAAGATTAGAATGTTAAAGTTAAGCATTGTAAGTACATATGACAAAGTAAAATAAAATTCATACATCAAAAGAAACATAAAATATGAGGCTGCAAGATAAAGCAGCACACGATATGATTCTTGGTTACTAGCCCAGTGCTGTGGATGAAAAATATATTATATACCATTAGGAAGAGAATAAATCCAAAAGATAAAGGTGATCATCATACCCCATGCCGTCATAACCAATCACCAAGGCCTCTCCCTGAAATCAGTGATCCTCATGATCAGTAAAATGCAATAAGTTAAGATAGCTCATCCATACATTCAACAAGATAATGTTCAGCACAATTTAGCTGAAGGACGGAGATAATAGATATTCTATTAGCAACACAAGATTACAGATGGATGGAAACTATTTGCAAGCTTTGATTTTAAATGTCCATGTTGCATTAGAACCAAACAAGAAGGATTTCAGCATGAATCATTAAAACAAATTGCAATTAGGCAACTGAAATGTTTGTCCAGTTGACGCTAAAAATATAGCAGAAACCAAAAATGAGAGCAAAAAAGAAAAAGAAAAAGAAGTAGCATATGCTACTGAAACCCTTCAAGCATTTTTTTTTGAAATGCGGATGATACAACAAAATATATTAAGAAAAAGAGGGATGTACAGGTATAGCCTATCAGCTCACAAAAGCCCCTTTACAAAAAAATGCCCACACCGAGAAGGTGTACCAATTAACTCCCCAAGAATAAAAAGAGTGAGGAGTTACAAGCCTCCACTTTACAAAAATGTTTTGCCGAAAAAGCCACTGTCTCACAAACAAAAGAAAATACCCTTTCTTCCGGCCTCGCTTCCCTTCTGAATAATCTATTATTTCTTTCACTCCACAAGGCCCAAAGAGTGGCATGTATGATAAGCCACCAAATAATCTTATCGCCCTTAAGAGTCCACCTTCGATGCCACTTGGTAAGAAGCTGATGAACCCCTTCAAAATTCCCAAGGTACTATTGGAACCTTTGGCCGATCCTTATCCATGTACCCTTCGCAAAGGGACAACCTATAAATAAATGGTTTAGGTCCTCCTCCCCGTCCCCGCACAGGCAACATAAGGTAGTGATTTACTGAAGAAAAAGTGCCACCCTATCACAGGTGGGCAGCTGACCATGGGAGATCCTCCAAACCAACACCCAAATCTGAGATGCAAAGGGGTGGCGTGCCCCCCCATCAGTAAAGAGAGCATATGCAGACTCAACTGAAAATTGATCTTCTCCCATCTCTAAAGCCAAGTATCTGCCCTGCTGACGTCTAGACTAAAGTCCAGGAGGAAAGTCAAGAGATGTTGCAATTGATCCATCTCCTCTAGAGTGAGATTCCTCCTGAAAGTGGGAGTCCAAATACCCCCGGCCAGCTATGCATCAAAGGACTAAGCCATAGAATCCCCTAGTGGGCTTGCAATAACAAACAATGATGAAAATGCCTCCGCAAGTGAGGAGTCACCACACCACCTATCGTGCCAGAACAAACATGTCTCTCCGTCGCCCAAGCTGACCTGAACAGTAATTCTAATGAAGTCTACACATTGTAATATGCCTCTCCAAATTGGGGAGACATTGTACATATGAGGCAGGGATAGATCTCACAATCTAGATGAGGAGTAGTATCTTTGTCTGATCAACTGAGTCCACAACCCACCATCCTCTATCCCGAGCCTCCACAACCACTTGCACCGTAAGGCCAAATTGAAATATCTAATGCTCTTGATGCCTACGCCACCTGCTTCCTTGCTCTGACAAACTCTGCCCCATACGATATCATGCCATCCTCTAACTCTGCTCCCGCTGCCATGCCAAAAACATCTAACTCGAATAGACTCCGATCTCTTAGCCACCATCTATGGTAATCTGAAAATGAAAAGAAAATAGATCGGCAAGCTGTCCAACACTGATCTGCACAGTACCAACTGACCTCCATAGGAAAGTAGTCTGGCCTTCCACCCTGCAAGCCTGGTCTCGTACCTTTGCACCACACCCTGTCAATCCCTACAACGAAGTGGGCCTGGGGATAAAAGAAGACCCAAGTAAGAGAAAGGGAACTCCCCAATCTAGCATCCGAAGATGTGAGCTGCTCGCCTGATAGCTGACTCTTCCATGTTGATCCATGCCATGTGACTTTTCTTGTAGTTACACCTTCAGCCCACTGATGTCCTGTACCATCTCTAGCACCAGCCTGACATCATATAGTTGTTGTTCCTCGTCGGTTAAAAAGAGAATAGTGTCACCGCATACTACAGGTGGGTGATATTACTACTGAGTTGACTTGCCTGAAAGCCTCTAATAACCCCGGCCACCTCAGCCCTCATCCACAATCTACTCAAGATCTAAGCCACTAAAACAAGCAAGAGTGGAGAGAGTGGGTCTCCATGCCGAAGACCTCTCCCACTAGGGAAATAGGAGGAGGGTTGTCCATTAATGAGCATAGCAAAAGAAGCACACAAGATACACTCCCATATCCATGTAGTCCATCTCTGATCCAAAACCATCTTCACTAACACCAGAAGGAGGCAAAGCCAGTTCAACCCGTCATAAACTTTCTCAAAGTCTAGTTTGAGAACTAGTTCCCTCTTCCTCTGTTGTTTCATGGCAAATAAACACTCGTGAGCAACAAGAAAATTCTCTTAGATATGTCTTCCATTGATGAATGCCCCCTGATAACCAATTAACCACTGACCAAACCATCAACCACCTTGCAAGCCTCTTGGCCAAAATCTTTGTAATGATCTTGTAAGTGCTATTGAACAAGCAACAAGGGTCAAAAGTTTGCTAAATCTTGTACACCCTCTTCCTTAGGAATCAGTACCAAGAGGGTTTTGTTAATACCCCTCAAATAAGCTCTGCCCTCTTGGAGCTCTCTAACTGCACCAATGAGATCCTCCTTGATAATTTCCTAACAATGCTGAAAGAAAACTATAGGAAAACCGTCTGGCCCTAGAACCTTGTCACCTGCAATAGAGAATGCCGCATGTCTAATCTCCTCCTCTACAAATGGGCTCGTGAGAGCCTCACTCTGTGCCGAGGAGAGGTGTGAAAGCAAGTCATGTGCAAATTCCGATCTACTTGTATGCTCCTCGGAAAAAAAGGGTAACATAGAAAACCTTGGCATATCTCCTAATGTCTTCCTCCCCATGAATTAACTGATCCCCGGCCTTGATGCAGGCAATGTGATTCATCCTCCTTCCCGAGGCAATCCTGTGGAAGCAGATTGTGTTCTTGTCCCCTTCCTTAAGCCATTTCTCCCTCGATGTCTGCTTCCAGTAGATTCCCTCCCTTAAAAGGATCTCATCATACTTTGCTTGAAGAGAATCCCTACTCAACATCTCAATATCATCCAGCAATCCTACCTCCCCCAAGCGGTCTAGAGCCTCTAACTGATGAAGAATTCTTTCATTGTCCAGTCTGCCTGGTTACCTCCTACTAGCTCCCCAACTTCTGAGCACTTGGGCCAGATGTTTCAATTTACCAATCAGAGTAACCATGATAGATCCCTATCATCTCTGACCATCCCACGCATGCCTGACTGTGTCTAAGAAATCTGCCTCTCTAAGCCAGTACCTCTCAAATCTAAAAGCCTATCTCCTCTCATGACCTCGGCTGGTCCTCAAGAAAATAGGCTTGTGATCAGAAGTCGGCCTCGCCAAACAAGAGCCCTACACCTGAGGGAAATGGTCCTCCCAATCCACGGACCCAGCTAGCAACCCTTCAAGCTTGTTGAAGTTATTTTTATGAGAACATTGGCAAAGGATCTGATGTAATGAGGAATGGGTACCATAATCAATAAGGATGTGGAAAGCCATAATGCTTATGATAATAAATAATTTGGTAGGGGCTTGGAAAAAAAATGCATGCTCACCACATCACTATTGTGACAAACCTGGACAAAACTAGGACCACTATAAAGTAACCAGCAAATTCCCAGTAATTAGTGGACTTCCACAAATGAAGTAAAAAAAGCATATAAACATGGGACACAGAACCAGAATTCCAATTGTTTGGATAAAATGTAGAATTTCTTCTAGAGTACTTTGTGAATAACAAAAACAAAGATCTAAGTTGATTCATGGAAAGACAAGAAAAAAAATCATATGTTCAATAACTCCACCAGATAAAGAACATGGAAAACAATAATAGGGCTTATGATGATATTGGTGTAAGTCTTTGATGAAGTTTCTTTGTGAAGGATCTCAGTTCAGTTCTACTAAATTTGATTCTGCTTTGCATGTTGTCATACAAGGTGCTGAAAAAAATGTGATTGAAATTGCTATATTATGGCAATCAGTACAGAGCAACAAGTACTCAATAGGCATAGGAATAAGCTTAACAGGAGTATCATGGCAACATAGCGTTGTCAACCCAGACCGTGGTCATATTGACAGCAGCAGTCATTGTAATCCATAGCTCTATGCGAACAACGCTAGTGCTATTTTCTCATAAGCTCTCGACATAAATACAACTTGGGGATGCTTCTAACTTTAACAAAGCTGCCATATAGACTGGGGCATGTCAGACACATGGAAACATGGGGTACTTCTAGGTATTCAATGTGCATTTTAGATCTTCAACAAGCTGCTTATGTGTTTGTTAAACATATTATCTTATTTAACATACCATGTTTATCCTATTTAATTCTGAAGCACAGTGTAAATTCTCAATTCACCCATGCACAAAAACAGATATTATGTGAGTGGCTATATAAACACTGTCATCTCATAACAAGGTCAATGAGGTTTTTGGTGCACCTGAGACACGTGTCCAAGTCGGGTATATCATATCAACCAACTCTATCCCTTTCTGATAGTGAAACATATTAGTAATCCTATGGCTGAAGCTTGTCATGACTGAAACAAAACTTTAGCAGAGATAGGCACCTAGTGTGGGTTTACTGGCAAAGTGTTTGGAAGAAAGACTTCCACATTACAAATGTTTGCAAGAATGAAAAGGTTTCTGTTGTAATCAATTTAGTCCCTATTTTAATACAACATCTTTCTTCTATATTCCACCAGAGCTAAAAACTGCTTAATGAAAGAATAAGAGAGAGAGGCTGCAAAACAAAAGTAAATGAACAAATATAGGCAATCGTATACAAGATTTGTAGGCGAAAAGCGGGTGTTCAAGTCTTTAGTGGCATAGCAGCGATCAAGTAACTTCTTTATGTGATCATGCATGGTTGCATCAGTTCCAATGCCTTCCTAAAAAACATGAAAGAACATAAATCAGATGATTATTTCATACATGGACAAAAAGTATGTACATAAAATAAGAAACTCAAGAACAATAGTTCCACATAAATAATTTGAACCTTATCCATACAGCTTAACAAATCTGATTCACTTAGAAGAGGGGGTGGCCTTGTCACACCCGAATCCAGGGTTAGTGCTGTTGGCACAAACTGCAACAAAGTACAGAATCATATTTTTTTTATGTCTTTATCAATCAGAACGGACATAGAGGAGATCAGATGGATTAATCAAACTGATACATGGACTTGAAGAAAAATGCCCCTTCTGTTTGAGACCAAAATTATCTGCTAGTTGCCAAAAACGTTCTATGCCAATATAAGAACAAGGATGTATATGGATACTAGGCCTAGGATGAGATACAATATAGAGAATAATGTGATTATACCAGGTCATGAAGCACTACAAAAGTATGCATTTACTAGAATTACCAATTTAAAATTAATTCATGATAGAGGAAATGTGCACAAATTAATAGAAAATTTAATTTCTCATGAAAATGACACTAAGATATTTCAAAGAAAATAGAAAAAGATACCTAAAATGCCAAATAAATAACATACAAAATAGATTTATCAATAGTTTGGCAGTTTGAGACAAATCACCTATGAACAGAGATACTTAAAATAAAGTGTAATTAGTATCCCCTTCCTCATTGCTAAGATTGGACATTCTGATCAAACAATGAAATGAGGATTAAGGGTTGCTATTTTTTTTCTTCTAAAAGTGGATAATACCACTGATTATATAAAAGAAAGAGTAAGAAGTTTCAAGTATAGAGGGAGAGCTCCCACAAAACTCCCACATACAAAAGGTGGTAGACAATGGTCTACCACACAAAACAAAGAAAGTAACAAAACCCCTTTCAACCAAGCAACCGACCCACAACACAGATAGAAAACAAAACCACCAACCACCCACAAATTGATAACTTCCCTACTCTACCCTCTCCGAATCCCACACGAACCTACTCCATGCCCCCCTCCCCCAAGGGTCCACAAAATGGCTAAGTACAGAAGAACGCCGCACACCCCTCGACTTTACAGATAGGCCTTAACTGCCTACCACTGATTATATAAAAGAAAGAGTAAGAAGTTTCAAGTATAGAGGGAGAGCTCCCACAAAACTCCCACATACAAAAGGTGGTAGACAATGGTCTACCACACAAAACAAAGAAAGTAACAAAACCCCTTTCAACCAAGCAACCGACCCACAACACAGATAGAAAACAAAACCACCAACCACCCACAAATTGATAACTTCCCTACTCTACCCTCTCCGAATCCCACACGAACCTACTCCATGCCCCCCTCCCCCAAGGGTCCACAAAATGGCTAAGTACAGAAGAACGCCGCACACCCCTCGACTTTACAGATAGGCCTTAACTGCCTACCACTGATTATATAAAAGAAAGAGTAAGAAGTTTCAAGTATAGAGGGAGAGCTCCCACAAAACTCCCACATACAAAAGGTGGTAGACAATGGTCTACCACACAAAACTAAGAAAGTAACAAAACCCCTTTCAACCAAGCAACCCACCCACAACACAGATAGAAAACAAAACCACCAACCACCCACAAATTGATAACTTCCCTACTCTACCCTCTCCGAATCCCACACGAACCTACTCCATGCCCCCCTCCCCCAAGGGTCCACAAAATGGCTAAGTACAGAAGAACGGACCGCACACCCCTCGACTTTACAGATAGGCCTTAACTGCCCCTATATAGTCATCTTACCCCTCTCCTACACTCTGCACCTTCCCCTCTAGTAGCATTTTCGCTGTCTTGGCTTCCCGTGCCAACTTCGCATGCCATCTTCTCTGAATTGTGCTGAGCGCGGATTTAATATCCTTATTGACTCCTTCAGAGAATACCCCAATCAAGTTAGCTACATCTCTCACATACTCCTCCATAATCCCCTCGATCTCAGAGAAGAGTTCTTTGACGTCTTCTCGTTTCCACTTGATTTCCTCCTTAAGTGCGAGGCCCAAAAGTAAACAAGTCCCCCTTGGCACCCCATCTACCTGCGGCACAAGACTGACTGGGAGCAGAGGGGCTGCTGCACAAACCCCCTCTAGAGGCCCCGAGACCAAAGACACGTCTACCAGAGAGACTGCCAAAGAAGCGTCCACATCACCCGCCTCCTTGAAAAGGAGACGAAGGCCTCCCTCGCTGCCCTCCTCGTCACTCCAGCCACCAGCCTACTGACAATCGGAGGCTCCGACCGTATCAGCTAGTTGTTGTAAACACGCAGAATCTATTTTTCATGTGGGTTCCCGGGGGGCGTGCCAGTCTATTGAAAAGCAATGGAATTGATGTGTGGTTGCGTGTTTACAGCTGTTAGGGTAGCGTGCGCAGGGTTAATTCTGCGGGTTTGAGTGTATTAGACGATTGTGAAGTTCGGGTGCAAGACCTATCCCCATGTGGACACACTTTTCGACACGCTCATTTGTTTGTTCTTTAAGTCGGTTTATTCGGTGGGTTTATTGGTTTATTAAGTGCGTGGGCGTGCCAGTCACAAAGTGACGATTTGTTCGGGCTTCATGGAAGCCCGTGGTGCGCTCGATCCGAGTAATCAGACGATTGTGTGGTTCGAGTCGGGACTGAGACCCGTTGTGCCATAAAGGTCACAACATCATTTACATCCCCTCGGAGAGGGGAATACCCTTGATTAATTGCCGAAAATAAGGGCTCCACGATCGAAAGAAATACTAATTGATACAAGAAGGAAATAGTAGCCGGGTTATGCAGTGAGCCCGGGATGAGGGCATGAACACTCAGATTATGTCGATCACCGATGGGCCATTCCATGTTTGGACAAAAGCCCATGCGGAAAATAAGACGGTAACGGGGGACGAATCCGTGCAAATGTCTACCAAGGGACGGCCATTTTAATACAGGGGGAAAGTCAGATCCCGGTGAGGGAGGGGACCCTGATGAGATATCAGCCCGAGGCAAGGCCGGGCGGTCGCCATGACGAGAGAGAGACGACTCCCAAGGATGACACTCGGCTTACAAGGGCATCATTAATATTCTCGGGTTCGAAATCCGAGAAGGAGAGACAAGGGCCATACCATTATGTTTGTGATTTGTCGATGCTTGTTATCGTCATTTGTTTATTGGCATTACCCTCTCTTTGTTGATTGCCTTTTATCACCCACAGACCATGAGCTCTTCTCCCATTCATTGTTACCCTTTTTATTATTATCACCCTTTGGTTATTATTATTTTTTTATCATCTTAACCGGAACCACCCCCCTTTTGTTATTATCATGACAAGAATTCCTCCCTTTCCATCATTTTTGTTGTTATGTTTTCCCCTCTTCTGACTGGGGGTGTGGAGAAGCAGAGATCGAGTGTGCCGCTGGAGAGGCTAAGGGGTGCCCCGCTGAAGGCTGGAAGGTGCATCGCTGGAGGATAGGAAGTGTATCGCTGGAGGATGTGCCGCTAGAAGGGTGTGCCGCTGGAAGGGTTGGAGGAGTGTGCCGCTGGGTTGAAGGATGCGCTGCTAGAGGGCAAAGGGAAGTACACCGCTGGAGGGAGGCACGGGGTGTGCTGCTGGGGGCCAAAGGGGAGCGTGCCGCTGAAGGGTGAAGGAAGTGTACTGCTCAAAAAGCAAAGGAGAGTGTACCGCTGGGGGATCTAGGAGTGTGCCGCTGAAGGTAAAGGGGTAAGAATTGAGGCGTACCGCTAGAGGCAGGTGGGAGTGTACCGTTGGGAAGAGTGGAGAATGAAACTAAGCAAAGAGTGCCGTTCAAGGAGTGGGCCAGGGTTCAAGAGAGGGTCCCTTGTTCATGCAGTTCTGATGAAGAATCTTGGATGGTTAAGCTTTCATTTCCCTGTCATGAGATTGAGCCCTAAGTCATGTTCAGCAGTGCAATTCTTGGAGTCTTATTCAGCCAATTCCTAGAGCCTTAAATAGTTCCCTTAGTTGATTAGAATGTTTCATTGTTGTCGGTTTCATTTGTTTGTTGCTTCCTTTTGTCTTTTAACATATTGTTATTTCTGACAAAAATTCGACAACATCTCCCCTTACGGTAAGGGAATACAAGGGGCATGTCCACAGGGAGTGACATGAACCAACAACTGAGGTGTGTGCCTAAGCAGCCACCTTTGGGGAAACTTCGGAAAACTCGGAGAAAACGCTGAACGAGAAACCAGTAGACTGGTGCAAGCCATGAGTACATCGGGGAAATGATAGCCAAGGTGTGCCGGGCTGGCAGTCCAAGGGTGTGCCGCTAGGCAGGCCAATAGGGGAGGTGTGCCACTGAGGCAACCAAGGGAGGAGCGTGCCGCTGGGCAGGCCAATAGAAGAGGTGTGCCGCTGAGCAAACCCAGGGAAGGGCGTGCCGCTGGGCAGACTCAAGGAGGTGTACCGCTGGAGGTGGGGTTAGGTGTGCCGCTGAAGGGCTTGAACGGTGTGACGACTGAGGGGGTTTGGGAGAGTGTGTGTGCACCGTGGACTCTGAAGGAGAAGCCGAGGAGCCCCCTAACCAGTAGATGAGTTCCAACAGCTAGACAGGGATGATGAGTGCTAACTAACCCAGATGGAGAGAGTGGGGTAACGCTCACTCCGTGGAAGGCCATCAAAAGGGAAAAGGAGCCAACCCTACATTGGCGAGCCAGGAACACCACACATGGGGCCAAACCTACGGATGGCACGAGGGGTAATCAGAACAAAACTGGAAGACCGAGGTGAAAATGTAGACCACAGATTAATGACGAGGAGAAGACAGCGGATGGAACAAAAGATAGAGTCCAAGGGCGCTTTTATTCATGATAAGAATTGCAACAACGACAAAGGCCAAGATTCAGAGGCCAGCTACACCACATCATAGACTAGAAGCGCATGGAAAGAGAAAAGACAGTCAAGAAACGAAAAGAGGAACAAAATAAAACAGCGATGGGGAGAGTTGGAACGAGGGAGGATGCTTCCCTTCACCCCGTCCCTTCTCCCCCCAGTACAGGTAGCTCAGTTCCTCTCCATCCTTCCGCTCTTCTCTACCTTCTTCTTTTCTTCTTCTTCTTCTCTGGTGCTCTCTTCGAACGGGTGTCTTTTGCATGTGTGTTCCTTCTTCTCCTCCTTCTTCTTTGTCAGAGCCTTTTATACGTGGGCCGTTGACGGGAGGATCTCATGATGGCACTGCCATCCGAGGTTGACCCGAGTCCCATCTTCGTCAGGTAGAAGTGCCATGGCCGAATCAAGGGGCGACACGATGGCAGGGCATTAGCTGGCGTCGAGGTGGCCAAGCTGCGCGCCAAGGGTCCCACCTATTGACCGTTGTGCCCCTTGCCGGTCTGTACCGTTCTGGCGGTTGCAACGCTGTGCCGCTAGGAGAGCCAAGGCGTTGTGCCGTTGAGGAAGCAGAACGCCCGTGCCGCTGGAGGGGGCACGTTTGGGCGTGCCGCTGAAGGGGCTTTCAAGGGTGTGTTGCTGGGGCAGCTGAGGGTGTGCCGTTGAAGGCAGCTGAGGGGTGTGCCGTTGAAGGCAGCTGGAGGTGTGCCGTTGAAGGCAACTGAGGGGTGTGCCGTTGAACGGCCACTTGGGTGTGCCGTTGAAGGCAGCTAAGGAGTGTGCCGCTGGAGGCACCTCAGGGGTGTGCCGTTGAAGGCACCTGAGGGTGTGCCGTTGAGGGGCAGCTGAAGAGCGTGCCGCTGGGGCTCGCTAAGGGGTGTGCCGCTGGAGGCACCCTAGGGTGTGCCGCTGGGGCTTTGCCGACAGTGTGCCGCTGAAAGGGCAGGGAGTGTGCCGTTTGAAAGGACCTTCTGCTTTTGCCTCATGAACTTGAAGTTGTGCATTCTTTGAGATATTTCTTCACCGTTAGGGACCCGAGGGTGAGTCCATAGCAGTGTATAAATTCAAGAGGAGATCCTGTGCTCTCTCTGTCGTTTAATGCGCCCGTGCAAATGCGGGGTTTGCCGGACGGTAGTATTCTCCCGGAGCCCTGGATGGCCAGTCTCCCCGAGTCTTCTCCTTTTGACTTTGACATTAATGCGGGGCTTGGTGGGACATATGGACGTAAAATTTTATACGTCCACAAATGCCCCCACCCGTGGGCAGCGCCGGTGAAGGATGAGCCAGACGGTGCTCGCAAGTGTGTCTGTGGAATTAACGTACATTATTGGGCGTACGTTCATAAGACATGTGACGTGGACATCGTTATCTCTATTGTGTATTTATTGTATTACTATCATATATGTATTACATTATTATTTTTATTTTTTTTTATTCTCTCTTTTTTTCCTCCTCTTTTTTTTCTCTTTTCCTCCTCTCCTTTTTTTCTCTTTTTCTCTTTTTTTTTCTCTTTTCTCTTTTTTTTTCTTTTTATTCTCCCTTTCGTTCGTTCGTTTCTTTTTTTTCTTTTCTTCTCTTTTTTTTTCTTGAGGCGGCTATAAAAGGGGAGGGGGAGTTCGAAACTCCCCCCCTTCTCTTTTCAAATTCCCTCTCTCTCTCTTTGTCTCTTCAACTCCCATCATCTCTCTCCCTCTCTCTTTCTCTTCACCGTCGCCAGACGCCACCGCGCCCCCCTTCTTTCTTCTCCCTTCTCCTTCCTCCTCTCTTCTTTCTTCCTTCTTCCCTCTTTCCTCCTCCTTTTCTTCTTCCGTTCTCCTCTTTCTTCTCTTTTCTTCTTTCGCTCGGGGGATGGCGGAGCCCTAGGCTCCCCGTCTTCCTCTTCTCCTTCCTCTCCTTCTCCCCTTCTTCTTCTTCGTCTCTTTTCTTCTTCTCTTCGGCGTGGGGTGGAGGTGGGCACGGCGTCGGTGTGTGCCGCTGAGAGGGGGGCACGGGTGTGCCGCTGGAGGGGCTCGGCCTGGGTGTGCCGCTGAGAGGGGGGCACGAGTGTGCCGCTGAAGGGGAGAAGAAAACTTCTTCAACCGGAGGACCTTCGGTGTCGCCCTTGGGCACACCGTGACTTTGTTGGGGCTATCACTCCTTGTGGACGTGCACCTGTGTTTTTCCTTTACGCCTCCGGCCTAGGGGAAACTCTGCCGAAATTTCGTCAAAATTATTGGCATTCTGTTTAGATCAATTACAGTTTAGCCCCTTTATAATTTCCTTTCTTTTTCTTTATTTGTATCTTGTTCTGACTTGAGGTACCTTGCACCCTGCAGAGAGATGGCTGCCCCGAGAGATTCTGCTGCTTCTGGTGCCGAGCACGTTCCCCCGCCCCAGTGCCGGCGGTTACATGGTTTAACGTGGAGGACTTGTACAGGGAGCATGCTGAGATAGCGGCACTGGCCGGATCGTCGGGCTCCGACACCGAGACGATGGATTTCCGCAGGCTCACTCGGGTTGAAGGTAGCATGACTTTTGATCGGGCCACGGCGGAGTACCAGAAGGACTACCCGAAGGACAAGCACCTCATCCGCTTCTTGAAGCATCTCAGTCACCAGGAGAGTCGGAACTTCCGAGTTGTCAAGGAGGCCGAGCAAGCGATTTTGCGGTCCCGGGACAGCCTGCTCTACAGTGTTCCGAGGAGTATCCCGATGTATCTGGTGGGAGAGGCTCGAGAATGGAAACCCATCTTGGGACTCGAAGCCGTGTTGCCGGCAGAAGACAAATTAGTGCGGGCACCTCAATTTACCCCTGCTCGGTGGGGCACAGCTGCTGGGCGGGTCCAGGGTGAACACCCCCGGTTCGGTTTGTTCCTGGCTCCAATAAAGTGGGGGTACAGAGAAGAACCCTTCTTGCTGGATTGCTTGGCCATCCGATTCAAGCACGAACTAGGGCTGGGCTGGTTCGGGGAGCTCAAGCTTAAGGATGCGCATAGCTTTCGGGAAGGGGGCGTGGAATTCACAGAGTATGTGCTGTTCAATTACGCCCATATCCTCATCCGGGCTGGCGTTTATCACAGTGTCTACGCCTCCCGGTATAGCTATCCCATTTCCAGGGGCCTCTGCTGCGGGATGATTGAAGTGTTCAATGCAGAGACCAACACCTTTTATACGGCAGAGGGCGAGACTTCATTGGACTTGTGGAGTCTCAGTCAACTCAGTGGCTTGCCCATTGACGGGGAGCCTTATGAAGAAGTCTGCCTCCCAGATCTGATCAAGGACGAGACCAACGGGGACGGCTACTACTCCCTCGGCTATTCGTATCGGTATCTTATGAAGGCGTACCAAGACCTGTATCAGTTGGCGCACGGCGGGAAGCAACCCCCTCGTGGAGACTGGAAGAGAGTCCGCATGACCTTGTGGTTGCAGTACTTCTACGACGGCCTGAAACAATACAAAGACTTCCCGCACATAGGCACTGCCGCCGCCAGCAAGAAGCGTGCTAAGCCGAAGGCTGATGTGAGGATTTCTTCCCGAGGGCGCCGTAGCGGGCCCAATCCGGCAGGGGTCGACCCGCTGACGCATTGTGCGGTGTTCCTGACTTATTGGCTGTGCTCGTTCGCCATGCCGTATGGAGACGAGACTGTCATTCGGCCGGATGCGATCTACCCGGCCTGCCAGATGGCCTGGGGTATCAAGCTGTCTCTGTGTCCAGCTACTCTGTGTCTGATCTACAAGGCGCTCGGGGATGTCAGCGCTCACCAGTTCCCGCGACAGGCGCGGTATGTGTGCCCACTGCATTTTTTCAATGCGTGGGTTTGTTCCCTATTCCCAGAGTTCGCCCCACGCACCATTCAAGGCTGGGGGTTAGTTCCACGGATGCTGGAGTTTGCGAGCGTGGAGTCAGCCTCGGCGTCTATGCGACTATACGACATCCGGGGCAAGCTGACGACGGTGCCCCTTGATGCTGCCGGCACTATTCACTTCTGGACCCTGGCTGCTCATTCAAGCCCATTGGTAAACAGTAACCGGGAATGCAGGGATGACCAGGTGGAAAAGTATGTGCATCCGATCAGTCAGGAGAACGTGGTTCGCCCGCTATTGGAGCCGGAGCTCAGAGCCTGGGCGCTGTCCATTCGTCCAAGTGTGCTGGCTTTCCGAAAGGGGGACAGTCTGATGCTAGAGCCGTACTATCCCTTTCGCTTCGGCAGGAATTTTGGGTATGATCAACATATCCCTATGTACAGTGCTCGCTTCGATCTGCCGGTGCGAAGTCTCCGGGGAGCCCCACTGCTGAGACTGCCCGAACCTGGTGGGATTTCTTTCATCGGGCAGACACTGCTTCCTTCAGGGTGCCAGCCCCGGGTCGGATTCCACGGGTGACCCCGGAGTACGTAAAGTGGTGGAATGCCCGGACGGCCTTCTACCGATTATCCCGAACCGACTGCTGGGATGGGGCAGAGAGGAGGTTTTTGAGCCGGCAGCCAGTGCCAGTACTTGATATCGACCCGGAGCATCTCCTCCGGTTGAGACAGGGCAAGGAACAAGAAGTGGCTGCGTACATGATCGCACGCAAGAGGGCTCGAGAAGCCAAGCCAGCACCGCAGGCTAAGCTGCCTCCGGTGGCGAAGGATGATTTCAAGAAGATCTTGCGGGACCTTTGCCACGTTGGGAGTGACCACTTGGAGCTGACCAATTATCCGTTTCCCATGAAGGAAGGAGGCACCCCCACGAGGAGCTGGCGTTCGGAGAGGGACCCAATCTGTCCATACCGCACGTTCGTGAGGAGGGAGGAACGGAACCCAGAGAATTACAAGGACACCATGTGGCTCTACGTCCTTCTCCGGGTGCATGGGTTGAAGATTGAAGATCCGGGGGCGGCCATCTTGGGCAAGCGCCTCCATATCGCCTATTATTATGCCGAGGGATGGGGGATGGACCACTTCAACCTCTTCTGCCACGTGGCCGCCAAGAAGCATGCGGACCTGGCTGCCCTCGCCGACCGCTGCCAGAAAATCGAGGATGTATGCTGGCTGGTCCGGGAGGCGGCTCGCCGGGACAAGGAACCGTCCCTCAGCTACTGGCCGATAGCGCTGCGGCTGTACACTGGCCCACATGGTATTTAGTGTTTTCTTCTTTTACTTGTGCTTTTCAATGTTACCCTTCCTTGGGTGTCGGAAGCTGATCGGGTCCCTCGTTCTTGTTCCTCTTTTCTTAAACAGATCACCCCGATAGTGTCCAAACGGCGACGTATCGCAATCTCCTTCGACAGGCAGGCAAGCCTGCTTACTTCGAGGAGGAGCCAGTGGCTCCGACTACGACCCCCCTGCCTCCGCCTGCGAAGAGGCCCCGGGCGAAATCGCCCCTGAAGAAGGCGGTGGATGCTGCCAAGGCGGCCGGGCGGCGGGAGGCAAAGCGACGAAAGACGGAGGCCGCCAAAGCTGCGTCGACCGTTCCCCCGGCGCCTTTGATCTCTTCATTCGAGGAGTTCGAAGCTGCTCGAACCGAGCCGAGTCGGCCTGCACGTTGGGTTTCTTCTTCTTCGAGGCTCTCCGGGATTTATTCAGACATTAAGAGGGGCGCTTCTTGTAACACATACGTTTTTGTTCCAGCTGTCGCCGAGAGGCCCACGCCCGTATCTATCCCAGGCGTGGGTGAGGCTGTGACCCACGGGGCCGTGGAATCTGTCGAAGAGACCTTCTTCGCCCCAACTCCCGCCGCCCAAGCTGAAGAAGGTATATCACTTTCTTTGCTAGTCGCTTCGATTAAATTTTTTGAAGCTTCACGGGCCTGACTGAGCCCGGATCCTACTTTGCCTGGCAGGAGCTGATGTGGCAGCCCCTCAACCGGGGTCGGACCTCGAGACATCTCGGTTCAGGCAGACATACAGGACGAAGGGGTGGCGGTCAGGGAAGTCTCGGTTGCCTGTCCGGCGCGGCGACGAGCCAACCCCGAATGCTGAGGCGGGGGCTGCCTTGACAGCGAAAGAGGTGCCCACCAGAACTAAGTCTTCGTCGGGCGAGAAGGTAGATTACGGCTATTCTTCTGACGAAGCGCTTTCAACCGAGGGTATCCCTGGGGAGCCCAACTTCCAAGTTCCTACCTGGAAAGCCCCGGTACTATCTATTTCTCTTAGCCTGGTGAAGCGGGCGCCCGTAAGTGCGAACCTGTTAATTCAGGTTTCTTTCTTGAGGCCGTCAACTAACCTCCTTGATATCATTGTTTTTTTTGTGTGGCTTCCAATAGGGACCCCGTCAAAAGATGCAGCAATCCACGTCCCGGGTTTAGAAGCCGCCAGACAAGCGACAACCACCGCCGCTTTGGATAAACTGGCGTCCCTGGTCGAGGTTTTGCGGCAGGACGAAGCCGGGGTAAGCTTGGATGCTGCTATCTTGACAGCTGAGGTCTCACCCCGAGAAGAGGTGGTAGTGGCTGTGAGTGTATGCCTTCCTCTTTCTTCCTCCTTTCTCGTCCCTAAGTCTTCCTTTGGGGTTGCTGATTTATTTGAGGCAATACAGGCTCGCACCTCCAAAGGAGCCGTGGAGGTCACTATCCCAGCCACCGAAGCCTTGGAGGAGGGGGAGATAGCGCCCGAGATCGAAGTGCGAGAACCGGTAGTACCCGAAGCCGAGATTCGGGAAGAAGGGGAGGTGTCGCCGACAACCGAGACCCGCAGGGAGACGGTGCTTGAAGCCGCCGCCCGAGGAGAGACGACGTCGGAGAGCAGCATAGTGCCGGCGGGCGAGGTAAGCATGGGGGTCCATCCGGCTTCCTTGAGAATGCAATGATTTACTCCACTTGGCAAGCGGCTAACCTTTCTTCACATGGTCAGATAATGACAACGCCCCGCGGAGCGCGCGCACCCCGGGGTCGCAAGGCCGTCCCCAGGTGGAGCTCATCCTTCCGCGTTCATGCGGCGAAGAGACTGAAGACGCTCCTGGGGCCGGACACGGGATTCTTGGCCGATCTTCTGCGGATAGGGGCTGTCCCGCGGCTGGTGATCCCACTGCCACCAATCCCGACGCCGATCGTACCCGTGGAAGCCCGACTCCTGGGGAGGATATTGACGATCCTCAATGAACATTCGGGGGAATTCCAGGCGGGAGGGGATAAAGGCCTTTCAGGAACGATCTCAGGCCCGCCTGTCACCGATACCTCGTATGCTGAGGTCGCCATTCTTTCGCTTCCGGTCCGCGGGACAGCCATGGACTTAGACCCTGTTGAGGAAGCGGGGGCTGGAGCAACTTCGTCGGCTGCGGTACCAGATGCGATCTCTGCGCCCGCTCACTCTCCCGGCAAAGTCGTGGCTCTGGTTTCGACGGAGGGGGCGACATCGTCGGACTCGGAATCCGCTCAGTCGATGGCGCTGGAGCAGCCGCTCATCGTGGCGACGCCAGACGCCTCTGTTGCGGTACCTCCTTCACCTTTGGTGGTGGCTGGCCAGGGGTCGTCCTCGGAGCCCGAGAGGCCCCTCCTTTCGGCCCTGACTCTTCCAGGTAGCTCGGCCATGGTTGACGCGGAGCTGTGGGCGGTCGTGGACAGCCAAGTTAGCTTCAACCCGCCAGTCGTCCCTTCCATCGGCCACGTGAGCTCGGATCTGCCAGTCCGCCAGACCCTATTGGTATTGCGCTCTATGGTCGTTGCCGACCCAACGCTCACATATCAAGGCGTAAGGGCCATCGTGGAGCAGCTGACCAAAGCACTGCAAATGATGGGCTGCCCGTTGGAGGAATGGTCGCGACGTGTTCTGCTATTATTGAAGTATGTAAATCATCGCGTATTCCTCGAGACGCAGGCCCCAACTGAGCTTGCAGCCATCGGCGCTCAGAGGGATGAATATCTGGAGGCTCTGGCGGTGCGGAGGGACAGCAGGGAGCAACACCGGAAGGTTTTGGACGGGTGCACTGCCAACATCCATGCCTTGGAGAACCGGATAGAGAAACTCCAGGGTTGGCTTGCCCAGGCTGAGTCTGACCTGCTCAAAGCCGAGACAAGCAAGGCCAGGGAAACTGAAGAGTTGGCCGTCGCCGAAGCAGCGGTGGCCTCTGTGACGACCGAGTTGGAGCCCCTCGACGCGCAGGGAGACCGCCTGCGTGAGATGATGAACTTCCCTTGCGTCGGGATCCTTCCCCTCGAGGACATCTTCCGAGGGCTAGACTAACTGCCGGTCCCCCCCTTCCGTCCCCCCCCCCCCCTTTTTGCATGTAACGACAGGGTATGCCCCGGGGCCAGTGTAATTTTTTTTTCAAAAGAATATAATGCAATTATTCCACGTGCCTCTTGTATGTGTGTGGTGTTGGGCAATCTCTTCCTCCCTTTTCTTTTTTCTTTTCCTTGCTATGTGATGGAACGCAAGTTCATACTAACAGCTTATCCGGGGAGAACCCGGTGCGGTTCGCAGAGGAGCATAGGAGAGTACTCGCCCCTTCCAGAGGAGGGACGAGGGGACCACTCCACCATGTCCACCAAGCGACTCAGCCGAATGATGCCACCGGTATGTTTGACCCGACTAGGTTGATCCGACCTTAGAGGGGCGGAGAGAAGAGTTTGTTCGTCCAACGACCTAGACATGGGGTCTTGGTTAAAAGGGGTCGTTCGTCGCCTGAAGGGACGGAGAGAAGAGTTTGTTCATTCAATGACCCTGACGGGAGGTCTTGGTCAAAAGAGGGTTGTTTGTTTATGCCGACAGAGTGCCGGGGACAGGTGTGGTTTATTTGTCTCTTGATGTGTTCGTTGGTACGGGTTGGTGCCAACGCAAGGAGAAGGGTTAATTCCCCGATCCCGGGCGAAAGGTCCGACTGGGGTATTCTTCATTAGTGCCGACAGAATGTCAAGGGCTGACAGGGGTTGATTCGTTTATTGAAATATTCGTTGGTACGGGTGAGTGCCAACGCAAGGAGAATGGTTGATTCCCCGATCCCGGGCGAAAGGTCCGGCTGGGGTATTCTTCGTCAGTGTCGACAGAATGTCAAGGGCTGACAGGGCTGATTCGTTTATTGAAATGTTCGTTGGTACGGGTGAGGGTTAGTAAAGAAGGGCTGGCTCCTCCTCCTTCACTTCCCCTCTTTTTTCTCTTTTCCTTTCTTTTCTTTTCTTTTTTTTTTCTTTTCTTCCCCCTTTTTTTCTTTCTCTTCCCCCTTTTTATATATTTTCTTCTCATTTTTTTTGAAATGCACAGTGAATAATGACAAACCATCCGAGCAGTCGAAATGCAAATTTGCCCGCTGCGGGGCGAGAGAATGTATTATTCATTGAAAGGGGGATTCGGAGCGTGGTACAACCTTAGATGCCTACCATTAAGGGGTGGAAACTGGACCTCCCCCGATGATCGACTATCACATACGCTCCGCCTTCATAGACCTTTTGGATTACATAGGGTCCAAGCCAATTCTCATTCAGCTTGCCCTTGGGGTTGGAAGCCATAACTTCCCTCCTTTTGACCATAACGAGGTCACCCTTCTTGAATTCACGCTCCTTGACGAGCTTGTCGAAGGCGCGAGCTATGCGGGTCTGATAGACCTGGATGTTCTGCTGGGCTTGGAGCCGCTTCCCCTCCAAGTTGGAGAGCTCTTCGAGCCTTCGCTCGACATTTGTTTGGTCTTCTCGGACCAACCCGTGTTGGATTGCAACCCGAAGGGAGGGTATCTCCAGCTCGATGGGGACGATCGCCTCTGAGCCATATACCAGGGAAAAGGGTGAACAACCCGTCGGAGTTTTGTAAACAGTTCGATATGCCCAGAGGGCCTCATACATTCTTTCTTCCCAGTCCCTTTTGTTAGAATTAACAATTTTGGAGAGGAGAGTACAAAGAGTTTTGTTGAAAGCTTCAGCCAAACCATTGGCTTGCGGGTTGTAGGGGGTTGACGTCCTCCAGTCGATCTTGTACTTTTCTGCCAGCTAGTAGACTTTTTGGTTGCGGAAGTGGCTTCCATTATCCGAGACGATTCGGTTTGGCGTGCCAAACCGGAATATGACATTACGCCGGACAAATCTGGCGACGATCTCCCCAGTCACTTCTCTCAAAGCGACGACTTCCGCCCAACGGGAGAAGTAGTCAGTTGCCGCCAAAATGTATTTGCACCCGGCGGATGACGCGGGTAGTGGGCCCACGACGTCTGTTCCCCACTTGGCGAAAGGCCAGCTGGGTAGTGTCGGATGCAGCGGCACGGGTGGCCTCCTGGGCACCGTGGCATGCTCCTGGCATTTCTGACAAGACTTGGCGTACCTGCAGCAGTCATCAAACATTGTCGGCCAGTAGTAGCCAAGCTTCTTTATTTCAATTTTCATCTTCGGTCCCGCCTGATGTGCACCTGCTGTCCCAGCGTGGACCTCTTTCATGACTCTCCAAGCTTCTTCAGTGGATAGGCATCGCAGGAGCACTTTCCGTTTGGCATCTGCCATAATTCGGAATAATATCCCGTTCCGAACCTCGTAACAGTCCTTTGTTCTGATCAGCTTGATCTTCTCTTCTCTCTGCTTGGGCAGTCGCTGGTGTTTAAACCATTTCATAAGAGGGTCCCTCCAGTCAGGTAGGCTGACGGCTTCCGCTGCAGCGACCTCCAGTTCTTCTTCTTCTGGCTCTTCTATCATGCTAGGCACCTGGCGCTGATTCACCACCCGGATGCTGAGAGATCCATCAGGTGGGACCGCTAGTGAGCTTGCCAATTTTGCCAGTGCATCGACTTGTGCGTTTTCTCCCCTTGCAACATGGCCTATCTCAATGAGGTAGAATCGCTCCATGAGCCGCTTTGCTTTAACATGGTAAGGGAGTAGCTCAGGTTTTCGGACATCAAACTGCCCCTGGACTTGCTTGACGACTAGTAACGAATCGCCAAATACTTGCAGCATTTTAATCTCCATTTGCAAAGTGACTTGGAGACCGATGATCAGAGCCTCATACTCTGCCTCATTGTTTGTGCAGGGCTTATTGATAGAACAGGATGTATGCAATACTTCTCCCTCCGGGGATTTAAGGACGATGCCGGCCCCTGCTCGTACTTTGGTATATCCGGACGGGGTTGTTTCCATTCTCGAAGCTCCATCAAAGTGCAGCTGCCAGGCGATCTGTTGGACTTGATCCACCTCCAGTGTTTCATCTTCAGACAACTCCGTAGCCAATGGGGAATCTTCAGGCACAGGATGTGCTATAAAGAATTCAGCCACGACTTGACCCTTAACAGCCTTCTGCGGCACGTAGGTGATATCAAATTCCATTAGCAGTACGGCCCACTTGCCGAGACGTCCTTTCAGGACTGGCTGGGAGAGAATGTGTTTTAACTGGGTCGGCCTTGGAGATCAGGCTCACTTCATGGGAGAGCATGTAATGCCTCAGCTTCTTGACTGCGAAGACCAAGGTGAGACAGACCTCAATCGGGGTGTATTTTGCTTCTGCCCCCACTAGCCTCCGACTGAGATAGTAGAGAGCATGCTCCTTCCCCTCATCATTGTTCTGGTTAGACACGATGGTTTGGGGGAGACCATGCAGACGCACGACTTCATCAAAGAATAAACGGGCTACTCTAGATGCATCAGATGTTTTGGAACATGCAAGGAAGTGGGCCATCTTAGAGAACCTATCAACAACAACAAAGATGGAATCATGCTTGTGAGCAGTGCATGGTAACCCAAGGATAAAATCCATGCTCACATCAACCCATGGTCGATCAGGAACGGGGAGAGAAGTGTAGAGACCAGTGTTCTGTTTGACCTGTTTGGCCATCATGCATGTCCTACACTGGGCTACAATCTTGGCCACATCTCTCTTCAGGCCAGGCCAATAGAAGTGCTCCTCCACAGAATGGATGGTCTTGTTGCGGCCAAAGTGATCAGCAAGACCTCCAGCATGCATTTCCCAAATCAGGAAGTCCCGAACAGAAGTCCTCGGGACACAGAGTTGCTGCCCTCGAAATAGAAAACCATCATGGAGTAGATAGTCAGAAAAGGCTATCGAGGGTCCAGCAGACAGTGCAGAGTAGGCAGGGCCAAAATCAGGACACTCTCCATAGAGTTCCTTCATGCGGTCAAATCCGGTGACCTCTACCCAAATAGTGGAAAGAAGAGAGACCCTTCGACTCAAGGCGTCGACCACCTTATTTTCCTTTCCAGCCTTATGCTTTAGGACAAATGTGAAAGACTGGAGGAATTCTATCCATCGACCATGCCTAGGGTTTAAGCCCTTCTGAGAGCTAAGGAATTTCAGAGCCTCGTGGTCCGAATATAAGACAAACTCTTGAGGTAAGAGATAGCGTCTCCAGTGTTTGAGGGCTTGGACCACGGCATAAAACTCCTTATCATAGGTGGAGTAACGAAACTTTGCATCAGAAAGCTTCTCACTGAAATAAGCCACAGTGTGGCTCTCCTGACTAAGCACCCCACCTATTCCTACGCCAGATGCATCACAGGAAACCTCAAAGACTTTGGAAAAGTCTGGTAGGCGGAGGACATGGGCTTTAGTCATAAGCTCCTTTATGGCAAGAAAAGCCTGAGAGGCGGCTTTGGTCCACTCAAAATTCCCCTTACAGATGCAATCCGTAATGGGTGCCATAATGGTGCTAAATCCCTGGATGAAGCGTCTGTAGAAGGTGGCTAGCCCGTGGAAACTACGAACGTCATGGACATTCTGGGGCTCCGGCCAGTCTACTATAGCTCGGACCTTTGATGGGTCCACAGACACTCCTTGACTAGAAACCATAAATCCAAGGAAAGTGACCCGGTCTGTCATGAATTCACATTTCTTGAGATTGGCAAACATGGTTTCTCTCCTCAAAGTCTCGCAGACTTCCCTCAAATGATGGATGTGGTCCTGAGGGTTGTGGCTATAGATGAGAATGTCGTCAAAGTAGACGACAACAAAGCGACCAATGAGGGGTCGAAGGATTTCCGTCATAAGCCGCATGAATGTGCTGGGGGCATTGGATGGCCCAAACGGCATGACGAGCCACTCATACATACCTTCTTTGGTTTTGAAGGCTGTCTTCCACTCGTCCCCTGGTCGAATCCGGACTTGGTGGTAGCCACTTTTCAAGTCAATCTTGGAAAAGATAGTGGCTCCACTCATCATGTCAAGCATGTCATCAAGACGGGGAATTAGAAACCTATACTTGACAGTGATCTTATTGATGGCGCGGCTGTCAACACACATCCGCCATGTGCCATCCTTCTTGGGTGTGAGCAAGGCAGGGACCGCACATGGGCTCTTGCTCACCCTGAGGAAAGTTTTGTGGATAAGGTCCTCGACAATCCTTTGGAGCTCAGCATGCTCCTTGGGGTTCAACCTGTAGTGGGGAAGGTTGGGTAGGGTGGACCCAGGGACAAGATCAATGGCGTGTTGAACATCACGCATGGGAGGGAGTGTTGAAGGCAAGTCTTCCGGGAAGATATCTTGGAAGTCCTGCAGGATTGCCTGGACTTCAGGTGGGATGGAGACTTGGGACTCCTCAGGGGTAATGGTGACGACAACAGCCCAAACAGGGGAACCCTCGGCAACCTCTCTATTCATCTCACGAACACCTATGAAGTTAAGGCGCCTAACCGGGTCATAACCAACCTTAGGGGCCTTGGGAACAGGTGTGATAGGTGTAGGAGAGGAGGGCATGAGAAGCTTCCCTTTGGTGGATGTTGGGGCATTCTCCTGAATTTTGGGGGATGCAGCTGGTGTAGAGGTAGGACTCTTTCCCACCTTTGGGGGTGTCGGGCACAACTGAATCCTCTTTCCATTGTGGGAGAAGGAACACTCATTGGACCGACCGAATGTAGTAAGGTCTACATCGTAGATCCATGGCCGTCCTAGGATGATGCTCCCGACCTTCATAGGCACTACATCGCATAGGATTTGTCCTTGGTAGGACTGGAACTGGATGGGAATGACATATATAGTGGTGACTGGGATAGACGTGTCGTCAACCCAAGCCACGTTGTATGGCCTCGGATGAGGATGGGTAGGTAGACCTAGACGGGATACAAAGTCTGAAGAGACTGCATTGATACAGCTCCCGTTGTCAAAGATCACCTTGCAGGGTTGAGTTTTGACCATGATGTAGGTTTGGAAGATGAAGGTTCGACGCCAGTCGTCCTCCTGTGGGTGTACGAGGATGCAGCGAACTACACCTAGTCTTCCCTGGTTTAAACTCTCGGCAATTTCTCCCACTTGTATGTACTCGACATGCGTTCCATCATACCCTGTATCTAATTCCTCAAACTGGGCAATGAGATCAGGATCAGGCTCATATCTCTCAAGGGTTTCTCCTTCCTGAGGTGGAAGCTCCATAGACTGGGGGTCGGTGATGACCAAGGCTCGGGTGGGGCAATTGGTGGCAATATGCCCTAGGTTATGACACCTGAGGCAGCAGACTCCCGAGATAGGGGCTGGTTGGGAGGTGCTAGGGACCACTCCCTTTCCCTTGTCATCTCTCCTCTCAGCTGGTGGGGTATACTCCAGCCTAGGCACAACAACGGGTGCAGGTAAAGGGTTCCTTGGGAAAGGAGCAGTAGGGGCAACGGCCCTAAGTGGGGTAGCAGTAGGGACGTAGGAGGTGGAGGGGCCAGCTCTCTCAGTATAGCGAACCATGGGGTTTCGGGGTTCAGGTTGGCGATAGATGGGAACCCGAGGTGGGATCACCCTTTGAAACCTCTCAACATCTCGTGCAACCTGGTAGGCGTGCTCGAGGGTGTTAACCTCCCGCAAGAATAATTCCCGCTGAATACTCTCGCGTAGGCCAGCCCTAAACCGAGAGAGGGTGACGGAAGCATCCTCCATGACTCGGCTCCGAAGGAAGAAGTCATCAAGTTTCTGCCATTGGTCTAAAAGACGTTGATGGTAGGAACGTGGCAGGTACTTCTCCCTTAATTTCTCCTTCATTTCTTCCCACGTGCTAATAGGCTCCTCTCGTCTCCTTGCTAGGAGATTCTCAACATTACACCAGTAGGTTTTGGCTTGACCTAGGAGTTTCATTTTGGCAAACCTTACCCTTATAGCAGGGGTCATGCGACGATGCCAATCAAAATATTGGTCCATCCCGGTCTCCCAGTCAAGGTATGTAGCGGGGTTGAGGGACCCATCAAAACTTGAAGCGTCAATCTTGACGTTCCGTAGGATGATATCTTCATCGTCGTGGTCTCTCTCCCGAGGCGCACGGGCCTCTTGTTCTCTACCTTGGGGAGCCTGATTTTGGCGGGTTTGCTCTCTTTCCTCCCTAGGATTGGCTACGGGATTGCCGTGGCCATTCGCTCTTCCTTCCTCTCCCTTCAGTCGATCCTCTAAGGCTCGGATCCTCTTATCGAGTTCCGTCCGTAGTTGGCCTATGGACTCTTCAAAGTGGGCCACGAGATTGTGCTCGAGCTGGACTAGCATAGCAGTCACACTCTCTTGATCCATGAGTAGCGTTGAGGGGCGCTCTAGACGGCCGGATGAATTCCTAGACCAACGTGGCATGCACGAACTCGGACCTAAATGATGCAGTCTTGGGACCGATAATTAGCAAGCTATAGACCCAAATTTTGTTGGCTAATTGGCAAAGGGCCAAGTTGAAGGGACCGGTTAGGGAGAGTTGCTCGCCCGTAGGCAAAGTAGTTGTGGAACTACCTCCTGACAATTAGGGTGTCCTAATGCGGCAGTCTAGGGCCTAAGGATGGGTGCAAGCAAGCTCTCTCTTTCCGTCCACAGCGATGCACTCAGAAGACTGGCTGCATGGATCGGGCACTCTCTCACTTCGCGCGGCAATTGAAAAGATACTAAATGAGTAAGTGATGGGAGCACGTACCTAGCTAGACTGAAAAGTCTAACTCCGACCGGAGACGAAGGCGAGCGGGGACGTGCGTGCCCGCACGGCGTCGAAGAAGCTTCACCGGTTACAATGAATTCACTCCGCGCAGGGAGGATTTAATTATTACAGACCACTCAAAATTTCTCACGCAGGGGAACAAATCAATCTCAAATTTTCTCCGCGCAGGGAGACTCTCGAGTATGCACGTTCCGTAATCTACGAATCTTCTGTCGGCATCCGGGCGACTCAGACATGGGACGAGCCGTAATAGTGGACTCGGGTGCCACAAGAAATAATAAGTTAAACAGATATATAATAATAATAATAATAATATATATATATATATAAGAGTATATATATCTCAAATATATATATTATATATATTTAACTCATTTTCAAAAACCTCTTTTTTAATCAAATAATATATATAACATTATATATCTTATATATATTATATATTTAACATTTTTTTTCAACCTCTTTTTTTTACTTTTCTTTTCAACCACTCTTTTTCAAACTCTTTTTTTTCCACACGTTTTTCTAGAAAAACTCCTTTTCCGATTTTCAAACGTTGTCACTTCTTTTCCTGCGAGATTTATGGCTGCCAGGGGCTGCACAAGGCAGCGACGTTGTCAAAGATGGGCCGGTGGGCGCGCTCGCAGGCGGGAGCTCGGGTGGGGCCACGCGGTGGGCGGGCACACTGGGCCGGAGCGGCGGCCAGCAGGTTGCGAGCGGGCGCAGGGTGGCTGGGCGCGGGCTGGGTGCGCACCGGCGCAGGGCCAAGTGGGCGTGGGCGCAGGGGCGAGAAGGTTGCTGCTGTCGAGGGCGTAGGGGCGCGCAGGCGTGGGCGCACGGGGCGCTGAAGCGCTGGGCGGGCGACGGCCGGGCGGGCGCGGGGCGCGCACGGTGCGGGCGTGCGCGGGGCGCGCGGGGCCGGGCGCGGCGGCAGGGAAGGGGAGGATCTGGCCGTTGTGGCCGTTCCCCCTTTTGAACCTGGCACGGGCGACGAGGCCGTGCCGCGAACTGAGATTTTTTTTTTTCTGCTGTGCGCCGATCGAGAGAGAGGGAACAGATAGAGAGAGATACAGAGAGAGAAATTGGGAGAGAGAGAGTATCCGAGAGAGAGAGAAATTAACAGAGGGAAAGAGAACATGGGGAGGTTGATAAAAAGATTTTTTTTCTCTGTTTTTTTTTTCTTCTCTTCTCCAATACTTTTATCAACGGATTTTTTTTTCTCTATATATATTTTTTTCAAAACTCCTCTTCAACCAATATCTTTTATGCTATTGTTCTCCTTTTTTTTCACTCTATCAACCTAGAGAGAGAAAGAGAGAGGCGTCGATGACGTCAGGGACGTCGGAGATGCCGTTGTTGGGCTCTGATACCATATATGACGCGGCGGCGACGTGAAAATAGATCGACGGCACTCCGATATCACGAACAGGACGGGAACGGATAACTGCTATCTCACACAGCTCGGCCTCACACCGGACGGTCTCACACCGGGCAACACACTCAAATCTCACAAATTGAGAGAAGAGGGAAGGGAAAGGCAAGAGGGGAGAGCTCTTACACAAAACAACATTTCATTCATTCTTTCATTCATGTCTCGTGACACACCATTGGCCTCCTATTTATAGGAAAGGCCCATTACATTCATACCCTCACAATTCCCTTATTTGAATACATATCCTAGCCTAATAAAACAAAGGCCACCAACCCACTATTGACTTATGGGTTTAATATAATTAAAATACAATAACTTTTGACCAACCTTGCCTAATAAAACAAAAGTAAATACACGTAGTAAAAAATGTATTTTACACACGTACAAATACTCAATACTCAAAGACATATAAATACACACAAGTATATCTACTCAGTATGCCGGGTCTTCAATCGAGTCTCCGAGCCATAAGCTCGGTGCAGTCAGGGCGGTGCGGCGTCGGCTCCAAGTAGTGGGCCTGGTAGTGGACCCGGTGTCCCCACCACCCAGAGGGGTCAAATACACAAATTCGCCCAAATTCTGTCAAGGTGAGGTAGCAAAAGATCACTTTGACCCCTCTGGATGTCCAGAGGGGCCAAATGACCCCACTGACCAGAGATATCAACAGCAGGAGCCAAGTTCCATCACTTGAAGAGGTGTAAGGAGGTGACAATTCCCTTAAGCTCACCCTTGGCTCACCCTTGGCCCAGGAGGTGACCGGATCCCCCGGGGGGGGGGGGGAAGAAGAGTGAGGTGACCATACCCCACAACCTTCTCCACCCCGGAAGTGGCAGTTTACTTCCCTGCTAGTTGGTTATTTTGGCCTCACCCCGCTGGTTCACTGGCGGTTCGAGTTCGGACGTGGCTCCGCTCCTCACCCCGCTGGCAGTGCAGTTCCACCCGGACGCTCGAGTTCGGACGTGGCTCCGCTCCTGACCCCGCTGGCAGTGCAGTTCCACCCAGACGTGACGGAGGCCACAGTTGTTCCCGCTGCCTCCTGACCCCGCTGGTGCTCTTGCGAGAGGCTGCCCTGGCTGGCTTCATCACAGACAGATACGGGTATTTTTTTGACCCCTCTGGGCGCGTTTTGACCCCTCTCAACGCCGTTCCGCTCTGTTTTCGTCGTCCTGGGTTAGAGGAGAGCCGTGGTGGAGCTATATATCCCGGGGAGATCGCTCCTTTGCCGCGTAGCAACATCACATCGGTGGAAGAAGTATTGTTTGTTTGTCTAGCCGTTCGTCACCGCGTAGGGAGGAAGCTTTACGCCCGTCTGTGCCGTGTGATACACTTGCTCGGCTACTCTGACCGGTATACGCATGTTTCTTCCTTGTTAACCTTCTCGCTGCGATGTCGACCATGATAATATTGTCGGATCGATGGACCCTAAATCACGGAGATACTCCATAGTTCGACGATGTTGGCGATACGCCGTTCTTCTCGTCGAACATTGCATAGCAACAATTTCTCAAAATAACTTGAGATAATTTCGGGTGCAACAAATGCCCCCCACGGGACGTCCGTCACGGCCGGAAGCGGGGGTGGATGGCCCGTGCCCTTTGAAGGGATTAAACAATGTCAGCGTAGCCGTTGCAACTCGTTAGACTACATTGAATGACTACCTTGCTGTCTAAAAAATATTTTAGCCTGACGCTTCTCCATTTTTGTTTCTCCTCTTTGTGCTTTCAGCCATGGCTCGCAACAGCGGGAGTGGGAGTCGGTCGAGGAGGTCCCGTGCTAGGGGCGCTGACGACTGCGGGGTTGAGCGCACGGACCGGCGGATGCCGCCTTTCCCTCCTCGTACCATCGATGATGACAATGTCAGCCAGCTAGACCTTGGCTATTCGTGGGTCGCTGAGGGCCCAACAGAGAGTGCTGGAGCAGCTGAAGATCTTGTGGACGTGTCCCGGATCGCGAGGCAAGGCGGTCTTTACACCTATGACCGCACTGGAGGGTACCCGCGTCACTATCCCCTGGACCGCCACCTTTACAGTTTTCTCCAGGGTTTTGCTCATGTCGGCATGGAGGCCGACGATCCGTCACTTCCAGAGGAGAGACGTCGCCTTGAGCGAGCGATACTAGTGGGGAGAGATGGCATGCAGGGGTTATGCTCCCTGACTTATCCGAGTTACCCGGAGGGCTTTACTCGGCAGCTGCAGTACCCAGATAGGCAGAGTCTGGGCTATTTTCAGCGACATGAGAGTTTCACCGTCCGGGCTACACCGATGTCCCCAGCTACCTGGCATTTGCATGGGCAGCACAAGGCCGTGGACCAGGTTATAGATGGCCTCTTTCTGGCACCCACCGGAGTTAGCTTTGCACAGGAAGAGTACATCCATGATTGCATGTTGGAGAGGGTTTTGGCTTCGAAGACTCCCAGCTGGTATGGGAAGTGGTCCGTCATTCCCTCTCACAGTTATCACCGGGGCACGACAGAGTGGCTCTGGGACATTCTGCTAGTTTACCGGTCTTTGCTGGATAGGGTGGGGATTCGTCATGCAGTGACTGCCGCCCTGTACTCCTATCCTTGTCACATTGGCCTACTACAGGCTCTGGTAGAGAGGTTCAGCCGCCGGTGGAACACTTTTGTCACGACTGGCGGGGAGACTTCCCTGGACCTCTGGGCCTTCCAGAGGATTTCTGGTCTTCCGATCTGCGGGAGGCCTTACGAGGAGCTATCGCCAGATGACTTGCACCTCAGCTCCACTGACAGGGCAAGACACTATACTCTGCCTTATTGCTTCAGGTTCTTGATGAAGACCTGGAGGGACTTAGACCGAGTAGGCACAGATAAGCCGCCACGCACACCGCAAGTGACTTTGAATGCCTGGGTGAGCCACTTTTATAGCGGCCCTTATTGTTTCCATGAGGAATTTGCACAGTCCGGCACAACCTGGGATGAGTACCGAGAGGTCAGAGTGGACGTTCCTCCACATCCTCGTCACCTGCCTGCGCCGTCACAAGGATGAAATTCACGGGGGCTACATCCCGTTACTTATCTGGCGGCTTATCTCGCGTACTGGCTCTCCAGCTTTGTGGTCCCTCATGGAGAGGAGGGGGTCTTGCGGGTGGAGGTGATCTATCCAGCCTGCATGCTAGCTTGTGGACAGAGACTCGCCATCGCACCAGCAGCCTTGGCGAATATTTTTCATTCGCTTGGGGCTTTGTCTTCCCACTCCTTGCCACGGGAGAAAGGTATATTGCTGTCCACTCATTATTTGAGTGCTTGGGCAGGGCTACTGTTTCCAGAGTTGTCCAGGAGGACTCCGGTCGAGAATCCAGCAGCACCATTGATTTTCTGGTTTACGGGACAGCCATCCCAGGATCCAGTTGCACAGTTAGTAGGGGCCAAGCGGGCCTTATCTTTTGTTCCGATGAAGAGGGGAGAGGGCATAGCCCTTGACTACTTCTCCTATCTTCACCGCCCTTTCGCCAGGCAGGAGGGAGACGCGGTCATCAGCCGGGTTTCCACCCATGCTTTACCTTCCCCACAGGGCTTAGCAGAGTGGGTCGTCAGCATCCGACCCAGTGTTCTTGTATATCGACGCTCCAACACGGCGATACTCGAGCCTTACTACCCACATCGGTTCGCCAGGAACTTTAGGTATGATCAGGCTATCCCCTCCAGTGGAGAGTTTTCTTTGCCCCTCCGGCTATACATGCACAGGGACATACACTTGGTCGCGGCAGCTTGGCAGGACTTCCTTTGCCGCGAGGCAGGGCCGGGGTACCCGATCCCAGAGCAGGAGCGCAGAGACTACTTCGACATCTATTATGCTCGATGGTGGTTCAAAGCCAGCAACTCTTCTGGGAGCGCCGAGATGCCATTCGTACCGCTGAGGAGCAGCGTTTGAAGCGGGAGGATCTGCCTCCTTTGTGTGTCGATCCAGCTTTCCTCAGGTCTCATTTTTCGGGGATCGTCCGAATTGTGAGTGACATTGAAGAGCGATGGCGAGCAAAAGGCTGGACACCCACTGTTGACAGAAGTCAATATAATGGGGCTTTGAAGCCCTTGAAAAGCAAGACAACATCGACTCTCGGAGTTCCTTCTCCCTCCACCTCAGGCGCTGCCTCAGGCCCCTCAAAGGCCTATTCTTGGTGGGAGGATTTGCAGGCATCTTGTGGGGTGAGGAGAAAGTTCCAGTTGTCCCAGCCGATACCTGACGGAGCGCTTGGAGGCAGTACCTTTGCTGAGTGAAGGGCCCATGTGATCAACGCAGTGGGCTGTGCAGGTCCCCTGGAGTACCTTTCTAGCCTCGAGTTGGCGACGACTCCACTTGCCATTTACGATGCTGTAAAGGCAGTTGCACGCGCCCTCCGAGTGAAGCCGGAGCAGATAGTGTTAAATCCAGTAGAGCCCATAGCGGCTACAGGTAATCCCTGTCCTCACTGACTTTAATATACACATGTGTCTTTATATTATGGGACATGCATTTATATATTCCCGTGACACTTGCAGGTGGGGCTGTTATGGTAGCTGATGCCGCACCACTGAGGGGTCCTCCCGATGCTGAGATTGGGAGGGATTCTGCTGCCACCAAGAGACCCCGGACCGAGGTTCCTGAGGAGGGGGATGTGAGGTCAGCATCCCGTCCTCGGCTTGAGGTTGAAACCCCTGTAGTTGAGGCTGTGTCCAGTAAGTAGCTCCCCCAGATACTAGTCATTTCTGAGCATATATGTAGTGTTATAAACACATGCTTGCTTCATTAAATGCAGCTCCCCCGGAAGCTAGGGCTGATATGAGCTTCTCTCCTCGTCCAGCAGGAGATGACATGCCGCTGGATGAGTCCATGCCAGATATTACTTTCAGCTTCAAAGAGCTGATGTCTCCCTCAGACGATTATATGCCGGTGACGGCTAACTCTCCCTCGCCTCTTACAGCAGGGACCACAGGAGGTCAGGCCCCAGGTAGCATGCTTAGCCTTGTTTTCTCCATTGATAGATGAAGATTTGAACAACAATAACCCCTTAGTGTTTTGTTGGCTGTGCAGGGGTCCCTGAGGTTATTCCATCTGATCCGTCAGCAGGAGGTGATGTCGGCTCTTCCTCGGGGCCGGATCCGCTTCTGAGAGTAGATCCACTACTAAGAGTGGGAGTTCCGCGACCACAAACTCTCTCCCTGACGGGAGCTCGAGCCCTACTTCCAGCGCCACGACCTCCAGCTCTTCATCCAGTGAGAGTGACTCTCAAGAAGAAGGAGAAATGAAAGATACCGGAGGTGAATGCAGCGACATACATTCTGTTTAGTTGAGTCTTTCTTATAAAGATTTGCTTGACTCATATAATTGTTTGTCCCACAGAAGTGGACTTAGACAGATCCATGGAGGAGTTCTCACAACTTCTGGAATCCGGCTCATTCGTGGACCTTCTGACAGGCGGCAGTGCCTCGACAGGCACAAAGGCCATGGAGGTAGCAGGTGTTGACACCACAGCACCGGGAGATCCTACACCAGAGGGCTCCTCCGATATTGATATTGGTGAGGACAGCATAGCTGAGGACGGCATAGCTGATCTTTCAGGTAAGAGATGTTAGAGGCTAATGATAGACCTCTTTACCATTTTGCATCTGTTTTTGCCCAGCTGATTAATGCATCTGCTACATGGACAGTGACAGGCCAGGCCGTTGAAGAAAGCTCATCCCACCTTGATGAGATAGGTCCAGCAGGGGAAGCTTCTCAGGGCGCACCAAAGGGCCTGCAAACTCCAGGGGAGAGTGCATCACAAGTAGACGCCCATGCTGCAGGTACTGCTCGCTTTTGACAACGAACACAGCAAATGATATATGCACTTTGTTTATGGCACTAACCCCTCTCCTGTTTTTGCCGTGTAGCTTCCCTTTCTGCGGAGCCGATGGCTAAGGCCTCCCCGCGAGAGGAGGTTCAGGAGGCAGGGCCGACTTCTGAGACCGAGCAATCTTGCTCCAAAGGGGCTCCTGATACAGAGTCTGCCCTTCCTAGCATAACTGAAGAAGGGGCTGCTATTGAGACAGGTACATAGCTGTTCTTTGGACTTTGACATCCTGTGTGTGCCACTTTATAGATAAGCACTTACGTGCTATTGCTTAACTACAGAGGATAGGGACACAAACGTCCTGCCTGGTGGACTAGGATCAACTTCTGTCGCTGATTCTTCCCCAGCTGTTGAGGATGGACAGGAGTCTGTGGCAGCATCAGGTATATGACCATGTTGTGCCTTTTTATAGTGATTCGTGCATGTCCATTTTGGCTGTGAACAAGCACTCATTTTACCCTCTTTCTTCTTTGCAGCTTCTGAGGAGGGAGCCCCAGAGGTACCAATAGGCTTCCCAGCTCTTGGAGTTGAGTGGCCCAACGCCCCTGCCCTTGGGACAGCGTTGCATGCTGCTATGGCTGATCAGCTCTTGAAGGGTCTTGATCAGTTGATCCAGGCTGATCCACTGCCGACCGTGGAGACTTTGAGGGCAGACCTGGCAGTGTTCACCAGGAGCTACCATGGGTTGAATCTTCCCCGGGATGCATGGGCCACGAAGCTAGAAGGCCTGTGGAGTGAGTTTGCCCGCCTCCATATTGCACAGGAGCGGAGGCAGAAGACCCAGCAACAGATCCAGCGAGAGGAGGAGGAGCTACGTGAACTTCGTGCGGCCCAGGCGGAGATTGACCTCCACCTTGCGAGTGCCGAGGGGCGTAGTCGGAGGACCTCTCTCCGAGTGGAGGAGCTACAGAGAGAGCTTCAGGAGGCTGCCGATGAGCATCGTATTGTTCAGGCAGAGGTGGAGACCCGCCGTCGCCGATCTGATGAGCTTCGGGAGGAGATCTTCCAGAGGGAGACTCGCCTTGCAGAGTTGCGGAGGGATGAGCACAGTGGTTGACGAGCTCTAGTACTCTTTTGTACATAGGGCTCCCACGCCCCGTTTTTGTTTGAGTTACCCCTGAGGGCTTGTCTCGGGCTCCATTGATGACATTAGTGAATAAAGGACAGAGCCTAGCATAGCCGTTTTTGCTTCCATCCTCTTGCACGTATGTCTCTTTTTTTTGCATATATGTATTTTTTTGTCACTTTACCAGCCCTACCGCCCTTTCGGGTTTTCGCCAGGACTGGCCCCCTTTAGCTTTTTCCAGTGCGCCCTTTCGGATTTTCACACTGAGGGGTACCCATTTTTGCCTAAGGCGCCCTTTCGGATTTTCACCTTAGCCGGGTTAAAGCCTTTTTGCCCTTGGTTGCTCCCCTAATGGAAACAACCAAGTCCGCTGGGGCATCAATATTTTTAACCCCGTTCTTTCTTTCTTTTTTTTTGTCCTATAATGCCAAAAGGCAAAGAGAAAGTGGCACTCCCGTAGGGATGTGTGTGCCACAGAGGTGGGACAAATAGGTGGATTCGACTGCCCTAGTGGGACGCAATTAGCCAAATCCAGAATCAAAAGTTGAACGGGTTGACAACCCAAGAGAGGTGTGCATGTGCCAAGCCCGATTGGGACAACAAAGGAAAAGGTTTAACAGTCCAAAAGGGACATGAAGGTTAAACCTAGAGGCCGATAGGCGGGATGGGTTGGCAGCCCGAGAGAGCATGGATAGGCCAGACTTGAAAGGATGAAAGGAGGGGATTTGACAGCCCGGGTGGGACGTATGAATTAAATCCATGAGCCGATAGGCAAATAGGGTTGGCAGCCCGAGAGAGGCCCGTGGAGGCAAAGGAATAGACTTGGCGATCCCGGTGGGATACATGAGTCAAGTCTGAAGCCAAGAGGCGAGATGGGTTGACAGCCCGAAAGGGACATGCAGAGGCCAGACCCAGAAGAAGAAAAAGGGTGGATTTGACAGCCCTAGTGGGACATGAGAGTCAAATCCAAGAGCCGATAGGCGAGATAGGTTGGCAACCCGAGAGAGCATACTGAGGCCATTCCCGACGGGACAAAGATAGGTTTGACAGCCCTAGTGGGACGTGAGAGTCAAACCCGAAAGCCGATAGGTGAGTAGGTGGGTTGGCAGTCCAAGAGGACATGCTGAGGCCAAAGCCGAGAAGGGAAAGTGAGCCAAAAGGCGTGATGGGTTGGCAGCCCGAGAGAGCATACTGAGGCCAATCCTAGGAGGAAAAATGAGCCAGAAGGCATGATGGGTTGGTAGCCCGAGAGAGCATACTGAGGCCAAACCCGGTGGGACCAGAAAGGTGTAGTGGGTTGGCAGCCCGAGAGAGCATGCTAAGGCCAAGCCCGGTGTGACAAAATGTGCCGAAAGGCGAGATGGGTTGGCGGCCCGAGAGGGCCTACTGAGGCCAATCCCAGTGGGACAAAAGAGCAAGTGGGTTTAATTGCTCGGAAGAGACATATGAGCTAAACCCGGAAGCCGATAGGCGGAATGGGTCGGTACCCCAAGAGGGACATACCTAGGCCGAGCCCAATGGGACAGAGTATGACAACCTTAAAATGTCGATGGGACTAGGTGTCATAGGATGACATGTAAGGCGTAGCCATGGCATCAATATGATGTTTTGGTCATGATGGGGTGGAGTCATTGACTTGGAGTCACCCATAGAATAAGCAAAGAGAGGTTTTTTTTTTTTTCACATTACCAGCCTCACCGCCCTTTCGGGTTTTCACCGAGGCTGGCCCCCTTTAGCTTTTTCCGGTGCGCCCTTTCAGGTTTTAACACCGAGGGGTTGCCCATTTTTGCCCGAGGCGCCCTTTCAGGTTTTCACCTCGACCGGGTCTATGGCCTTTTTGCCCTCAGTCAACCGTTGAAGGCTAACTGAGTCCGCCGGGGCATCAGTATTTTTAACCCCATTTTTTTTCTTTTCCTTTTTTTTTTGAACCTTCACTGAGGAAAGGCACTGTCCTGTGAGGACTGCTGTGGAAACTCCTGCGGTGACGCATGGTAGAGCTTCATATGCTTGCCGTTGAGAGGAGGGAAGAGATTATCTCCTTTGTGGTCAAGGACCGTATAGGCCCCTCCTTCGTAGACCTTCTGGATGACGTAAGGCCCACGCCAATTAGGCTGGAGTTTGCCGCTGGACCTTCCCGCGAGAACCTCCTTTTCTTTGACCATGACAAGGTCGCCTTTCTTGAACGCCCTTTGCTTGACCAGCTTATCATAGGCACGTGTCATGCGGGCTTGATACACTTGTAAGTGCTTGTAGGCTTTGAGTCTTTGACCTTCAAGGGTGGACAACTCTTCAAGCCTCTTTTTCACCTCGGATTGGTCTTGGCCAGGCAATCCGGTGTGCACAGCAACACGGTAAGATGCTAGCTCGATATCCACAGGGATCACTGCTTCAGCTCCGTAGACCAGAGAGAATGGGGAACAACCCGTGGGGGTTTTGTAAATAGTCCGGTAGGCCCATAGGGCTTCGTGGACCTTCTCGCCCCAATCCCGCTTGCGGCCACCTACTATCTTGGACAGCAGCTTGCAGAGGGTTTTGTTGAAGGCCTCGGCTAACCCATTGGCCTGGGGATTGTAGACCGACGACGCTCTCCAGTCAATATGGAACTTGGCCGCCAGAGCATAAACAGTCTTGTTCTTGAACGGCGTGCCATTATCGGATATAATCCGACTGGGGGTGCCGAATCTGTATATGATATAGTGCCGCACAAAACGAGCAACTATCTCCCCTGTAACTTCCCGTAGTGGAACGGCTTCCGCCCATCTGGAGAAGTAATCGGTGGCAGCGAGTATGAACTTGTGCCCCTGGGACGATGGTGGGAATGGTCCCACAATATCCATACCCCACTCTGCAAATGGCCAAGTAGGCGCTGTTGGATGGAGCGGGTTAGGTGGCCGCAGAGGGACTGGGCCGAATGCTTGACATTGATGACATGTACGAGCATATTGGTTGCAATCTTCGTACATGGTGGGCCAATAGAACCCTTTGAGCTTGATGTTATTCTTCATCTTGGCCCCTGCTTGGTGAGCTCCACACAATCCGGAGTGAACCTCATGCATGACAGTCTTGGCCTCCTTGGATGAAAGACAACGGAGGAGGACCGATCGGTCCTTTTCATGGACGAGCCTGAAGAGCATACCGTCAATCAGCTGGTAGGATGTCGCCCTACGTAGTAGTTGCACCCTCTGAGCCCGATCAGGAGGAAGCCAGCCGTTCTTTATCTTTATGATTGGCTCACGCCAATCTTCTTCTTCGGGAGCATTCTCTTGAATGTTGTCGACCTCATAAATAGTGAGGCCGGATTCTTCGTCGAGCACACTTGGCATGAGCCTTCGGTGTCTGACAGTAATATTTAATTCTCCCTCAGGCGGGAGTTTTAGGGCTGCTGCCAACTTTGCAAGAGCATCAGCCTGGGAGTTGCTGCATCTGGGACATGGCCTATTTCAAATAGGTAAAATTTTTCTTTGAGCCTCATGACGGCTGCATGATAGGGGATGAGCTCCTTCTTCCGGACATCATAGACGCCCAGTACTTGTCAGATGACGAGCCGAGAATCCCCGTACACTTTGATGCATTTGATGTCCATCTCCAGTGCCAGTTGAAGCCCAATGATTAGCGCTTCATACTCCGCCTCATTATTAGTCAGCGACTTCATGAGAGCGCACGAGTTGTGGAGGATGTCGCCTTGTGGAGATACAAAGACTACCCCCGCGCCTGAGACATAGTCTGTAAGGCCGCCGGCCCTTTTGATTGTCCGAGAGGCACCATCAAAATATAACTCCCAATGTGGGAGATCAAGGGTGAGGACGCCTGGCTCCATCTGTGGTGGGACTTTTTCAGAATGCTCCCCAATGGCTTGAGAAGGCACCAACACCTCTTCGTCGGGCAGCTCGAAGTTGAGTGGCGAATCTTCCGGCACAGGGTGCGCTGCTAAGAACTCCGCCATTCCTTGTCCTTTGATCGCTTTGCGTGGGACGAAGGTGATATCAAACTCCATGAGGATAAGCGCCCATTTGCCGAGTCTACCAGAGAGGACAGGCTGGCTGAGCAGAAACTTGAGTGGGTCACATTTTGAGATCAGCCCCACCCGGTGGGCTAGAAGGTAGTGTCTCAGCTTCTTGACAGCAAATACCAGAGCTAGGCACACCTTTTCCATAGGGGCGTACCGGTGCTCAGGCCCAATCAGCTTTCGGCTGAGGTAGTATAGTGGCTGCTCCTTGCCTTCGTCATTGATCTGGGCTAGTAGAGCCCCCAAAGAGGCATCCATGGCAGCAATATATAAGATAAGGGGCCTCCCTCTGACGGGTGCCCCTAAGACAGGAGGAGTCAACAGATACTCCTTGATTTGCTCGAAGGCCTTCTGACAGTCTTCGTCCCATATGAAGGGTGCTCCTTTCTTCATCAATTTGCCGAAAGGTAGACATCTCCCAGAGAGATTGGAAATGAACCGCCTAATATAGGCGAGTCTTCCTTGAAGAGATCTGAGCTCTGTCAAGTTCTTAGGCGGAGGCAGTCCTCTTATGGCCTTGATTTTGTCAGGGTCAATTTCTATGCCCCGGTACCTGACGATGAAGCCCAAGAACTTACCGCTGGAGACGCCGAAGGCGCACTTCATTGGATTCATCTTGAGTTGAAATCGTCGAAGCCTTTCAAAGACTTGACGCAGGTCAGCTAAGTGATCCTCCCGCTTCTTCGTCTTGACGACCAGATCATCGACATAGCATTCGACAAGGTCATGTAGCATCTCGTCAAAGATCTTGGTCATTGCCCTTTGGTAGGTTGCGCCGGCATTTTTGAGACCGAACGGCATCCTTTTGTAGTTGAAGATCCCCTTAGGAGACCGGAAAGCCGTATGGTCTTTGTCTTTGACGGCCATGCGGATTTGATTATAGCCCGACGACCCGTCCATAAAAGACAAAGCTTCGTGACCAGTGGTCATATCAACCATTGTCTCAGTGATTGGGACAGGGAAGTCGTCCTTTGGGCATGCCTTATTCAAATCCCTGAAGTAGATGCAGACTCGGACTGGGCCGTTCTTCTTCTTGACAGGGACTATATTGGCGAGCCACAGGGGATACATGCAAGGCTCTATGAAGTCCACATTGAGCATTTTGTCAACCTCAGCATTGACCTTCAGCTCCAGCTCGTGACGCATACGCCTTTGAGCTTGCTTGACTGGCTTGACTGTTGAAAGTATTGCCAGCTCATGTTCAGCCACAGAAGGGTCAAGCCCGGGCATTTCTTTGTAAGTCCAGGCGAAACAATCCCTGAACACTTCTAAAAGCTGTCGATACGATTGCCTTTCTTCCCCACTGAGGAGGGCACTTATGAAGGTGGGACGATGGTCATTTTTGCTTCCAAGATTGATTTCAATCAACTCGTCCACAGTTGCTTGACCACCGTCTTCAAGCTCTGGTGGAGCTGGTTGGAGGTCGACGAGGTCTCCCTCATCATCAGTGTTGGCTTCATAGACATCAAATTCTTCGAAACACTCTTGCTCGTGGCTTGAAGTCGAAGGACTGGCCTCATCTTGCCGACAGTTAACAGGCTGGGCTGCTCTTTCCTCTGAAGGGTGACCATTGTCGGCTCCTGATGAAGGTGAGGGTGTCAAGGACACATCACCGGACTCCCTTACAGAGTCATCAACCTTGGGCTCAGCTTCTGCTTGCCCGTGATAGAGAGGTAGCAGTCCTATGGTGTTGACTGCAAAGTGGACCTCGAAGACCGTCTCCTGGTCATAGCCAAGGCCCCTTGTATCTTTGCTGAAGAAGGGAGGCTGCCCGCGGACTTGCGGAGGATTCCATAGCTAGTGGAAGTACGCCGCTCACGCGGGGTCCAAAGTTTGCGGGATGTGCTGCTTTTTACACATCTCCTTGATGTACTCTGGCATATCGTCCATCTCCGGGACTGGCTCTGGCGCCACATCGGCGGGAGTATCCCAGTCGAAGTCATCTTCAGGAGGGCACGGTGGGACTAAATCACCTTGTAAAAGATGATCGGCTTGTCCCTCTTGCCTTTGTTGCGTCTCATTCTCCGTTGATAGGAGACTGTAAAGGTCTTCAACTGTTCCACCTCCTGTTCTTCCCATTGGGACAAGAGTTGAAGGCACTTAGGCAGTAAGGAGATACTCCCGTCAATGACCCAGCTGATGAGGTTGGCTTCAAAGTCAACACTTCGCCTCTCTGGTTGAGTTAGCTTGGAGGCGGCACCGAGGCTCAGCCTGTGTAGCTTTACCATGTCTTGGTTGACAGTGAAGAGCTGCCCTTCCTCGACTTCGTGGCCTACCTTTTGCTTCCCTTTGTCTTTTAAAGACTCGGGGATTGTTAAAGTAGGCTTCCCAAAATATAGTGAAGCATCGGCCAGATGGCACTCATTGGGGTGGAATGGGGCCTGGTCTGCGAAGACCGTATGTTGCTCCCCTTCCTTGGCATATTTAATGCACTGATGCAGAGTTGAAGGAACAACCCAGTTCTCATGAAGCCAGGGTCTTCCAAGCATCATCTTGTAAGATGTGTCGGAGTTGATGATATAAAATGTCGCTTGGGTGACAAACTCACCCAAAGCTAGCTTGACTACAACCCGACCAAGCGCTTCCTCGGAGCCCTGATTGAATCCCGAGATCTTGACATCAGTCACCTTTTGCAAATAAGGTGCCAAGTATAGAGACTTGAAAGTCTTCAAAGGCATGATGTTGACAGCTGCTCCGGCGTCAACCAAAATGCGATTCACGTCATGCCCATTAATCGCCCCCTTCATATATAAGGGGCGATTATGACACGGAGATGACAGCAACATATCTTTGTCCGTGAAGGATATGTTGGCTGTGAGTGCTTCATATGCCTGGGCTTGCAACTCTGCAACATGGGCTTCATATGCCTCTGGATCTTGAAGTATCTTGACAAGAGCATCTCTGAGGTCTTTGCTCCAGGCAATGGCTTCCCAAATAGTGACATTTGTTGGGAGCCGCTTCATATGATGAATGATTTTGCGGTCTTCCTGAGCACGGGTCTTATCAAATGGCGGGATGATCTCTGCCAGAGTCTTCGGCGCCTGGCGAGGCTTCTCTCACTTAAAAGGGCGCTCCTCCGTATTCTAGCCTTCTGCATCTTCTTGGAATAGCGAAGCCAAGAATTCCTCTGGAGGTGGCAAAGGCCCATCATGCTGGTCTTCATTAGAAGGACCGGCCTGGCTCGCGGGCTCGACCCTGTTGGAGGGGCCGGCTTGCTCTGACGCCTTCTCGCACTTCGGCGACTTGGCCGGCTCCTCTTCTTCATCGGAGGAGGTGATTATAAAAAGGACGCCACCCGGCTTAGCCGTTGAGATGGGGCCTGAACCCTCTGAGGGGCTGAGGATGAAAGGGATCCCCCGAACTTGAGTTTCCGGGACAGGACCCGGCTTCTCCCCTCAGAATATTATGACCCGGTCAAGAGTCAGGGGACCTTCACGTCCACGTCCTCGGCCACGACCTCGGCCATTTCTTGCCGAGCGGCGCTGATATGTCGCCATAGGAGCCTTGCCTCCAGTGCTATCAGCCGTGGGGCAGTAAATGTTGTTGGGCAGCGGGATCGCCACCATGTTACAGGAGAGCTCTTGCAACATTTCCTCGAGCATCTCGACAGTGAGCTCCTCATCTTTATAGAATAAGGAGAACTCCTCCGGGATTGGGAAGTCTTCACCTTCTTCAAGACGGTGAACCATTTCTCGGAGCCATTACAGAAGACGGGCTTTGCGCCCAAGCTTGTCCCAGGGAATATATTCGTCTAGAGTGACGACCCTGGTGGGATGAGGGGGAGTGTACTCCTCCAGCTCATCTATGAGCTTTTGAAGTCTTTGTAGAGGAGTTGGCTCCTTAGGAGCCTCCATAGCAGCTGCTTGCTCTGCTTGCTTCTTCAACCTCCTCTTCAAATTCTTCCTGCGATTCTTCTCCTGCTTCTTTTGGCGGGCCGCCTCCTGAGAAGAGAGAGGAGTTTGCTTTGGCGGTGGGACTCGCTTGCCCCCAGAATTTTGCTTCTTGCTCCGGGCTTGCTCCTTAGGGGCCTTACTGCCGCGGCTTTTTCTGGGGACAACCTTAGTCCAAAAGGCCTCCTCCGGCTGAGGCTGGAAGGTGGCATTGATTGCCTGAGCAATTATTTCAGGAGGCAACTCCTGGAACTCTGCCAATCCATAGTGGAGCCTCTAGGGACTTTTTAGTCCCACCGACTTTGCTTGGGTTGGTGGATTGGCTTGCTTGAGCTGCTGAGGCCTTTCTACAATTAGCGGCCTCGCTGGACTGACAGAGGCCTTAACTGGGGTCTTCGTAGGCTCAAGAGGTTGAGTCCTCTCCACGACTAATGGCCTTGCTGACTTGGCAAGAACTTTGGCTGAATGCTCTGACGCCTTGGCTTTGCCTTTGTTGTCTGGCTGAAAGTTTTCTCTTATGATGATGCCAGGCTGATTGGACCTGGGACAGACCTTGGAACTCTCTCCCGCGGCATGGCTTCCTGGGTTCTGGACCTTCTGCCCTTTATAGGTGGCCTTGCCTTTAGTGAGTAATGGAAATTCATCATTTTCCGTAGCCTCACTTGGTCGGGCTAATCGGGAGAAAGTTTCAGTTCCTCGCCGAGCCTGCTGAAGAGTCTCCCTGGCGACCTCTGCAAGGCGTAACCTTGTCATGAAGTTCCCCTGAGTATCGACAACCCCTCTCTGGATGAGGGCTTCAATGAAGTCCTGGACCTCTGGGCATTGCCGAGTGGGGTGAGACACCCTTGCATGATACTTGCAATAACGGGGGTGCCTCTTGGCCGTCTCATTGTAATAAGACGGCGGGTCATGTGTCAGCACCCAGCCATCCTCCAGGAGTTTATCGAAAATCCTCTCAGTGTCTTCTTTAGGAAAAGAACACTGATGGGAAAGTCGCCACCCCGGATACCATAGTGTGGATTTGGGAGGCTGGGAACTGGCTCCCTGGGAACTGACTCCCTCCTCCTGCGGCTCCGAGAACTGGAAGGCTGCTGCAGCATGAATGACGTTGACAGAGAAGTGGAGAGTCCTCCGTACATGCGGCTGCAGTGGATCGACCAGGAATTCACCCATATTGACCTTCCCTTGCCTGATTAGGTCCTCGGCGAGGTCCTTGAACGGTTCACAGTTGTGGATGATGTGGCCAACAACTTCGTGATACGGGCAATAGCCCTGATGAAAAGCAGCACCTGGCGTCTGCTCCATGGGTGACGGGCTAATCAGTCCCGCCCGTTGGCATGCGAAGAAGATGTTTGGAGTCTTCTCGCAAGGGAAGGAGTATAACTTCTCTGGGGGCTCGACTTGAAATGCAGTCTCCACGTCCTCCAGTGAGTCCTCCTCGCCTTCAGATGAATCTGAGGACTCCTCAGAGAGCCAACCCCTGAGCAGGGCCCGGCCCGTGGGTGATACACCCGCCTCCCGTATGTGGGCTGGAGCTAACCCCCTGGCAAATGAGCCAAAGGGGAAAGTGAACAACTGCTGATCAATGCTCTCCAGGAACTGCAGCAGGCGCCTTTGTTCCAGTTGCAATTGCCGGATTTCCCCTCGGATTTTCCGAATGGTTCTTCGCAATGCTAGACATTCAGGGAATGAAGAAGGAGCTGCCCCCGGGCCAGTGTGGGACTGTTGATTTGAAGGCCCGGCCTCGGAGGCGTTAAAGCTCGAGACCATCGCCACCATATGAACCACATTAGCCGACCGGTTCGATCGGCTCCAGGCATGAGGTTGAGGTGGGTCGACTGCATGGCCCAGCATATTTACCAAGCCCTTTTGAATGAGCTCTTCCGCTATGTTCTTGAAAATATAGCAGTCGCCGATGGTGTGACCCAACCTTCGGTGATACACACAATAGGTAGGATCCTCTGTCTTGTCCACCTCTGAGAGCTTCCGCGGACCTGGCAGGGTGATGAGCTGCTCTTTCATGCATTAGATCAAAGAGCATTTTAGTATGCTCTTTCCTGAAGGAATAAGGCGTCTTCATGTTCTCTGCCAACCGAGACGCACTTGCCTTGTCATCAGACTTCTTGCCCTTTCCTTTGGACTTTCCTTCCCCTTTATCTCCATTCGTCGGGGAGAAGTCGACGGCATTCACCTCCTTACCGCTAGTCAGACGGTCTTTGGAGGATTTGCCTTTGGCAGAGACCTGTGTAGGGTGGTCAGCAAAGAACATCTCAATCTCCGCCACCACTGTATTCAACTGGTCAAAGCTTCTGATATTGGAGCCCAGAAGCTTTTCACTGACTTCTGCCGAGAGACCCCTGCGGCAGATGGTGATTGCATCTTCAGGCGTCGGAGGATTATCGCAGCGCATGCTGACGTCCCTCCATCGCTTGATGAAGTCTAATGCTGTTTCACCCTTCTTCTGTCGAAGGGAACAAAGCTCTGCTAAGGAGACTTTGCGTTCAACCATTTGGAAGGGACAAACTTCTTCTGCATATCAGCCCAATCAGATACTGAGTTGGGCTTCAACCTTGAATACCATTGGAAGGCGGTGCCAGTCAAGGACGTGGCGAAATACCGCAGCAAATATGCCTCTTCCAGGGCTAATTCACCCATGGCCGTCATGTAATAGGCCAGGTGTTCATGCGGAGAGCCCTGCCCGTTGAACTTCTGGAGCTTCGGGGCTTTCGGGCAGTCAGGCGGAAGCTTCTTGAATTGATGATGGAGGGGATATGGCACGCTGTACAAATCAACGGTAGCCACACCCTCGCCGTGTTGAGCGAACTTCGCTTCCACGATGCGCTCGATCATCTGCTTTTGCGCCATGAGACTTTCTGCGGCAGGAGTAGCAGATGACCGCGCGTTGGCTTCATGCGGCGGGACTTCGAAGTCCACCGCCAGTGGGAGTCTTACAGCGGTGACAGAGGCGTTGGCAGTTGCTGGAACGGGAGAAGGCTGCTGATCCGCTCCAGCCAGTGCCGCCTGAGGCGGGGCAGGAGCCTCCTTTTCGCGCAAGAGCGACTGTAGCAGTTTCTTAAGCTCTTGGTTCTCCCGTCGAAGCTCTTCCACTGTGGGGGCTCGTAGCTCTTCTCCCAGCTCTTCTTCGTGCCGGGAGTGATTGTCCTCATCAACACTGTGGACGTCTTCCTGGCGCTCTTCTTGCCGTGCCGGCTCAGGCTGAGATGTATCGGCGGCCGGCGCTTGTTGTGTTTGTGCCAGGCCCCGGGACCCGGACCTTGACCTCCTCGAGTATTGAAGAGGCTGATTGAGTTCCCCCGAGGTGTCTTCGGGCTGTTTTTCGCCGGAGGTGGCGTAACATGTGAACACTTTCACGGTGTCATCGGTCACCTGGACCACCCACTTTTTCTTGGGCGGTTGTCGCTCCGGCTTGGGCGGCCTCCCAAGTCAGTCGAAGACAGACACTCGGGATGTAGATGCTTGAGGGGAGCGATCCTCCTCCGTGTGCGTGGAACTAGTCCAAGGGGAGGTCGGCCGCACCTTCTTGCCGGCTCCTCGACGCTTTTGCCCCCGTAGGGGTTGAGATGTAAATCCCGCAGACGTCGAGGCCTCAGTGCTTGGCGGACTCCGCATTCGCTGAAGCTCCGACATGCGGAAGGGCTCCTCCGCCCTCACGCGCCTTATGATTCGGGCCTCCTCCTTGGTGACCCAGATCTTCTTCAAATGGAGCTGGCGCTCCTCAATTGGGTTGCCCCCTGTCCTTGGACGGGAAGCTCGTGACTTGGGCCGTTGCAGAGGGCCCTGGATTGCCGCCGGTACGGCAGACTTCTTCTTCACTCCGTCCTCCCGGACTTGCCGGAGGGGCTCGAAGCGGTTGGAGGTAGGAATAGTCGGGACGTGACGATCCCGTGGCAGGATCGGCTCGCCTCCATCGAGCCGGATGCGGATGTCTCCGACAATTACAGTCTTGCCGGAGCGAGAGACAGCCGCTTCGGGCTTTGCACCCTTGCGGCTACGGCGTTGCTCCCGTTGAGCAGGGGCGGCAGTGGTGACGCCCGCCATAGGCATGGCGTCATCCTGACGGCGGCAGCGTTGCCCCCGTTGAGCAGGGGCAGCACCTCTGAGGATGGCCGCATTGGAGTTGGGACCGTTATGGCGACGGCGTTGCCTCCGTTGAGCAGGGGCAACGCCAGCAGTGATTTGATTGACCGAGAAGACTCGGCCAACAGCTGGGGCAGAAGGCCTGACACCTTCGGCCGTTGACATAGCAGCTAAGCGAACTCGGCTGGTCGTCGGGATGAAGGGCTTGACACCCTTAACAGTTGAGGAGTTGACCGGATGGACCCGGCCAGATGCTGCAGCAGAGGGTCTGACACCCTCAGTGATTGGTTTCTTCGCCAAGTGAACCCGAACAATCGACGAAGCCGAGGGTCTGACGCCCTCAGAGACGACCTTGTTGACCGGACTAACCCGGCAAGTTGTTGAGACCGAGGGCCTGACACCCCCAACCGTTGTCTTCTTAGCCGAGCGGACTCGACCAGCAATTGAGGTTGAGGGCCTGACACCCTCGATAGTTGCCTTGTCGACCGGGCAGACCCGGCCAGTTGTTGCAGCAGAGGGCCTAACACCCCCAGTGATGGTCTTGTTGACCGGACTGACCCGGCCGGTTGCTGGAGCCGAGGGCCTGACGCCCCCGACAGTTGTCTTCTTGACCGGGCGAACCCGGCCGGTTGCTGCAGTAGAGGGCCTGACACCCTCAGCGACTGTTGTCACAGCCGTGGCTGAGCTGACCTCAACCACGGGCACAACGCCCAGGAAAAAGGGCGAGCCGACGACTGCTGGGAAGTCGCCAAAAACGATCGGGGTTGCCAGGTATCCGAACCTGGCATGATCGGCAACAACTTGGGGGCCGTAGGTGACGGCTGCCATCGCTGCTGTTGGTGGTGGTGGTGCGTAGCACGAACGGAGTGGCGTGCAGATACACAAAGAACTCTCAAATGAACAGAGAGATGTGCCCTCCTCTTCCCGTCCTGTAAGAGGAAGAGGGGTAATCAGAACCTTGAAGAAGGTTTAGAGACTTTCTTTGACAGAAAGAAGAAAGGCGGGAAAAGTCCCACCGGGCGTGCCAGTCTGTGAGACACGGAAAAAGTCTAGATCGACTTTTATCGTAGACAAAAGGTAGATTTTCGTTCTTTTTTGAAAAGAAACATCCCCCCCATCTGAGTAGAGGGTGATTCCGTGTGTGCGCGTCGTATCAGACGATTTGGGTTCGAGTGCTGACCTTTTCCCACTGACCGGAGTCAGTGTTGATTTACATCGGCCTAACGTCCGAACACCTTTGTTTAACTGTCAAAGAAATTCCAAAGTCTTCTATAAAGGTTCTGATGTGAAGGGCAGGCTCACTCGAGAGACTCTCCATGACCACTCATTTACCACCAACATGTTAATGGAGTTAGGGCTAGGCCTGAACAAAACCCTAAGATTTAGGAATAGAAGCGCGAAAATGCGGAAGCCGTAGGCATTTTTGAGGTATAGGAGGATTTTCTGCACCCCGGGGGCATTTTGGTAATTTTACCAACCCAGGGGTATTTTGGTAATTTTACCAGGCCAGGGGCATTGCTGAAATTTCTGGACTGGAATGGAAGTAGAACTGGATCCCTAACTCCCCAAGGCATTGAGGCCATTTCTGGAGGGTTTTAAGGGCTCTGAGGCCATCTCTGGGTAAAAAGGGTAGTTCGGTAATTTTACCACACCCTATGTAGACCTAGGTTTGAGGTGGTACCCAGGTGTCGGACTGAACTAACAACACTTCCGAACCGAAGGAGTGACAAGGGACTTCATAGAAGGCACACATCTGTCGACCTTACCCAAGGAGGGATATATATGCAGTTTTGACAAGTCGGGGGTTTTCTTGTAATTTTTCCCAGTCAATGCATAAAGAAGACATATGAAGTCATATATTGCATTTATGGCCCAAATGGGTACAAGGGTTGTCGGCGAGTTGTCGACTGTATAAAAATCCGCACCAACGCGAGAAGTAGGGGCGTAGCCCGAATTACAAAAGATTGCAGGGTATAACTGCAAATTACAGGACTTTTGTCTCTTACGGTCCCGGGGAAGACATTTTTTGTAATTCCGTCATTATAGGGACAGAACCACATAACTTAGTCGTCCCGGGACGTAAAGACTTACAAAACACGGCCCGCTGAGGGGCATAATTGCCAACATAGCCCATTGAGGGACGTAATTACAAAAAATACCCCGTAGGGGCATAAGTACAAGACCCGGGGACTTACCCCTCACAGGCCAAGACAAACAAAACAAACTCCTCCGGATGCTTGGTGGCTTCGTAGGTTGTAGATCGTTGTTCTGTGTGTGTACCTAGAGTTCTTTTTCTTGGACCCATGGGAGTCTATTTATAGAACACAGAAGGGCCCAGAGGGGTCAAATACACAAATTCGTCCAAATTCTGTCAAGGTGAGGTAGCAAAAGATCACTTTGACCCCTCTGGATGTCCAGAGGGGCCAAATGACCCCACTGACCAGAGATATCAACCGCAGGAGCCAAGTTCCATCACTCGAAGAGGTGCAAGGAGGTGACAATTCCCTTAAGCTCACCCTTGACCCAGGAGGTGACCGGAACCCCCGGGGGGGGAGAAGAGTGAGGTGACCATACCCCACAACCTTCTCCACCTCGGAAGTGGCAGTTTACTTCCCTGCTAGTTGGTTATTTTGGCCTCACCCCGCTGGTTCACTGCCGGTTCGAGTTCGGACGTGGCTCCGCTCCTCGCCCCGCTGGCAGTGCAGTTCCACCCGGACGCTCGAGTTCGGACGTGGCTCCGCTCCTGACCCCGCTGGCAGTGCAGTTCCACCCGGACGTGACAGAGGCCACAGTTGTTCCCGCTGGTGCTCTTGCGAGAGGCTGACCTGGCAGGCTTCATCACAGACAGATACGGGTACTTTTTTGACCCCTCTGGGCGCGTTTTGACCCCTCTCAACGCCGTTCCGCTCTGTTTTCATCGTCATGGGTTAGAGGAGAGCCGTGGTGGAGCTATATACCCCGGGGAGATCGCTCCTTTGCCGCGTAGCAACATCACATCGGTGGAAGGAGTATTGTTTGTTTGTCTAGCCGTTCGTCACCGTGTAGGGAGGAAGCTTTACGCCCGTCTGTGCCGTGTGATACACTTGCTCGGCTACTCTGACCGGTATACGCATATTTCTTCCTTGTTAACCTTCTCGCTGCGATGTCGACCATGATAATATTGTCGGATCGATGGATCCTAAATCACGGAGATACTCCGTAGTTTGACGATGTTGGCGATACGCCGTTCTTCTCGTCGAACATTGCATAGCAACAATTTCTCAAAATAACTTGAGATAATTTCGGGTGCAACACTCCTCCAGCCCTCGTTTCTCTCCGTCCACCCCATCTCTTCCAATAGCATCCTCCGGCGAGCGGCGGCGTTCACCCCTCCTTCCTCTTGAAGCGATCGCGGCGCCCTCCTTCGAAGCACATCCGGTTGGAGAAGGTGCTGCTTGTGGTGTGAACTCCAGCCAGTCAAAGGAAGTCCTTCGTCTGCTCGAGGGTATCACTACCGGTCTCCTTCCACTTGCTCAAGAGTTCGTCCACCTGATTAAGTGAAGACCGGACAGTGTCAGCATCTATTTGAAGCTATCCAAGCTGCATCAATGGCACCCAAGAAAAGATCGGTGTTAGAAAGGGAGGAAGCCCGCATCCAAACTGAGCTAAGGCGTAAAGACAAGGAAGCCCAGGTTGAAAGAAGGAGAAGAGCCTCTGAGACGAAGATGTTGGCTGAAAGGAAAGTGTTGCGCCCTCGTGCGGTTGATTTCAGGAGCATAGAAAAGAATCTGCCAAGGTTAGTCGAACTCTTAAGGAAGCAGCAAAATTTAATTTCCTTCATGTCAGATCACCGGAGAGTTTATCATTCCCTAGTTCATCAATTCTATGCAAATATGGTTGTCAAAAATGATGAACTGTACACTGAGATAAATGGGCATTCTGCTCCTTTAACTCCTCAGTTGATAGGAAAAGCCCTGAATATGCCTCGGGATAGTGGGAGGATATATGAAGAAGCCATTTATTCTGAAGAACTTGCATATGAACTCATGACAGATAAAGTATCAACACCAGGGTGTGTACCGAAGCTCAATGCAAATGAATTCCCATCCCTTCAGAGAATTCTGCATCACATGATGACCACTATTCTATTGCCAAGATCAGGGTCTAGGGAACAAGTAACTGACAGGCACAAATTCCTATTTGTACAAATCATGAGTGGAGAGCCGGTTGTGATGATGGAGTACATAACCAGCTGCAGAAGTCCAAGAACCGAAACTTACCTTATGGAGCTGCTTTAACACCAATTTTTCAGTCCTGCATATTGACTTGAGTCAGCAGGTCAGTCATCCAATTAAGGATGCCGACATCTATACTATCCCATCCATCTGCACCAACATGGGATATGAATTGATAAAGGGTGTTCTTGTTCGTACTCTTCCGTCAAAGAAAGGTAAAGCCCCGGCAGCAGAGTCTAGGCAGAATGAAGGTGAAGATGATGAACAACCCATCAGCAGAACTGCCAGAACAAGAGGATCACAGGCCACATCTTCAACAGCTCCATCAATGAGCACCAAATTCGATGAACTAACTGATGAAGTGTGCAATGTTAAAGAATCTGTGGATGCCCTCACACGGGAAGTCAGAACTGAAGCGTCACCATGATTCTTATCTTCAGAAGTTCGCTGCCATGGCAGACTCCATTGATTCCCTTCATACTGCTATTGGCATTCAAAACTCGAAGTTTGACGATCTCTCTGATTTTCTCCGGCGTCCTCGCACCTCCTGCCTCTCCTTGAGGCTTTGATCTCTAGCACCCTACTTCTAATGACCAAGCTCATTAACTTTCCCCCCCTTACCACTCCTTTTTGTTGATGACAAAGGGGGAGATGCAATGTGTGGATGTTATGGTATATGTGGATGTTATGGTTGTGTGTCTTGTTAAGTGAACATTTTGTGGTTTATGCTTATGTTTTGGTTATGTTTATGTGTCTAGTGACAATTGGTATTTTGGTGTTAATGTTTATCTTGTAGACATGGGTGTCTTGTGTTTACTTTTGTGGAGGACTTGGACTTGCTTATTTTTTTTTGGACATGGTTGTCCAGACATAGACAGTAGTTGTGGTTGTCTTATGAACAATGCTGAAGTTATCAGTTATTTTGATTTTGTGAATGAAAAATTCTGCGGACTTGTGTTTATCTTGTGGGATGATCACTTATGCTTAAAGAACATGTCTTGTTGGTAGATGTCATAATTGATGGATGATTCATCATTAATGCAGAATGGTATCTTAATTCATGGTTAGAATGCATTATACTCTTGATTGTGTTATCAAATGGTTTACAGGATGCCTAGTGTGTTCAAAGAGTGTGAACTGTATTTTGACTGCATTTTGAGAATGAGTGTGATTGGATTGATAAGCATGGTTTCATGTCTAGAATGCTAGATGTGAATTGAATTTCCTTGAAACACTTTTTATCCGTCAACTCTATTTTGTCAAATTGCACATAGTATTTGTCATCATCAAAAAGGGGGAGATTGTTGAACCCCGTGCACAACCGTGTTTTAAGGAATTTTGATGATGAACTAAATACCATGTGACTGCCCTCCATGTAAACAATTTGCATATGTTGTTGTGGATTTGAAATGAACTGAGCAAACTCCATTTTGTATGAACAGGCTAGTGTATGTCACGACCAACTGATTTGATAAAGTTAACTGACATGTGCTTTGATATGCTTACAGGAGCTAGTGAGAAAGAATAGTCTCCGACTGAACTGGGTGAAACTCTTCTAACTCTTCCCTATTTGATTCACTTAACGATCGTGATGCAGGATCTTAAGTGTGAAATTAAGTGAATAATGAGAGAGAGATTTCAATTTCTAGAAATTGAGTGTTATGGAAGACTAACTTCCAGTATACAATGTGACAGGTGTATCGAACAGCATTGAATATAAAGACCACATTGGACATCTTCCAATTGGATCTTCACATGCATGTGGACCAACAAAATGGTAAGTTGCTTTGGTTGAATGGTAGGAGGAGGTTAATTGTGAAAAATGGATGGACATCTCTCAAGGTAATTCCCTAACAATCTCTAATTGGTATATCTATGATTTGGGGTACTTAATACCCATTTCTCTCTTACATGTATTCATCCTTAATGTATCATCCTTTTAGAATCACCCCTGTGCATATTTTATTTAGTTTGCATTATGTCAGGAAAAGTGTCGACCCCATGGGTCGACACTTTGTCTAAGGGTCTGGTGTTTTATGCCGGCCCTCTTATGTCTTCGAACTTGGGGATAAAAAGTCGACCCACAGGGTCGACCTTTTTATCACTAGGTTCTGTTTGGGTTCATTTTTCAGAACCTTGGACATAAGTGTCGACCCACAAGGTCGACACTTATTCCGGGATTTTCTGCCATGGCTTGTTTCAATGCCACAGGTAGAAAGTGTCGACCCCATGGGTCGACACTTTCTACGCTGGGTTCTGTTTGGGCTTTGTTCTGTCTTGCCCGAACGCGAGTGTCGACCCATGGGGTCGACACTTTCGGCAACCGGGAAATTCGCCGGTTCGCGCGGCGACCGGAGTCCTTGGCCCTTTGCTCTCTTTTAGTGGCCTATTGTGATTGGCCCTTGGGGGATAATGTCCTCCACGTGCCCCCTCCATCCCTGGTAGTATAAATGATATGTGATAGGGTTTCTTGAACAAGAGAGAGAATCGGATGAGATATTCGTTTTTGGGGTTTTGCAGGGAAAGAGGCCGGAGCTGTGATGAAGCTTCTACCCAGGTCGTGCTAAGCTCGATTCAAGGTTGAAGACGATCGTCTTCCACCTCCTAGAAGCCGTCGTGTTGAAGAAGAAGGTTGTACCATCTCCAAGCTACCCAATGCGCAGAAAATGATTCAAGGAGAAGAAGAAAGGGTCTGCTGTTCATCCTCTTCCATCCTTCAGAAATGAACCTGTTGAAGCATCAATCTTCATCTTCCTTCCAAAGTCCAGTCCGCCTCAGTCATTAAAGAAGCCAAGGCCATCGTCCTCCAGCCAGGAGTTCTCTCAACCCGTCCTTGTTCTTACTTGCTGCAGTCTAGTGCTTAGTTGATGTCTAGTGAGATTGCTTTGAAGATTTGTGCTTATTGAACTTGCAAATGTACATCTGTGTCCATCTCTTAAACTGAAGAAAACTATGTGTGTGTTCGGAGCGGTGACTCCGAGAGTGGATTGACTGTTGGGGTGTGTTCCCCGTCTTGGTGTGTGTGTGTGGTGTTGAGCACCGTGTTGAGGGTTCGCCCTCGTGTGTGTGTGGTTTGCTGCCGTCGAGCAGCGTGTGGTGTATTGGGGTTCGTCCCCGTGTACTACCTCGTGTAGCGTTTTAGTGAAGCCTCACCGAGGTGGTGAGGGGTGGACGTAGGGTACCCGTCGTGGTCCCGAATCACCTAAAAAATCCTTGTGCATGTGTGATTGGTTGAGTGTTTGTTCCTTATCTTCTACCACCATTCACAGGATGGATTGTTGATTATCTTGCACATTGATGCCAAATTTGTTAACCTATACTGCTAGTTCAAATTGCCATCTTTCCGTGTGTGATCTTGTCACTTGCATGTTCGGTGAGGTTTGATTGAGAAGCCTTCAAGTCTTTTTAATTGGTCGTAATTTTTAGAGAGAGATCTATTCACCCCCCTCTAGATCCGTGCCACTACACTGAGACCCAACATGAACCTTGAAAGGAGATAGACTTACCTGGTGGATTATCCTCCATGCTACTTTGTAGGCATTATGGGGTGAGAGGAACAACAGAATTTTCAGAGGAGAAGCTAGGGTAATAGAAAAACCGGTCTCCTTTATTTGTGAGAGAGTGAGGGAGCAGTTAGAGCTCCTTTGTAATGCGAACCCACAAATTTCCTCTATTTTTGCTTTGCTAGGGTGGTAGTGTCCATCTTGGTGTGGAGGGTTTTTGTTGTATAGGGATTTTTTTGGGAACACAATGACTACACTTGCATATCCCTCTTTTAATACAACAATGGTACCACCCACTTTAAAAAAAAATGTCCTCACGTCATTTTGTTGACAAGATATTAGATCACCGTGGGACACTTTTAAATGAGTCATGCTTACCATTCCATTATTCACACAAAGCCTTCGATGACTTATCGGCTGCCTTGCTTGACTAATAGTTTCACGAAAATAGACATGAACTGGAATAGCGTCTGATGTTGTGTTTGGATTTCATACATAATGTAGAATGGGTATCCAGATTGGGGATTAGACAATCCTAGCACACTGGCAAATCATCCCTCAAAAAAAACAAAAAAGGAAATAGAAGAACATAGAGAATGGAAAGAGAATATGGAAAAAAAATAAGAGGGTCTTGGAGGAGAAAGGAAAGGGGCAAACAAAATGAAACAAAACTCAAGCTGGCAGCATATGGCAATGACACAACATAGCACCACAATAATGAGTGAGAGTGCCATGATGATCAAACACATAAAGTAGGTCAAAGTAAAATGAATGGGAGCTGACTTTGCTCGTTCTAATTGGGTTAACAGAGTTTCCACCAGAAGAGCCAGAGTTTTCACCACACTGACTTGACTAAACAATTTCCAGCAAAGCAGGAAATGATAGTTAACATTGCATTTTAATGCGTTAATCTAAAATAGTTGATACTCCAAATCAGTTGATCATGGAGTAGACAGACCTACTCTTGAAACTATGGAATCAACATATACTCACAATTGGCCATAATACACACAGACTATATCATAGATGGCAGTTTTGGTTTCAGTGTCAGTTTCGGCCGGGTCAGAAACCGAAACCGTTTCGGTTTCGGCCCGAAACCAAATAAATTATTATTTTTTGCCAACTGCAAGGTTTCGGTTTCGGTTTCGGCCCAGTTTCGACCGGGTAGTTTCAGATCGTTTCGATCCGAAACCGAACCGTTTCGGCCGAAACGTTTCAGTTTCGGCCGAAACTGCCATCCATGGACTATACATGTGTGTGTGTGCCTACCTATTCATATATATATATATATATATGAATGGATAGGTAGGATGGATTTCCTGTTATATATCTATCTGTCTCTCTGTCTATATTTATATGAGGCTGAATTTCCTATTATATCTATCTATATATATATAGGTATTTTCCCATGTGAGGATGGATTTCCTATTATCAAGTAACAAGAAAACTTTCTTGTTACTACTTTTGTGACCATTGGATCATACACGACTTAATCTAATAGTTGAAAAAATAAAGGTTTGTAATTAAATCTTACATGTTGTGGCACCTTCGATACCCCAAATTCATGGTGATGGATAGATATGGAGAGATAAAAAAATAATAATAAATATTTAATCTGATCAGTGCCAAACCCGCACCTAGGCGGATTCCCTGGGTGCGAACGATGGATCGTGCACACCCAGGTGGAGTCCATCGCACGTGCCCAAGGAATCTGCTTGGGTGCAGTTACCGCATGCGCGTGGAAATTGCGCAACACGGGTGTGATCTCCGCACAGTGTTGTTGTTTTTAACTCTTAACTGTTAGATTGCTATCCAATGGTCTAAACAAAGGTTTTAACAGGAAACCTCCCTGTTATTTAACAACAGGAAGGGATATAGGAGAGAGGGGGAGAGAGAGATATTGCCACTAGTGGCACCAAAAGTACTGTTCCCACAAAACCACATGATTCGATCTCAAAGTAAATCCACCCTGCTAAACTTTCTCTACTACCAAAATTATATGCTTCTGACATTAGAATCATAGGTATCAAGTACACATATAATGAACGGCTTAGATAGCACATATATAGGACTCTTCGATCTGAAAACTTTTTACATTACACTTGGTTTTTTCAGATACATAACTAGTACATTGATAGTAGAGAAGATTTAATGGTGTGAATTTAGGGATTCAAGGATCTATGGTCTAAAAAATCGTAAGAACCAATACAGAACTGTATAGGAAGAACAAAAATGAAACTTCTCAAAAGAGAAAAACAGAAAAGGAAAGAATTTTTCACATATAAACCATCGTTATAACAAAAATTACAAAAATATCATTCCTAGAGATGGATTTGAACACATCATTATTTTTGTCAAAATGTTACAAAAATGTCACTCTAGTTAACTTCTGTTCAAAAAAGCAGAATATTCCATATATATTCTAGTATCCCTATTAGCGAATACTATTACGATAAAAATGCCCTTACCATATCCATGGCTTTGCAGACACCCTCTTCCCCAAATCCTCACCATTGGCTCTAGCGTCACCTGAGGGGGGGGGAGGAGAGATTACAGTGGGGGAGAGTGAAAATCCCAGAGAATGGGGAGAGAGAGAGAGAGCAAGAGAGACTTGTTTGGGGGGGAGACCCTGTCAACCCTTCTTGCCTCCTCTCTCTCTTTCCCACTGAACCTCATGTCGTCACCGCACGGCTCTATGTCAGTGAGTGGAGCGACTCCACCATCTACCTTGACGTTTATCCATCCCTCACCGCCACGACGAGCGGGAGGGATCAGCTTCTCCTAATCTGTCTTGATGGCAACAGCCACGTCTCCACGACGGACAGGCCCTCCATCGCCAGGGAGAACCTTATATATGTCCACCCACAATGATTCCGGTGCGCCCAGGAGGAGCTATGCCACTGTGTACTCCACCCACCTCCCCACTGGCGAGACTTACCAGCTGACCCCCATAGAGTGGCAGGCTTCAGCCTCGCAATGATGCCGTCCAACGAGTGGACGGCGATCGCATCATCCGGGGGGAGAGGGGTTGGACGGAGGAAGCCCAAGAGCTCGACATGGACACCCACGTGTTCAGGACATGGGACGGGTCCAGAAAGACAAAGCTGGTCTACCATGGCAGCTGGCCAACCTGGGCAGACATTTGACTCTGTTCTTTCACAAGGAGAGCGAGGACGGGTGGTAGAGCATCTACATGGCCATCAACAGGGAGGAGACCTTGGCGGTAACCATTGTTCAGGTCACTCCTCTGTGAGGGGCTTCGTCACTGTGGTGACAAAGAGACCCACTTTCAAGTTCCGACACATTGAGCTGCTGGACCTTCTATGCAACATACTTGTAGAACTGACAAGGCTGATTTCCCCCTATTTCTATCAGTTTAATCTGTTTTTGTCCCAGGATTCGACCAGGATCGGCTACCACTGGTGCAAGGGAGGCAAGAACATCAGAACTGGCACCCCCCCACTGATGTTGGAGAGCATCAGGAGTCCCTTACCTGAGAGGGAAAGGGATAGACCCACGGGGAGGGGGGAGAGAGAGAGAGAAATAAGGGGGAACATTTAGTCATTATCATAGTTAAATGGACGGATGGTAACGGTTGGTCACGATGATGGCCATTTTTGTAACAATTTGACGAAAATGATGGTATGTGTTCAAATGTGTTTCTATGAATGATATTTTTGTAATTTTTATTATAACAATGGTTTGTATGCAAAAATCCCAAAAAAATAAATAGAAAGTTCCCGGTTATAGAACTCATGGTTTGCAATCCCCCAAGAATATCTCGACATCTCTCGAGATTCTCTACCTCTTCTGCTTCCTAAAAATCGAAACTGAACCACCGAGATGAATAACACAATGGTCACGACCATCACGTTCTTCAACCAGCTGTTTTATGGGATCTTTTTAGTCTGTCTTGATGTTATAAATTTGATTATCCATTCTTAGACAAAATTTTAATTTGCGTATTCATTTTAAGACTAATTGTTCTTGTCCAAGAAACTTTATGGTTGTTGATCCTAAGGCTTGAATTTATTGCTAATGAGGGTCTATCTCCTTTTTGTACTTTTCTTTTATGTGTATGGTATAACATTGTTCTTATCATTATTGTTTTAATTTTATAAATTGAGTGGCTGAATGAATGAAATTTTAAGTATTCACTAAAATCTATAAGCTTATCAAGATCCTACTGCCATTCCTAATCTCTCAAGATTTCTCTGAGATCTCTTCTCTTTGACACCTCCGAAATGAAGCCAAGATCCAATAATAGAAAAAAAAATCAAAAATACATGCTAACTGGGTCATATATCCCTCATTTAGTATAAAAGGCTATGACTACAAGAAGAAAGTCATACAGCAAAACAAATAAATAAGCATGGAAAATATAATAGGAATATTAGCCTGTATATCCTCTCTTACAGTACAACTGCATAAAATCTATCCTGCAATTATGTTTTCATGTATGCCCCACCTCCATGAATTGAGTGGCATATGTGCCATTACTATAACCTATCACAAAGCCCCTAGTGAACTACTAACCAGCATTGTTAAATGATAAAAGCACCCTCAAAATCTTTTACCCTGATCTTCTTTCTGTGTCCCCACCTGTCCATGGTGGGAGAAAGGAGAATCCTCTCATTGGTGGCGGTCCTGTGGACCCATCTGCCCTGCACATGATGCCTCTTTGCCCAACTGGCCCATGAACGGAAGCGAATTGCGTCATTCATGGCATGCCGGAGTCCCCATATCAGGGTCGTGCTGGGGTCATTAAAGGTTGGCTGATGCTGGTGGATGAGCCCAAGCACCCGTATACCATCAACTTGATTGTGATGGCCAAGATCCTTCAGTCCTTCATAGGCACCTCCCTCGGATAGTTGACAGGACAACAAGGTGACCCGCAGCCCAAGGCACAATAAAATATTTGGTAAATGTATTATTTGCAAGTTTTTTTGATATAAAAGTACTAGGAAATGGCACTGATAGTAATCTAAGTGAAACTACCTGAGATAATAAGTTTGAGCACATTAAGATTTCTAAGACTTGGAATTACATATGTTTGACTTCCAACTATTTTAGCAGAGTTAATCAACTGAATCATGGACCACTGTTCTGCACCAAAGTTTGTGGCCACCCCCCAACCCATCACCAAACCGTAGCCATACCCCCACCCATCGCAAGAATGCCACACCAATCACCCGGTTATAGCAATAACCAACCCCACTTGTTACCCCACAGCCACAATCCCCCAGCAACCCTTCCCCCAGTGCACAGTGCACTCCCCCACACCCCACCCCATCCCCCCAAAACAACCCACACTGCAGCCTCCATCCACCGGACCCATCACCTTACTGCCTATCCCCTAAATTAGAGTTATCGCCCTACTACAGCCATCCCCCTACTTAAAAAGAGACAAAGGGATGAATCAGCATTGGACCACACATCCATGACTTAGACAAAGAACCCAAATTATTTCTGTTTGCCAACAATGGGACATGTTCTTCACTTCGAGTGATTTTGACTAAGATACTGATTTTTAGAACTCAAAGGGAGGTTTTATAAAACAGCTGTAAGACCTGCTTTGTTATATGATACTGAGTGTTGAGCAGCACGAAAGGAACACATTCACAAAATGTGTATAGCAGAGATGAAGATGCTGAGATGGATGTGTGGCAAGACTATGAAAGACAAGATTAGGAATGAGTGCATCCGTAAGGACTTGGGGATAGCCCCAATTGATAATAAAATGAGAAAAATTGACTCGGGTGGTTTGAGCATGTGCTTCGTCGCCCTAACTCAGTGCCGGTTAAAAGATGTGACCGAATCTTAGTAGATGCTAGTAAAAGAGCTCGAGGAAGGCCTAAAATGAGATGGTGCGATGTTATTAAGAAGGACATTAGTTTCTTGAGTTTAAATATGAATATAGTACTTGAAAGAAATCTTTGGCGGAACATGATTCATGCAGCCGACCCTAAATAATTGAGATAAGGCTCTGATGATGATGATACTGATTTTTGGAGTACAATAATTGTACTTCCCCTAAATGCTCAAAATGTTGACAATATTTGTGAGCCTTTAAATATGGAGAAATTCATCATGCCATGTCACTTTCACAGCTTGGCCAAAACTAAGGATGACGTGTCTTCACATTCAAATATATATATAGCATAAGAAATGATTTATGGAAGGTGGAATAGGTGACCAATAATTATATGCAGGGAACCTCTGTATATCTTTAATAAAATTGATGATACAACCTACCTTTTGGAAAAAAATTATAAGCAAGGATAATGTTATGTAAGCTTTCTCTTTCAAAGGATCAAACGTGGAACATGACAAGGATGATAGCAAACCTGTTCCCCAATGTTGTAAGTTGGAATTATCGAGCCTCCCCATGTTTCAAAGTGATAGACCTCCAGATAATTTCTCTAAATCATGAATAAAGTGACAAGGTTCAAAGAATAAATACATCAGTGAGAAATCAAATGGAGTAGATATTACTGTCAGTAGAATTACTAGCTATTGATGCAAACATACTAGTCATATACCTTCTCAGCATCTATTTCAATGGCAATTTAACTGACAAACTCCTCAACACAAGAAGAGAAACCCTAAGAATGCTTGGCCATGACAATGTTTCATTATGACACTCCAGGATGGAGTGGGTAGAGCAAGTTAAATGGGCAAAGAAGGCATTGCTCCATTGAAAAATTGCAAATTAAGCATCATCAAACACAAAAAAATCAATGGTCATCCAATAGCTCAAACCTGTGAAACTCTAGTGACTAATTTGACTATAGTCAAAGATGATTTTTTTAATGACAAGTACCAAGATATATGTGGTTACCAAGCATAGACACTTAAATAAAGCAACTGAATACTCACTGAAAGTATTACACGCCCAGATGCAGAAAACTGTTCACCAGCAATGTCAATCTCAACAGTAGTTTCAGCCCCTATAGCAGGCTGTGAGACACAGGCAAGGAAGTGACGCACAACAAACCCATATAGACGCTGGATAAAAGCATAAAGAAGGATATCAGAAACTGTAAGAAACTTTTAACTGATACTTTTATTGGCATTACATTGACTAATACACTACAAACCATTACCATAAAACTAAAGGTTTTGTTTATCTTGAAATTGAAGCTTCATGTTCCTTATAAGACTTTCTTAAACTCAAAACATATCTGAAAAAACAATTTAAACCCTATTACATCTGTTACAGATGACATTTATAATACAAACACAAAGACCTATTCAAATGATAAAATTATCTATTTTACTTGTCAATAAGATTTGATTGACACATTGACAAGATTAAATAGACACCTTAGTTTGATAAACAGCTGTACATCAAAAAGACAACTAAAGAAATGTCTCTAAGTTGATGTTTACTGTCAAAAGATTATGCTACACTTATGGAATAGACAGGTAGTCTGCACAAAGCACAATGAATAAACACATGATACACGTATGAATAACATAAAAAGCATGTTCAGAGACTGGTACAGGGATTCATTGAAGGTCATTAGGGATTATATATTATCTCTTAGTAAACTGTAGTGCAGACACATAACTGATGATTACTGGTGTCCAAACTGGCCTTTTGTACCTTATTCCTTACCAGATATATTCTTAGTATAATTATTAGATAGAATCAAATGCTCTACGTACTTTATGGTCTTCACTCCAACTGGATTCTCCAGATGAAAATTTAGTTGGATGGATAGGTGGATGAGCCTTGTCATCATGCCCACCACTTTGAGGGATTCTCCAGAGCCTTGCTTCAGGATCTAAAAGTCGTTGAGCATATGCACCCCAATCAGGATGAGCTGTTTGATCTTGCACAATTGCCTACAAACAAAGGCGGCCAAATCATAAATACAGACCTGACAGAAGCAAAAACTCATGAATTTTGATCAACGTATCTTAAGCATAGTTATTGCACTTGAAGATGATGCAGAAAACAAAAGAATGCACAAACCAAGGGAAAGGATAAAAAAGTCCAAGAAAGAAGGGAACATCACAAACATGGGGAACTACCGTTTGAGAAATTTTCTGAAAAAGTATAGAGCAGCGAATATCTAAAAACTGAGAAACAGAAATTCATTCTGACATAATCATGACCATTAAAGCCTCTATCTAGGCTTAGCTGCAAACACATGGTATTCCAGTGAAATAAGTTCCGTGTATCAGCACCAACAGTTCATCCAAATTACTGATAAACATGTCCAAATCCAAAAGTCCAACCAGCCTTCCAGCTGATTGAAACCAACTTCTTTGAATATCCATCTTTCTCCTCTCAAATGTTTATCAGAGAAAATGTACTCAATTCACTCTCAAATTATTCATTGATGATTGCATATACATTAATTACTTTTCAACTTATATAGTGAGCCTCTCTCCACCCCCTCCCCATTAAAAAAGGGAAAGAAAGAGAAAAAAAAGGTCTGTCAAACCATCCTTGAAATCCCATAACAATCTCAACATTCGAAAAGTCAAAGAAGCTTACTTTCACTGCATCATCCAATCCACAAAATATTCCCAAGATCTTAGAAATGAACACATGAACCTAAAAACCTTGTCTGACCCTTATCAAAATTAGGAAATCATCCTTCAAATTGGCACATTGGAGTAAAGGCCAGTGCCGGCTGTTTTCGTTGTTGACGTGGGACAAGAGCGTTTCCCTATCCAGGTCTCACTGCGGTAGCTTGACCTAGGGTTTCATACAACTTAGCAGGAGGAGGAAGATGATGTACGGCGGGTTCGAGGGTGGGCGTTTCAATTTCGAAATGCATGAGGCACTGTGCTGAGTCGTCCTCGCCCAGCTAATCGGCTCAGACAGCTCCTCTTCGGCCGGTTTTCGTTGCCAATGCGGGCCAAGAGCGTTTCCCTATCCAAGTCTCACTGCGGCAGCTTGACCTAGGGCTTCAGACAGCTTAGCAGGAGGAGGAAGACGATGTATGACTGCCTTTGAGGGTGGGCGTTTCAATTTCGAAACACGTGGGGCACTATGCTGAGCCATCCACGCCCAGCCAATTGGCTCAGACAGGCAGGCAGCTCCTGTTCGGACGGTCGCATCGCGGGATCAAGGGTCGAGCCATCAGGCATCTGGTGGTTTGGGCCGGGGGTCCACGCATGGCGTGGCTCATGGCACATTTGTGTTGGGTCAGGGTGCCAGGTCCAATGCGACCCGAAACTTACCCGAGAAGATTTGCGGGCTGTCGCGTCTCATTACGACGGGACCCGGTTCGCGTCTTCCTCGCCCGACTTCGCTGTTTGCACTACGGAACCAACCCCAGTAGTCCTGTAAACGGATCGGATACGGAGCGGATAGTATGATATCCAAATTTGTATTCGATTAATAATCGAATTATCCACCGGATACTTTATTCGAATAATTAACGGATTAATATGAATTCAAATTCGGTTCGGATTTTAAACGGATAATTACTAGACTTACTTAGAGGTGAGTCATGCGAGCCGTGTGGGAGCGCCGTAGGTTAATTTCTCAAAAAAAAAAAGAGTGGAAGTTATTTTTATTTTGAGAGATGTCATCAAAAGATTAGACTTCGTCCTAAAAAATAGGAGATAACTTACCAAAAGGGTGCAAGTGGAGTTCTTATTTTTAAATTATATTTTGAGACAAAAAAGGTAAAAAAGAGCAATCAAACAACATATTAAGATTTGAGGTAATTATATATAGAATATGTGTATCCTTAGATATTTATCTAAAGGTTCATATTCGGTCGGATAATATCCAACACGGATATCTCAATATCCGAATTCGTATCAGATTAATAATCAGATATCTGATATCCCATTAAATTATCTGTCGGATATTTTATTCGGATAATTATCCAATTAAACGAATATGATTTCAAATTCGGTTCGAATTTTAAATGAATAATTGCCAAGCCTAAACCCCAGAAGGATCAACAGGTGCAGGCGACCCTAGTGGCGGTGGTAGGGGCTCTGCCAGTAGTGGATGGAGCTCTAGGGAGGAAGACGTCGTCTCTGCTCGCCTTGTCGTGGAGGACCGAGACTGGGACCAGCGAAGGCCTCCACCGGCAGGAGGTTTTGAGGCGGCAGTTGGCGAGGGTCTCTGTTGCAGTCGGGGTGACACAGGCTGGGTCAAAGGAGCAATGTCCCGGCTAGACAGTGTCGTAGAACTGTCTGGAGCTAGGGGAGGGGGCGAGTGATGCTTAGACATCATGCTTCAGCCGGGCCAATGCTCTCCAGAGAACTAGGGAGAGCTAAATTCCCATCAATGCCTGAAAGCTCCGAAGGTTGATGCAGAGGTGTACCGACATGACCTAGGGGGGTGGACCATTAGTCTGCTCTGCGGAAGCTTGACTTGTATGCTCATACCTTGGTCATTGCTGACTTACACAATCCACCGTCTCCGGCTATAGTTTTGAGAGGCGTAAATCTGAGGCGACCCCGAAGGACTTGCATTCCTCTCTCTTGTTGATGTCGGTCGAGGTAGGGGCCATAGGGGCGGGCCTTCTTGGTGAGACTAAAGAGGTGATCCCTGAGACATCGAGGGGGGGGGTAGGAGGAAGGCATTGTCGGAGGCAGAGGAGGATTGTCGAAGGAGGAAGTAGTGCGCAGCAAGAGATGGTGCGCCACTATTTTGCAATAGGAGAGGGCTCAACAGAGAAGAGACGAGGTGGGGGAGGTGAGGGGAAGGAGGAGAGCAACAATTTATCTTCAGGAGGATTGTCTCATGGAATGTCAGGGGGCTTGGGGGGATGGAGAAGAGGGCGGTGAAGAAGTTGGTCAGGAGTTGTAAGACTAACATTCTTTGTATCCAAGAGACTAAGTGCGAAGGGCAGGGTGAGTCTCTCTTGAGGGAGTTAGGGGGGACTAGACTTACAAAGGGTGTTGTATCCCCGACAGTTGGAAGGTCTGGGGGGATTATGGTTAACTTTGGAGCCCCTTTGAGGTGGATGATGTGGTAGTAGATAGACAGATAAGTAGGCGGGTCATCTCCCTTCAGTTTACCAATGTGAGGGATGATTTTTCATGACACTTCACTGGCATGTATGGTCCACAAGGAAGGGAGGAGAAGCGGCTGCTATGGGAAGAGTTGATCAGCCTCCACCTTTCCTCAGGGAGGCCATGTTGCGTGGGAGGAGACTTTAATGCGGTGGCTATGCCTTGGGAGCAGTCGAGGGAGTTCGGCTATATAAGGGAAATGGAGGACTTCTCAGCTTTCATTGAGGAGGCGACTTTGGTGGACATTGGCATGTCACACGGTCTCTTCACTTGGTCCAACATGCGAGCAGATGCTTCTTGCTAGAGGTTGGACATGTTCTTAGTTTCTGTGGACTGGGAGGATCGCTATCCTCATATGCAAGTGCTTTTGTTAGCTAGAGTGGTGTATGACCACAAACCCATCCTCTTGAAGACTAGCCGGACACGGGACAGACGGTTCTCCTTCAGGCTTGAGAGATTCTGGTTCAGAGAAGCGGACTTCATATACATTATCAGGGGAGCTTGGTATTTACAGGTTGTTGGGCGCTCTGCTATGGCCACTTTGGTGCTGAGGTTGAAACATACTGCATAGATTCTTATAACTTGGGAGGCAGACAAAATCCTCACGGGCAGGGCAACTAAGGATAGAATTCTACAACAGATTGAGAACTAGATAATTTGAAGGAGACAGGATTGCTGGATGCAGAGGATAGGAGCCTTCAGGACTCCTTGAGGTGCCAGCTTGAGGAGATCCTCTCTAGGGAGGAAATCTACTAGAGACAGAGATCTAGGGACAGATGGATTAGAGAGGGGGATAGGAACACTACTTACTTCCAGTGCATTGCTTCAGAGAGGAGGAGTGTTAATACTATTACTTACGTTAGGGTGGGGGCACTCTCTATTTCTTCATAAGAGCACATCAGGGGACTGGCCAGGGACTACTACTCCAGGTTGTTTTCTGAGGTGGATCAGTTCAGACCCACGATAGCAGATGATCTTCTTCCATGGCTTTCTTCTGAGGAGAGGGAGCATATCACTCAGAGCTTTATAGAGAAGAAGACTCGTCATGCAGTTTTCTCTCTTGCAGGGGATAAAGCACCAAGATCATATGGCTTCCCATTGACTTTCTTCCAGCACTGTTGGGATATCATCAACTCTGACCTTATGGCAACATTCAGGGAGTTTCAGGGGGGAGGGCACACTTGGGGGATATTAACAAAACCTCCTTATCCTCATCCCTAGAAAGCAGGGAGCACAGGAATTCAAGGACTTCATGCCCAACAATTTGTTGAATGGCACATATAAGATCATCACCAAGTTGCTAGTAGAGAGACTGGATAGAATCATGGACATGTTGGTCAGTTGCTACCAGGGAGCCTTTATCAGGGGGAGGCATATATAGGATAATTTTTGGGTGGTCTATGAGTGTTTGTATGCCATGAAGACTCAGAAGAAAAGAGGAGTGGTTTTGAAGCTACATTTTGAGAAGACTTGTCACATAGTCAATTGGCTTTACGTGTTTGATGTGTTGGAGAAGATGGGCTTTAGGGAGAAGCGCATTGGATGGATCCGAGGTTGTACCTCATCTGCTTCCTTTGTTGTGCTAGTCAATGGGAAGCCGTCTTCATACTTCTACAGTGGCAGAAGGCTCAGGCAAGGAAACCCTATGTCTCCCTCCTCTTCGTTCTTGTGGCTCATGTCCTTAGCAGGGTGTGGCAGAGAGCACAGATTGCAGATTTGATTAGAGGTTTCCAAGTGGTAAGAGGGGGTCCCTCAGTCACCTACTTGCAGTATGTCGATGATACTATTCTGTTCTTGACAAAGGGTGAGCAACACCTTTATATGGCTAGACTTCTTCTGGAGTTGCTGGAGGAGACCACTGGCTTGAAGGTTAAGTTCAACAAGAGCTTGCTTATTGGGGTTAATATGGAGGATATGCCTCTCCTGAGGGCGGCGCGGATCTTGGGCTACCAAATAGGTGCCTTCCCCATTTCCTACATAGGCCTCCTTTTGTCTCTAGAGGCTCTACGTTGTGCTGATTGGCTCCCCATTATATAGAGATATGAGGCTAGATTGACTAAATGAAAGGCTAGACTGTTGTCATATGGGAGAAGATTAGTCTTATGCAAATCAATTCTGAACAACTTATCTATCTACTTTCTCTCAGTGTTCCAGATCCCGAGGACAATGGTGCAGAGGATTGAGTCCATTCAGGGGAGATTCTTCTGGCATGGGAGTAGGAGGAGACGCAAGGGGGTGACATGATATCAGGTGGAGGAAGGTGGCTGCTAGCAAGGAGCAAGGGGGACTGGGGATCAAGGATGCGGGAGATTTTAACTTGGCTCTCTTGTGCAAGTGGCTATGGAGATTGGGGGCAGGGGATGATGGGTTTGGGCGAACCTTGTGAGACAGAGGTATTATAGTACGAGAAGGGTTTAGGACTTGGACACACCTCACATGTCCCAAACCTCTACCATCTGCCATGGCATTTTGACTATATCCTTTCCTCCAGCGTTCAAGTCCGACTAGGGAAAGGCAACATGTGCCTTTTCTAAAAGGACAGATGGTGGGGTGAGCTCTCTTTGGAGGCATCTTTCCCCAACCACTTTGTTATCACTGCTAACCCTCTACGGATGGTGGACCGGGCTTTTAACCCCCAGCTTTCAGAAGACACCTAGCAGCCGACCTTCTGGAGGGATCTCAAGCCACCAGAGATGGAGGAGTTCCAGGACCTCCTTCTTCGCCTCCTAGATTTCTCCCCGCATTCCCTCAGAGAGGATGCATAGACTTGGAGGTGGAGTAGGAAGAAGACATTCTTGGTTCGGTTTGCTACACCTTTATCTCGGGCGGAGGGGTGCACCATAGTCTTGCCTCGCAGATTTGGAGGTCGAGGAGCCTGCTGAAGATCCTCACTTGGAGAATTTCTCACGGGAGGCTCCCCAGCTATGACCGGCTGGTTCGTTTCGTCCCCGACATCCAACCGACTTGCTACTTATGTGGGTAGGACGATGAGACCCTGGACCACTTGTTCATAGGTTGTTCCTATCCGCGGGAGGTGTGGGATGCGTTGGCTTCGAGGTCTGACTGCTATATTGCCCGTCAGACGGAGGTGCATCACTTCATCGGATATTGGGGTAGGACTTTGCCCCTCATAGGAGATGCGATTGTGTGGTGGTTGGTTCTTCATGCCACTCTTTGGTCCTTGTGGGGTGAAACCGTGAAAAGAACAATAGGATTTTTAGAAGGGAGACTAGAACTGAGGAGTCTCTTGTTTCTTTTATTTGTGATAAAATGAGGGAATGTGAAGAGTTGCTTTCTAATGTGAATTCTCTCAACTCCCTTCTTTTTGTTTTGTTGGGGGGCTAGTGAGGCCCGCATCGTCTTAGTGTGATCACTTTGTATAAGGATTTTTTGGGAGTGCTTGACCATACTTGTATGTCTTATAAACAAAGTTACAGAGAGGGCCTAAATGAAGAGAAGTTTCATTCATTCTCCAAAGCGCCGCTTTCTCCGTTCAAGCTGAGTGACCGACGTGGACAACGTCAGCCCTTTTGCCTTCGAACTCACCGAGTTCGGGCCCAACTTCTTCGATGGCTCTTTGCAGGGGGCTGTATTTCTCCTCTGCCTGTTTCAGCAGCTCTTCGACAGTCCTCTGTCAGTTGCATCAAGACGGCCGGCCCTCAAGTGGTCTGCGCTGAAACCAGCCTCTTTCATATTTCGCTTTTGATTTAATACAATAGTGGTACTACCCACTTTCAAAAAAAAAGTGGCACATTAGAGTAGTTGACCATATGGCACAAGGGAGCACACCACTACTTATTATGGTTTCATTGCTCCCACCTCCTAGACTTCTCCAGATTTAAATCCTGTTGTTACCACTTTTCGATCATTCTACCACCAATTTTATTCAAGAATAAATATAGGTAGTACAATCTTAGGTAGAGAGAGTTTCTTCACCTGCTCACAACTAGTAGACCACAATGAGACGTAAAACAACAGAGTGGAAGACAGAAAAACATGTTCCACGAAATTTGGAAATCCAAAGTACAGCATGAAAACTACAAAAAAGAAAGGGGATGGCCTCATGGCCCGATAGATACAAGCATACAATATGTCTCCTAATACAAACAGGACTAGGACCATTTCCATGGGTTTGCAAATACCAGCAACTAAGCACCACCTTCCACATCTGGTTATCTGGAGTAAGCCAATAGATGCTTTCATGTTAAGTACTGATGTGGCCTGCAGGAACCTTAACTGATAACTTCCTATCCTACTTACATCAGACTGAAGTCTTACACAAAATGTAGACCTATGCTTGCATGGTTGGCAGTATGTTGGCAGTATCGGCCGAAACCGATACGGCCGGTACCGATCTGAAACCAGGCCAAATCACTGTAGCATGTCCGAAACCATTAAAAAATATTTTTTTAATGGTTTCGGACAAAACCATTAAGGGTTTCGACCGAAACCGTACGGTTTCGGACCCGACCTGTTTCGGTCCGAAACCGGACGGTTTCGGCCGAAACCAGACATTTTCATTATTTTTTTTAGTTTTTTAAATGGTTTCAACCGGTTTCGGCCGAAACCGATACCGAAACCGGTACGTCTCGGTTTCGAAACCGGTACCGAAACCGATACTGCCTTCCTTGGCAGTATCGGCTGAAACCGATACGTTTCGGCCGAAATGTATCGGTTTCGGCCGGTACCGAAACGAAACCAGACCTGCTCACTGTAGCAGGTTCGAAACTTTAAAAAAAAATAATGGTTTCGGACGAAACCGTATCGGTTTCGCCCGAAACTCACACGTTTCGGTCCGAAACCGGACTTGCTCAATACATTTTTTGGCCTTTTTTGAATGTTTTGAACCGGTTTAGGTCCTAGCCGAAACCGGTACTGCCATCCCTGTCTGCCTGAGGGTCTCGCTTATCTGTGAATCCAACATGATGCCCAATCCCACCATCTCCTGTAGCCTCCCTTTTCTAACTGTTAAGACTCCTATGATATGTGCATCTATTTACAGTCCATAATCTAAAAACTAGGCACAATAGTGCAAATAATTCACTCATCAGAACCCAAGCGACCAACAGCCCTATAACCATTGAACCCAAGTCAATTAGACTATCTAAACCCATGTCAAATAAGAAGCTAAATCCAAGACGATCGCCACAAGCTGGAGTATGTCTGTGCACCTATCCCATATATTGTTCTTACTTTTTTCACCATCTACCGCGATATATCCAGGCCATAGTTGCAAAGAAACATGACCCTAAGTAAGAAACATTTTTACTAGGAGAAGCATTTGCAACATGAATTTGTTTTGTTTCAGAAATGTATGGACAAGGGGGGTGCTGGGGTTGAAGTCTTGAAGATGCCTGCAGCAGAAGCCAGATGCTCGCCTATATGGGGGGGGGGGGGGGAATAAGAGGGAAGATGAGAATAGGAAGGAGGTGACAGCAGTGGCAGCAAACATAATCTTGGGCATTCATAGCAGTGGCTTGTGCCACAGCAGATGCAGGTGAAGGTGGTGGCAGCACAATCAATTGCTGACAGGGCATGCTCATGTGGACAGAGGCGACATGCCCGGGCATTGGTGGCCACAGGTAAGGTGGGGATGGCAATGGCATCTGCAAGAGCGAGTGACAAAACCATCGTAGAGGCAGTTCCAGCATGGTTGGTTTAAAAATGTGAAATTGGATGCACAGAAAAGGTTCCTCACAACTAAAGTTAATTACAAAAGTATGATGCATAAATAGAATACTCTATAAGCATTTTTAAAGGTTAAATATCCATGAAAACTTAAAATTTAAAAAAATAAAAAGTTCTAAAAAATGATAGGGAAATGTAGAAATTACACCAAAGATATTTACTGACAATTCAATATATAATGAATATCAGTAAGCAAGATAAATACTCTAAATTCCTAAACTATAAAAAACATATGTTTTTTCCAGAAATTATTGTGGTTACATCACCAATTTTATTACTGAACAAAGGAAGCACAACCATGTGGAGGACAGGAGAGATTCCTCCCACTTACCACAAGGAAATCTGTAAAAGGAAAGAAGGTGTGGTTATAAATGGTTCACAAGCCACCTCAAATTATCAACAGAAATCCGGAGAATAAACCTACACCAATTATGAAGAAGAGATAAAGATCTAAGAGATATGATTTCGACACAAATTCTACTTTCCCAGAAAAAGTTGTCATTGCATTCCTTCCAAATACTCCAGGAGATGGCATGTGGGAATAATTAGTAAGATTTGGCTACTAATCCTTATGATCTTCTAATCATAATACTAGTAATTGATTTAAATTTCTCATTTCTCCTTTTTCTTTTAGCGCCATTTCTCATTCTCATTTTTTGCTGTTTCCTACTTTCATTTCCCAAGTTGGCAAGCAACTATGATCCAGGTTAATCCTCTGTATCCGACCCATATATTACTCTGCATCAGTGCAATGCCACAATTCCTGAAGGAACTACAGCTAAAATTCAAAAGTGGTTAGACAACTGAACAAAATTCAGCAGCAACTGTAACCAATAACACATCCATGTAAAGGCAGTCAAGCAGGATCATAACATGAAACGCTTCTCACAGGTGAGTCCCATCATTACTTATTGAAAAAATTACAATGAAGAAAATGTGACAAGAATGTAAGAGATTTGGGTAAATAAGAAGCCAATGAATTGGTAACATTGGTAGCATAATTGCCAAGTGCAGGATACATACGTGCAAGTCTGTATTAACTGAGAAGCTATCTGTTTCTGTTCGGGGGTAACTAATGAATCCAGCTTGATAGAGTTCCTCTGCTACCTGTTTTCAGATGCATAATAGATATGCTGATAATGCCATTGTGAATTATTTGAGGATTGGAAAACATGAGAAAAACATAGATCATTCAGCATTGGGTCAAAAAGATTTAAAAATGTTGACCTAATAAGATAAATAATATAAGTTGAGGAGCAAATTTTAGGTATTGGTCAACTTTCAAGCATTTTAGTCATTGGCAAGATATATGAGAGAACAAAAAGAGCACTAAAGGGAGACCAAGCACATATTTGTAGTTTCCTTTCTCACTATTTCTGCATTCTCATGTGTAGTTTATAAAGATGTAACTAGGGTGTTTGACACGGTGTTTGATGTATATGACCTAAGTTCTGGTCATTCCTCAAGCTTTATGAAGAATGAGACCGGATCGAGCAATGGTTATTTTTCCCCTTCCATTTGGACTGTGATAGAAAATAAAATTTCCTTTACCCTAAAAATCATGGTACTTTCCTTTGCAATGTTTACAAACTTGCTTCCATGTCTTCTCTGTTTTGATTCTACCAGAAAGCACCTGTTCTCTTTGACATTGGCACATCTTTCACAAACGAAAATTTGAGAATGTTCAACAGTCTCATTTCCATATAGAGAAATAGGCTATAAGAGATAGAACTGCAGAATAGCAGACATGAAGAATTATTTCCCCACAACAATTATCTGTCACTCGACCATGCAAGGTGCACAAACTTGCTTAAGTTGCAAAGTAAGCATTACCACCAACTTTTTTACAGCAGTGATTGTCATGACGATGATGGGCCACAGAATTAAAAAAAGAAAAGGAAACAAAAATTAGGCAGCTCGCCCTCCTCCACAGTTTCTGTTCCAATCCCACTTGAAGGGTGTCACAGGATAGGACAACTTGGGAATCTATGCTGGTTGCAAATAATTTCAGAACCACCATCAAGAAATACTATAGGAAATGAAAGACAGACACTTCAGCAGGTTCCAACCAAGGTTTGCCGACTCGGCAATCTGACTTGACTTGGTCCGGTCCAGATATGAGTCATATCCAGCCAAGTTGGGCCAACTCAAAGCTGACTCAGTCCAGCCCAGATGCAAGTTGACTCATGTGAGTCAGATCGAGTCAGCAAACCATGGTTCCTACAGGTTTCAATCGGTTCAGCAGTTTCACAATCAAAACCAACAAAATCAGACTGGTTTAGCAGTGTAGATTCTCTCTCTCCTTGAACACACATTTTGATGATTCTCTCTCTCTCCTTGAACACACATTTTGATGCTGTTCTTCATCCTATTTTAGGTTTTTGAGAGTTTGGATTTTTGTTAAACAACAAAGAGGGGAGGAACCTTTGTGGATTTCCTTTTCTTTAGCATGTCAAGCTCTTTTGGTACCCTGGGCTTGGGGCCATGGGCATGATGTAAAACCTCAAATTTTGTCAACTCTTGCATCATCCAAGGTTGAAGTAACTTTATTGAACCACAAATGTATATAAGTTATACATGCTCAAAGTCGTTCTCTATAAACATCAGCATATCAGATAAAAACAACCAGATTCTACATGTTAGCACTTTGGCTAAGAGCTACATGTTGTCTACTCCAAACTAGAAGTCTATTCCTCCCCCTAGTGTCCATTGTCGCAGGAGTATAATTTGGACTAATTTTCCTGGCAGAATAAGTGCACATAGGTTTAAAAAATATATAGAAGTTTGGTATCTAAGCAGGAAACATGACACGATGTTTTTATCATACTTTTGATTTCCCATCATCAACTTTCAGCTCTATACAGATAGAATGATGACCTCTCCATTTTTCTATTTAAGCAGCAAATTTATATGACAGGTTTAGCTTGCTCAAGAAGAAGGCATTAGCTACAGGTTTGTGTAGCTGAAAACTGATATTCTTCACCATAGAAGGGAACACATGCAACTAGATATTCGAGTCGCTAGTATGGACTACTCTGCTAAACTAATAGCAGGAGCTACTTGGTTGCATCAAGTCCTCTTCTTCTCGTAGGAAGGTAACAATTACAAGATAGAAAAAAAAATCAGTATCGAACGGCACCTTAAATTTGGGATTTTTTTCCAAAAAAGGTAGCTTTTGCTACCAATTTTATTGATAGAGAGAGGTAGTACAACCGAGAAGGGAGAGAAGTTCCTCTACCCTGCAAAGACAGTTAAAGAAAGTAAACTACATAAGAAAACTGAGACTGGCTACAGGTGCCTTCAGAATATGGCAACTTCAACTCCTGATCAACACATTCGCCCTTGAGCAGATGTTCTCCCACGTAAACTTTGCCGCCTCTGAATATGTTGTTGTTTCTATCTTTCCAAATGTTCCAACAAACTACAGCCAGTATGATTTGGAAGATTTATCTTGGATCTTAGAGTAATTCTTTCCAGCACCCTGTTTAAGGAGCTCCCACATTTTGGACACCAAAAGTATGATGTGTAGAAGCCAACTAACTTGCCAATGATATGCCAAACTGCAAAGCTCTGTGGGCATTGGACAAAAAAGATGCTCCACACTTTTGTCAGCTAAACTGCAAAATGCACAGGTGGTCTCAGCATCATATTGCCACTCTTTCCTGTATAATTTGATGATGATACGCCAATTCAGGAATAGCCAAAAAATGCCCAGACTTTCAGTGGAGCATTTGCCTTCCACACGGAATGTAGGTGTGGACTGGCAGTGTAAGATTGTTCCATGAACTGGTACAAATCCTTTACAGAGAAGTTTGCAATTTTTTCTGCCATAAAAGGCTGTCTTGGCTGGAAGGTCTAGGACCTGCAAGTACTCTGCTGCCTCAGTGTCCTTGAGCCCGTGTAACTGAACAAACCAATTTGTGGATATTCTGTCCTGAATGTAGCACTGACTAACAGAAGCCACTTATTTGTAGAAAGGGAGTAAATTGCAGGAAACTGGCTTTGTAGATAGGTATCTCCACACTACGGTCTTTCCAGAACAGGGTATTCTGCCCATTACCCACCTGTAAAGAAAAAACAATTTTCTAAAATTGGGGGGATGTTCTCAAAATTCCTTTCCATATAAGAGAAATCAAGTGTGAGTTATCCAAGTTGAGGTAGAAGCAGTTTATGGAATAGTACGCAATTGCTACTCATATTTTTTATAGTTGTTCTCTGTCAGTGGTGAGGAACCTCTCCTCGGTTTTGATTGTATTAGCTCTGTTTATTCTTCCATAAATTGACGGTACGACCCACATACTTTCAATATATATATATATATATATAATTCTTAGGCAATCATAATTCTTAGGCTAAGACAGACCGAGTCAGCCTGATCCGACTTGCATGAATCTGGGCTGGACCGAGTCAGTCTGGCACGCCGAACTGGCCAACCTTGCTTTCACCATGCCATATGGACATCAACCCTGAGGAGCAGCAGAGAGTTGTGTTTTCTTACCCCAAAAAGAAGTTGTAGCTTGTAACACCAATCCTATTAAAAAATAAAAAAGGATGCGGAGTACACACTAGTTATGAAGGCACTAGAGAGTTGTGTTGATGAGCTTGTAGGCTCAGCCTGGCCCAAGCCTGCTCTAATCCCACACCAGGGTATGCAGTATCGCCCGGCAAGTACCGGTACCGGCCTTGGCCGGTACAGTTCAGCCCATTTGAAACCTGTGCCGGCCAATATAGGCATTAAAAAAAATAAAACTGGACGGCTGCCTCCTCCGGACCCTCATCTCACTGTTGAGAGAGAGGGGGGAAGGGAGGGAGGGGAAGAGAGAGAGAAAGAAGGGGCTGGGGGAGAGAGAGGACATGGGTGGGACTGTGTGTGTGTGTGAGAGAGAGAGAGGAACCGGGGTGGTGTCAATGTGGCGGTCATTGGCAGCAGAGGGGGCCACAGACAATGGCGACAGCAAAGGCAGTGGCGATGGTGGTTGCATCGGTCGGCAGCAATGGCGGTGGAGGTGGGGGGAGACCTCTCCCTGAAACCTAGAGAGAGAGGCAGGGGGTTACGATTTTGCAAACCTTGGTGGGTGCGTGGGTGGGTGGGTGTGGGGGGGGGGGGGGGTGTGTGAGAGAGAGAGAGAGAGAGAGAGAGAGAAAGAGGGTATACAGAGAAGAAGACGGTCGCTCGCCGCTGTCCGCTGTCCACCACTCGTCGGGAACCCGCCATCCACCACTTGCCGCTGGCCGAGGAGATACGAGAGGGGGGCGAGAGGCTGATAGGCTAAGGTCGAATGGAGGGGCCAGGGGGGGCTCTATTATGGGGCCGGCTAACCGGGCCACCTTGGTTTGTCCAAGTTGGGCCGAAGCAGGCCGGGCCCAACTTCCCAAGGCGGTCAAGCTCAAGCAAGCCGGCCTTTATCGGGGCATGGTGGGGGAATCAGGGAGAAGTGGGGAACTGCTGAACCGGTACCTTACCGGACGATACCGGTTCGTACCGGTACCGAAATCGGTACCAATTTTGAATACCTTGGCCCACACATTAGTCAATCTCACAAGTTCAAGCTATTTTTGGCCCTTGCGCTCAAAATCATGGCTCTGAAATTTAGCCTGCATCTAGCCCAGCCCCAAAGCCTACAAGCCAGCCCAGGTCCCCTGACAGACCTAAGGGGGAAGATGTAGGGTGAGGGGGAGATGGAATGCCAACTTAGCTTAGGCCCTAGGTTTCTCCCATTGCTTGGCTCAGTGTAACAGGAGTAAAGCAGCCATTAGGCCTAAATCTAATGGCTGCAGGTAACTAAGCTTCAACAGTCAGATATCAATAGGGATGGGAGTTGGGCAAGCCAGCCCATGGCCCAACCCAACCCAACCCGAATTCCTTTAGTCTGGTCAACCCAGATAGCCTTGTTGAAAAGAGTGTCGAAATCAGGCTAAAAAAATTTGAATCCGGGCTGAAATCGGGCCAGCCCATGGCCCTCCAAAATCCTCCAAGTTCTGATTGGCAAAACCCTAGCCGCAGTTGAGCATCTCTCTTTGGGCCTTCATCTATTTCTGTTCCCCAATCCATCCGCAGAGCAGAGCAGATCGCCGTCCCCAACGCCACCATCTGCAGCAGAGTGGAGTGCCCCCCCTCCCTCTCCTCTCCTCTCCAGGCCACCATCTGCAGCAGAGCAGAGCTCCCCTCTCCTCTCCATGCCACTGTCCGGAGCAAAGCAGTCCAGCTCCCTGCCCTCTCCTCTCCATGCCACCATCCGAAGCAGAGGTCTCCTCTCCATGCTGTTGTCCACACGGAGTAGAGCGCCCCCTGCTCTTTCCTCTCTCCACTTGTTGATGCAAAAAATGTGGCATGCTGATAAATAGCAAATTTAAAATATTTTGGCGTGTGCATAATTAATTTGGTAATATAGGGTATATTAGACGATATAGGTTCGTGTATTGGACCTTTCCCCACCAACTGTAGTTGATATTAATTTACATCGGCGAACAAACCAAATACCTTTCATTAACTGTCAAATAAAACCCTAACCCCCATCAATATCGACTATGATATTAGGGTGTTTGTCTAATGGTTATGATCATGATGATCACCCATTCTATATAAAATCTTGTAGATAACTAAAGGATTTTAGTCCTTGAACATATAATGTAGATAGCAATAGTCTATTAAGACTCGTACATTTGTCCCCAATTATGTAAATGGACTACTGGACTTGTATATAGTCCCAATCAGAACGTTGGATTTGTGTATGATCACAATCGGACCGTTGGACTTGTATACTATCCCAATTCGACCGTTGGATTTGTCTACTATCATGATTGGACAATTGGATTTGTATACGGTCATGATCAGACCATTGGATTTGCATACGGCCGCCATCAAACTGTTGGATTTGTATACGGTCACAATATAACCATTGGATTTGTACACAGGCCCAATTAGACAATTGGATTGAAGTATAATCACGATTGGCTGACAGATCGCCATATGATCATATGATCAGACCGTCAAATTGAAGTATAATCACGATCAGCCGTCAGATCGGCATAGGATCATGATTGGACCATCGGATTGAAGTATAATCACGATCAGCCGTCGGATTGCCATATGATCACGATCGAACTGTCAAAATGAATTAATTTCCTTAAGTGTCCATCAGGACTTAAGAAAAAAGCACGTAGGGGTATATACAACATATGCTTCTTTTTCTTTCTTTTATTTTTTTAACAAGCACAAGGCATACGTTGAAGCTTCTTGAACTCCTTCGCCACGGGGGTTCCCTGCACTTCGTGTCGTCTTTCCACCCTTAGCCTATTTATAGGCATCGTTGAGTTTACCTGGGGGAGGTGAACACTTGAGAGCTCCCCCAATTAGCCAAAGCTCTCTTTGAGTTCCCCCCAGTTAACACAAAGGGGGGGTCTGGCCAGCCCATTAACTCCACTTGGTTAACCGGGGGAGGAATGGGATCAAGGAGGCAGCCCCTCATCTCTCCCAGTCCGCCGGGAGTGAGAACAGGGGGTGTGGGAGCTAGTGAGCCCCGCGCAACTCCCTCACCTCTCCTTGTTAGCCGGGAGAGAGAGGAGGGGGGACGGGGGGAGCCTGTGGACCCCATGCAACCCTGGCTAAATCGGGGGAGGTGAGGGAACTCTGCCCCCCTTGTCCAGCCAGTTGGCAGGCTAAAAAAGATGGGGACTGGGATTTTTTTTTACGGATTCAACACCACTCCATGCAGATGCAGCAGGGGCAGCAGGCCATTTCCACAGACCCTCTAGCATCGCAGTAGCAGTCAGCAGCCTTCTCTCCTCACACCGCCACAGCAGTCTGAAGATTCTTCCCCAGCAGCAGTCTAAGTTGAGATTGGGTGTGTAATTGGCCAAGGAACTTCATGAACTAGTTTGACATTGTAAGTTGAGATGTGATGGCTTGAAATCTCTGATAAGGATTAACTTGCAGAAGAGCTATATCAGACATTGTCGATCTGTTGTATTCAGGCGGCCATAGTTAGTTTCAAATGTTGGGGTCTTAAATCATTTATCTCATTTCCCATCCAAATACTTTTTATTGGTTGGAGTATATAGCAAGCTTGTTTTGGTTTCTTTGTCCAATCACTTTGCTTCCCAATGCAAACTTGATGGCCTGCATGTTCATCAATGTATAGAAGTTTTCAATTTGTCACAATGTAAAGCAGCAACTCTGTAATTTTTGTTTGGGGGCATTTTATGATTGTACTGTCTGCAAATTTTCTGCAATCAGATCTGAAAACTGTTAAAATCCATATTGGGATCCGAACCATTAACATTTGATAATTTGGGTCCAGGTTAGTATCAAATTTTACAATCAGATCTGAGAAAGCTGCTAAACTTCACATTTGGATATGAATCCAGTTAATATTTGACAATTCAGATCCAGATCATCACCAGGTTTTTAACAATCAGATCCAAAAAGCTCATAAATTTCATATTTCGATCCGAATCCAGTTAATATTTGACATTTGGATCCAGGCCATTATCAATTCAAATCAGATGCAGAAAGTGTGTTAAAATTCACATTTGGATCTGAAAGCAGATCATTATCGGGTCTCGTTTGTTCTGGGTTCGGCCTGACATGATCCGACCCAGTTACACTCCTACATTGGGCCAGCCCAGCCCAATAAGTTGACCTTATAATATATACAGATATATATATGTATATATATAGGGAGCAAATTTATTTACTAGTTAGAGAATTGGGCCAGCCCGGCCCAACCCAACCCAGCCCAGCCCAGCCCAGCCCGGTTAGGGCTGGGCTGTTACAATCTGGGTTGAACATACGTTGGGCCAAATTTGGGCTCGACCAAATTACCACCTGGCCCGAGCCAACGAACCTAAGTCCCATCCCTAGATATCAGGCAGAGTGGATATGAGTTTTCTGTATCCACTCCATTTATTTACAATAATGAACGGTTATCTGTTTAGTATCAGCCAATTTGGATAATTATTGGCTTATTCAGATGCAGTCCAAATAGGTACAGCACAATATCCAGATCCCTTTACAGCCCTACAGATGGGTCGCAGAACCCAAATAACTGAAAAGGTAAACCTACTTGCAAGTTGCTGCAAAGCCAGACAAGTCCATAAATGATAGACACTATCATGACAGCAGATATGTAGGCAGTAGATTATCTTTTTTTAAAAAGTGGACGATGCCACAGTGTATTATAAAATCAAAATAAGGAGATACATAAGTGTAACTTTTTAGAGTAAATGCCTCAAGAGAAAAGGTCCTATGCAAAAGACACATTGAGCAAGTGTGATAGAGCTAATCCCCTCTCAAAAAAGACAAAAGAGAAGAGTCACTGGCAGCCAGATTACAAGAGGAAACGGCCCATTCAAGAATGTGGTTACAAACTAAAGGACCCACAGCATCTGGGCATCTAGCTTCCCTCTTGAAGATTCTAGGATTCCTTTCTGTCCAAAGAGCCCATAGGGTAGCATGCAGAATCAGCCACCAAACCACCCTATCTCCCCTGGAAGTCCACTTCCTATGCTAGCTGGACAGTAAAGCAGAAATTGCAGGAGGAAGGCTGGCCAGACGATGGAGCTTGGAGAGGATGAAGACCTACACCTCCTTAGAGAAGGAGCATCCTAAGAAGAGGTGATCAAGTGACTCCTCCTCAGTCCCACGCAAGCAACAAAAGAGAGAAATGTCGGGAAAGAAGTGGCGAAAGCTGTCCCTAGTAGGTAATCTAGCATGAGAAATCCTCCAAATAAGGAGCTTTACCGTTAGCAAGCTTCTCAGATTGCAAACAATGGGAGAGAGGGAATGTAAACATCCCCGAAAGGCAATACAGGAGTAAGCTGAGCACACGGAGAACTTGAGACTATTGTCCGGAAGGCAAATCCAAGAGTTCCTTTCAGCTAGGAAGGGACGAAAATCTTCGATCAAAGAAAGGAGGGCATTGAAATAAGAAATCTCCTCTTCCCGGAAGTCTCTCCTAAAAGACGGGTGCCAAAAGCTGCCAAAGGAAGAGGCCACAAAACATTGACTCACTAAAGCACCAGGCTCCAAGACAATCCTAAAGAGCTGAGGAACCATTCGGCTAGGGTGAGGCTACTACACCAGCAGTGCAGCTAAAGGCTATCACTCAACCAAATAGAGGTGAAGGAATGAAAGACATCAGCAGCTTGGAGAATACCCCTCCAAACGTGCAAGAGGGAACGAGTGGAAGCCGGCTCAATATCCCATACATTGGAGGAGTAGTACTTCTCCCTAATTAGGCGGGCATCTGAAGTAGTACCCAGTTGTTGCACCCGCATATTTTCTCGAGCTAATCGAGATATAAGCGAAGGGAATTACTCCCTAGACATCGCAAGACGGCATAACCCCAGAGATGCTTTGTCGACAAAGCCGAGGTCGAAAACAGGAGCATCTTGCCATATCATATGGCACAACACAACGGGTGGGGACCACCCCCGAACACTTGGCAAGCGGAACCACACTGGCCATCCTACAGCATACAGGCCCGACCTGGGACCCAAGAAAACACGTCATGTTCCATGGCACAACATAAAAAAGGCGGGGAACGACTCCCAAAGTGCCTTCTACAAGTGACCGCCGCCACACAGGATATCCCTCTGGACCTCTCCCTATTGATGCGGGACGGGACGCGAACCTGGGACTCTAGCTCGCGGACGTCCCTAAGGGAGGGAAACGTGTGGATCTGCGCGGTTGAGAAACCGGCAATGAGTCTCAGGTATCGACTTTTCCGCGTGCTCGGATCGAGTCACGGGACGGATTCCACTCACTCACTCTCACAGCGGTGATAAAAATTTGACGAGCTAGTTATTCTATCACTCTAGCAGCGGCATATACAAATATACGAGTAAAGCAAATACCAAGAGGGGAGCGGAAACGATACCTCCACGCTCCGGGCGTGGGGAAGGCGATCCCGGCCAAGACTCGTACTCCCGGTACACAGTAATTAAATATTATAGCAGTGATTTTATGGCCCACTCCACGCAGGGAGGTAAAGGGCGACAACAATAACCCGGGAATACGAAACTTGGGTTGACGGGCAGCAATTTGTAACACTCTCGGGCCGGAGACGGGCTGCTGGTCCGGCTCGGTTCTGCGGGGCCCGCGGACAGCAGGCGGGTCCGGCTGCTGAGACGGCGGTGCCCGGGCGTCTCCTTGCTGCGGCGGCAGGCTGGGACGTTGCAGGGGGGTTGCCGATCGATCTCCGGGAGCGGCGGTCACCGAAGGTATCCCGGCGTATTTTTGCTGGAATTATCCGATGACTGCTTTGCTGGCCTGTTCACGGATCAGAAATGCGCGCCTCCACGAAAAGAATTTCTGCGCCCAGATCCGGTGTCAGATTGAAGCAAAATTGGTACCGATAGATAGAGGACTCAAAGGGCTACAACATATAATTATTTCAGATCCATCCAGTAGACGGATTAGAAATAAAAATGACTGTTCCCAAGGTTTTTTTACTGACTCGGATTACAGACAGTCAGGACAGAACAGGTTCTGCCTGAAAATGAACTTTGACCAACCTAAAAATGATGAATCTAGACTCTGAGAAAATTATGGGTGGAAGAGGGGGATGTGAGGAACACGTATGATTTTTTTGGGAATTTTTAGAGAAGACTAAGTGGGCGGGAAAAATATAAGAACCGACTGCTATCCTGCAGATCTGCAAACTGGCAGATTGCTGGGGGAAAACTTGATTACGGAAAAAATACTAAACGAAGGTGAAATGACACGAAATTTGAACTGGGGATGGGGGATGATAGGAAGAACAAACTCTCAAAATTTGGGGTCGAGCAGATCTCCTGATTGGGAGATAGAATTTCGGCCTCAACTTGCTGTCCAGAGTTGGACAGAACTCCAACGAGGCGGCGGCGGTGGTGCGATGGCGGCACGAACGGAAGCGGCGGCGGAGCTTCACACTACAGGGAAGAGATACAACTTGGAATCCACCAAGTTTTTTAGGGAATCCACCCTAAGAATATAGCAATCCAGCTGCAAGGGAAGAGAGGGAGAGAGGGACGCCCTTGGACTTGCTCTTGGCAAAAATGCTTAATTCTTCATTAATTCTCACAAAATAGAAAATACATGGATTATATAGAAATGTACAAAAGACCTAAACTATCCCTAGATCTAGGGTTAGGGAGGGGTAAATAAGGGATAGGATAATTAATCCCCCATGTGGTCAAATGACCATAAATAAAAAAAATACAACAAGCATTAAACTATATTAAAGTGGGGCGCCCCCTTGACTAAGGGGTACCAAAATTTGAATTTTCTTCTATTTGTCCCCCCTTAGTCCAAGTCCAATCTTGGACTTTGAATTAGCCCCACATGGGCCTTAGATCCTAGGTGGACCAATTGGAAAGAGGGTGGGGGCCCTGCTGGACCTACTGGCATTTTACATAGAAACCCAAATACCTTTTTACAAAGAAACCCAAAGATTTCTAATGACTAACCATTTGGCTTATAATGCCTTACAATTATAAACCCAATTAGCCAAGGATATAAATGCAAACAAAAGGATGTAAATGCAAAAATAAAATGTTAGTGCTCGGTGTTGATTCCCATCAATTCTCCCAGGGTGGGAAGAACTCGACCCCGTCGAGTAAGGGGTGCGGTTGTGGATCTGTCACCGACCAGGTAACGCGGAGTACGCTCCACTCCAAATAATTGTCACCTGCTCATCCCGTATATATTTGATATGCACATGCTGCTGTGGGAATGAGGCTTAGTGGTGGACACTCCGGGGTGGGGTCACTCTCAAAGGAAGGAGACGGCTCAATGACTCACTAGGAATCACCGTTGAGTCCCTATATATCACTAGATCCGAGATACTGAGATAGGGCCGATCCTATATTCCGACAAGTCTACAACGTACGCATGAGATCCGACTTGCCTCACACTCGAAAGGGACTGACACCGCGAGCTTACAATAGACCGACTATGCAACTCCTAATATGCTCGACACATGCGGACTCACTATGCACTCGACAATCTTGACAAACTGGACAAATAAAAGAAAAACACGGACTCACACATGACCCTAGAAAAACCACTGTTAGACCGACCCATACATATGCAATGGTGGACCAGGACATCCAAATATGTGCCATGCATACACAAGACGCAACCAAATGTCGGTAGAGTCATGGACTCCTAGATATCCCAAAGTGCACCACTCATGCACTGACGGACTTTTGGATTTGGGAGGTTTGGGTGGGCCAGGAGGGTTGAATTCATCTTCTACATCACCCCTATAAGATGGTAATGCGTGTATCTCTTCCCGAGGAACGGGCTCCATGCTATGCATAGGTTGACTAGCCCTAGTGGGAGGGGTGTGATAGTGGGTGTGAGACACGGAAAAAATCTAAGGAATACTCTTATCGTAGATAAAAGGTAGATTTTCGTTCTTTTTGAAAAGAAACACTCCTCTGCGTAGAGAGGGTTCCGTGGGTGCGCATAGTATCAGACGATTTGGGTTCGAGTGCTGGACCTTTCCCCACTGACCGGAGTCAGTGTTGATTTACATCGGCCTAACGTCCGAACACCTTTGTTTAACTGTCAAAGAGGTCCCAAAAGACTTCTACAGAGGTTCTGATGTGGAGGGCAAGCTCACTTGAGAGACTCTCCATAACCACTCATTTTACCACCAACACATAGAAACAACTAGATTAGGGCTAGGTCTGAGCAAAACCCTAAGATTTAGGCATAGAGGCGCAAATATGCGGAAGCCATAGGCATTTTTAAAGCAAGGGAAGTTTTCTGGACCCCGGGGGTATTTTGGTAATTTTACCAACCCAGGGGTATTTTGGTAATTTTCCAGGCCAGGGACATTTATGAAATTTTTTGGGCTGGAGTGGAAGTGAAACTGGATCTCTAACTCCCCAAGGCATTGAGGCTCTTTCTAGAGGGTTTCGAGGGCTCTGAGGCCATGTTTAGGTTACAGGGGTATTTTGGTAACTTTACCAGACCCTACACCTAGGTTTGATATGATACCCGAGTGCTAGACTGAGCTGACGACACTTCCGGACCGAAGGAATGACAAGGGGCTTCAAAGAAGGCACACATCTGTCAATTTGGCCGAAGGAGGGATATATGTGCAATTTTGAGAAGTCGGGGGTTTTCTTGTAATTTTCCCTCGAGACCACACATGGAGCATGCTGAGTGCTTTTATAATTCCATATGAGTACAAATGATGTCGGCGAGTTGTCGACTGTACAAACGTCCGCTTTGGAGCGGGAGATAGGGACTTAGTCCCAATTACAAAAGGTTGCAGAGTATAACTGCAAATTACAGGACTTCGGTCTTCTACAATCCCGGGAAGGACATTTTTGTAATTTCGCCATTATAAGGGCAGAAATGCAAGACTCAGTCGTCCCGAGACGTAAAGACTTACAAAACATGGCCCGCTGAGGGGCACAATTAACAACATGACCCGCTGAGGGGCATAAACGTAAATATACCCCGTAGGGGCATAAATACAAGACCCGGGGACTTACCCTACACGGGCCGAAACAACGAACAAAAAGCTTCAAGTGTCTTCTGTAGGTTGATGCTTGTAGTGCTTCTAAGTATCCTTCCTTTGGACCTCTGGGGGTCTATTTATAGAAGTGGGGAACCTCCCCGGGAGTGTTCGACCCCGTACGGGTCCAACGGGATGAAAATGACCCGGGGAGGTTCCATTTTCAAATTTTTTTAGTCCGTGCGCGGGAATGGAACCTCCCCGGGGTGGGAGGTCCCCGGGATGGTCCTAGACCGTCCCGGGGTCGCGGACACCGGGGGGGAACCTCCCCTGGGTCGCGACCCCCCCGGGGACCTGCCCGGGGTCGCGGACCCCCGGGGGGACCTCCCCGGGGTCGCGCGCTCCCGGGGGGAACCTCCCCGGGGGGCTCCCGGGGGGAACCTCCCCGGGGTCGCGGCCCCCGGGAGGGGGCCTGCCCGGGGTCGCGACCCCCCGGGGGGACCTCCCCGGGGTCGCGACCCCCCGGGCAGGACCTGCCCGGGGTCGGGCGACCCCGGACGGGTCCGCCCGCCCAAGGGCGGCCCCGTGCGGGTTTGCCCACCTCCGGGCGGACCCGTCCGGGTGAGGGCGACCCCGTACGGGTCCCTCCGACCCCGGACGGGTTCCTCCGACCCGGTACGGGTCTTCCATCTCCAAGCTAGCCCATTTCTGCTTCAACTAAATAAAAGCGGAGGTATTTTTGCAAAGCAAAATTTGCTGCCAACAGTGGGCTTCCCTGATAAGGTGAAATGGAAAATGTGGGTCATAAGGTTCACTTGGGAAGGGGTCGAAAGGATCAAAGAAGATGTGACCCCTTGAGCTAGGTTCCCACATGTCACGGTCCCATGTTTGGAATTGAAGGTGTAAATGGTCACCTTCATGCACTAGGGTAGATGGGACGATGGCCTCATGTAGAAGGTATGGTTCCGCCCTCGGAAAAAGTGGAATGAAATCAGGCACGGCCGGCATGGGGAGGAATAAAAGAACCTCTGTGGTGACATGACCCACGGTGCACACGGAGGTAATGGACCCTAGAGCTGGATGTGTGAAGCTACGCCCTATGGGTCGGTCGAAGCCTGGGGCCAACATGTGCGCCAACCTCAACTGCCGGTCTATTTCTTTAATAAGGTCACCCAATGTATCAACATGGTGACTAGACCAGAATGTGGTATGGAATGAGTTGACCAGCACTAATGGTAGTGTAGGATCCATGGATGGATAGCAAGGTGGGGCCAAGCCTTTCTTGAGCCAACTAAGTAGTGGCTCGGCAATGAATAGCTTTCCCGTTAGAAACACGGGTGGCTCCAAATGAGGTGGCTCCGAATAAAGATCGGAAAGTGAGAGTGATGGCAATGAAGCTCTCATGGGTGGGGAAGGAATGTCCTCCCTGAGGGGAAGAGGTCCTTGGGGTGGCACCGGGTTGGGAGGCTCGGGCAGGAGTCGGTCAATTTGAGTACACATCCTATCCAACCGATCCGACATGATTTTGAAGAGTTCGGCAACAGTGGGGGTTAGTGGTGGAGTCGCTCAGGGTCTCTCGGCCTAGTCTTGGGTTTAGGCTCATCGACATACGGGGCACTTTGCCTCCGACTATGACAATCTCGGTGGGAGGTGACTGGGTGTGGCTGGGTGGAGGCGACTGGGCGGGGCAGGTAGATCTTTCTAAGCTCGCCCTTCATCTCTCGCCATGACTCGATAGGATATTGCCTCCTAATTTCCCTCAAGTATTCTATGTCCCTCCATATTTCAGCGGCTTCGTAAAAAAGTCGCATTGTGGCAAAGTTGACTTGCATGGCATCGGACATAATGTAACACTCAAAGTATTTGTCCATAGCGGCTTCCCACTCTAGGTAGTCGCTCGAGACTTTGGAGCCATAGAAGTCCGGGGCTTCGGGCCTACGGAGGTGGTGGGGTTGGGTTCCCCATCCTTGGGTGTGTCGCCACCATTCATATGATGTGGGCTTTTGAGGATCCATGGGACACGGGGAGCTATAGGATGGCCATGCCGACACTTGGTGCAAAACGAACCGACTAGACACGACCCTACAACAACAATGCAAAGTTAGAATGCAGACTCGACTACAAACCTAGACTCAACCAGTATCCAGTACGTGGCGGAGGTATGATCCGAAGACCGAACTCACGCAAGTGTGCAACCTTCCCAATAGGCGTAACCTATCGTTCCGGGAACACCTTTTGATATATCAGGTAAAGGAATGCAATGCAAACTTTGGACCGACTACCCTTGGACTCGACTTCGCTCTGATACCAATTTGATGCGGGACAGGACGCGAACCTGGGACTCTAGCTCGCGGACGTCCCTAAGCGAGAGAAACGCGTGGATCTGCGCGGTTGAGAAACCGACAATGAGTCTTGGGTATCGGCTTTTCCGCGTGCTCGGATCGAGTCACGGGACGGGTTCCACTCACTCACTCTCGCAGCGGTGATAAAAATTTGACGAGCTAGTTATCCTATCACTCTAGCAGCGGCATATAAAAATATATGAGTAAAGCAAATGCCAAGAGGGGAGCGAAAACGATACCTCCACGCTCTGGGCGTGGGGAAGGCGATCCCGGCCAAGACTCGTACTCCCGGTACATAGTAATTAAATATTACATCAGTGATTTTATGGCCCACTCCACGCAGGGAGATTAAGGGCGACAACAATAACCCGGGAATACCAAGCTTGGGTTGACGGGCAGTAATTTGTAACACTCTCGGGCCGGAGACGGGCTGCTGGTCCGGCTCGGTTCTGCGGGGCCCGCGGACAGCAGGCGGGTCCAGCCGCTGGGACGGCGGTGCCCGGCGTCTCCTTGCTGCGGCGGCTGGCTGGGACGCTGCAGGGGGGTTGCCGATCGATCTCTAGGAGCGGCGGTTGCCGAAGGTATCCCGGTGTATTTTTGCTGGAATTATCTGATGATTGCTTTGATGGCCTGTTCACATATCAGAAATGTGTGCCTCCACGAAAAGAATTTATGCGCCCAGATCCAATGTCGGATCGAGGCAAAATTGGTACCGATGGATAGAGGACTCAAAGGGCTACAACATATAATTATTTCAGATCCATCCAGTAGACGGATTAGAAATGAAAACGAATGTTCCCAAGGTTTTTTTACTGACTCGGATTACAGACAGTCTGGACAGAACATGTTCTGCCTGAAAATGAATTTTGACCGACCTAAAAATGATTAATCTAGACTCTGAGAAAATTATGGGTGGAAGAGGGGAATGTGAGGAACACGTATGATTTTTTTGGAAATTTTTAGAGAAGACTAAGTGGGCGGGAAAAATATAAGAACTGACTGCTATCCTGCTAATCTGCAAACTGGCAAATTGCTGGGGGGAACTTAATTACGGGAAAAATACTAAACGAAGGCGAAATGACACGAAATTTGAACTGGAGATGGGGGATGATAGGAAGAACAAACCCTCAAAATTTGGGGTCGAGCAGATCTCCTGATTGGGAGATAAAATTTCGGCCTCAGCTTGCTGTCCAGAGTTGGACAGAACTCCGACGAGGCGGCGGCGGTGGTGCGATGGCGACACGAACGGAAGCGGCGGCGGAGCTTCACACTCCAGGGAAGAGATACAACTTGGAATCCACCAAGTTTTTTAGGGAATCCACCCTCAGAATACAGCCATCCAGCTGCAAGGGAAGAGAGGGAGAGAGGGGCGCCCTTGGGCTTACTCTTGGCAAAAATGCTTAATTCTTCAGTAATTCTCACAAAATGGAAAATACATGGATTATATAGAAATGTGCAAAAGACCTAAACTATCCCTAGATCTAGGGTTAGGGAGGGGTAAACAAAGGATAGGATAATTAATCCCCCATGTGGTCAAATGACCATAAATAAAAAACATACAACAAGCATTAAAGTATATTAAAGGGGGGCGCCCCCTTGACTAAGGGGTACCAAAATTTGAATTTTCTTCTATTTGTCCCCCCTTGGTCCAAGTCCAATCTTGAACTTTGAACTAGCCCCACATGGGCCCTAGATCCTAGGTGGACCAATGGGAAAGAGGGTGGGGGCCCTGCTGAACCTACTGGCATTTTACATAGAAACCCAAAGGGCTTTTTGCAAAGAAACCCAAAGATTTCTAATGACTAACCCTTTGGCTTATAATGCCTTACAATTATAAACCCAATTAGCCAAGGATATAAATGCAAACAAAATGATGTAAATGCAAAAATAAAATGTTAGTGCTCGGTGTTGATTCCCATCACCTATGAGTCGCCACGTAGCCTGACGCCGGCCGCCCTCACCCAGGTCATCATCGGCCGTGTAGCACCGCCAAGTTCACGACCCAGGCCGCGTCTGGCTCCAAATCCCATTCAGACCGGCGCCCCAATGCCCTGCTCGCCTTCCAGCCAGCCATATGGCTCTCCCTAGAGTCCTACCTACTGTTCCTATAGCCCGCCCAGGCGCAGCTCCTCTGGGTCACCTCTGAGCTGATCAGCACGGCCGCCATCGGCGTCGACCGCCTGGTGGTTTCCCTTCTCAGGTCAGTCACCATCGGTTGACTTCTCCCCGCCCAATCTCTGGCTCGCGGAGGAGCTGTTGGGGGTCCTCTCACACCATCGAGAAGCATAAACCCTCCCGTCTCACCTCTTCTGACCTTCCTCTTGTGCTTTCATGGGGGGGTTCCGCCATGGACGCCTTAGCGGCTGCAGTGCACAAGCTGCTTCGGGCCGGCGAACACGAGGCCCCGACCCCATCGAGCTCGCCATACGCGAGGCCTTCCCCATCCTCTCCCTCCTCTTCACCTTCTTTTGCAAGTGTTGGAGCCAGTCTGATCAACCGGGATCAGCCGGATCGGGTGGGATCGGCCGATCCTAAGTGATTCCATGCGATCCCGCCCATGGTCCCCATTTGAAATTCAAAAAAAAAAGTGTGGGGGGGAGGCCAACCAAAGGTCTTTGGTCCTTGGGACTTTCAAAAATTTTGATTAATTTGTTGTCCCCTAACATTATTTATCACCCCACCATGGTCCCCCCTCTCTCTAGCACTCTCTTTCTCTCTCTACAAGGACTTTCTCTCTCCTTGGAATTAGGCTTAGGGGATAGTTTTTATGTTTTGATTAATTTGTGATCCCCTAACATTGTTTATCACCCCACCATGGTCCCCCTCTCTTTAGCACTCTCTTTCTCTCTCTACAAGAACTTTCTCTCTCCTCAGAATAGACTTAGGGAGTGGTTTTTTTCTGTTTTGATTAATTTGTGGTCCCCTAATGTTTTAATTGTCTTCCTTGATTTATCTTTGCATTGGCCAAAGTATGGCATCTCCTAATGGGCATATGTCAATTATTTCCCATTAAATTTGATATAGAACTATGCTAGAACAGATTTTTTTTCCATTTTTTCAGATTTTTTGGAACTTTTTTGAATTTTTTTGGACATATCTATCCCTAGCCGAGTCTGCTGGCCTGACTCGGCCGGATCAGCCGATCCCACCGATCTAGATTGTTTTTGGACCGGTCAATCCGATTCCGATCCCCGATTCCGACTTCCTTGATGAAGGCAATCCCCCTGGTGCAAATCTAAGTGAAAGCACCGGTCTGCACTGCCCGAAAGAATACAGGAGATAGGCCAACATTTCTTTCCCCGTCAAGAGCACCAGCAGACCAATGATGGAGAGGATGGCCTCCTCTGACCGCGAGTCCAGGTAAGCTCCATTCAGGTCCAACCAAAAGATCAAAGAAAATCAAAGCTTCATGCACCTGCAATTGACTGGGTTCCACCTCCAGGGAAGCAAGGTCCTTGGAAGGGGTAACTACAAGGAAGGAGTCTAGAGAATTGGTGGACGACTGCACTGGCTACCCCAAACCAGATCTGAGCCAGGGCCTTCCCAAGTCAAAGGCAATCGACGGAGCCCCTTAACACGGAAACAACGAGGCACCCACTTTGCAGCTCCCATCCTTAACTCAGCAGCAGACACAGAAAGTTGACTAACGAGGCCTCTGGCGAGCGGCTAAACACCCCCCCAACCCGCTCCCCACACGACTCACCAACCAGGTGGGCAGAGCCAGACACCACCTGGGCATAGGTCTGAACCCCATGGGAGACCGTAGGGAAACCAGAGGGCTTCCTGTGATTCCCCACACTTCAATCCCTCTACAGGTGACTGAACCCATTGCAACCCTGACAATGAGCAGGTAGCCGACAGGAGCGACTAAGGTGACCACGATGGAGACGTCAAAAGCAGAGAGGGCCCGGCGACTGGAAGGCAAGGAACTCAGCCGCTAGAGTCGGACGGAAAGACCGCCAGCCCCTAGAGAAGCGGAAGCAGCCGGCGTCAGGCTGCAGAGGCCACAATGCTGCGCTCGCCATCCTCTGATGCACAGGCAGCAGACTATCTTGAAGACTAAACCATGCAAACAATGATAGTATATAAAACAAATTAACAAGTTTCACAAGATCTTCCAGAAATCAGCAGCATTTCACACTGTATGGGAGTAATACTGAATACTAGATCACATAAGCTGCTGACTCTTCCTGACCTTCATAGTACGTTCAGAGCTTATTCTGAAATATCGAGATGCTCGCTTTTGAAGCTCAACTGTGCTCAATGGAAAGGGAGGATATTTCAACTTCTCCTGATGTCTAACATTCTTGACCTGCAATGCAAATACAAGAACAGCAATTACTCAAGTAATTTAAGAAGGTCAATCTGCCAATAGCAAAGACCATAGGGATAAGAAAAGACATACAGTTGCAATTGGTTGTTCAACGCACATCTCATAAAGTATTACAGAACATGTGTAATCAAACAAACGGCCTCGGCTGCAAATCCAAAAAGGGAAAGAAACAAGGTATCTGAGTGATGATATGCCATCAGATGCAAAAATGGAGATTAAATCTACTGAAAGTCACAAACTGTACATCCAGTTGAAAACAGCAGTTCCATCATTGGACGTATGAGAACAGTTAATGGTCCAAAACTCTTCAGGTTCATGTGACTGTATTTCCCAGTAACGTTCGACAATAAATCCAAGAGTTGGAAACTGCAAGAATCAAGAAGAAAGTCCCGGGTGAGCCACTAATCTATCAGAACTACAAGCTCAATCTGAATGAACCGTTCATGATGTAAATAAATGATTGAACCTGACAAGGACCATAACTTAGAACCACATTCCTGTCATCCTCTAAAAAATCAAGAATAAATGCATCTTTCAGCAACATTGTCTGAAATCTAGTAAAGGAGGCACCAATTCTGAGGTCAATTTCCTGCAGAATTTTTCTCAAATCAGAAAAGATTCGCTTGGCAGAATGAACAGATTAGTGAAGCAGCAAAAGTGAAATTCTGTGGCCAAAATCAGAAAAGATTCACTTGGCAGAATGAGCAGATTAGTGAAGCAGCAAAAGTGAAATTCCGTGGCCAAATTGTGATTTTGGGGAGCTTAGATCTCCAAAAGTTTTACCTGCTGCACCGCAGACGGTGCAGCAGCTTGCTGAGCCGCCTGGCAGTGCAAGATTTTTTTTCAATTTTTTTCGGGTTGGCCCAATCCATCCTACACATTCATACAGTCCTATCAATCATCAGATGGCTACAAAAAAAATAATAATAATAAAGAGTGGATGTCCTAATTCACCCTAACATCCTAAGTGGGCCAAAAGTGGTCGGCCTATTATTTAGGGTGAATTAGGATGTCCAGTCTTTTTTTTAACCATCTGATCTGCAATCAGACTGTATGGACATGTAGCTCAGAGGGGGGGCCAACCTGAAAAAAAAATAGAAATATATACATATATTTTTGCTTGCACCGCTGGCCATGCAGCAAGTGGAACTCAATCTCCAATCAGAAACAGAAAAAATGTAATGAGTTGAAGGAGAACAATTTGGAGAAGTACAGAACACAGAAATCCAATTGGTTTACCTGCCTAACATCCACCGCATCTGCAAGCAATTTATTGGGTCGAACAAGATTCTGCGCTGATTGATGTATTTCCCTGACACCCAAGGCAAAAACAGCATAGTAAAGAAGATATCATTACAAAACAGGAAACTGAAATTTTGCATAGACATTAGTACCTATCAATCAGTGCAGAGAAACGAGCCCTCCATATGTTGAGATGCTGATTTACAGCTGTGCAAACCTCTAGGACTTCAAATGCAATATTTTCACCTTCTGTATCACAATCCAGCCACAGCACAAGCCACTGACAACTCCTAGCCTCAACTTCTAAAGTCCTCTTAATGTCCAACTTATCCTGCAATTTTCCACAAACCAAGCTTGTTTCACTAAAGGTGAAGTTTCCAAAATAAATGCCCAACAAAGTATATAGTTACATATTTGCCCTTCAAAATAGGTAACTGCGTATTATTCTAGAAATCATACATGGCGTGATCTCCCTATAACAAAGACCCTTTAAGGATAGTAACCATTCTTCAGAATTCCCCAGTAACATTGTCAAAAAGATAGAAGAATTTAACTATGCTAGTATTACATCTTCATTTTGTTAAACTAGAGAAGCTATATCCTTCCTTACCATGCCGAACAATCTCATTTTGGGTTTTTCGAAGTCCTTTTAGCACCTTCAACTTAAGCATGAGAACACTTCCTATCTGGAGCCAAACTTTGACAATGTTGGATATGCCTAATCCTCTCCCTTAATGTCAAATGGAGGTACATTAGGTCCTTGTCTATGCATTCCATTTGAATATATTTTCTTATCATCTCCTTGGGCTCTCCCTGATCTGACGTCCTTGTTTCTTCCAGCTGCTCAAGAGTTCCTCTTTCTTCATGAAGCACTCCTTCTTCCAAACTTCTGTTACTTTTTTATCCTGAGCCCATTTTTCTTTTTTTTTCCCTGAAGCAAAGTGGGCCATACAACCAATTTTATTAAATAAACAGCAGAAGTAGAACCAAGGGAGATGAGGAGATCCCTCAACCTCAAATGAAAGAAAACCAAATCATAGGTATCAGGCTGAATTTATAATTTGCTTCCAACTATTAGAGAAACACCGAGAGTTTGCCTAGTCCAATGACAAAGAAAAGACATTGTCTTAAAATAAATATTACCAACATAAATTGGACTTCGCTGGTAGATGGAATGATTACGTTCCCACCATATGCTCCAGAAATCTACAAGGTAAAATTCTGAGAACTTGAATTCTTCTGCTGCTGCTATGAGTCGCTTTGATGGCCTTGAAGCATGGAAGGCGGGATTGGATCGGGCAACCAGATCGGGTAATACCCAATCCCGTCTGGATCAGATTGGCTGAATTGGCCAATTCAATGGAACTGAACCAATCCACAAAAAGAGGAAAAAAGACCCCAAAACTTTATTTACACTAATAAAAATTAACAAACAAAAAAGTATATTGATAATTTTAAAACATTTTTACACAAATATAAAACTATGCAAGACAATTTTATAAACTTTATTACTCTTTTTAACCAAACCCTTCTCTGCCAAGATTGCCCGATTCATAAAAGAATAGGCAATCCACGTGTAATATGGCTGATTTTGGTCCTATTTGAGCCAATTCAGAACAAGTCAGACACTTCCAAAAAAAATAAAAACAAGTCAGACTAATTTTAATTAATTTTTTATTTTTCAAAATTTTCTAATTGGGATTGGTTTTGGGGACAGAATCAGATCAGCCACTGCCGATTCTGAGTCAAATTGGCCGATCCCAATCCAGATCACCAATCCTCCATTCCATGACTTGAAGTACCGCCACATTTGGACAATACACTTAAATGTAATGGGGTTAGAAGCTAGTTGTCCAAATATCCTCCAAATCTCACTACTAACTGGGCAGAGTATCACCAAGTGTTATACATCTTCTGCTTGCTGGCCACACAGAGCAGATAATGTCAAGTCCACCGCCCATTTCCTCATATATACTCTAGTAACCAATCTCTTCTCAAACATTTACCACATAAAAGGCCACACTTTCAAAGGAGATTTCACTTTCCAGATCATTCCATACTGTGAATAGGTATGCTCAATACCCTCCAGCTGATGATAAAAGGACTTTACAGAAGACTGCTGTGAGTTACCTGCCCAAGTAAAAGAGTCCTCATTACTACTGTTGAGCTGCACATTCTGCAGGCTGCCCAATAAGTCAAAATATTCTAATTCCTCTGTCTCCTTTAGACAACACTCCAGAACTATATGCCATGCAACTATGCCATTACCCACCTGGAAATAATCCCGAACTGTGCACCATTTATTGCTAGAAACTTGAAAAACTGTTGGAAAGTGCATTTTGAAGGCAATCACCACACCACCTATCTTGCCAACAGAATGTTGAATGTCCTTGCCAATCTTTCCATTGCCACCCTGAATTCTGGCATATCTCCTGTATACTTCAGAGCATGGTTTGCTGGATCGGACCAACTCAGTCTGTGGCTGTATCATACCATACCAGGGCCAACCCGAGCTCAGATATGGGGCGTGCAACTTGACTAAGACAACCTCCATAAAATGGCCTCCTTTGTGCGACTAGACCAAGTCAGTCCAAGTTGAACCATATTGTACCGTACTAATCACCAATCTGGCAAACCCTGCTTCAGAGTAGTTTCCTACTGTTAAAGCCACTTTTTTAACTCCAAATCCACCGATTCTTTTGAAGACAAGCATGCAATTCGTTATCACTTATAAACCTCATCACTTTTGATGCACAAAACATGCATGTTCATTTCAACTCTCGAGCATGTTATCCAACCATTTTCTTGACTGCTTCCTGTTTTGTTCCAATCCCCTGGTGTTCGAAGACCAAAAAGTCATTTCTATGCTTACTCACCTTGGAAAATCTGTTATTGGTTCTTGACAAAGGAAAGCCAACTTATACATTTACAAAGGTCTTGTAAGCAGCTCCACTGAATTCCCAGATAGCTCACTGCCCCCACTTGAATGTCCATGCATATGCATCCTACAAGATGCTTGCTTTCCCCGGAGAACACTTCTGAAATGTCACCGATATTCTGTTCTCCTTTCCATTATGAACCGTCTCACAATTCACCGAACAACTGAAATAAGTTTGATCCCTCAAGTTACGTTCCTTCTCAATTCTGAGCGGCATTCCATCTCACCGCCCCTAGAGGCAAATGAGGTACATGAAATGGATCCCGTTTTCCAAAGACAAACCCACGGCGCAGTGGCGCACCCAACCAGATGCAGCACACCGCATCGATCAAGTGGTCTCCCTAGGGAGAAGATAAAGAAGAACCGGAGTAGTCATAACTACAAACAGAAGACGGGCATAAACACCACCTGCGGGACGTTTTTGCGGACGGGGGCTTGGTAGAGGTCGGCGGGGTCGCAGGAGTGCCACCGGCGGTATCGATCGTCGAAGTCGAGCTCCATAAGGTGGCCAGTGACGGAAGTCATCAGCATGTGGCAGGGCTGCCCCCGGATGGTGTAGTCGAACTCGAACACCCGATTGTAGCGGGACCGCCCCTCCCGCGACCTCAGGATCCCCCCGCCGCGCCGGGACAGGATCTCCGCCACCGACTTCGCCACCGACGGCTTCTCCGCCACGTTCATCACGCGAATGACCCCACCACCGCGCGACGACATAGCGATGGTGGTGGCGCAGCTCTCGGGCGTCGGCCTCCACCCCTGCCTGCCACCCCACCCCCCCTCCGCTCCGCGTGTTTTTGGTCAGTTGTCGGTGTCTTTGAGACACTGTTTGCCGCGCAAAGCCCTTCGAGTTCTTATGGCGCGTTTGGTGCAGATGTTGGAGAGAGAATTTCACTTTTTAAAATCCTTTTCAAATGAAATAATGTCTCATCAAATTTTTTTTGAGATAGATTTCGAGATATAGAGAGATATAGGAAGAAAATGAGTGAGTTAACAATCTCTAAAAACTCCCCAAAAAGAGATTCTTCTCTCTCTAGAGGGATTTTGAAAAAATCCCTCCATAAAGAGAGTGCCCAAACGCGCCCTTATTCGCATTAAATAAGAATTTTAATTTTCAACATTTATAATCTTTCATATCTACATATTAACCTCTCCCATCTAGGTATTCATTTAGATCCACTTTGTTAAACGAAAAAATTAAAGTCGAGTAACACATTCGCCGGTTCACATCTCGTTAAATCGGCTATGATAGAATTATTCTTAACCGGGTCGAACAACAAGTTTCTTTCTACCGTCTTTGTTAACCAAGCGGAGATACTCTGTTCGATCTCTCTCGGTTGAACACGATGCTCTAGTTCGATTAATGACGTGTGTGAGAGAGAGTGTGGGTCTCTCCCTCATTTTTTCTTATCGAATTCGACAACCACCCGATAATTCAATTAACAAAGAGAACCTTCAAGGAAGAGAGATCAAACTTCTTATTCAAACGGGCAAAACGACCTGCTCGGCCCTTAACCCACTAGATTACTAAATAGGGCCTTAGATAATACTTGATATATTGTGGGCATGCCGAGGGTAGCCATTTTTTTCCAATTTTTCTTTTCATCACGTTGGCCTCCATCATATCCACATATCTTACAGTAATATCATTGATAGAAGTTGTACAGTAAGATCATTGATTAAATGGATAAAAATCAAAAATATCTTTAATAGGCTAAAAGTGCGAGGTCACTTATTTACTATATGTATGTAAAAGGGTGTATAATTTTTATCTTTTCATAACCTTTTAGCCATATGATCGACGATTGGACTTTACGAGCACGTTTACAGTGTGGAACTTGATAAAATTACTTTAAAAAATGACTTCACTAGCAAGTGATTCTCTTTGGTAATTTCATCCCACTAACTTGTACATTTTGATGTGTAGCGCATTTGCGCATCGTGTTTTGATTGGTCCACATAGTAGAAAATAAATTTGACGTGCTTTAAATGTGCCGACCTCATGTAACTTGACGCACTTCTCATGTAAATTTATATTTTTTTTTGCGAATCCAAACAAAATTAGAAATACTGGAGATAGGTGAAATATAACTAATAGAAAAAAAATAATCTATAGAATTGAAAGATATTCCATAAAGTTATCAAAATGAATAGCCTATTAGACTATAGACTTATTTTTTCTTTTATGGATCATTTTTAACTCTTATGAGCTGTATTTCATCCATCTACAATATTTTTTTACTTGTCTAAATTTCACGAAACATATGGATCTATGAGTAAAGCGCGTCACGTTACACGTACAACAGTTTTGAGTTTGCGTGACGTGAGTACATTTAAAGTGTCCAATGTAATTTCTACCACGTGGACCAATTAAAATACGTTGCGCAAAGTTTGCAGCACACAAAGGTGTGCAACAAGTCATTGTAAGATGTCAAATTTATGATTATACATAAAAGGAGAAGGCAATTGATCTGTGCCCATCTATACTGTAGATGAACCCTCAAGCCCCGCTTTAAGTTAACATGGTCAAAAAAAATATCTCATTTAACCCACTATTGGTTTTAAGATAAAAGAGTTAACCCCACTGTTTTAAAACTAGGCCTGACCCGGCCGATCCGATCGGTTAACCCGCGACCCAGTTTCAAATCGGGTTAGAATAATATTTAGACCGTTTTAGACTCAATATCCTGTCAAACCCAGTCAACCCAGCCCAACCCGATGTAACCCGATCGACCCGTTAAAACCCGTGTGACTCAATCGGATCCGACTACTAGACATATTTTTTATTTATTTAATTTTTAATTTTAATTTAACATGAAAAATATAGAAGATGATGAGTCTTCTAACTCATCTCTTTAAAGTTATAGATGTATAGTCTTTTGGGAACTCTAACTTTCTAACTTTTAGAAGTTGAAAATAAATTTAGAAGGAGATGAATAGACTAAGACAAGGAAAAATATGAAAATTTAGATAAACAAGAAATTTAAATTCACGCGTCACGAGACTTGTGTCTCATGATATGATATGTTAATTATAGTTAATAAATAGTTAGTGTTTATTTAATATAAATTTTATTCTTTTTTAGACTAACTTAGTGATTGTTTAATACACTTATTTTAATTTTTACAATATATTTTTAAATATTTGTTTCATATTTCTAACTCAAGATATCTTAAAATCTTATGATAATTTATAATATTAATATAAATGATTCTAGATTTACGGATCACGTGTCACTCAAACGGTTAAATCAGTGACCTATAACCCACTAACTTAACCGGGTCAAACTCCAGGTCGGATTTTAAAACATTGGTTAACCCATCTATTGAGGTGAGATGTGTAATCTAGGTTAACCCGGATTTACTCCACTTTTAATCCAACTAATAAATCCATCTTATCAAATGAAAATAGGAGTTAAAATCGAGCTAACCCGGGTCCAACTAATAAATCCATCTCATCTAATGAAAATGGGAGTTAAAATCTAGTTAACCCCGCTGCCAAAGCGGGGCCGAGGAACAGAGTCCCCCTTTCCAATAGACTCTTTCCACATCCCCTTCTATCATCTAATCGAAATTAGCCAACAACATTCTCATGTTTTCCTTGAATGAGAATAACCTCTCCGTTCATCGAGTAGAAATCTGTCTTCTGCCACATTTTCTCAACATTACATCTGATCTAAAATCATCTTACATGGCATGATGGCAATTCTGGTCTCATTTAATTGCCTATCTAGACTTCTTATTGATTCATAATATGTCAAGTTAGAAATCTTTCCTGAAGCATGTCATGAAGGCCAGGTTTTTTTTATTCTCCCTCTTTCCACGCATTCCTGTTATTACCTATTTCCCCGCATGTTCAACCACTTCAATACTGGTTCCTAATTCACCAGGATAAGTAGGCGTCCACCAGCAACTTTCCACTTGGAGAACATCAGCAGGGTGCCCATGAACAACATAGTAGTAGTCCAGCACCAAGTTATCTACAACATACCCACGAGACACTACCTCGGCTTATAAATTTTATTAGCCTCATCCACAGGGAAAAGCTACCATCAAACGGACCCCGAGTTCCGATGTGAAGAGCAAAGTTCTTCAGATGCCGAGTTGCCAACCTGTGTATAACTGAGGGCTTGCAAAACCATTGTAGCCACGCAAAACCCAGACTTTGTACACAACAGCAACCCTTGATGAGCAAACACTTTTTTGAGTACCGGGTGGAGTGCCTCCAGCTTACTCGCGACAAAAAGGCATTTGCCTGCATTCACCGATCAAGAGTGCCTCTGCAACTCATGCCGTAAGAACTTCCAGCACCTATGCACAATCGGCAAGAGAGTGCACACCAACCAAGTTACAGCATCATCCATCTTTCAACCCTACCAAATTTACATAAGTTATTGTTCAAAGCATGTTTCGCAAGAAAGTCACTGGAGGGTAACGACTAACAAATCAGATCATCTCTAGGGCATCATAACAGCCGTGACCATCACAAGAAAGATCATTCACTTGTCAGGGGATAGAAGAAAAGCCCATGAGCTTGAAACAGTAAAAGACATAGGTGCTGCATGAAAACAAGGTTAGGAGACCCGAAGGGAACCACCAGAAAACAGCCAACTCAGTTCCCCCCTTCTTCAGAAGTCTTCAAGTATAGAGGTTCAGTCCCATCCCCACTTTGCCCTCCCGAGTTGTTACCCCTCCCTTCCGCTGAACCAGCACCGCCCAACTCTTGCTTGCTAGTGCTGCGATTGAGGCCAAAATCGGGAAAGCCCCCAGCAGGCAGTACGCCTCTATTCCCCATGCCAGCCTCACCATAAAGCATGTGAAGTCCATTGTTCCCTCCGGAGCTCATCCCTGGCTGGCCATGGAGTGCTTGTTGCTGCTGCTGCTGCTGCTGCAAGGTAGACAATGATGGCTGAGCATACAACATTGAGGAACGTGCAGCCATGAGGGACTCTGGTGTCATCTGCTGGCTTTGCTGTGGCTGCACATAGCGTGTGCCCGACTGCACAATAGGATTGGGAGGGAACTGCTGCAAGGAAAAACCACTGTCAGAACAGCTGTAGAATCAGTTTATTTTCCATTCAAATGTTCATATCCTCTATCCTCCACTTCCACTATCTCAATCACAATATGTCAAGAACTGTAATCAGTGATTGGCTTCATAACGGAGGATATTCTCTCTTTGTTCGTACGTGACATGACATCAAGCTTATCTGAACTGTGGCATTATCCACCATTCTATAAAACAAATTCATAATTGAAGTATTAAATATGCATGCATGAAGAAATCAATAAGCCCTTTAACTTAAGGTGCATGATCTCCATTGACTTCTCTACGATAGTATGGTACATAACTTATGTGAAGAAATCAATAAGCCCTTTAAACTTAAGGTGCATTGACTTCTCTACGATAGTATGGTACATACCTTATGACACAAAAATTTATACTTGCTCATATATAAATTATTTCTAGGAATGTAGGCAGTAGATTCAGTTGCCAAACAACAGGTCAAATCTCTAAGTATCTGAGATGACTTAGTATCCGAGATGATTCCCATGTTTCCTAGGTTTTGCTCAAGTGACTTTGATAGTTTCTCACACGTCAAGTGTTTTCAACATGAAATATCGTGCAATAGGATTGAATATCTAACTCTTTTTCATCAAACTTCCCTTTCAGTTTTAAATTCCATTCCTCCCCCCCCCCCAAACAAAAATCTGAGCCCACTACTGATTCTGTCCTCCTCCGGCTAATTTATAGCTGAAGTGAGTGGGGGCAGTCCCAAGCAATACCTACCCACAGGACAAGCTTGACTTGTATAGTTGCATTAAACCAATGTGGCCTCATAATTTTAATATCCAAACACACTAAATAGGAACTACAATTGATACAAGCTGTGTCTCTTTCCATGGAGGGTATATGACACTGGGTATCTCCCCGACAACAATATATGCTTTAACCAAAAATGCAAACACATCTGGTGACAATAAATGAAGCTTTTAAGTTTTATCTAAACCTGTAAATGTGCCATTTCATTTTATTTGAATTAATTTCTAAATTTTCCATCTTCAATGTCATGGCAAAGTTTAGTGCTTACACTGCAGCCTGCAGGTTTTCAGACAAGTCTAAGCCAGGCTTTGGTTGCCTTACCTGATCTTTGGCCATGCCAGCCATACGTGGAATGCTCATATTGGACAAGTATTGTAATCATAAAGAATAAATGCAAGAAGAAGAATGGAATCTAGTATCTAAGATATCTTAATATTAGCAACTTTGTCATAGACCAAGCTCACCATTACTTGACCAGGGAAATGACATTCTGCCCCCTACTCTACCAACTATAGCAGCTGCAAGAACCTCAAGAAACACTGATGTTGAGCATACGCTCTTAAAAAAAAACAATAATGAGATTGGGTAAAATAAGATTTTGATACCTGTGTGATTGTCGGCACTTGGGGTTGGGAATCTGCAATAGCAGCAAGGTACATGAGGTTCCGTTGAAGTTTTGCTTGATTACTGCGATGCCATTCTTAATCAGATTTATGAGGCAAAATATCATGGGAGCAATTAATGGCACTTCACATATCCATGTAATGTCACACACACACACAAAAAACACTTCTGCACTACATTGTCAGAAAAGCATTATGCAAATGACTTGTTTACTACATCTTCACGTGACAAACCATGGAAATGTGGAAGCACACGGCAAACTTATAAGGACATGAATTTTCATGAATAAACTGTATGAAACTCAATTCCCTGACAACATAAGCATGGGGAAAGATGATCATCAGGAGCCTTGAAAAAGTGAGAACTCCAGTGGCAGCAATTGAAGACATTTCCTCGGAAAGGCAGCAAGCAAAAGAGAGGAAATAAAGCTGCAAAATCCATTCTAGACATACAGCACACCAGGAGAGAGTGGAAGATACAAGTAGGCTTCATTGAATGTGGGAGAAGGTTTAGGTATCATTCCGCTGGCATTCTAAAAATGCATTTGTTTAACTCATAGCATAACATATGCCAAGTGGAAGAAACTTTAGTTCAAGGGAAGTTTGTAAGTTCACTTTAAGTAGGTAGCTCAAGGCCAATTTTCAGGGTTCATGCTGGACCCAATAAACGTGGTTAACTCAGCTCATCAGTCACTTTATGGGCATTTAAGCGAAGCTAGAGGCATCCATTATGTTTACACAAATAATCCATTATAAAGTCAATCAATTGAAAGGAGGGACATTTTGGTCATTCCATACATACTGAAACAGAACAACAAAAGACTATTGTGCTTTAGGATATGGCAAGCCAACATCCATCTCACTGGTGGTATTTCATGATGCCCATGGAAAGAAGTAAAACCAGGGGCATTTTTCATAATATGAATGAAACAAATGACTAGAGGACATTATAATCCGTTCACAAGCTCAAAGATTCAATCAAAGAAGACAACAGGAATGGTGTAGTTACAAGAAAAGCATGGAGCATAGATGGCAGTGTCGGTTTCGGAGTCAGTTTCGGCAGGGTCCGAAACCGAAACCATTTCGGTTTCGATCCGAAACTAATTAAATTATTATTTTTAGCCAAAGTGTAGGGTTTTGATTTCGGCCCGGTTTCGGCCGGAATGCCGGATAGTGTCGGATCGTTTCGGCCGAAACTGCCATCCATGGCATGGAGGCTAGAGTAGTCCAAAGGCATCTCAGTATAGTCATATGAACAAACTCTTGGCAAAGGCATTTTTCTGCTTTAACTAAAAGCTAGACCTTTTTTTGCAAAAGAATCCATGTTGGTGTTCAATTGAAGATCTTTCTGAGCAACAAAATTATGCAAGTTTATCCAGGAGCAAATATGATTAGCATGAATGAGATACATGGCGGGTAATGATTTGTGGTCACATGCACATGAAGTGTTGCTACGGATGTGTGCTCAGACACAACAAAGTTTTAGAAGTAATACATGGACATTGACATATATAGTAAGCTAAAGTAAAAAACCTTAACATTCAGAGAGAGAAAAAACAGAACTATTGAAGTGGCACTTTGAAATCCAAAAATACTAGTGTCATATCAACTCCAGGTATCCAAGAAACCTCTTTTCTGCAAATATAAACTGTTCACCAACACATAGGTGGAGGATATTCTCATCAATTTGCTCACAGTTTTTCCTTACCTTTCACCGGGTTCGGGGGGTGGGGGTCAGGGTGAGTGACAAGAAGTCTTTCTCACAGTTTTGGAAACTGGTAGCCAATTGAAGATGCCCGGTCACATCTTCAACAACTGGGGACGTGCAACCTGTCTGAACTAATACAGAGAAAATATACTATATTGATGGCATTCTAGACATCAAAATGGGGATACAAAAAGTTGGATAAGCCAATGTCAACTAGATCTGATTTTCAGATAAATGATAGACCCATGCTAATGAAGTTGTGCTAAAATGCTTTCTGGGTAAAATACTGAGGCTGACGTAGGAGTAAATATGTATGACTAATTGTGCTAAAAATGCAGACATTATTTTGGAGGGACCGGTACCTCAAAGAAGTGTATCCCAAAATCTTTAACACTGCACAAGGCATGTGGGGCATCATCAATTGCTTTACCAAGCACAGAAGGTCTACGCATTGGTGTGTTCTGCTATGGAGGGGCCTCAAGGAGGATGAAGAGAATGAGTACTTTGATCTTCTATCTCAGCTGCAAACTGTTCAAGTTGATTGTAACAGGCAAGACAGTCTTGTTTGGGGCTACAATTCAGGTCAATTTTTCGGTCAAATCCTTGTACCATCTCCGTGAAGGCTGCTGCCCAGTTTATGAGAGATTTCACAAAGTCTGGAAGGTTAAATCTCCTTTAAAAGTTAAATCATTCATGTGGATATTATTTGAGAAAATGGAGTTCAGACGGGGATTTATCCTCTGCCTTCTGTCACAGCACGGACAAGGATGTGGATCATGTTATGTGTACCTGCACTTTCTTGAGGGAGGTTTGGAGGATCTTAGGGGATATTTTTTCAGTAAGTTTTGATTTCCTCAAGAGTCCAGCAGATGTGCCAATTCTTCAAATCCATTGGAAGTTCAAAATTCAGAAATCTGAGAGCTTTGATTCTCACCATTCTTCCACACAGGGTGTGCTGAAGCATTTGGTGGGAGTAGAACGATAGCATTTTTCGGGGAAGTAGAAAACATAGAAACATCTTGTTCCGAGTTGTTTCTTTACCGTAAAATTTGAGTCATTTTCTTTTGCATTTGTCTGTTAATGAGTGGAAAAGGGAGATGCATTTACTGTATTAGAAAGGTCAGTTTGTATTCCTTCTTCCTGCGAGTTAGATGAACATCTCCTCTCCTCTTTGATTGTACAACCTTGGTCTATTCTATAAAATTGGTGGTACACTCCACATTTTTTCAGAAAAAAAAAATAATTGTTAACCCCCTGATATCGTTTCTCTTGATTTGCAAAGAGTTCCAATTGAGTCACCTATGGTCAAAAATGCTAGTTTCAGGTCAGCCACAGCTGCTTCTTCCCCTCCGTGGCATCTTCCCTCGTCTCCAAAAATCGTTTAGCAAGGGAAAGACTCAAAAGTGGAAGATATAGAATAAAAGGGCCTACTGTAAGCCTAGGGAGGAGCAAAATTTACCAGAACGTCCAGGATTCCTTTGCTCTACCATTTCAAAATAAGATAAAGTCCATGATGTCCATCCACCAAAAAGCAAAAGAAAGACCGATGATTCAGACATCACCATGTCGTGTGAGAGAGAGAGAGAGGTCAGCCATCAGCAATCCTGACAACCCTACAATTCTCTCAGGTTCAACTCAACAGCAATTGCAAGCACCTACCTATCATGGGTAACACTCTCCAGGTCCAGGGTCTCCTTTGCAGCCCTTTCTGACTTATTGGATGAAAGGACAGTACAAACCAATATGAGCCATGTCCAATATCCTAGACAAATCAAGGTTGGCAGTGTCGGTTTCGGTTTCGGTTTCGGCCGAAACCGAAACCGGCCGAAACCCAGTGAAAAGGTTAAAAAAACATCAAAATAAGTCTAAAAAATCAGAAACAAATCGAAAAAATATAAATAATCACATAAAAATCAAAAAATTCATTAGACATGCATTTGACTGTAAAAAATTTAGATTAAATGCAATAAACATGAAGTAGGCATTGAAGTTCAAACATTGAACATGTTAAACTAGTATTCTTGAGTGCATACTAAGCATGAAGTAGATTCAAGTAGTACAATAAACCTAATTAGATACAATAAATGTTACATAAATTAAATGATCTTTACCTAAATGAAGAGACACTAATATAGATAATAACTAGAACATTCTCCCACATCGTCTGGCTTTTGATGTTGATACCCATAAGAAGGTTGTGTGTATGTGTATATTCACTATAACCAAACAATGAGGTAGCCAAGTCTTGCATCCCTCTTAAGATCCCTCTTGGAGTGTAAAATTGTCGACTTGATTCGAATCCAGAATCAGCGTAAGAATCTTGAGGATGAGAAGATGAACGGGATGGAATTGGAATTCTGGTTCACCCACCCATAAATGACTGCTTCCTGTTGGCCACCTCCATAACCTGATGGATACCCATATTGACTGTGTGAATCATATCCTCGCGCACTATGACTGTATCCTTGGCCTGTGTCTACGTGGAAGGAGGAAGTACCACCATATGTGCCACTGCCAGTAATAGCACCTACAGCACCTGCAGCTGCACTGGGATCATCATCATCATCATCACCAACATCATCAGAACCAAAAGAAACCAATCGCCTTTTAGCCTTTGGGGATACTTTTTTCTGTTTTGATGTGATTTTTTCAGTCACCTTTGACATGAGTCATTTTCCCCTTGGCGTGTGCCTCACATAAATCTGCTTCAACTGCTCAATTGTCGGGTCCTCTCGAGTAACAACACTAGTCCCCTCAAACATCCCATGCACAGATGTCCTTCTTAAGGATGGAGGTGGCTTGACCATTCTAGGAGTGACTGGCCTGCTATCTGATTCTAAGTGTCTAGCTGGCTCGATTTCAGGCTGTTCCTCAGTGTCATGAACAAACAAAGGTGGGTCCCTTCTCTGGTGCGCAAGAGCTTGGTTGGCAGTTTCGGCCGAAACCGAAACGATACCGGACCTACTCACTATAGCAGGTTCGAAACTTAAAAAACTGTTGTGCCCTATGCCGGGTGTTGCCGTTGTGTAGAGGTTGTTTTCTTGAGGTAAATTTGGGGTTTGTTTGTTTTGTTTTGTATTTTTTTGGTTGGGTTGAAAAAATTTATGTTGTAGGTTAGTTTTTCAGTTGTAGGTTAATTTTAAACCATGAAATATGTTAAGACTTCAAATTAAACCCTAATAAGTTCATTAAAATTGGGGCTTTAGTCTAGATCAGTTTAATTAGGCTCAATCGAAACTCAATTAAGCTTCATTGAAGAATTTGGGGTGAGAGCATGCTGATAATTAATTTTTACGAAGGGTGATTAAGGGTTAATTGATAATTAAGCCCTAATTAGTTCATTAAAATTGAGACTTTTGTCTAATTCGGTTTACTTAGTCTCTATTAAGCTTCAAGAATTTTGAGTGGGAACATACTGGTAATTAATTTTTATGAAGGATGATTAAAGGTTAATTGATAATTAAACCCTAATTAGTTCCGTAAAATTGAAATTTTTGTCTAATTCGGTTTACTTAGTCTCAATTGAAACTCAATTAAGCTTCATTGAAGAATTTGGGATGAGAGCATGTTGGTAATTAATTTTTATAAAGGGTGATTAAAGGTTAATTGATAATTAAAGCCTAATTAGTTCCTTAAAATTGGAACTTCTGTCTAATTCGATTTACTTAGTCTCAATTGAAGCTCAATTAAGCTTCATTGAAGAATTTGATGTGGGAGAATGCTAGTAATAAAATTTTATGAAGGGTGATTAGGGTTTAATTGATAATTAAGCCCTGATTTTTTTTATTGTACTTACAACTATTTATCTTTGACTGTCTTAATGTAACATCATGTCTAGACGTGAACAAAGTCATGAGTAGCAAGGGCAGGAGGATCTAGGGTGGGCCCACCTCTCCTTAGTTGATGCTAGCAGAAGAAAAGTGAAATATAATTATTGTGGTAAGGAGATACATGACAGAATTACTAGAGGAAACTAACATTTGGCAAGGGTAAGAGGAGGTAAGATAATGTGACAGATGTCCCCGAGAGGTTCGAGAAGAAATGCGTCAGTGCCTTCTGGGCAAAAAGGAGAGGATGCAACAAAGGGCTGAAGATGAAGCTGAAATTCTTGAGAAAATTTAGGGTAGAATGGGAAGGAGGGATGATGATGAGGAAGGCACTGAGGATTCAGATCCAGAGCTGAATGAAGCAATGGAGCGTGAACAAGCCGCTCGAAGGAAAGGAAAGGCACCCATACGTTCAGAGACCTACTCCAGTACAGCTGCACGACGTCCTGACACTGGTGCTGCCCCGCAGAGAGCATGCCCCATGGACAACTATCTACACAGAAGGCCCCATGTTACACAACCTAAAATCAAGCAAGCATTGAGAGGGGTAAAAAAATCTACAGAAGCTGCAGGACGTGCATTTAAAAGTATCTGCAAATAGTTTTACCATGTAGGTGTCCCTGCACATGTAACTAAAAGCGAATATTTCCAACCTATGCTAGATGCCATAGCAGATGTTGACCCTGGCTTAAAGGCTCTGTCACGTCGAGACATACGTGCGTGGCCTTAAGGGAGAGGTTGAGGAGCTCCATGACTAAGTTGAAAGCTTCAAGCATATATGGATGGAGAGAGGATGCACCATCATTTGTGATGACTGGACTGGTACCACGAAGAAGTCTATGATTAACTTTTTAATCTATTACATCGAAGGTACAGTATTTGTTAAATCTGTAAATGCATCAAATTATGAAAAAAATGTCAATTGTTTGTTTAGTTTGATGGATAAGATAGTAGACCAAATTGGAGAGGAGAATGTTGTGGAAGTAGTGACTGATAATAAAGAGGGCATACTAGATGACACTGCCAACAAAGAAGGTAAGAGAGACTCATCTTCATCTTCATGGCAGTGTCATGTAGTATGTCCTCTTTGTTGCTCTTTTGAATTCTGGATCTCTTGGCTCATCTTCGTCCAGTATGCCCTCTACCCATGTTCTATCATCAACATCAAAAACGGGCTCATCAACCTGCTCTCGTGTCTCCACCCAAGACTACAAGGGATTGTCATCATCAAATGAAGCGTCCACATCAATTTCTGCAATTGCATCCTCTGCGATGCGTTTGTCCCTCAGTTGTTGTCTTAACTTCATGTTTTTTATTCTCAGTCTCATATTGTAGTGGCAGTAAACAAATTTTTCTAACCGTTCAGCATTTAACCGATTGCGAACATTTGAGTGTATAAGACTGAACGTGCTCCAATTTCTTTCACATTGACTTGCCGATATTGTTTGACTGAGCACCCTAATTGCAATGAAGGTCAATGCATTACTGCCCACATATCGGTTGTTCACCATTATCCACCAGTCAGCCGTTCCACCAACCATAAACAAATAAATGTAAAGTGTATTAATACATATTGAGGTTAAGAAATCACAAAAATAAAATATACATGGGCTCACTCTTCCCACAGTGTATTGCAATTGGGCGTCAGAATCTCCCAATCCTCATTCTATAATAGTTCATCTACAAAGATAAAGTAATAGATTAACACAATGACTTAAGTAAATTCTATACCTCTTATTGATAAAATTAATAAAGGCCAACCTCTACTACGGCCTGAATTCTCTTTTCTAGTGTCCTCGATAAACGACAAATGACTTTTAAAGTGTCTTGGAGCACCTCGCCATCAACATGTGCATTGGCATCGTACATAAATCGAGGGTTGAGGAAATAACCTGCATTTGTATATAATTATCTAAATGTTAGATATAAAATAACATAGGGCGAGTTTGATAAACGGTTAAAGTCGACAGGGATGAGATATCCCTGGGCGGGTGACTTGCTCAAAATAAGAGACGGAATGGCTCACTCGAGGTCGACCTATAGGCATTACCCCCCTGCACCGTGGAGGTCTCGACCTGCCCTTGGCATACCATGGCCAAGTCGACCTGCCCAGGTTCCCAACAGCCTTAGGGCCCACCCAATCCCCTCATTCCCATTCCCCTGGGACGGTGGCCCACCAGCATAGTCAAATCTAATGTGTTTCTCCTAACCGTGTTACTCTAATCTATCCCTGCGCTTATCCTAACCGTGTTACTCTACCCTGTAGTTAAACTCGCCCCTAAAGAATAATGTTTCAGTACAATTAATCACTCACCATCTGCATGCAAGTCGTGGTGTAATGTGTTGTCCCATCTCTGGTCAATAATTTTCCACCATTTTGCATATTCTATGGGAAGGGAATCCTGCAACTCTAATTTGGCACGGTCCATAGCCTCGTACAGATATCCCATATCATTCTTCTCATCGCCATCCACCATTCTTAAGACCTTCACGAGGGGTGTGATTACTTTCATGTACCGTGAGACCCTACCCCAAAATTTGTTGTTTTCCACGATGTGACAGACATCCTAATATTCCATCTGAGCTTCAACATTAGACTTGTCGATATATTCCCGCAGGGCATTGTGGTACATGAAAGCTTTCAGCTCATTCTTATACCAGTGCAAAGAAATGAAATTTGAATAAAATACGGATCACATTTATAAGGATAAAGTATCCAAAATTGAGATCAATCTTATACCTGTGCAAATACTCCAAAGAAGTGAAATTCAAAGCAAATCTGGTTGGCCCTGCACGGATGATATCTCGCCCCCCCACTCGCATGCTCCCTGAACATATTCAATATCCTAGGATAGCCATAAATATACGGTATGATTTTTTGTGCCTTGTCAATTGTCTTCTTCACATGATTTTCCTTCCCTATGTCTTCAAATATCAGACCCAGACAATGTGCTGCACATGGGAGCCAATATAAATGCCTGCGCTTCTGTATCAATTTCTTCCCTGCAGTCTTATAACTGGCTTCATTATCAGTCACTACTTGCACAACATTCTCCTCTCCAATTTGAACTACCATCTTATCTATCAAACTAAACAAATAATTGACATTTTTTCATAATTTGATGCATCAACAGATTTAACAAATATTGCACCTTCGATGCAATAAACCAAAAAGTTAATCATGGACTTCTTCGTGATACCAGTCCAGCCATCACACATGATGGTGCATCCTCTCTCCATCCATATATGCTTGAAACTTTCAACCTAGTCATGGAGCTGCTCAACCTCTCCCTCAAGGCCACGCCCGTATATGTCTCGACGTGACGGAGCCTTCAAGCCAGGGCCAACATCTACTATGGCATCTAGCATAGGTTGGAAATATTCGCTTTCAACTGCATGTGCAGGGACACCTGCATGGAAAAACCATTTACAGATACTTTTAAATGCATGCCCTGCAACTTATGCAGATTTTTTTACCTATCTCAATGCTTGCTTGATTTTAGGTTATGTAGCATGGGGCCTTCTCTGCAGATAGCTGTCCATTGGGCCTGCTCTCTGCGGGGTAACACCAGTGTTAGGATGTCGTGCAGCTGTACTAGAGTAGGTCCCTGAACCTATGGGTGCCTTTCCTTTCCTTTGAGCGGCTTGTTCACGCTCCATTGTTTCAATCAGCTCTGGATCTGAATCCTCAGTGCCTTCCTCATCATCATCCCTCCTTCCCCTTCTGCCCGAAATCTCCTCAACAATTTCAGCCTCATCTTCAGCCCTTTGTTGCATCCTCTCCTTTTTGCCCAGAAGGCACTGGCGCATTTCTTCTCGAACCTCTCGGGAACATCTGTCACATTGTCTCACCTCTCCTCTTACCCCTGTCAGATGTTATTTTCCTCTAGTAATTTCGCCATGTATCTCCTTACCACAATAATTGCATTTCACTTTTCTTCTCCTATAGCATCAACTAAGAAGAGGTTGGCCCACCCCGGATCCTCCTGTCCTTGCTGCTCCTGACTTTATTCAGATCTAGATATGATGCTGCATTAAGACAGTCAAAGACAAATAATTGTAAGTACAATAAAAAAATTAGGGCTTAATTATCAATTAAACTCTAATCACCCTTCATAAAATTTAATTACTAGCATTGTCCCACCCCAAATTCTTCAATGAAGCTTAATTGAACTTCAATTGAGACTAAGTAAACTGAATTAGACAAAAATCTCAATTTTAAGGAACTAATTAGAACTTAATTATCAATTAACCCTTCATCACCCTTCATAAAAATTAATTACCAACATTCTCCCATCCCAAATTCTTCAATGAAGCTTAATTGAGCTTCAATTGAGACTAAGTAAATCGAATTAGACAAAAACCCTAATTTTAAGAAACTAATTAGGGCTTAATTATCAATTAACCATTAATCACTCTTCATAAAAATTAATTACCAACATGCTCCCACCCCAAATTCTTCAATGAAACTTAATTGAGCTTCAATTGAGACTAAGTAAACCGAATTAGACAAAAGCTCTAATTTTAAGAACTAATTAGAGCTTAATTATCAATTAACCTTTTAATCACCCTTCATAAAAATTAATTACCAGCATGTTCACCCCAAATTCTTCAATGAAACTTAATTGAACTTCAATTGAGCCTAAGTAAACCGAATTAGACAAAAGCCCCAATTTTAATGAACTAATTAAGGTTTAATTTGAAGTCTTAACATATTTCATGGTTTAAAATTAACCTACAACTGAAAAACTAACCTACAACAAAAAAAACTTTCAACCCAACCAAAAAAACACAAAACAAAACAAACAAACCCCAAATTTACCTCAATAAAATAACCTCTCCACAACAGCGGCACCCAGCACAGGGGACAACAACAATAGCAGTACAGCAGCAGCAGCAGCACAACATAGCACAGCAGCAGCACCCAGCACATCAGGCCCCTTTCTCCCTCAGATCTGAGGGAGAACACGAAGTGAACTCCCCTTAACTCCCCTTAAAGGGGAGTTCACTTGGATTTCGGCCGAAATCGGACGGTTTCGGGCCGAAACATGTAAGTTTCAGGTGAAATCGATACCGGTTTCTCCCGAAACCATTAAACTAATTTTTTGTTTAAGTTTTGGACCTACTACAGTGAGCAGGTCCGTTATCGTTTCGGTTACGACCGAAACCGATACGTTTCGGCTGAAACATATCAGTTTCGACCGATACTGCCAACCAGAAGACAAATCCAAAGATGGACAACTGTGTCCAGACTTGATATCAAAAACCTAATCTGATTCAATATATTGGCCAGCCCTTTCCCAATTATTTTTTTTTGGAAAGTAGATAGTACCACTGATTATATAAAAGAGAAGAGAAGTAGGAGGGAGTGCTGCCACAAAACTCCCAAGTACAAGAGCCGGCAAACAACTCTCTGCCCCAGGAGCAAGCAAAGAAAGAAACAACTCACCTCTCCAACAGACACAGCCCCCCACAAGAGAATACATTCACGACCCACCCAACATCCGCGATGACGACACCCTACCCTGGAGGACACAAAGCATCAACACCACCCAAAAATTGATATCCATCTACCTACCTCCCCAACACTACCCCTCAAAGGAACATGAAGAATGCAGAAAATGTTATCTACTAAAGTTCAGTCCATCCCACCCTAAGCACCCTCATCTGCCCCGCTTACTCAGCCCTCCTCTCTACTTCTCTCTTCACCTCCCTTCTTAAAGCCTTTTTCTCTGCCTTGGCTTCCCTTACCAACTTCGCATGCCATCTTTCCTGAATTTTGCTGAGTGCTGATTTGATATCCTTATCAACTCCTTCGTAGGAGACCCCAAGCAGGTTATTAGTCCACAACAAGCACATCCCTATATGTAAATCAGATTTGAACTAGACTCATAATAGTTGAATACTTGTCTCCTATTCTCAAAACCAATTCAATTCATCAGATACCGACATCCAGCTTACTCATTGATGGCGAATCAAAATTGATGTGATTATCATGTCAAATGAACTCTCCCACCCGATCTTGGCAACATTAACCATTCTCGGATCAAGCTGGTATTCTACATGAGTAAAAAAGCTGTCTTGGTTAACACTTAGCCGCCTTTTAAGTCTTGCATGCTAAGTGACTCTTGTTTAAGGTTAATTTTGGTGAGAACCACATGTCAGATGAACATATGCCCCAGGTTTGGGTACTCTTATTCAAGGATTGTAGTACCGATTTCGGCCAAGACCGAAACTGAAACGTACCGGTTTCGATTTCGGCCGAAACTGATTCAAAACATTCAAAAAAGGCAAAAATTACAATGAGCACGTCCGATTTCGGACCGAAACGGTTGAGTTTCGGGCGAAACCGGCATCGGTTTCGCCCGAAACCATTAAAAAAAATTTTAGTTTCGTACTTGCTATAATGAGCAGGTCCGAAACCGTTTCGGTTTCGGTCGATACTGCCAACAATGCTCTTATTTCCCCCCTTGTGAAGGGTTCCTCCAGTGTTATATGAGCTTTGCCTTCGACGTGCCAATACAGTCTGATTATTTTCTCATCCCATTAGGACCCAGATCAGTCAAAGCATCATCCAACAATGTCCTTCTAAATATGCACCCTTTGAAGAACACTTCAACCATTTTTTGCCCTATTTTGACCCATCCAAACCCTGATTCCTATTTCAGGCTTTGTTTGTATAAGACATCTGATTCAAAATGTACTGTGGCAATCAGTGGAACAAATAAGAAGCTTACAGTGAAATTTACTCTTCCTTTTACTTTTGGGATGATTACATTATAGCAAGGATAAAAGATTGAAATAGAAAAGATTTCATCAAATGCAAATGGTATGAGAGATCACCAATATATGCTTTTTAGACTAGAATGATTGCCACAACATTTCTGTCACAATTAAACGAGTTTGATAACAAAATAATGCCTTTATTTTTATGGAAATAGTCTAAAAGATGAAAATAGTGATGATTCTTCATGACCTTCTAAGTTTATCCAATTTCATACCAAAGGCATGAGTTCCGGTCAATGCAAAATAAGAAAAAGTAAGACAATGAGAACTTGTAAATCAAGTAGCAATAAGCACACAGTTGTAGTAATTAAACGTCATGCATATCAGCAGATTGAAGTATCACAGGATGTTCACATGTGCAAAATGGTTGACAAATACGGCATTTTAATGCATTAATTCTATTTTATGTACTTAATGATTTAGCAGTTACCAAAGGTATTTCTGTCATCATTCATAAAAATGAGAAAACAAAAATCAAAATTTGTAAAAAAAAATGTCCACCCTCCCCCCCCCCCAAAAAAAAGCTCCTTAAAAGTGACGTTATTACATCTCCCATGGGGTACGATGGAATGTCCTTTATTGGAAACATGCCTTCCCCACAAAGAAATGAGGGTAAAGATGAGGACCAGCTTTTTTTTTAGAACTTTAGGCTCTTTTTCATTGTTCTCTTGGGAACATTGTTAGTGACAAACATCCTCTTGATAAAAGAATAACCTTCGTTAGTCACAAAATCATATAATGTCGGCACATAAAACAAATCAACACATTCTTGTCCCCTACTTGTTGACTTAATAGCACTGACGCATGTGCTTCCTGATGGTTTAATTAATATATTCAACATCTATTGACTATCGTATGCTAGTTACAAAGAGATACTATGGATTCATTGTTATTTAATCAAAAAGGCACATAAAACAAAATATACTAGGGGGAACAGATTCATCATCATCATCATCATTAGAGTCTGATCCCATTATTTGGGGTTAGACTATATAAATCCTATTTCACCAAAGAATTCTATCAAATGCTACATTCGTATTTAAACCCAAAAAGTCAATATCTCTTCTAATAACATCACACCATCTCATTTTAGACCTTCCACGAGCTCTTTTACTAACATCCACTAAAATTTGGCCACATCTTTTAACTGGCTGAGTTAGGGGAGCAGATTGAAAAGACTAAAGAAGAATTCAGGGGAAGGAATACTCTCTCTGAGATCTTTGAGGGCAATAATGTTCATCTCTGTCTCAGATGTGGCATAACTGATGCAGTGTGGAAGCTTCTTCCCAAGGCAGTTGGTGACCATAGGCTGGGTATGCAGATATGACTCTGCTTCATGAGTGGGAGAATATTAACCTAGAGCGCACGCGCGCATGCGTGCGTGCGTGCGTGTGTGTGTGTGCATGCGCGCACGTGCGCGCGCGCGCGCGTGTGTGTGTGAGAGAGAGAGAGAGAGGAGATATGTTTAGCAGCATCCTTGTCGGCAATATGGAGAGAGAAACAACAGAATATTCAGAGAGGAATTCTGGCATCCAGCTGAAATTTCATAAAGGAGTGGAAATTTTGTGACTCGGTGTTGAACCCAAAAAAAAAATTCCCCAGGCCAACGAGTAAAAATAAATGCTGAGTCAGCAAAACTGGTATAAAACCAGCGCCTTATGTGTATAAATGATACACAAGTCCATTACATCCCAATGTATGGAAACTCACATGCAAATAGTGTGTTTTGTGTGTGCGAAATTGTGTCGAACACGAGCAGGCGGCAAGAATAATGCACCTGTTGCGATGTTTCTGCAATATTTCAGAACGAAAAAAAAATTCCGCACACCTAGGAGTCGCTTGGAATGCTCCGGATCGTGGTCCCAGCAAGTCGGAATTCTTCCGCAGCAAAGCGTCACATCAAAAAGACAACACAAATGGCTCCACGTGGGCTGTCAGGTCTGGTCAGCGGAAAAGCAGGAATTAAAAAAAATATCAAGAGGGACCCAGCTCCTTTTATAGCCACCCAAGTCTGGCTGAGTAAGGAGGGGTCCTCCCTCTCTCTCTCCTTATCCGGGTGAGATGAGAGGGGAGGCCACGGCTCTCTCCTCTCTCCTTACCCAAGGGGGTCCACCTTCTCTCTCCTCTCTCCATGGTTGGCAGTATCGGCCGAAACTACATCGGTTTCGGCCGGTATCGAAACGAAACCGGACCTGCTCACTGCAACAGGTCCGAAACCTTAAAAAAAATCTGTTTTAATGGTTTCGGACGAAACCGTATCAATTTCGGACGAAACTCACCTGTTTCGGTCCGAAACCGGACAGGTTCACTCTATTTTTTTGACTTTTTTAATGTTTTGAACCGGTTTCGGCCGAAACTGAAACCGAAATCGGTACGTTCCGGTTTCGGTCCTAGCCGAAACCGATACCGAAACCGGTACTGCCATCTTTGCCTCTCTCCTGCAGGGCCCTCACCTTCTCTCTCCTTACCCAGGTGGAAGGGGTGAGAAAGGAGGCCGCGGTCCTCTCTTCTTTCGTTATGTTATTTGGGGGGGAGTATGGGGCGGTCCGATCTCCTCTCTCTCCTCTCCCGCGGGAGAAACAAGGCCGCAACCCTCTTCCTCTCTGTCCTTACCCAGGGGAGGTGGGGGGCTGCGGGCCCCACAGTCCAGCCACAACCCCTCTTCTTCTCTCTCCTTAACCGGGGCAAGTGAAAGGGAGCAGTGAGCCCCACCACCAGCCGGACCTCCTCCCCCCCCCCTCTCTCTCTCTCCTTAAACCGGGGAGATGAGAGGAGGGGTGCTGGCCCCAGCCCTTCTCACTCTTTACCCAGGGGAGGTGATTGGGGGGGGGGGGGGGGGTCGCGGGTGGCTCTCTCTCTCTTTATCTGGGGGAACTCCCTCTTCCGAAAAGCTTAACCAGGGGTATTTGAGGGATAATTAATGTTACCCAGGGGGGTTTGCATAGTTACCTCCTCCTGACAAGCCTTCTCAAAATCTTATAAATAGAGGCTTAGAAGTAAGGTTTGATAAACCGGTCCGGTACGGCCCGTACCGGACCATACCAACCGGTGACCGGTACGACCGGCGCGTGGTACGCAACCGATACACTGCCTATGTTATTTTAAATATTAATTATTTTCTTTTATAACAAATGTCTTTTGTAGGTCGGTTGGTTGAGGACCTCACGTTTGAACGTGAGATCTTGTGTTCGAAACACGCTTTTGATGCGTTTTTATTCTGCTTTTTAGAAAGTTGTTTTAAAAAAATCGTTTAAAAAGCTGACATATGTGAGATTCGAACCGAGCGTGTTCGTTTAAATCACGTATCAACTAGTCAACCGAGATAGAGGATCATTTGAGTGACTTTATTCTATAACATATATATATTGTGTTTTTTTTGTCTCGAAACGCAACAATACCTATTAGTAACGTACTGTACTAGTGAAAGACAGGTATGGCCGGTACGAACGGGCCGGCAAACCCTACTTAGAAGAACAAGAAAAGGAGCAAGTACGAAGGACAGATTCACAATGCTGAAAAGGTCGTGAAGTGCGGGAAGACTTGTGCGCCCGTGTGTTTAAAAAGAATTCGGAAAAGGTATACTGTGTATATACCCCCATCACATGTGCATTATGTAAACCAGAAAAATAATATTGTATGTATGCCCCTGCTTGTGGGTGTTTCCAAAAAAGCAGAAATTGCTTAAATACCCTGGCCTGTATATGTTCTTGCAAAAAGAAAGAAAGAGAAAGGAGATATTGCATATATACTCTTGTCATGTGTATTTGCCAAAATAGAAAGAGAAATAACATTGCACATATGCCCCTATCTTGTGCATCTCATTAAAAAGGAAAAGGGGATATTATGTATATGCCCCAAGGGGTATTTCCCCAGCCATTTTGGAGTAAACCTAAGTCAATGGGCCAGATCATGATGATATTCCGATCCAACGGCCGGATAGTGATGATACTCTGATCCAACAGTTAGAACTAGATTAGAAACAAATCCAATGGTCGGATCTTGATCAGATTCAAACCTATGGTCAGATCTGGACTAGGAACAAATCCAATGGTCAGATCTTGATTAGATTCAAACCTATGGTCAGATCTAGACTAGGAACAATTCCAATGGTCGAATCTAGACCAGATTCAAATCTAACGATCAGATCTGGACTAGGAACTAATCCAATGGTTGGATCTTGACCAGCTTCAAATCCAACGGTCAGATTTCAACCAAGAACAAATCCAACGGCCAGATCTTGACTGGAAGTAAATTCAAGGCCCGATCATGACTCAGAACAAATCTGATGGTCTGATCACAGCAGGAAACATATTAAAAAGTCCAATCGTGATCGGGTGCAAAACCGAATGGTCCGATCGTGACCAAAAAGTAAATCCAACGGTTGGATTAAGACCGTATGCATAGTTGTTAGCTGACGGTTGAATTATGACCGAATGTAAACCTAATGGCCCAATCACATATTCGAGACCGATTGTATGAGTCTTAAAAGACCATTGTAATTCAAATTACACATATTCAAGGAATAAAATCATCAAATTTTCTTGCGAGATTATATCTTTAATGGCCGATCATCATCATGATCATAACCATTAGACAACACCCACAATATCACAACGGATATTGTTAGAGGTTTAAATATTTTCTTTGACAGTTAATCAAAGGTGTTCCAACTTTAAGTCGATGTAAATTAACACCAACTACGGTTGGTGGAGAAAGGTCTAGCACCCGAACCTTAATCGTCTTAGAAATCTAGAAACGCGAAATCAATAGTGCACACACTAATAAACCAAAGGGACAATTTGTTTCATATTTCCTCATATTAGCAAAAATGTGCCTATTTTTTTATATTTTTCATAGTCAAACAGTCAGGTAACGGTGTCACAGAGTCAGCCTTAATTGCCAACTTATATAAATGAAAACGTCTATTTGTGTAATTCATAATGAGGAAACGTATGGGGAATAATATTGTAATCAGCAGGGACATATAAGGATAATTTAACCATCTTGGTGAAATCATGCCTCCCATGTGTACATGACTAGGGTTTTTAGGTGTATTCTATTTGAGTTAATGAATTGTGAGTGTAGTTTTTTTCAATCTAAGGCAGAAGTTAAGCAATCTTTAGGTCTGAATTAAGTCCAAGAGAATTGGGGGCAAGGACCAACGTTGAACAACCCCCCAACCATTGGCATTGTTAGAACACAAGCAAATGAAATGTAACAAATGTAATGAATCTCACTACTAGGGCAATAGCCCAATATATAAAGCACTTCTCTAATACCCCTTGTCAAACTCAGTAATAATAAGTTGAGAGCTTGCCAAAGTCATCATCAGCAGGCATGCAACTACACTGAGCCAACTGCTGAAAAACTGGAGCTGGCCCTGTGAACCAGCTGTAAAAAAACCCTGTGAACTGGTCTAGAGTGGCGGCTGAAAAATGGCTGTTGGAGGAGAGTGAGCTAGCCTTGTCGAGCATGAACTGGCAGTCTGGCTCTGATGAACAGGTATGACGTTAAACATACCTAGCCTATTAGAATAGTCCTGTATTGGAAGGGGGCAAAATTATAATATGCTTATAATAGTGGAGCCTTCTCCACTCAACACCTTAAGGTTTTGAGTTGGATGGCCTAATCCAATAACTTTAACATGGTATCAAGCCCATGGTATCACCCTGTGTTTGTCATGATCCACGTAACAAAGCCTAAATGGGCCTACATATGAGGGAGCATGTTAGAATAGTCCCCTTTGGAAAGGGACAAAATTACAATATGTTTATAATAGTGGAGCCCTCTCCACTCGCCACCTTAAGATTTTGAGTTGGATGGGCCCAATCTAATAACTTCAACCACACCCTAATGTGTTTGGCTCCAGCTATGGATTCTAGTTAGAGAGACTCAAACAAAGGATCCCAGGATACTTCATCTTGTTCCTTCATCCTTGACAAAAATCCTAGCAGACGGTGAGTGGAAGGAAAAGGAAGGTCCGGCACAAAAGAATGGTGCTGGTCGTGGGGTTAATGAAACCAGAGCAAATCTCCTTCGGTGACAGGTTCATGGTGGCAATGAAACCACATTTGAGATGAACCACAATGGCAAACTGCAAACACACATCTGGAGGTGTTGGGAGCAATGAGTGTGCAGCAGGCCAAAGTGGTTGGGGATGGATATGAAGTTGGTCCAGGCCTGGTCATCCCAGATGGTTGGATGAGGAATTGAAGCTGATTGTCGAAGATTCTTACAGATGGTGACCAGAAATGGACAATACCAACTTTCATAGATGGTAGGTTGCCTAAAGAAGGGTGTTTCAGATTCTGCAGAAGAGAACCTGCAAATCCATGGCTTCCTGAGTGACTGCAACAAGAGTCTGACTAAGGGCCGAGTATAGCGCCGGAGAGGGATCTGTAATCCCACTCTGGTACATGTTAGGAAACAATAGTGTGCAAAATGCAATAAGCATTATGAATCTCACCACTCCAGTAACAACAAAATGTACATATACAAATGTTCAAGCAAGCGCATGTTAATGGTGGGCAAACATGCTACACTGTGTGTCAACAGGAACTTACAGGTAAACCTCTCTCCCTCTCTCTTATTACCGATTGGAGATGGGAGTAATGCTGCCGGACCTCTCAGGACCTGCCAAAGGATGGCCATTTATAGGCCACTTGTTGTAGCCTTCAAAAAGGACAACACACAATTGTGAAGTGTGGATTGGCAGGAGTGATGATGCTGATGCATTGAGCTCCGATTTGATCTCTGAATGGGGGCTTGCTGACATGTCAAAGAACCACTGGAAGCAGCCAAGCAGGTGACTGGGACCTCTTGGAGGAGAGCCAATCCACTGTTGGATACCGATTGTTCTCACCCAACTGTGAGAGGGTTCAAATTTTTTAAGCCCCAAGTGGGGACTACCATTTTTCTACAAGGGGCCAGGCCTTTTCGAAAGGGCCCACCACTAGGTTCACAAGCTCAAGTGTGTGGATACTCCATGCCCATTGTTGGGGGACCTAATGGGGTTTGCCTTGGGATTTAGAAATTTCAGGGTCCTCCTTTCTCTTTCTCCTCTTCCTTTCTTCTCCTCTGTTTCTTTTTCTTTATTCTGCATTAGAAAGGACCTGTCCAAGAAAGGGGGAGGCAACCATTGGGCATTTTCAAGAACCGGCTTTCTGAAATCCAATGGTGGGGGTTGCAAACCCACCATTGGTTAAGCCCACAGTCGTGTCCCTAGGGGACTTCAAGGATTTTGTTCCTCTTTTCTTTGGTAGCATCATCAGGGTTGTTTTTATGAAGTTGCAACCATTTTCAATCCAGTGGTAGGACAGTATCACCCCCACTTTCTAGACAGCTCTCTCTCTCTCTCTCTCTCTCTCTGTGAGTGTGACTCAAGTCAGGTTCAGATAAGTGAGTTACCATCTCTGTCTCCCTTTGCAGGGGACCCACAGATTCCCAACTTAAGTTGGATAAGTGAGTTCCCATTCTAATGGGCCGACTTTACTAACAGGTTAGAATAAGTTAACCTGGGTGGGCACGGGTGGGCTATTCCTTGGGTTTTCAGATTTTTGGTTTGGAAACTTACCTTAACTGGGGTCGGGTAAGGCATTCCATGTGAGAGGGCAGAATGAGTTAACCCCGGAATAAGGGCCTTAACCCTAACCGACCCCAAGTACGGTAACCATGCTACCAAACTAGGTTAAAGGTGTGTAGGCGGAATAACTCACCCTAACCGGCCGTTATTCGGTTATCAAAGGCTCCCATATGGAACAACTGATCACCATCCACATCAGCGGATACCATTAAGGGGAAGGCATGCCTCCATTTATAGGCACAGCAGCTTCCAGCAATTGGTACATACTGTGCCACTTAACAAACCATAATTGGACAGCTAACCTAGTTGACATATCATCCCAGATGTGCGAACTATGCAACTTCCTTAATACGCAGTCCCAAGATTTGCCACTTGGAAACATATAATTAGGCCATGTAATCTTCTTGGAAGATCCAGAATAACCTATGATATTCTGGAAGATCCTTAGTTCCCAACTTTTCTATCGACAAGAATGTCATCTCTAGGTGCTTCCAGAATAACTAACCTAGGTGCTTATAACTGCAGGATCACACACTGATAACAGGAGTTAACTGGATGAAAATGGTCTGTGGCCACCAATCGCTGACTCTTTGAGATTCTACTGGCAATGCAACCAGAATTCGTTACTGTTACTTTGTACAACAGAAGGAGATTCAATGGTACCATGATTCGCCAAATCAACGACACTCCGAATCCTAGGATGGAGTAGTGGCTCCAAAGCTTGATCTTGTAACAGATGAATAATCAGAAGAAAAGTAAAAGAGAGACAAGAAAGAATATAAGATGTAGCTTCACACACGACGAAAAGAAGGAGTTGACCTCACATCCAAAGGAGATACAACCCAATGCACATGGGGGAAGCTTCATGCTTAAACATTCTTTTCCAACATTCAGACCACTCTTAAAAAAGCACTGTCTTCTACGAATAAAAAAATGATATACAGGAGTCAGCAAATTGATTCCTTCATTCTACCACTAATGGAACTCCAAATACTAGTAAGAACTCTAACATGCTTAAGAAAAGAAACAAGACAGACCAAAATACCTTTGCTATTAAAGAATTACCAAACTGGTTTAGAAAACCTTGGATGATAAACATAACCCTACTACAGTCACCAGACGGAAGTGAAAGATGCACAATTGGGTTGGCTTCGGCTTGACAATGATGATCAACAATGGAAATAATACATGCAAATACAAAGAAATTTTGTCCCGGAACACATCTAGGAGTTACTAAGTGAATACTACAAGGCCTTAGAGCTTGCTTTCTTTCATTCTCCAGCAGAAATAGAAGAATTATGAAAGACATGGCCATTTCTACAGCCACTTATGCAGGTGACCAAAAATTTTCGACATACTATTGTGCCTTCAGTGGAGTAGCTCAGCTAGAGTCTGGGTGCTATTCATCATGTAAATTAGGGATACTTACGCAGCACATTCATCCACTTTGCCAGAGTTTTGATTGTCAAGAATTGCCAGTATTAGCTGCTTGTTCTCATCCAAGTACTGCATATGCATCATGAAAAGGAAAATCATGACTAAATATTGGACAAAGAAGTACATCAAATTCATTGTTGACAGAAACAAAGGTTAAAAGAGCTAGCAGAATTTATAAGACAATGTGATTCCCAGACCATGTGTACATCACTAGACTTACATCAGAGATGAATATGGTTTATATAGCAAATTCTATGTTTAATTTTGAAATGAATAAAAGGGAAATAATGTGGCAACCACCTTTTATCATTATCATCATACCAAGTGTTACTGATGTAGGCACAAAGTTGTTAGGTGGAGAGGCCCAGAATTAATATAGGCATGAAGTGGCTCATAAATACCAAGTGTGGACTAAAGGGCTTTCACCGACGCTCCCCCTTATGGTGAACCCAGGCGAAGGCATAGGACAAACGGCAGTGGCACTCTGAAACGGCAATGGCCAAATAACGGGGGGACCCAAAGAGATAATGTGGCTCTGATACCATGTTACTAAACCGACTGTCAACCCAAAACAGTTGTTAGGTGGAAAGACCTAGAACTGATATAGGCACAAAGTGGCTCATTAATACCCAGTGTGGAACTAAACAGCTTTCGGAAACAATAAGAACCATGTCCACAATTATCATATCACAAACATAAAAATAAGTAAATCAACAATGGCAATAAAACTCATTGTCTTCTGATTGTTTTTTTTTAAGTGGGTAGTACCAATGTCTTCTGATTGTTTCTGATGCAGATGCTAAAATAGATTCTTTAACTTAGCCTACAAATCTGCTCTTACAAGTACAAACACCAATGTAGTTCTATTACCATGTCATCGAGAAACTCAATATCATTGCCCATATTTCTTGGCCCTCTTCCTTCTTTAGTTTTCACTAAGGTGTATTTTGCCCACCCCCCCACCCTCCCCAAAAAAAAAAAATCAAAAACAGTATCTACAGTAGGTTTTTTCTTGAAAGTGGGTAGTACCACTAATTATATAAAAGAAAAAGAAGAAGTTACAAGTATAGAGGGAGAGCTCCCACCAAACTCCCACAGACAAAAAGCAGCAGGCAACTCCCTGCCCCAGGAGCAAAACAAAGAGAGAAACAAAACTCCATACACCCAAGCAATCCACCAACACCGGCCGGAAAAAAAGAAACAACCCACCCACCACCCAGACACAAACCAACCACCACCCCCCAGAACCTGATAACACCCCACTCCACCCTCTCCAACCCACACGACCCTCTCCAACCCACTGCTCCGGGAGGAGGTGGTTCCCCTAACGGTGGTGACGATGGCGGCGTGCGACCGGAGCAGCGTAGGGCCGACGGTGCAGGAGGAGGAGGCAAGCCTTATGGCTGCCCCCTGTCTATCTCCCGGGCAGGGGGCAGCCATGTTTTTTTGGAAGGTGACCTAGAGACCACAAATTCATTAAGAAAGCAAAAGAGTGCACAAGCTACAGCCCAGAAAAGAGCGAGATAAAAGAAAGCCATCTACCACGATGGTAGTGCCTCAAAGAAAAAAAAGAAACCCAAGAACCCCAAAAAAGAAAACAGCCTGAAAAGGTTACAAAATAAGCTTAGCCCAGCCTCCTAGCCTGAATAAAACAGAGGATTTCTGGATATAAAACCCAGCCTCTCTAAAATGCCATTCATTGAGACATTTGATACAGTCCAGAATAATATAAGAATGCTTGAATTCTTCTCTGAACAGTCTGTTATTACTCTCTCTCCAGATTGACCAGAACATACAGTTGGTCTATAACAGCCATGTTATAAACCAAAAGAAAGAAGCTACAGTATCTACTGTTGGTTTATAACATGGCCCAACCACAAAAACCAAAAACGGAGGATTCCTAACCTGAAAAATACAAATTATCAAAGCACGCATTTCTTACTACGATAAAGACATACAAAGGAATGAATAGAATATTTTAGAGTATTGTTGACTAGATGATCTGTGAAAGACATACAAAGGATGCCAGAGGGAAAAAGAAACTTGGCAGTAGGGGTTATAGATGGGCCCGGCAAACACAGGCCTGGACCTTTTTTCCAAAAAGAAAAATTGTGGATTATACCACTGATTTTATTAAATAAAAGGAAGAGGTGCAATCAAGAAGTGAAGAGGAGAGGTTCCTTTTCCACCTCAGAAAAAGTAAAATAAAGCCATGGCCCTCTTCCACACATCAATGTGAGCATTCAGGATAAAATGACCCCAATTATACAAAAACATCAAAGCCCATTCAAGGCCAGACCAGTTTTTACAACAGACTGGCACAAGACTGGTATAAACCTTGTTACCTAGGCCTGACCCCAGGTATGACTCACTTTCTTTAGGCTAATCCGCGTGTGTACATATGAGGAATGCCATGGTGCCACCCTTTTACCACTTCATTTGCTACTCCTACATCGACTGATCTTGGAAAGTGGCAAACAAGTTCAGCATTTCCTGCTACTTTCCTATATTAGTTCTAGGCCCTCCCAACCATTAAGTAAATTGGTTATACATAAAACATGGCAGATGTATTAGGACAACTAGAGCTGAAGCCAGTCTGGCTCGCTCATAGCTGCTAGATAAACCCATTTGCAGAGGCAAAAAGGATGTGGCAGAGCATCAGTTGAGACTGGTTCAGTATTGCCAATCTTTGATTTTATTGCTATCCAGTAAGGACCTGTATTAAGTTCAAAAGCACAGTATAGTAAGATGAACTAAGTTTCAGGTAACCTTGTCTTTCCTGAGTTTTCTGAGCATTACGGACATAACTCATTCATCACATATGAGGTTATGGTATGCTATGGTATTCGAAAAAGCAAGCATGAATATACTAAAACTGCCAGAAGTGAAGATGATGACTTGGTAGAGCAGAGTGGCTGGAGAATCCATAATGAGTACCGGGATTGTTTCTTTTTAACAAATGTAGATTTTCCTTTAATATATTATACATGTTACTAAACCGAATCACTGAACCCAAATTTGAGTTAGTGGGTAGAAATCCCAGAACTGGGCATAGACTGACTCATCGACACCTGACATGGGACTATGTTTTATAATGAACATGGGTACCGTCGCACAGCAAGCAGCACTCCTGAGACCAAAAGACCAAATGAAACTCAAGAAGCAAACTGATACCAAAAGGACATGCATGATTCGCTGCACATTCTATGTAGGCTGTAATATGAGAACAAAC